>OZ012736.1:89444438-90044438 GCA_963859935.3 Lathyrus sativus
AACCATTTGTGGTTTATTGTGATGCTTCTTTGATGGGTTTAGGTGGTGTTTTGATGCAAGATGGAAAAGTTGTGGCCTATGCTTCAAGACAATTAAGAGTGCATGAAAAGAATTATCCTACGCATGATTTGGAGTTAGCGGCCGTGGTGTTTGTTCTGAAAATTTGGAGGCACTATCTTTTTGGTGCAATGTATGAAGTTTTTAGTGATCACAAGAGTTTGAAGTATTTATTTGATCAGAAAGAATTGAACATGAGACAAAGAAGGTGGTTAGAGCTTTTGAAGGATTATGATTTTGGTTTGAATTACCATCCGGGTAAGGTAAACATGGTGGCCGATGCCTTGAGTCGGAAGTTGTTACATGTGTCCACATTGATGACGAAAGAATGGGAATTATTGGAGAATTTTAGAGACTTGAGTTTGGTTTGTGAAATGACGTCGAGTAGTGTGAAACTTGGTATGCTACATGTTACGAATGATTTTCTTGCGACCGTATGTGAAAAGCAAAAGTTGGATTTGAAATTCGTTGATTTGATGATGAATGAGAATGAGGATTTCAAGGTTGATAACTTTGGGGTTTTGAGATTTTGTAGTCGTATTTGTATTCCCGATAATGTGGAGTTGAAAAAGATGATATTGGAAGAAGGACACCGAAGTAACTTAAGTATTCATCCGGGAGCGAATAAGATGTATCAAGATTTAAAGAAAATCTTTTGGTGGTCCGAATTGAAGAGGGATGTAGCTCAATTTGTGTATTCATGTTTGACTTGTCAGAAGTCTAAGGTGGAACATCAAAAGCCTAGTGGATTGATGCAACCGTTGGATATTCCAGATTGAAAATGGGATAGTATATCGATGGATTTTGTTACGGGGTTGCCGAATACGCAAAGAGGTCATAATGCTATTTGGGTGATTGTTGATAGGCTTACTAAATCTGCTCACTTCGTTTCGATTGATATTAGTTATCCTTTGGAAAAGTTAGCCGAGATTTATGTTCGTGTGGTTGTGAAGTTACATGGAGTTCCTAAGAGTATTGTATCAGATAGAGATCCTAGATTCACATCGAGGTTTTGGGAGAGTTTGCAAAAGGCCTTGGGTTCTAAGCTAAGATTGAGTTCGACTTATCATCCGCAGACGAATGGTCAAACCAAGAGGACAATTCAATCGTTGGAGGATTTATTGCGTGCATGTGTGCTAGAGCAAGGTGATGCTTGGGATAGTTATCTAGCGTTGATTGAGTTCACCTACAATAACAGTTTTTATTTGAGTATTGGTATGGCACCATTTGAGGCTTTGTATGGTCGGAGATGTCGAACACCTTTGTGTTGGCATGAAACTGGTGAGAAGTCGGTAGTTGGACCGAAGATGGTACAACAAATAACGGAGAAAGTGAAGTTTATTCGGGAAAAGATGAAAGTTTCTCAGAGTAGACAGAAGAGCTATCATGACAAGAGAAGGAAAGATCTTGAGTTTCAAGAAGGCGATCATGTGTTTTTGAGAGTTACACCAGTTACGGGTGTGCGTCGTGCTTTGAAGTCAAAGAAGTTGACTTCTCGTTTTACTGTTCCATATCAGATTACTGCACTAATTGGTGATGTGGCTTACCGTGTAGCGTTGCCTCCGAATCTTTCGAACTTGCATGATGTGTTCCATATTTCGCAACTTCGGAAGTATGTTCAGGATCTGTCACATGTTATTCCTATGGCCGAGGTTGAAGTAAGAGATAACCTTACGGTGGAAGTTTTACCGATTAGGATTTTGGATCGTGAAGTTAAGAAACTAAGAGGCAAGGATATTGCGCTTGTGAAAGTAGCGTGGGGAGGCGCTTCGGAAGGCAATATGACTTGGGAATTAGAGAGTGGGATGCGAGAGTCGTATCCGGAGTTGTTTGGATCAGGTAATATTTTCGAGGACGAAAATTTCTAAAGTGGGGGAGAGTTGTAACGCCCCGATTCTGATTTCCCGTTCTTGTTGAGTCTTTTTGATTTATTTGGATGATTATTATTTTAATTGTGGAATTTATGTGTTAATATGTTATGCTTGCATATTGTGCTATTTTACCGATTTTGAGAGTTTTCGGGGAAAATAGATTGGAGGGTATTTTAGACATTTAGTATTTAATGTTAAGTTGGATATTTTGTGAGAAAATGGATTTAATAGATATTTTGAGAGGAATAGAATAGAAAGAAATATAAGTGGAAAGAGGAGAGAAAAGAGATAGAAATAGAAAGAAGAGAAAAGGAATAGAAAGAAAGAGGAAGAAGAGAGAAGAGGAGAAAAGAGGAAAGCTTGGAGAATCATCAAGAACAACATCTAGGCTTCGATTTAATCGGGTAAGAGTGTGAAATATTATTATTCTATCAATCTGTATGATTATGTATGTGTTTGTTGAATTGGTTTGGATTGTTGGAGAGTTTTTGCTTATTTTCCATTTTAGGGCAGAAATGAGTTTAATCGGTAGAATCGATGTTTTTACGGTTAAGATTGAGAATAAATGGTGTAGATTAGTCGAGAAATGTTAGGCTAAGACTACTGGAACTTTTTGGAATTGAATCAGGTGATTTTGGGAGCTTCGGAGAGTTTTGGACAGTTGGGATTTTGAACATCGCAGACGTTCGCTAGCACCTTCGCTAGGCGAGCAAGTCGCGAGTGTTCGCTGTAGCGAGCTAGTAGCGAATGGTCACAGACTTGGATAGAATGTAATTGACCCTCTTCGCTGGTAGCAAGCGAGGTAGCGAGGGGTTCGCTAGGCGAAGCCCCAGCGAGTAGGTAGCAAAGCCTTACAGTAGCTTCTGTTTGCCTTTGCGAGCTTGTTCGCTAGGCGAACAGGTAGTGAATGTTCGCTAGGAACTTACTAGGCGAGCAAGCTAGCGAGTGTGGCAACATTTTCATTTCCTTGTGTTTCCATCTAATGTTGATTGTTTGGTTCGATTGTGCTCAATCCTTATCGGAAATGAATAGTTTGCGTGTTGTTGTATGGTATGTTGTGGGTAGCCGTATGGCGTGAATCCTAGATTATGGAATCGATTGTGAAATGTGGCCTTTTGGCTTATATATATATATATATATATATATATATATATATATATATATATATATATATATATATATATATATATATATATATATATATATATATATATATATATATATATATATATATATATATATATATATATATATATATATATATATATATATATATATATATATATATATATATATATATATATATATATATATATATATATATATATATATATATATATATATATATATATATATGTGTGTGTGTGTGTGTGTGTGTGTGTGTGTGTGTGTGTGTGTGTGTGTGTGTGTGTGTGTGTGTGTGTGTGTGTGTGTGTGTGTGTGTGTGTGTGTGTGTGTGTGTGTGTGTGTGTGTGTGTGTGTGTGTGTGTGTGTGTGTGTGTGTGTGCAGTGTTTAAATTGATTAAAAATGCATGGTGATTGTGATGGAGTCTATTGCCGTTTGGCATAGTATTGTGAATGCATCTTGATTGTATGCGATAGAATGTGATGAATGATGAATACAATATGGAATATGCATTGTGAATGTATGATGATTGTATGAGATTAGATGAGATGAAAATGCATGAAAACATTATGAATATGTATGCATTTCAAGAAGTGTATGGAGTCATTTTGCATGTGAAGCATCATGATATACATTCTCGTGTGTGTGATTCTAGTGAGAATCTGTCGTAACATCGTGTGCCCATGAGGGGTGTGAGCGTTGGTTACGGATGGTTGTGTGCCATGTGGGGTGTGAGCAACCGGGTTGTATGCCCAAGGTGGGTGTCGCGGTGAAAATCGGATACCAAACTATTGATTAGTTTGAATCTTTAATTCATTTTGCAACCGAACTTTGATTTTGTCCAAAGGAAGGGATAAAGATCGAAATTCCCACAATGCAATGCAAATGCAAGGTTTAAAGAGTTTTTGGTTCGGGGGTTGGTTAAACTTAGGGAAGGTACTAGCATCCTAAGTTTCTGTAGTACTCTACAGGAACCTCTTGTTTTATGTTTGTTTATTGCTAAGTGTTTTAATGGTTAAAAAGACCTAGGGGTTTATTTCTAAGTATACTCGATAAGATGTTGCATCTTATGCCTACATATCCTTACGGGAGTGGAATCAGAGTATTTGTAGTTCCCCTAAAGGGTATGAGGAGATCTTTGACTGTGGTCAAAGTTCCTACGGGTTTAGGGTAGTTGGTTGATTGGTTCTAGGAGAAGAGATGCGTTATCATTTTAAGGAAGATGTAACCGCCACAGGTTGTAGGAAAATAGTCTTTGCATCGTCTTAAGAAAAGGGCTCAAGTACTCGAATTGTTTGACGAGTACGCCTTTATCTCTCTTAAGGCAAAGTTCCTACGAATTGACTGTATTGATGTGGGGTGGAAATTCTATCTCACTTAAGATGATTAACATCTTTCTCTAATGTGTTTGAATAACGTTGTATTGAGTTGTTTGTATTGTGTGTTCTAAGTTGTAAAACGTAAAGAACAGTCCTTCCTATGGGGTAGGATCTATCCTAGGAGATCGACTTGAATAGGATCAAGGATCGAGAGGAGGATGATGCAAATGCGAATGCATACACACGATTGTTGGGATCATGCGCAGATTCTTCCTTTGGACGGAGTGTGATGCGGAAATATAAATACGATAATGTAAATTACTATAAAGTAAATTGCAGAAGTAAAAGAAGGCGAAATAAGTAAAGCATACATGTACGCATGAAAGCGCTGAGTGTGTCGTGGGGTGCACGATCGATTTTACGCTGTGAATTGATTTTTAGATGGGATGTTGGATTGTTTTTAGACGAGATTGAGTTGATTTAAAAAGGTTAATTTAAATTTAATTAGAAAAAGGGTTTTAAAATGAATTAATTTTATTAAAAGAGTTTTTAGTTATTAGGATAAAAAGGATTGATTAATTGGAATTAAAAAATATGAATGAATATTAATTTATTAATAAAATTACTGAGAGTTAATTATAACAGTCGGTTAGACTAATGACATAAAAAAAGGGTTAATTAATTAATTAAATTTAAAGATTATTGGATTAGTTAGGTTAATTAAAAGATTTAAATGAATTTTAAAAGTTGAGTAAAAGTTACAAGGTGATTAACGGTGATGTGGTTATGTGTGGTGAGCAGGTGCATAATCAATAATAATAAGCAAGCAAAACAACAAAAAAACAACAAAAACACAAGGAACGAAAAATAGAACCCTAGGTTCCCCCTCTCGTGATCGACCGGTTTCTCTCCTTCATCCTACTCAATCACACGATTGCGGTTTAGCTTTTTTCTCGATTCTTCAGCGATTTTCATGTTTGTACCTGAAACACAACTCAAAGCATTAAATCATTCGATAATTTCAACACGTATGAAGAGTTTTACCGAAGGTGGGAGGCGGCGTCTGGAGATGACAAGAACGGATGCTCCGTTGGCTGAACTCGCGGTGGCCGGGGTTGAGGTTTCGTCAATTTGTACTCGCAGCGGCGGGAGACGGCTCTGATGGATGAAACATAAGTCGCTCTTGCTTGAAATTCTCAGCTTTTACACTTAGGTTTTTTTTCCGGTAGGTTCCCTTTCATCTCTTTTGACTCCCTTTTTATAGATTTCAAAATAAAATGCATCTTGCTGGCTGTCTTGAACGTTGATTTGATTGTTGATTGGATTTCCCGATTTGGTTTAGACAGAATTCGAAATCTTTCCTCTTTCGTGTGATTTATGTTGATGTCTGTTAATGAGGAATTTCAATCCATAATATCTTGTATCAAATCTGTTTAATGCCTTTTTTGGTCCAGATTCAATGTTTCTGGGGATTTGGATAGGATCTTTTACGAATCTTTTTTTTTCACACGGTATATTCTTTGATCTGATTTGCTAATTTGGGTTTGGAATTTGGCAGGTGTGAATAATGATTTGTTTTGGGCCAAGGGAGATTGACGGTCCAGAGTAATAATTCAATTCTTTTGGCACATGATACGCTTTGTCATGGGCTTCAGCCAATGTGTTTGCAATGGGCTTCAATCACGCTCTGGTGAATGCTCGCATGAAGATGCTGGTGATGAACTAGTAGCTGTTGTAGTTTTGTAATGTTGTGGTCTCACTTGCTTCCCTATCGTGATTGTCTGCTGAATTATCTGTTATGGCTGCTTGTTGAGTTGCCTGTTGTGCTGACGTTCTTTCTTCTCTTCTTTCAGGCACAAATTTTAAGTCTGGAGGCTGCCGGTTTTAGCTTCTGTTGAGAAAGGTTTAACGGTGATGATGACCTGATGGTATGAACCAAAGAGGGCTCAAAATGCCGCTGTTGCTCGATGTTATATTATGCTTCCGAAATGTGTTGAACGCTATCTGAAACTAGTTGTAACCGGCGATGATGACGTTAGTCTGAGCTGAGAGGTTTTGCTGTCGTTGGCCGAGAAAGGTTCGATGCGGTTATGATGACTTTAACAGTCTGAACCCTGAGGGAATTTTGAAAATGCGGTCGTTGCCTTGATGTTGCTTGTTTTTGTACTGTGATGGCTGTTTGCAATTACTTACTTTAATTGTCCGAATTTTAATCATCCGATGTATGGTAAGGAGTTGGTGACAACCTTGGTTGTTGCTCTCCTGGTTGTTTGCATCTCTGCCCAATGATGAGTTTTCTGAGGGTTGTCCTTAAATCACTTCATCTCCCTCTTAGATTTTCGAATCAATCTTGTTAGCTGTTACTGATGGTGCTCTGGTCATTGGTTGTGGTATTTGCAGGTTTTAATGGGATGACTTTGGAAAGTTGGAGATGGTTACTGCTAATGTTGCTCTGTTGTTGGTTGTGGCTAGCTTGCAAGTGGAATTTGTGGCTATGGAGTTGCTTGTTGCGAACCTTTTATTGTTGATACCTTAACTGGTGCAGCTTATGTGAAACTGATACCTGTTGCTGTTATTACTAATTTTCCTCTTCTTCTTTCAGGTTGTTACTGATTAGTTTAAAATTCGCGGGTCTTAGCTTTGGCGTTGAGAAAAGTATAACGGTGATGATGACCTGATGGTCTGAACTATGCGTGCTTGATGTTGTACCGTTTGGCCTGTGTTGAGGGAAAAATTCTGAGGATAGTTGTCCCGTCTGTCTAAATTCAAATTTATCAATGCTTGGTAAGGAGTTGATGATGGCTTCGGTCATAGTCCTCCCGACCGCTTGAGTTTCACGCCCGATGATGAGTTAACTGAGGGCTGAATTTTAATTCCGTTCATCTTGTTGCTTGCTTCGACTCGTGTCTGAGATTGTGTTCTGATTACTGACTACTTTTTTTTTACAGTGCGGCGTCGTTCCTACTTCTTCTATGGTGCCGGTGGAGCAGAGTGACGTCGTGCAGATCCTTTAAATATCATGGTGCTATGCAAAACAATAGATATGCCATCCTCAACATCATTTTCCATTGCACTGTCCTTATTGGCTTTTCCTGCAGGTCCCGTAGCATTACCGTCTCCAAAGGATGCAATTGATGATCTCAACGATAATGTCAACACCAGTACCTCTCAGTGAAGATACCTATCATGGAAGTTCCTCCTTTTACTTGTGAATATGTCAACAAACCTTTGGTATTACGACGATTGACCCTCCAAGATCAATCGGAATGCATGAAGGAAGTAGTTCAAATCCAGTTGACGGTAAAAAGCATCAGGAAGACCCATATCGTGCGGAACATGTAGGGTCTTTATGGAGTGTTTCAACTCATAACAGTACCAGCTGCTGTCAAAAGAAAACGAGCCACTTATTCCTCAAGGCATTTGAGCATTTCTCCCTTTTTCACTCATGCTTTGCTCATAGATTGGTTTAGCTTTAGTTTGATGCATTCCTAGTTGATTTTAGTGTGTAAACAGGGTTTTGTAATTTGGTAGTTATTTTCATACGTGCCATTTTGGAAATGAGTATGACCTGCTTTGCAATAAACTCATTTGTATACCTGGATGTACCTCTCTTATGTTGAATGAATGAATTTGGTATTTTGTACATCACGTATGACTTGTTTGATGAGGTCCAAATGAATGCTTCTGAATACTTGAATATCCAGTAGAATTCTTTCTTAATAACAATGCGAGAGCTCGGGATTTCGGTTAACTTTCTTGCCTTTAAACCATATGCCTTTTGAATAAGCTACCAACATCTATCCACTGTTATTCCATCACTTTTTGTGCCAATAGCTGGCATGCCGTAAAAAACATTCCCTAATGATAGCTTTTCTTTGATTGGAGCAAACTGACTCAACAGCCAAGCAGACCAATACTCTGCGCCAAAATCCGACTGTGTTTCTGATGAATAACTTCAATACCATGAACCGCACCAAATTGATACCTCAATACAATCAAACCTCGCGACAAATACACGTATCAGAAATAATATCTCAACCATCTCAAAAATTCTGGTGACAACTTGTCTTCAAAAATTGTCAGCAACAACGTGAAAATGACCATTTTGCCCACTCCACCGTTAAAGTGCCCTTGATGCAATTCCTGCAAAACAGATAGCTTGAACAATGGTGGTTTCAATAACAAGGAGGTGGGATCTTAAGGTCAAAAATTAGGGTGCAACAGATGCCCCTATTTAAGTTACTCCTATTCGGAGATATGGAGATCGAAATCTCCGTCTCGACGAGATAAGAGGGACTTAAATACAAACACTGCACGAATTTTTGGCCCTAAGAGCACACCGAATGCATATGATATGCGATGATATGAAAATGCTAGACGGACGGTCCTGTGAGGGAAAGATGTCACAGGGAAAGAACCAGGCACGACATAAAGGGAAGAACAAGACCGACGACAAGTAACCCTTACGGGGACAAGGAACAACCACCACTTGGGAATCTCCAGAAGTGTAACGGTATCTCATACACCAGGGATATGGTGATGGGAAAGAAGCTTGTAGTCGAAAGATATGCTTATCACCATGATGTGGTGATCGGTGACAATCCAAATGGATTTCTTGATCGAGTTCATAATTCAGTTTCACCTTGTATTTTCTTCCTTCTTTTTCTTCATATATTATTTTGTTCTCTTTTCCTTCTTTTTCTTGTTTTTGTATATCTTTTTCTTTTGGAACTCAACCTGAAATAGTAAAATGTATAACTTCCCCGAGCATCATGATAAGGGTACCACGAGCTGGTCTCAGTCTCTGCCTGAAAATGTCAACATTTTGTAGATGGTAGAATCTGTAGTTTGTAGATGTAGATGTAAATGTCGTTGTAAATGTTGTTGTAGTAGTGGAACTTCCCCGAGCGTCATAGTTTGGATGCTATGAGCTGGTCTCAGTCTCTGATGTAGAACTTCCCCGAGCGTCATAGTCTGGATGCCATGAGCTGGTCTCAGTCTCTTGATGTAGAACTTCCTCGAGCGTCATAGTTTGGATGCTATGAGCTGGTCTCAGTCTCTTAATGTAGAACTTCCCCGAGCGTCATAGTCTGGATGCCATGAGCTGGTCTCAGTCTCTTCCCGAAATGATGAAAACTCGTGAGAGCATCTTCACAGGGGGTTGTAAATTTTTGTAAATTATAGATGTCGTTGTAGACTGTAAATGTAGTTCGTTGTAGAACTTGTAGATGTAGTTCGTTATAGAACTTGTAGATGTAGTTCGTTGTAGAACTTGTAGGTTGTAGATGTTGTTGATGTAATCTGTAGATGTAATTTGTAAATGTAATTATTGTTGATGTAATCTGTAGATGTAATTGTAAAGCTTCACCGGGGATCTTCGGGAAGTTGTTAGCCGGTTGAATTGCAATGTATGTCTTCTCGAATGAAGGTAGGCCGGTATGATAAACTTCCTCGACTTCTTCGGGGAGATGTCACCTGATGGAAATAAACTTGTGCGATGAACTCACTGGGGAATGCGTTCCTGCTGAGTATCTTTGTAATTGCACAATATTCTGTAAGCCCTTAAATGAAGAGAGATGTCTTGTAATGTCTTCGGTAAGCTTCTTCGATGAATTTATGAAGCGATGATTTGATGATGAACTGTCTTATAGAAAATGTCATTTGTCGTTTTGAATAAGATCCTGATCAAAACGAGTTGCTCAAATAAAGAGATAGATGTTCGAGAAAATCCTGTGATGCGTTTGTCTTTATGAGTATTCTTATTGGGGACTAGGGTGCAAAATAAATGCACACTTAATCCATGTTCAAAGGTTGGAGATGTCCACGATGTGATTGCCAAAGACCGAAGTTCAATTCGGGAAGTAGCCGAAAAGAAAATGTTAAGCAAGACTCGACCATTGAGGTATGAACTCAAATGGGGTTGTACTAAAATAACCATCTTCCATGAGGGTTGAACTTCGTGGGGAAAATGAAATATTGTGCTCTTTCTGCCTAGGGTAGACGAATCTATGTGGAGGGATAAGACGCACCCAGACACCTAGGGATAACTATAGCCAAAGCGATAGAACAAAACGAATATAAAGAATGCAAAAAATGCACATGCCATGTTGTCTACTTATATGCTATGCGTATGCTGACGGACTGGAGAAGCGAAATAGATGCCTCAAACGAAAGGGTATTCAAGCAAAATATCCATAGATCCCTTATTGCCTGCGAAGAAAGTCTTCGAACAGAGGCAACCTTCGTGTCTGGATAAAATACATATCCTCTTGCCCTGGAGAAGCACATAATATTGTTGTTTTTCCTCGGACGAAATAAACGTCCCCGGTCATCCGTTTGTTATTCATATATCAAGTAGAACATAAGGTTTTTGAAAAGGTTTAAATCAATTTGGATTTTGCTATCAAGAATACAGATGTATGATAAATGAAAAACTTTTATTGAACGGTGGTTAGCAGAAAAAGCGTGACCCCGATGTTACAGTGTTGGAAAGTAATAGCGATTACATAAAGGGAATAATGACTTGCTTCTCTTAAACAAAATATTTCTTAACAGCATCCGTGTTAACAGGGAGAGTGATCTCTTCTCCGTCCATTGTTTCTAACATCAAAGCGCCTCCTGTCAAAACCTTTTTTACTACATATGGTCCATCATAATTCGGGGCCCATTTTCCTCTGACGTCTGTGAGGAAAGACTGAATCTTCTTGAGCACGATGTCACCTTCTTTGAATGCACGCGGTCGAACTTTCTTGTCAAATGCCTTCTTCATCTTCTGCTAATACAACTGCCCATGGCATAGCACGGCCATCCTCTTTTCTTCAATTAAGTTCAACTGATCATATCTGTTCTGACACCATTCAGATTCTGATAATTTTGCCTCCACCAAGATCCTCATAGAAGGAATCTCAACTTCTATCGGGAGTACTGCTTCCATACCGTAGACAAGTGAAAATGGAGTTGCCCCAGTCGATGTGCGTACCATCGTACGATATCCATGTAAGGCGAATGGGAGCATTTCGTGCCAATCTTTGTAAGTAACAACCATTTTCTGAATGATCTTCTTAATGTTTTTGTTGGCGGCTTCAACAACCTCATTCATCTTTGGTATGTAAGGGGAAGAATTATGATGCTCAATCTTGAATTCTTCACACAACTCTTTCATCATCTTGTTGTTCAAATTGGAACCGTTGTCTGTAATAATTATGCTTGGCACACCATATCGGCAAATAAGCTGATTTTTGATAAATTTGACAACCACATGTTGAGTTACATTAGCATAGGAAGCCGCCTCAACCCACTTGGTAAAATAATCAATGGCTACTAAGATAAATCGGTGTCCATTAGACGCTTTCGGCTCTATCATTCCAATCATATCAATTCCCCACATAGAGAATGGCCACGGTGATGAGATAACATTCAACAAAGTTGGAGGTACGTGAATCTTATCTGCGTAAATCTGACACTTGTGACACTTTCTAGCAAACTTGTAACAATCTGATTCCATTGTGATCCAATAATAACCAGCCCTTAAAAGCTTCTTAGCCATAGCATGTTCGTTGGCATGAGTGCCAAAAGATCCTTTGTGAATTTCCGTCATCAACATATCCGCTTCTTGTTTGTCAACACATCTCAATAAGACCATGTCAAAATTCCGCTTATACAACATATTGTTACTCAGAAGAAAATTTTCAGCCAACCTTCTCAAAGTTTTCTTGTCTTTGTTGGAAGCTCCCAAAGGATATTCTTGAGTTCTAAGAAACACTTCGATGTCATGGTACCAGGGTTTGCCATCTTCAACTTCTTCGACAACAAAGATGTAGGCGGGTCTACCAAGACATTTTACTTCAATCCGAGGACACTCATTCCAAAAGTTTACCACAATCATCGAGACCAAAGTTGCCAACGCGTCTACCATTCTGTTCTCATCACGAGGGATATGATGAAACTCAACTCTATCAAAGAACGGTAACAGTCTTCTAGCGTAATCCCTGTGTGGGACCAAATTATCATGTCGAGTTATCCATTCTCCAGTGATTTGGTTTATTACCACTGCAGAATCACCAAACACATCTAAATTCTTAATTCTCAAATTGATTGCTTCTTCAAGACCCATGATGCATGCCTCGTACTCAGCTTCATTATTAGTACACTGGAATGTTAATCTGGATGTAAACGGGAAGTGAGTCCCTTGAGGAGTCACAATAACAACACCTATCCCTTTTCCATGAGCGTTGACAGCTCCATCAAAAACTAAACCCCATTGAGAACCTGGCTCTGGCCCTTCACCATGTACGGGTTCTTCACAATCTTTCATCTTTAAGAACATAACATCTTTATCGGGAAAGTCGTCGTTTGAGGCTTGATGATCCAAAATGGGCTGGTGAGCCAGATGATCAGCCAAAACACTTCCTCTAACAGCTTTCTGAGTATGGTACTCGATATCATATTCAGACAACAACATCTGCCATCTAGCAATTCTCCTAGTCAAAGCGGGCTTCTCAAAAATATACTTGATAGGATCCATCTTTGAAACTAACCAAGTAGTGTGGTTCAACATATACTGGCGCAAACGCTTGGCGGCCCATGCTAGAGCGCAACAAGTCTTCTCTAACATAGTGTACCTTGTTTCACAATCAGTAAATTTCTTGCTCAAATAATAAGTGACATGATCTTGCTTCCCTGTTTCATCTCGCTGGCCGAGTACACAACCCATTGAATCTTCTAAAATAGTCAAATACATAATCAAAGGTCGTCCTTCAACCGGCGGTATCAGGATAGGGGGCTCAAGCAAATACTCTTTGATACTATCAAAAGCCTTTTGACAATCTTCAGTCCAAACATACCCTTGTTCTTTCCTCAGGAGCTTGAATATAGGTTTGCACGTAGCGGTCATGTTGGATATAAACCTGGAGATGTAGTTCAAACGTCCCAAGAATCCTCGGACTTGTTTCTCGGTGGCGGGAGCTGGCATTTCCCGGATAGCTTTCACTTTGTCAGGGTCCACTTCAATCCCTTTTTGGCTGACAATAAAACCCAATAGTTTCCCTGATCGTACTCCAAATGTGCACTTGTTGGGGTTCAAACGAAGCTTGTATTCCCTCAAACGACCAAACAACTTAGCCAGGTGTTTAACATGATCATCTTCGGTCTTTGACTTAGCTATCATATCATCCACATACACCTCGATCTCTTTGTGCATCATACCATGGAACAAAGTAGTCATAGCTCTCTGATATGTTGCCCCTGCATTCTTTAATCCAAACGGCATAACTTTGTAACAAACGGTGCCCCAGGGCATGATGAATGACCTCTTCTCTCTGTCCTCGGGAGCCATTCTAATCTGGTTATAACCTGAAAAACCATCCATGAAGGAAAAACCTCATATCTTGCAGTACTGTCCACCAAGATGTCAATGTGAGGTAATGGAAAATCATCTTTCGGACTGGCTTTATTCAAATCCCTGTAGTCTACACATATGCGAACCTTACCATCCTTCTTCGGAACGGGTACAATGTTAGCTAACCATAGCGGATACTCGGCAGTGACAAGGAAACCTGCATCAATCTGTTTTTGTACCTCTTCCTTAATCTTTAGAGCCATGTCAGGTCGAGTCCTTCTGAGCTTCTGTTTTACTGGCGGGCACTCTGGTTTTAACGGTAAATGATGTTCGACTATAGTTGTGTCCAATTCGGGCATGTCTTGATATGACCAAGCAAACACATCGACAAACTCTCCAAGCAAATCAATCAGCTGCTTCTTCACCTCGGGTTTAAGCAGAGCTCCAATTTTCACTTCTCTACGGATTTCTTCTTATCCCAAGTTGATCACTTCCACCGGCTCTTGATGAGGTTGGATAGCTTTCTCTTCCTTCTCCAACAGTCTGGAAATTTCTTCTGGGATATCATCTTCTTCATCCTCAGCTTCATACACAGGAAACTCAAAATTTGGAGAAGGTAACGGATCATTATTCCCAGGATGTAATTTATGTAGCAATCTGCGCAAGTGATGCGATTTTCAATAAGTTTTTGTAAAGTGGAAAGTGTGTGTACGCGAGATGCTACTTATTATTTTCCAACATCGTGAATAAATATAAAACACAAATGTAAATGAAAGTAGTTTATTGATGATAGCAAAACCAAAAAGACATGCCCAACAAAGTCACCTTTGCCTTGGGCAGAGCAAAGGGAATTATTGAAAATAAGCCCTAACAAATGCAGTTTCTCCTTGGGCAGAGCGAAAAATTTTAAAACAAATGCTTTACTTAGATATATGAATGGCAGTAGGGGCTTCAACCACACTCCAATTCTTGACTACGACGTCTGGGGTCACAAAGTCTGGGATGCCTTCATCTGGATCCTCTTCGGTGACGGCATAAACTCCAAAGGTATAGTCAAATTCATCCGAAACATAGCCTGGGTCTTCCATATAGGGCTCATAGTCTTCGTAGGGAATGGAGGACCTTGCAGAACCATCTGATATGTAGCCTTCAAGTTCGTCCTCTGACACAACATTAATCTGAGGATGATGGACAACTCTTCCACTACGGAACACTTCATTGATAAGTGGAAACCCTTGACTCTTGGTGCCTTGTTGAGCAGAACTGCTGGTGAAGCCGAGACCTTCCTTATTTTTGTTCTCTGGCAAAGACAACACCTTTCCCCATATTGTCTGATGACCACTGTTCACTACTCGCTGCACATCTTTAAATGATGACATGGATGCCTGAGATCTTTGGACGCCCTCGCCCACAATAGACAAAGCTTGAAATTGCGTGCCAATCTCTTCCTCAGCTTCGACATATGAGAATGATGACAAGTGACTTACCACCAAAGCTCTTTCTCCACAAATTGTAACTGCTTTCCCCTCAAAAACATATTTCAACTTCTGATGCAGAGTAGAAGTAACTGCTCCAGCTTCATGTATCCATGGCCTCCATAGCAAACAGCTATAGGCGGCACGAATGTCCATGACCTGAAACGTGATCATAAAAGTCTGTAATCCAATAGTCATGGGCAAATCTACCTCACCAATTACCGTTTTCCTTGACCCATCGAAAGCTTTGACGATAACGCGAATTGGCCTCATCGGCGGTCCTTGATACGATAACTTAGATAGAGTAGTTCTGGGCATTACATTTAGAGACGATCCAGTATCAACCAACACACTGGATAAAGAGTCGTTTCCGCAGTTCACAGAAATATGTAGAGCCATGTTATGTTTCCTTCCTTCCTCTGGGAGATCATCTTCATTGAAACCCAGATTATCACTCGAAGTAATACTACCAATGATGTTATCAAATTGTTCCATAGTCACATCCTACTTGACATAGGCTTGTTCCAAAATCTTCTGAAGTGCTTCTCTATGAGCCTCAGAACTCATCAGCAATTGTAGCACAGAAATCTTCGACGGGGTTTGTAGAAGCTGATCTGCAACCTTATATTCACTTATTTTGATTACTTTCAAACATTCATCGGAGTTGGGTAAATTAGACCCACCAGATTGCCCCACAGTTGGGTCTTTTGAGCCTGATGGTTCGAACAAAACTTCTTTTTCTTTCGGTGGCAAAGTCGGGTAGACTCGACCGCTTCTTGTCACTCTACTGACATCTGCAATATTAACTATTAAGGGTACAGTGGGCAAAGACACTTCTTTTCCATCCTCCAACATCGTAGCGTTGTACCTGTAGGGGATAGCCTTACTGGAAGTATAAGGGACAGGTCCAGGCACATTGATTACCAAAGGGGTAACAGTTGGCTTCCTACTATTGTAAATAATCTCTATACGTTCCACTTCCTTAAAATGGGATACTATGACACAAACTTCTTCAGCCTCTTCATCTGAAGCTTCTTGATCATCATTTTTCAAACAATCTTCAATCATATTGACAGAGGGCGAACCATGTGGTGGTAATGGATTCTTCTGTACATTAGGGTCAGAATCCCTAAAAGACAAGATTCCATTTTTAATGAGCCTCTAGACATCCATCTTCAAACCAAAACAACTCTCAATATCATGTCCTGGAGCACCCTGATGGTAAGGACAAAACTTGTCAGCTCTATAAGAAGGAGGAGGATTCGCGGGGGCCAAAGGTGGAACTCTTGTCTGAATGTGACCCTTCTTAATAAAAGCGGGGAATAAATCAGCATATGTCATTGGGATCGGATCAAAATTTATTTTTCTATACACACGACCCTGATTGCTGGATGGCCGATTCTGCTGAGGGTACTGTGGACTTTGCTGAGGTTGTGGTTGTTGAGCAACGGGAGACTGAGGTTGCTGATAGGGTTGCGGAGACTGTAGTTGATAAGCCGGAGCATTAAACACTGGCGATACCGCTGCAACTTGGTGTGGTGGCATGTACCTCTTTCTGAATTGTCCCTTTTGAATGGCATTTACACCTTGCTCCTTCTTCTTCACAAAAATGCTCTCATACCTTTTATGAGTACTCTCTTCTTTGGTCAATCTTCCTTCGCGAACACCTTCTTCTAAGCGCATCCCCATATTGACCATTTCAGTAAAGTCACTGGGTGCACTGGCTACCATCTTCTTATAAAAGAAAGGACCAAGAGTCTTCAGAAAAATCTTGGTCATCTCTTTTTCTTCTAATGGTGGTGTGACTTGCGCGGCCAACTCGCGCCAACGCTGAGCATATTCTTTGAAATTCTCCTTATCTTTTTGTGCCATTGCTCTCAACTGATCTCGGTCGGGCGCCATGTCCACATTGTACTTATACTGCTTGACAAAGGCTCCTCCTAGATCATTGAAAGTTCGAATCTTCGTACTATCCAACCCCATATACCACTTGAGTGCGGCGCCTGTCAAACTGTCTTGAAAGTAGTGAATGAGTAATTGATCATTATCAGTTTGGGAAGACATCTTCCTGGCGTACATAATAAGGTGACTCTGAGGACAAGTATTCCCCTTGTACTTTTCAAAATCAGGGACTTTGAACTTCGGTGGGACCATAACATTCGGAACCAAACATAGCTCAGAAGCACTCTTACCAAATAAGTCTTTTCCACGAAGGGCTCTCAACTCCTTTTGTATTTCAGAAAACTGGTCTTGAAATCCGTCTATCCTCTCTTCTAAGCCTACAGTTTCGGTCGGCGACCCATGTAAAATTGGTTCATCCAGAATATACGGAACAGCGTTCACAAGTGGAGACGCGGTAGTCATCACAGCAGAAACTACAGGAGCAGCTTGAACAGTGGTTGCAATAGGAACCTCGGGAACAGGTGGACGATAACCAACCAGAGTGAAATAAGGAGGCATCCCCCACGGGAAACCTGGCGGCATGCTGTAGGTTACTTCAGCAATAGTAGACACCATTGGGATCGATGTTGATACTACTTCGGATATAACAGTCCTTGGAACTTCTTGGTTATTGATCGAGACTTGACTAGACAAGGCTTCCACTAGACCATTCAACCTCTCCAAACTTTCTTTCAGAACGGTAACTTCATCACGGAGCACTCTGTTCTCTTGTTCTAGTTGATCCATCTTCTGGCGTTGACTAGCTCGAGTGTTGTATCGGTGATTCAGCTTGTCTGCGGAGATGAAGCAAGAGTGAGACCCTGGAATGCAAACGATGCCATGCTTATGCAAAAAAAATGAAAATGAGTATGAAACTTTCAAGAAACTCAAATTGTCTCGGTACTGTAACGTCGGAGAAAAAAACTTATTTTATTTTGATGATCGAAGCATTACAAAACGGAGTACTCTTTTAAGAGTTTATTACATTGAACCAAAAGCAAAAGAGAAACTCGGAGATCTACTCCTTATGCTCCTTCTGTGTGCGAAGTTCTCTTTCTAGCTGGCTGATGCGTTCTTGCAACTCGGCCTTCTCTCTGATGAGTCGGTCGACACATTCCTTCCAACCCACAATATCTGGGGGAAGATCATCACTGGTGACAGCTCTTGAAGAGGTGTGAGAGGAAAATAAATCCTCTCGCGCCTTTCTTTTCCTTGCAAGTTCTACTTCTTGTTCCTCCAAGCGGCCTTCAGTTTCCGAGCTTCATCCAAGGCAGTCTTCAACTGATCTACTTTGCTCACGTCAAACCAATCTGGATCGTGAAAAGCCAATACCATAGGTTCATGGAAAGGGAACGACATCTTGAGGTCGAGAGCTCTTTCTCGCACCCAATGTAGATATTCTTCAGAGACAGCACAATTGGGGTATCCTAAAGCAGCTTTTCCTTCCTTATTGATGTATCTCCATGCATAGATTATGACGGTCTTCAGGTCTGGGTCTTCTCCTTCTTCGAGAAAGATTCCTTCTAACAGAGTCTGGTCAGGTACTTCAATCATGGGATGCCCAAATTGGAGACGAGCCAGAGCAGGGTTGTAACTTATGCATCCCTCTCTCCCAACAAGTGGTATGTTAGTAAATCCTCCGATGCTATGAATCATACATATACCTCCATAGGTAGGATCGTACCACACAATGTCAGAGTGAGTAAGGGCCATAACTATCTCGGACCAATGAGGTGACTCCTCCTCTTCCCAAATAGACAGGTGTCGAGTTAGGCGAGCAATGAACCATGAATATAACAGAGCGGTACAACAAACGATATGTCCTCCTCCCTCAGCATTCTTTGAATGAATTGAGTAATATGTGTCAACTAACAAGGTAGGGACTGGATTCTTAAGTAATAATAATTTAATCGCATCCATGTCAACAAAATCATCGATCTTTGGGAACCAGAAAATCCCATAGACCAACAGAGCAAAGGTGGCTTCCATGATAAGGACTTCCTTTCTTTCAGCATGGTAGCGGACTTTTTCAATCAAAAAGTCAGCAGGGAATCCAAGGACTCCTTCCTTGTTGAACATCTGCCAAACTGAGATGAGTAGCGTTGGAAATTTCTTGATGACTAGGTGTGTCTTCCTGGCCGGTGAATATGGGACGGGCCGTTACGGGCATCCTCAGGAAATCAGAATACTCTTCCAGTGTCGGCATCAACTGGTAATCTGGAAAAGTGAAACAGTGGTACGACGGATCATAAAACTGAACCAAGGTCTCCAACAACCCCCTTTTCATCTTAAGTTCGAGAAAACGGACGACTTCTCCATATTCTGCTGCGAAGGCGTAACGGTTCTCGATGAGGTCTGCTAGTTCTCTCAAGCTTTCAATGTTAGGACTCTAGAAAGTGTACTCCAATACTTCTCTTTTGAAATCCATGGTTACAATACCTGAGAAATAAATTTGAGTTTCTTGAGTAAAGAAAGAATGCAATGCAACATGAGTAAGACTTCATGGGATCCTAACTATTTATAAACATTGTGGCAAAAGAAGACGCTTTTATTTAATTTTGAAACGGAATACAAATAATTGCTTTTAAAAGTCCCAAATAAGTAGCTAAATAAAAGCTAGTAAAGACACTAAAGAAGTTTCGAATTCTGCTGCTTGAGTTGCTCTTCTAATTGCGTCTTCTCACGGATAAGGTTGTCCACGATCAGCTTCCAAATAGTGCATTGTGGATCGGAGAAAAATAAATCCTCCATGACTTTCCTCCTCTTGCAAGGGAGTAACTCTTCATCCTTCAACTGTAATTGCTTCTGGAGTTCCTCTTTCTCTTTCTGGAGTTTGTCAATCTCTGCAACAGACACTTGGTACTTGTTCTTCCATGACTCTAACTCTTGTCGCGACTTCTTCAAAGCAACTTCTAACTTCTCGGTTTCGGACATGAAAACATAAGTGGGCTCTCTTCTCGGAGGTATAGGATCTTGGCGAGAGTAAGGCATCTTCAGCTTGATCGCCCTATTCCTTACCCACTGGAGATACGGTTACACAGTTGGGCCTTCCCAAACTATTCCTATCTTTCTTATGCAAATGTTTCCAAGCTTCCACAATATTTTCTCAGAGTTCTTGATTATCCTTGAAGAAGACACTCTCAACTTGTATGCTCTTAGGTGGTTCCTTCAATGGATATCCCAACTGTCGGCGGGCTAAAATCGGATTGTAACTGATCCCTCCACCAAAGCTGAGTAACAGTATATTAGCAAAATCTCTACATCCATCAATGATTAGAATTCCATCATACTCACGGTTATACCAATCGATGTCAAAATGAGTCAAAGCCATAATCTTTCCTGACCAACGTTTATCATTAAGGTGCCAAAAGGAAACATATTTGGGCAAGTGGGTAAGGAACCATTTATATAATAAAGGCACACAACACGTAATCATTCCTCCACCACGATGGTTTCGGAGATGTATAGAGTGGTAGGTATTACCTAATAGAGTCGGCACTGGATTGTTCTTCATGAAGATCTTAATTGCGTTAAGGTCCACAAACCCCTCAAAACTTGGAAATAGAAATACCCCATAGACAAGTAAGGCGAAGATTGCCTCGAATGGATCCTTGTTCGTAAAATCAGTATAAAATGAAGCCTTTTCGAATAAGAAATCTGTAGTCAAACCGAAAGTCCCATTTTTAACAACCATGTTGTCCTTAACATCGGATACCCTGAGATAAAGGGCCTTAGCGATGTCTCTTTCTTTGGGGTCCTTTTCTAAGAAAGGAAAAGGAGATTCTTCTAGAATGGGTAACCCTACCAAAAAAGAGTACTCTTCCAAAGTTGGCAACAACTGATAATCTGGAAAAGTAAAGCAGTGATACATTGGATCGTAGAACTATAATAGAGCGGAAAGTAGGTCTTTATTTTCCTTACGTCTCAACAAAGATAGTAACTTCCCATATTTACCCTTGAACTTCTCTTAGTCTTCAATCAAAGCTCCCAACTCCCTTAGGTCATCCAATTTGGAACTCTTAAAAGTATATTTTAGAGTATTTCGTCTATCCATAATGTCCTACAATGTTCATAAATAAAGGGTAAATCCCATGAAGTCCAGTGTAGTATGATGCTATATGAATGCAACAAACACAAGTAAGCACGTAAGGGCACACAAAGATAAACAAACAAAGGTCCTAGGTTTGCAACAAGCATGGAGCCAAGGGTATACCCATTCCCAAAGGACAAGGACTAGAGGTGTATGGTACCTACAGAACAAGGTTCTAAGGAGGTCCCAAAGTCATTAGTCCATCTATCGGATATTATCAATTTCCCAACTAACTCGGGGATTAATAATATTCTCAAGAGAACTTCTTTTGAGTGTAGCATCGCGTAGCACTATTTCGGGACTTACTCCCTCATAGCCTCGCACTACGCCCTAATAAAGGCCAAAGTAGGGTTAAAGGTAACTACGGTCCTTAATATCATGGACTCCAATTGAAAATAGTAAAAGTTTTCACGACTAAACTCGTTCAACCGAACTATTTTCAAGAGGTCTCAACTAAGCGGGATTCTCGAGTCAACTTAGTCGGGACTCACTCCCTATAAGCCTCATCGAATATATCACCATCCTATCATAATTTCTCTCAAGTCCGGGCATAGGAATTTGTCTCACCACTCAAAGGTAGCAACCCAAATAATAAACACAAAGGAGAATATACAAATAAACAATTAAGCGGATATATAAAGCAATAAACAAATAAATAAAGCAAGATAGGGAAACCCACTGAGGGGTCCCAAGTGAAGTCGCCATTTCTATCGCGGTGAAAATCGGATACCAAACTATTGATTAGTTTGAATCTTTAATTCATTTTGCAACCGAACTTTGATTTTGTCCAAAGGAAGGGATAAAGATCGAAATTCCCATAGTGCAATGCAAATTCAAGGTTTAGAGAGTTTTAGGTTCGGGGGTTGGTTAAACTTAGGGAAGGTACTAGCATCCTAAGTTTCTGTAGTACTCTACAGGAACCTCTTGTTTTATGTTTGTTTATTGCTAAGTGTTTTAATGGTTAAAAAGACCTAAGGGTTTATTTCTAAGTATACTCGATAAGATGTCGCATCTTATGCCTACATATCCTTACGGGAGTGGAATCAGAGTATTTGTAGTTCCCCTAAAGGGTATGAGGAGATCTTTGAATGTGGTCAAAGTTCCTACGGGTTTAGGGTAGTTGGTTGATTGGTTCTAGGAGAAGAGATGCGTTGTCATTTTAAGGGAGATGTAACCGCCACAGGTTGTAGGAAAATAGTCTTTGCATCGTCTTAAGAAAAGGGCTCAAGTACTCGGATTGTTTGATGAGTACGCCTTTATCTCTCTTAAGGCAAAGTTCCTACGAATTGACTGTATTGATGTGGGGTGGAAATTCTATCTCACTTAAGATGATTAACATCTTTCTCTAATGTGTTTGAATAAAGTTGTATTGAGTTGTTTGTATTGTGTGTTCTAAGTTGTAAAAGGTAAAGAACAGTCCTTCCTATGGGGTAGGATCTATCCTAGGAGATCGACTTGAATAGGATCAAGGATCAAGAGGAGGATGATGCAAATGCGAATGCATACACACGATTGTTGGGATCATGCGCAGATTCTTCCTTTGGACGGAGTGCGATGCGGAAATATAAATACGATAATGTAAATTACTATAAAGTAAATTGCGGAAGTAAAAGAAGGCGAAATAAGTAAAGCATACATGTACGCATGAAAGCGCTGAGTGTGTCGTGGGGTGCACGGTCGATTTTACGCTGTGAATTGATTTTTAGATGGGATGTTGAATTGTTTTTAGACGAGATTGAGTTGATTTAAAAAGGTTAATTTAAATTTAATTAGCAAAAGGGTTTTAAAATGAATTAATTTTATTAAAAGAGTTTTTAGTTATTAGGATAAAAAGGATTGATTAATTGGAAATAAAAAATATGAATGAATATTAATTTATTAATAAAATTACTGAGAGTTAATTATAACAGTCGGTTAGACTAATGACATAAAAAAAGGGTTAATTAATTAATTAAATTTAAAGATTATTGGATTAGTTAGGTTAATTAAAAGATTTAAATGAATTTTAAAAGTTGATTAAAAGTTAAAAGGTGATTAACGGTGATGTGGTTATGTGTGGTGAGCAGGTGCATAATCAATAATAATAAGCAAGCAAAACAACAAAAAAACAACAAAAACACAAGGAACGAAAAATGGAACCCTAGGTTCCCCCTCTCGTGATCGGCCGGTTTCTCTCCTTCATCCTACTCAATCACACGATTGGATTTCCCGATTTGGTTTAGACAGAATTCGAAATCTTTCCTCTTTCGTGTGATTTATGTTGATGTCTGTTAATAAGGAATTCCAATCCATAATATCTTGTATCAAATTTGTTTAATGCCTTTTTCGGTCCAGATTCAATGTTTCTGAGGATTTGGATAGGATCTTTTACGAATCTTTTTTTCCACACGGTATATTCTTTAATCTAATTTGCTAATTTGGGTTTGGAATTTGGCAGGTGTGAATAATGATTTGTTTTGGGCCAAGGGAGATTGACGGTCCAGAGTAATAATTCGATTCTTTTGGCACATGATACGCTTTGTCATGGGCTTCAGCCAATGTGTTTGCAATGGGCTTCAATCATGCTCTGGTGAATGCTCGCGTGAAGATGCTGGTGATGAACTAGTAGCTGTTGTAGTTTTGTATTGCTGTGGTCTCACTTGCTTGCCTATCGTGATTGTCTGCTGAATTATCTGTTATGGCTGCTTGTTGAGTTGCATGTTATGCTGACGTTCTTTGTTCTCTTCTTTCAGGCACAAATTTTAAGTCTGGAGGCTGCCGGTTTTAGCTTCGGTTGAGAAAGGTTTAACGGTGATGATGACCTGATGGTCTGAACCAAAGAGGGCTCAAAATGCCGATGTTGCTCGATGTTATATTATGCTTCCGAAATGTGTTGAACGATATCTGAAACTAGTTGTAACCGGCGATGATGACGTTAGTCTGAGCTGAGAGGTTTTGCTGTCGTTGGCCAAGAAAGGTTCGATGCGTTTATGATGACTTTAACAGTCTGAACCCTGAGGGAATTTTGAAAATGCGGTTGTTGCCTTGATGTTGCTTGTTTTTGTACTGTGATGGCTGTTTGCAATTAGTTACTTTAATTGTCCGAATTTTAATCATCCGATGTGTGGTAAGGAGTTGGTGACAACCTTGGCTGTTGCTCTCCTGGCTGTTCGCATCTCTGCCCAATGATGAGTTTTCTGAGGACTGTCCTTAAATCACTTCATCTCCCTCTTAGATTTTCGAATCAGTCTTGTTAGCTGTTACTGATGGTGCTCTGGTCATTGGTTGTGGTATTTACAGGTTTTAATGGGATGACTTTGGAAAGTTGGAGATGGTTACTGCTAATTCTGCTCTGTTGTTGGTTGTGGCTAGCTTGCAAGTGGCATTTGTGGCTATGGAGTTGCTTGTTGCGAACCTTTTATTGTTGATACCTTAACTGGTGCAGCTTGTGTGAAACTGATACATGTTGCTGTTATTACTAATTTTCCTCTTCTTCTTTCAGGTTGTTACTGATTAGTTCAAAATCCGCGGGTCTTAGCTTTGGCGTTGAGAAAAGTATAACGGTGATGATGACCTGATGGTCTGAACTATGCGTGCTTGATGTTGTACCGTTTGGCCTGTGTTGAGGGAAAAATTCTGAGGATAGTTGTCCCGTCTGTCTAAATTCAAATTTATCAATGCTTGGTAAGGAGTTGATGATGGCTTCGGTCATAGTCCTCCCTACCGCTTGAATTTCACGCCCGATGATGAGTTAACTGAGGGCTGAATTTTAATTCTGTTCATCTTGTTGCTTGCTTCGACTCGTGTCTGAGATTGTGTTCTGATTACTGACTGCTTTTTTTTTTTGACAGTGCGGCGTCGTTCCTACTTCTTCTATGGTGCCGGTGGAGCAGAGTGACGTCGTGCAGATCCTTTAAATATCATGGTGCTATGCAAAACAATAGATATGCCATCCTCAACATCATTTTCCATTGCACTGTCCTTATTGGCTTTTCCTGCAGGTCCCGTAGCATTACCGTCTCCAAAGGATGCAATTGATGATCTCAACGATAATGTCAACACCAGTACCTCTCAGTGAAGATACCTATCGTGGAAGTTCCTCCTTTGACTTGTGAATATGTCAACAAACCTTTGGTATTATGACGAATGACCCTCCAAGATCAATCGGAATGCATGAAGGAAGTAGTTCAAATCCAGTTGATGGTAAAAAGCATCAGGAAGACCCATATCGTGCGGAACATGTAGGGTCTTTATGGAGTGTTTCAACTCATAACAATACCAGCTGCTATCAAAAGAAAACGAGCCACTTATTCCTCAAGGCATTTGAGCATTTCTCCCGTTTTCACTCATGCTTTGCTCATAGATTGGTTTAGCTTTAGTTTGATGCATTCCTAGTTGATTTTAGTGTGTAAACAGGGTTTTGTAATTTGGTAGTTATTTTCATACGTGCCATTTTGGAAATGAGTATGACCTGCTTTGCAATAAACTCATTTGTATACCTGGATGTACCTCCCTTATGTTGAATGAATGAATTTGGCATTTTGTACATCACGTATGACTTGTTTGATGAGGTCCAAATGAATGCTTCTGAATACTTGAATATCCAGTAGAATTCTTTCTTAATAACAATGCGAGAGCTCGGGATTTCGGTTAACTTTCTTGCCTTTAAACCATATGCCTTTTGAATAAGCTACCAACATCTATCCACTATTATTCCATCACTTTTTGTGCCAATAGCTGGCATGCCGTAAAAAATATTCCCTAATGATAGCTTTTCTTTGATTGGAGCAAACTGACTCAACAGCCAAGCGGACCAATACTCTGCGCCAAAATCCGACTGTGTTTCTGATGAATAACTTCAATACCATGAACCGCACCAAATTGATACCTAAATACAATCAAACCTCGCGACAAATACACGTATCAGAAATAATATCTCAACCATCTCAAAAAATCTGGTGACAACTTGTCTTCAAAAATTGTCAGCAACAACGTGAAAATGACCATTTTGCCCACTCCACCGTTAAAGTGCCCTTGATGCAATTCCTGCAAAACAGATAGCTTGAACAATGGTGGTTTCAATAACAAGGAGGTGGGATCTTAAGGTCAAAAATTAGGGTGCAACAGTGGGGTGTGAGCAATCCATAACATTGTGTGCCCATGTGGGGTGTGAGCAATGGGTGAACATTGTGTGCCTAAAAGAGGTGTGAGCAATGGTTCCAATAAGTTCCTGAGTGAACTTGAGATGATTGAGTCGGTACCGCATTTGCATCTGCATAGAGTCGTGAGTCGGTCTCTACGAGTTGCATTTATCATCTTTATATGATGCATTGGTGAATAAACATAATATGTGTATGTTTATGTGGAACGATGAGAATTATGGATGTGTGCATGATGAATATGCTTGGTGATTATCCATATTTGTTTATATATACATTGTGGCGTATATGATGAATTATGATGAGTTGTGGTGAGAAATGTGGAATATGTGTATCTTATGCTTACGTGTGTGTGTGTGTGTGTGTGTGTGTGTGTGTGTGTGTGTGTGTCTATATATATATATATATATATATATATATATATATATATATATATATATATATATATATATATATATATATATATATATATATATATATATATATATATATATATATATATATATATATATATATATATATATATATATATATATATATATATATATATATATATATATATATATATATATATATATATATATATATATATATATATATATATATATATATATATATATATATATATATATATATATATATATATATATATATATATATATATATATATATATATATATATATATATATATATATATATATATATATATATATATATATATATATATATATATATATATATATATATATATATATATACATATGCATTGATTATTATGATAATATTTCTCACCCTTCTGCTGTTTTATGATGCTCTATGAGGCATTGTAGAGTAGGATTGCTGGAGGTCTTTTTGTGAAGCGTGACTTCATTCTTTTTGGTCGCTTGGCTCTGATATGTAGCACCGGGTAGCTAGGATTGTATAGAATTCTTTTATGATACGTTGTATATGTATCTTGATTATGGAATGTTTATGAAAACATGTTGAATATGGTTGAATCAAACTGGTTGATATATATATATATATATATATATATATATATATATATATATATATATATATATATATATATATATATATATATATATATATATATATATATATATATATATATATATATATATATATATATATATATATATATATATATATATATATGATTATATATTTTGATGTTATTCAATGTTTAGATTTTCCGCTTTTATTTTAAATATTGAGACGTGGGTGTAAGGACTATGTTCCTATGTTGCAAATTACCTCATGTTGCATCCCAAAATTTGCACAACCTTTTCTTAACTTGGTTTATGTTTCATTTCATTTATTTCTAGCATTTGCATTGCTTAGCATTTTTCATTGAACTGGGGATCAAGAGTTGTGTATATCAAAAGGAATCTACTCAGTGTGTTGAGCCTAAGCAAGGGTTGTTACTCAAGTTTGAATGGTCATTAGGTCATCTAGAAGTGGTCAATGTTCTTTGAAAGGATTGATGGATGCATGTGGGTCAGCTCCTAACTTGGAGGCCAGTTGAAGAGAATCAGAGGATTGTGAATTCATAATTATGGATATAAGATGTTGAAAGAGCTAATTAAGTGCTTTGAGAGCCATGTTGGAGCTTATTCAAGTTGTTGTGTGAGGTGGAAGAAGCCACAGTCAAGAATGTTGCATCTAGGGTTTTCATCTGGTTAATCCTCAGTTAACTGTGAAATCAAAGGAGATTAAGACTCAATTCCAAGTCTCTATGGTCATGGAATGTTGTTTTAAAATACATGAGATATCATTTCAAGATCAATTCATCAAGAATCAAGAGTGTGAGAAGTTACTAAATTAGGGTTCTGAGTGTAAAATCCCCTATTTAGTCTCCAACTTCAAGACCACCTATCTCAAGATACAAGTCTCATCTCAACTTTTGACCAACATGAAACTTATAGAGCATGTTCTTAGATTTCTTTTGAGTATTATAAGCCATTCATATGATTTCTAGAACTCAAGTTATGATGCTGACAAGTTACAAGTCCTCAGATGAATGTGATTTTGGTTAACAAAAGTCAACCAACTTCCAAGCCATTTTTGACCTAGAAGGATGTTTCTCCTCAACTTTTGATGAACATGAAAGTTGTTCCTCATAGTCTTAGCTTTCCAAAGAGTACTAGAAGTCTTTCATCTGATTTATAGAACTCAAGTTATGAGACTTGCAAGTCAGGGGTATTTTGGGAAAGTGAGATTATAGGTCACAAAATTATAGGTCCATTTCACCAACTTGCACATTTCAAATGGAGATTTTTCCAACATAAAATGTGCTCCAAATGGTGTCAATTGTTCAACAAAGCATTAAGAAGTCATGAATTTGGCTTGGGATGGTGAATTCCTAAAGTGATTTTCATGCAAAAAGCCTTAAAATGAGAAAATTGAAACTAATTCATTTTGGACCATTTTTGTGCAAGTGAGTACATATTTTGAGTGCAAAGCATATTTCAAACACAATGGCAATTTTAGAATTTGAATTTGGTGAGTTTTGATGTGCCATTTTCAAGATTACTTCAAGCTTAAGTTACACTTGCAATATCAACCATTGATTACAAACAAGGATTAAATCACAGCCATTCGTACTCCTCACATTACCAGCAAGTGATTTGAGGCATTTTGGAGGCAAATTGAAGCAGAATTCGTGCACATGGACAAGCTCCAAAACTCAAATTCCATGGATTTGTATTTGGGCTTTAGGGACTGAAATTGGGCTCTAAAGTGATCACAATCCAACATATAAAACATTTCCATCATTCACAAATGCTCAGAACTCGTTTTGATGAAGAATTGGAGCAAAAGCAACTTTGAAAAAGTGAAGGAAATTTGAAATTCAAATTCTGAGATCTACTCTATTTCAAGCAAAATTGAGGTTGTAAAAGCTTTATTAAGGATTGTGGAACATTTCTGGACATTTTTCTTTGAGCTTCATCAAGAGTTGAAGGCTCAGTGGAAGTTTTCCACTAGGTATTTACAATTCAACTTATCTCTCTCATTATGCCATGATTATTTACCATTTTTTCATATTTGAGACCTAGGAAGCATGTAGATCATTAATCACTAAAACGAACTGGCATTTGTGATGGTTGATGTTGTAAGCTCCAAACTGTTTAGACTTGGTTTGATCTGTTCTTGAGGATTCATGCTTAATTTTTGCTTGATTTGTGATCTACATAACATGTAGATGATTTCTGGATACTTTTGATTGTTGTTTGAGAACATTTTTGTTTTGTGCTTGGATCTGTTTTGCTTCGATTTGAAGTATGTACGCATAATTAATGGAAATGTACGTTGGATTTGAATTCCTCATGATGCGTAGATGAGTTTTCATATATGTCATACCCCAAATTTGTCCTACCCTTTTCAAAAATTTCATTCGTGTGACTTTATTTTCATTTTGCATCTCTTGCATAGCATAATTCAGTTTTCATCATGAATAATTCCTAAAATGATTAGCCTGAATAAATTCTTGGATATACAGACAGACTAATTAAATTGTTTCTCAAATATGCAAAAAAATTAGTGGTTGTAAAGTTTCGAATTTAAATTTGTAGACGTCAGTGATATTGATATACTGTTCATGTAGTTTAACCTGACGCGTTCGTTTTATTTTTCGGTGATTTTTCAGCCACAATTTGATTTGTCTGAGCTTTTTTTTTACTGGTCCCAATTTATTTCAAAATCTGACCAAACGCTGTATTTTTTCAATACATTTATTTTGCGCTGATCATTTTAGTGCATTTTTTTCATCTTTCGAACATTTTCTCTGCCCAAATTTTAATTCATTTTAACTCGTTTTGCTATTATTATTATTATTATTATTCTTATTCTTTTGCCAAAAATAATTAAATTAAAATAGATTTTATTATCCTTGCTGAAATTCATTTTTTATTGTATTTTAATTTGGAATATTTAATTTGTCACTCTTAAAATATATGAAGGGCATTCGTGAATTTTTATTAAACCTAGTCATACTGTATATATAAGTAACGTGGTAAGTGAATGGGGGAGGCCCTAGACCTAGACCAATAATATATCTGCGGCGTATTGCCTTCCCAAATGGATCCACAAAGAACTTTCCTTCGCCTTCTATTTCCGCCCTCATTACTCCTTACAACCTCAATCCACCATTTTCTCTTTGTTTTTCCGATCTCCATCGAAACCGAGGATAAAACTTCAAGCTCGCCAACAACCTTAACAACCACTGTTAAACCGCTCCGGTGTTCAAACCCTTCATCCATTGATTTCCACTTTAAACTACATAACACCTTTCTCCTACTATTTCAACCTTCAAAAATTCTCACAAACACAACCTCAGCCTTCTCTCCACCTTAAATAACTCGACAACATCTTAACAAGACAGCACTCCATTTCATCAATAAGAACAACTTCATAGAAGTTTCCAAACTCTAACTCAAACTGGAACCTCATTCACCTTTGTTTCGACATGTTTGTAGCTTCAATACCGTGCCAACAACTTCAACATACAACAACGACGTCGCGACTCTTACAACCGCCGCAGCAACCACGCATGAAAAATCCCTCAGATGTAGTTCATGATTTTTCGTCGATGCATCACTGCACCTCTTTTTTTCTCCACCAGAAATTAGTAGCTTCGATGCTGTAGATCTCCATTCGCGCCCAACTTTCCTTCCTTTTCGACGAAAATGCGGTATCTTTCTATCTTTGCTTTTTTTCCTTTATTTTGTTTGCTACATTGCTACACGGTTGCGGGAACTCCGTTTTGTTTTACATCGGTTTCATGGATAGAAATATGAGAGATTTAAAGTTTGAGTAGAAAATAAGAGAAATGCTAGAATGAAATTTAAAAGTTTCTTAACGTTATCTAGAAAATGTGAGAGGATATTAATTTGTTTTGCTGTTATACAGTGTCTGTGTTTGATTTTAATTTTTCATAGTTTTGTTTTAGAAAGTCAAACTATTGTTTTACTATTATTTTACTTTCATTAAAAAGGAGCCAGACACTAAAACGTAAGATGAAGACGGTTTCCAGGATTGTTTTACTATTATTTTACTTTCTATTTTTTTATATATAATAAATATTTTATATAGATTATGATTAGTATGTTATCGAATTTTATTAGTATTAGATTATGATTAGTATGTTAATTAGTTAATTAAGAGTTTATTTGTTGAGTTCACTAAATTTAATTTATTTAGTAAATTATTTGATAAATGATTTGATCGATTTTCATGTGCTTGGTTGACTTGATTAAATCATCTCTATCCATTTTTATTTGAAAGTGTAAAATGTTTTGTTTGTTGTCTCGATCTCATTGCATCACGATTTCGAAATTAAAATCCAATTTGATTTTTGAGAATCGTATGGATGCATAAAGTCACACATGAGTTAGATCTAAGATAGTTAAAGAGATAAACTGACGCCTTCAATTTGTTTCGAGTCCCGTATCTTACTCTTGGGCCTTCATACAATGAGCACCTTTTATTTATTTGCACTTATTTGAGGGGCTCGATTTAATTTTCGCCTTATCTCATCCCCATTTGAAAAAATGTATCCCAACTCCCACAAAAATGTAATTATTTTCATCACTTTTATCTTGATTTCTTCAATACTTTAAAACCATTTTAAAAATAAATTCTCGAATTATCGAGTCATTTTCTACCCTTGTAAGTCGAGTGCTTTCAAAGCCTCGCCATCAACCTTTGATCACCATACACAACATTTTAAAGCTTGATTTTGGGCTTCCTTACAGTGACACCTATTTGATCAATTATTTCTAGTTGGTCACTTAGAAGACTAGCCCACTTTGCTAGTGCACACGTTAAAACGCAAATTTAAATCTCGATTCATATCGAGCATTTTCTCAAATCAAATTGAAGACACTTAATAACTATTCAAACACAATTTCAATAAAAGATGAAAAAGAGAGAGTTCCAAGTCTTTGGTTCTCTCTCCCAATTGTTTGGGTCCGAGAAGTCTTTCTTGAGCTCGAACAATTATCTTCTAAAAACGATAAACTTATTCAAACCTATTTTCTTAAACACACAGATGAAAAAGAGAGAGCTCCAAGTCTTTGGTTCGCTCTCCTGATTACTTGGGTCCGAGAAGTCTTTCTTAGGCTTCGAGTAATCGTCATCCGATTAATACACTCTAATGATATTAAAATATTAGATGAGAAAAGGAGAGAGCTCCAAGTCTTTGGTTAACTCTCCCGATTACTTGGGTCCGAGAAGTCTTTCTTAAGCTTCTAGTAATCATCATCCGATTAATACACTCTAATCATATTAAACATCTTTCATAATATTAGATGAGAAAAGGAGAGAGCTCCAAGTATTTGGTTCACTCTTCCGATTATTTAAGGTCCGGGAAGTCTTTCTTAAGCTTTGAGTAATCCTCATCTGTTAAAATACTTTAATCACATCCTATCTTTCAAATGCCATTCAGACAAATCCTTTTGCGATGAAAAAGAGAGTGTTCCAAGTCTTTGGTTCGCTTTCCCGATTACTTGAGGTCCAAGAAGTCTTTCTTAAACTTCAAGTAATTGTCATTCGTTCAACTTATTCAAACCATACTCAATTATATCCTCTCGCATTTGAGGTTGAAAAAAGAGAGAGCTCCAAGTCTTTGGTTCACTCTCCCGATTACTTGGGTTCGAGAAGACTTTCTTAAGCTTCAAGTAATCGTCACCTCTAGCTAAACATATGATACATCTAACCAAATACCATGCCCCGTGCGACCACAACCCTAAAACCTATTCAAATCTACCCTCTTTTCAAAACCAAAATACTTAACCAATCAAACTCTACTCGCCCTCGTGTGATCCATAACTCATACACCTTTTTCAAAGAACATTGTTTAGTCCATTCTTCCGCGCATAACAAACTCGTGCTTCAGCCTCCCCTAGCGAGCAGACAAGCCAATGTTTAGCAGTTAGAATGCGACCTAAACACTCGTTCACATACCAAACCTTTTTACCGTAGTTGGTCGAACTATGGCTGCTCTGATTCATCATTCTCTTTTGAATGTAAGATACGTAGGCACAAGATTGCGATGATCTTGGCGAGCACAATTCCCTCTTTTTTCCGTAGTCCCACGAACTACGAATGCTCTGATTTTCTACTTCTTACAAGTGAAGATACATAGGCACAAGAGCCCCAATCCTTGGCGAGCACCATATCTTAAAACCGCCCCTTTTCCTATTAGCAAGCAATTCCTTTAGAAGATAAACAAGCGTATCTAATTTCTCTCACGAATCGAATCAAGAGGTTCCCGTTGAGTACAACGGACATGAGGGGTGCTAATACCTTCCCCTCATGTAACCGACTCCCGAACCTAGAATATTGGTTGCGATGACCATGTTCTTATCTCTTTAAAGGTTTTATCGATATTTTCCTATTTCATTCTTGGAATGAATAAAATTCGGTGGGGACTCTGTTTCGAACGTATTTTCCGCGTTCATTGCGAGGATCGTATTTTTCGAGGTACGATAATATAAAGTTTGTGCAATTTGGTGTTGTTTTGATGACTATGTTGTTTTGGCACTGTGCATGGTGGCCTGGGCTTTTGAGGAAGATGATCGGAGGTGGCTCCGGCCGCCACCTAAGTTCCCTCCAAGTTTGAGTGGGGAAGATGATGAGGTGTCATGTTGTTGGCCTCACGATCTGTTTACTTTTCACACGCACGATTGAGATTAAGATACACACTACACCCATTTGACCGTGTACCACTTAATCACGTTTGAATTCCTCATTAATGCGCTTACATTTTCTGATCCACATGATTTGCATACCAATCAATCAGACGGCCCATGTTGCTTTCCACGCTGGTCATCCTGTTGACCAGCCTCATGAGATTATTGTTTGACTTGAACTTCTTTTAGGCGCCTTGGGCCTTTAGCTGCTAAGTGCACCCCCCCTCTTGGCCCAGTCTCCTTTTGCACTGTTTTTTATTGCTATCTGCACCGTTTCTTTTTCTTTTTCTTTTTATTTTCATTTTATTTTTGTTTATTATCTGTTTCCATTTAATTCATTTTTAATTACTTCCAATCATCCAAAAAATTCATAAAAATACTTTTTAGACACTTTGGGATGTCTTCTGACTTTAGAAAATTTTATTTTTATTTTTTTATTTATTTTTCAATTAAAGTTGGATTTTAACATTGGAAGTATATTAAATGATTTAAATTGTGACATTGTGTGATCTTTTATTTGTTTCTCTCATTTCCTTTGGGTCCAATGACTAAAATTAAATCCTCATATCCATGATGAGTTGATTAAATTTTGAGGACCAATTTTCCCCTGTTTGGTTGACTTTAGGTTTGACTTTGGTGGCTTTTCTTTTCACCTTCGATTCTCCCATTTCAAAGTTGTACACCTTGAATATTATTTTCTTTTGATGGTCCTTTGAGGGTATATTGGCTTTGTGCTTTTGGCTTCTGTTTGCCAACATGTTTATCTTCCTTGTGCATTTTATTTGTCAATTTTTGAACCATTTTCCTAATTATGAGGTAACTTGCAAGTCAAGTTACCTCCAAGGAAGGTTCATACAAGTGCATGACCTAGTTTGAATTGGAAATGACTTTTGTGGATCCAATAAGCTCTCAACTCCTCTTGTTTCACATATTAGACATCTTGAGCTTGCTGTATGTTCATTTTTAGGTCAAAATTATGTTCATTGCTTGTTGATTTGTGTGTTTCTTTTGTTGCTTCTATTTAGGGTTTCCATATGTGACATGTTTGCTTTGTTTGTGTGATTTCTCTTTTTGTGTGATTGCCTCTTGTGCATTTCTTCTACTTATTTCTTCTTTGCATTTCTCATATGCATGCTTAGTTGAGATGAGCTTGTGGAGGCTACTGCCCCACACTATTTTCCTCTCACTTTCATTCTACTTGTGCATTCAATGTGTGCATTCTTTCATTTGCATGTTTCTTTTGTTATTTCTTCTTCTTCTTCTTTTGTCTTTCTTCCTTTAGGATTTCTAACCTCTCTTGTTCAAGAGAGGCTATGATAGACATTAGGGTTCTAAACATGCATGATAACATTAGGTAGCACCCTTTTGAATCCAAACTTTAAGTCCACTTTGCATGATGACTTTTAGGATTGGTTAGTCCCCCATTTGTGTCCTTTCTTCTCTTCTCATCTTCATACAATCTTAACATACTTAATAAGGATAATGAATGTTATGCCATGAGCCTTATACTTGGGAAATGGTGATTGAGGGGTCACCTCTCAATTTCCTAGGGTGTTTAGTATACGTCCTTAGGACGATATGCAATGCATTCGATCCTAGGTTTTAGACTTTAGTACAACATACATTATAAACACTCAAATTCAAAACACTTCTTCTCTAAAAAACACAAAAACACTTCAAACCTTTTTCATCCTTCAGGATCTTAATCAGGAAAATCTTTTCAGGAAAAGAATGTCGTTAACTCTTAGTTCTACCGCAAGCGGTAACGCCTAAGTCTCCAATGGTCGAGCTGCATACACCAACTGCTAGAACTACTTGTTAACCCTACTCGGGCCTAAAAAACTTTTGAACCAGCCGGTGTTCCTTTTAGCCCGAACTACGTTTGCTCTGATCTTTCATACCAGATTAAAGTACATAGGCATAAGACGCGATGTCTTAGCGAGCAACCTTCCCCCCTTTTTCACCCGTAGTTAGTCGAACTACGTTGACTCTGACTTTCCCATTGCACGAGGGAGTATGTAGGCACAAAGCGGTGATGCTCTGCCGAGTCACTTATCCTTTCTTTTTCTTTTGTCTCTGAGCCTTTAGCTAGATAGTTTCAACACACCCTTTTAGATAGACAACACAATCATGGATCCCGTCGAGTACGACGGACGTGAGGGGTGCTAATACCTTCCCCTTGCGTAACCGACTCCCGAATCCAGACATGGTTGCGATGACCTTGTCTTTCCCTTTTTCGTTAGGTTTTTTCGATCGTTTCTTTTCCCTCTCTTTGGGATAAATAACAAAAGTGGCGACTCTTCTATTTTTTCCGCCGGTTGTTTTTCGCAATTGCGACACCCCATTGTTGCATATCAATTGTTGAGCAGGTGTTGGATGTTTTAATTTCATGTATAATGTGACATGCCTCTTTTATACCATGTTTTAATTATACTCTGATGGAATTTTTTAATATGTGCCTAAATGATTTAATTGATTATTTGGGGGTATAGAAAGGGGGTGTTACAGTTGGAAATAACGAAACTGGATAAGCTTCTTAAGAGAGACTGCCACTTATCGACAAAATTCAAAAGGAAAACAAGCTTCTCAAGGGAGACTGCCACTTGTTTCTGAAAGGGTAAAAATGATAAGCTTCTTAGGTAAGACCGCCACTTATCCGATAATAAAGATTTGTAAAATGTTCCTCTTTGAGAGACAAAATGCAAAATAAATGCACGCTCGAGCTAGGTTCAACGACCTAATTGGGTTTAACATAATCTCTAGGGACCAAAGTTCAATATAGGAAAAAAAACTAGAAAGAAATGGTCAAACAATACTCCAAGCATTGAGGAATGAACTCAAATGGGGATTTATCTTATCCAGGCATGGAAAAGATAACAAAAATAACCATCATCCAGGAGGGTGAAACTATGTGGGAAATTTTAGAAAGGGTAGGCATTTTGTGCTTAAGGTTGATGACTCTACTTGGAGAGAAACAAGAAAATCAATTACTTTGTGGTAAACGCAGCCAAAGTAAACGACAAAAGACAACAGGTTAGCAAACACGCTGATGCTATGCATATATATTAATGAATGTATGTCATGCTTATGCCTATGCTGACAAAACGGACGAGGAGGAATAAATTGGAGATGAAATAAACATCTCGACGAGGATACTCGGTCAACCTCTGCAAGGATACATCTACCAAGAGATGGATAGAGAGTCATAGGCGGAACCATAGTCTTGCTTCAAGGATTTAAAAACTTCTCTGGGGAAAAAGTATTCCACTCGGGGATATATCATCACGACTTCACCTGAGGGATTGCCATCATGAATCTAGTTTCCTTGTCAAGGAAGAAAATTTCCACCGAGAAGACTTACCTATGAATTGAGACTTCGTAGGGGATAAAAATAAATATCCACTTCGTCAGGGAAGTATGGAGCCAAGGAAACTTACTGGAGAAAGTGTAGTAACTTCAGTGAGGAACAAAGATGACTCCACTAGGGAGTGAATCCTCAATATCAATAAACATGTATCACCTGGCGAATACTAGGGAGATTCCCTACAGCCTTGAAAATCACTTATGATCATGGGATTTGTCTAAGAGTAATGCCAGTTTATGCTTCAATAGGAATTTTGGTGAAAATTGTCTAAAAGTGCTTCTGCAACATTAAGACTTCCTGGGGAACAATGATCTCCTTCAGATCTTTCCACAGGTCAAAGCAACTTTATATCTTTTTCAATGTGTTTTTAAAAAATGGTTTTAAGTTCGAAAACTTTTCACTTTCAAAAATATTATTAACAAATAACATTTTGCATAACAAGGAGAAGTAAAGAAAGCGTAAAAATAAAAAAAAATTGAAAGGCAAAAGTCTGACTTTATTTAAGAATGGTAGCTTGTTAATGACAAAACTCCATGGAGTATTACAATTGAAATTGGCAATCAGGAAAGGTTACATTGAATCCAACGACACTTACTAACCCTAATAATTAAGACTACCAAAAATCCTGATTCTGGCGAGAGCGGTTGGATTGGACTTCTACTTTGATCTTCTGTAGAGATGAACGTCATTTGATGCAGTGAAATGCATTTTGTCCCTAACTTTTGCCTGGATCACCCTTTCGGGTTTTCAATCCACCGGGACGCTCATTTTTGCCTAAACCGCCCTTTCAAGTTTTCAGCTTAGCGAGCTCTTATTATTTTTTATTTTTCATCCCTAATTTTTTCCTGGATCTCCTTCATAGGTTATGATCCACCGGGATACCCATTGTTGCCTAAATCACCTTTTTAGGTTTCGACTTAGCGGGTTTTTTTAGGCATATATTTTCAAACTGCATCAGAGTGTATAGGATGGGCAAGCTCTTCATCATCCATTGTTGTGAGGATTAGCGATCCTCTTGAGAAGACTGTCTTTACAACAAACGGACCTTCATAGTTGGGCATACATTTCCCACGCATGTCCTGATGAACTAACAAGATCTTCTTAAGTACAAGCTCTCCTTCTCGGAATTCTCGGATTCAGACCTTCTTGTCAAAGGCTCTCCTCATCCGTTTCGGGTACAATTGACCATGGCACATAGCAGTTGTTGTAGTGAGAATAGGATATCAAATTATTGATTAATTTGAATCACAAATCTATGATTCACAACCGGTCTTTGATTTATCCGAAGGAAAGGTTAAAGAAAGGAAAAACCTATTTTGCATCGTAAACACAATGCAGAGAAAGATCTAGGGTTTGGGGGTTGGTTAAGCTTAGGGAAGGTATTAGCATCCTAAACTTCTGTAGTACTCTACAGAAACCTCTTGTTTTAATGTGCTATTGCTACGGCTATCTGCTTAATGGTTATGCTAAGGGTTAAAGGTTAAAGAGAAAGACCTAATGGTTAGTCCTAAGTTTACTCACCAAGACTCGCATCTTTTGCCTACGTATCTGAGGTAGGGGATGGAATCAGAGTAATCGTAGTTCCCCTCACAGAGGGAGGTGAGAAACTTCTTAACTATGGTCAAGGTTCCAAGGGGATGTAAACGTTCATAAGGAAGCGCTTACGTGGAGTGCGGAGGCTCCTATCTCTACGTTGTAATTTGAATTGAAAAGGGTAAGATGGTAAATATCCCTAAGGATATGGCAAAGGGTAAAATTGTCCACGGCGGGACGCCTAAGCATTTAGGGTTTGAAAGGGGAAAGATGCAAGGGTTAAGGACTATTGACGCGGTCGTCAAACGGCTAGACCTATCATTCGGAGGGGAATGTAATGGAGAATAATAAAAAGTGATAAGCAATGAAGGTGGTGATAATATACAAGTGTGGATAGCAACGATAATGTCAGAGAATGTACAAGTAAAAATATCAAGAAAAATTAGCAACAAGTTCATGGATCATTGAGAATGAGGTTAAGAATGAGATGAAAGTTAGACAAAATTAGAATTAATCGAAATATGGTTCTGGGGTATTTTTGAGAAAAAAAAGTTTGAAGTTTAATTATTAATTGAAAAGGTTGTTAGCAATTAAAAAGTAAAAAAAGTTAAAATTTTTAAATGAAAAAGGAGTTAGAGATTTAATCTAAAAAAAGGGTATTAGAATTTGATTTTAAAAAAAGTGTTAGAAATTAATTAAAAAAAGGTTAGTTTCTTGATTTTGAAAATGTTTTTTTTTTAAAAAGATTAGTAATTACTTTTTAAAAAAGAGTTTTAGTTTTAATTTTAATAATTAGATTTTAATTTTAAAATGTTAGTTATTATTATAAGAAAAAGTGTTAGTGATTTATTTTAAAAAACATATTTTAATTTAGAAAATAAAAAGAAGGGTTAATTTTAAATGAAAGAAAAAAATGGGTTAATTTTAAATTAAAAATAAAAGCAGAAAACAGTAAAAACAATTAAAATAAATAGAAAAAAAAAGAAAATGGGTCGGAATGGGTGGTCAGGCCCCAGACCCGACCCGGTATGATAATATAAAAGGGGGAAGGGAAGACAAATTAGGGTTTTAACCCTAATCTGCTCCCCGGCGACGGCGGCCCTCATGGGGTCTTCTCTGAATTTTTTTCTCTCTTCTTCCTCTCTCACAGCCGCTCTCTTCTTCTTCCTTCACCTGCCATGGCATTCTTCTTCTTGCATGTGATTCTTTTCTTCTCTTTTCTCTGAAAAAAAGCAAAAGACTGTGAGCAGTTAATGTTGCTTACGTTTTTTGTTGTGGGTTTGAACTATGACATATTTGGGGGATTATGGTCGGTGATGTTTTAACTGAGGCCGGTGGGTTTGACGGATGGATTTCGATTTGATGGCTTCTAATGATTTTCCGTGGCTGTTCTTTGGTGATGAACTCTTGTGTTTGTAGGTTTTGGATCCGTTTTGGATGAATTTCTGATGGTGATGCTTTAGGGTTTTTCGCCCCACTGATCCGCGGTGGCTTTGTTTCTGATGGACTTTTTGGGTTCCCCAAAATCGTCCCTTGATGTTGTTCTATATTACCCATCTTATTTCTGGGCCTGGATATGAACGTTTTACGTTATTTTTTATGATTCTGTTTTGAAACAAACTGAGTCCGGATTTGTCGGTGATGATTCACGGATTCTGTTTCGTTTTTGACTTTTGTGATTTTTTTTGATATCCGGATTTTCGCTTTTTGCACAGACTGGGTATGGATTTGGATTGATGAAACCCGGATTGTTGGTTTGATGGATTTTTGTGTCTGGATTTGGATTTGAATGTGGATTTTCCTTAAGGATCCGTTTGGCAAAAATCACTTTTTCAAAATAAGCTCTTTTTCTCTCTCACAAAGAACAGAAGTTACCGGATTTTTTGCCGGAGGTCGGAAACGGAAAGTGGGGGGTTTTGGCGGCATTCACTTGTTGCCCCTCCCGAACCCAATGATGAATGTACTCTGAGGGTCCGAAAAATAAAAATCTCTTTCGATTAAAATTTTTCCAACTGACAACCATTTTTCTCTGACGTCGTCTGGTTTTGCAAGTTTGGGAGATTTAGAGATGAAGAATAAATCAAAGATCAGGAAGGCTCAGAAGGCTTTCATTTTAGAACTTTAGGACTTGTAATTTGTAATTGTAAAATTCCTGAACATTACTGTAATAAAAAATTGTACGGAAATTGAAAAATAAATAGATTCAGTCTTTAATAAAATAAGCTTTGATTTTCTAACTAAAATCAATCCGTATCTCTTTTTGAATAAATTCGACACTTAGCCATCCGAATTTGAAACTTAACCGCTTGCAAATACTTAGAATTAACTGACGTCCAATGCAAATTCTGAATTCAACTGGACCTTTGAAAATTAACTCGTACTCGGTAATAGAAATCAGTGAATACGGCCTTGAATAAATAAATAGATAAATCCAATTTCTTAGCAAACTGAATTTTCTTCCGCGTTTAAATTCAAGTCGTATCTCGAGTAAACCTGACTTTTATAACCTGAAATTGAACCAAACTGATACTTGTGACAAAATCGAACTGTTATTTATTATAAACCCAACATAAACCATAATTCCACTACGCCCTTAAACGTAACTCGTAATCAGACAGAGGACAAAAATAAATGTGGCTCGAACTTGTTCAGATGACTTATTTGAAATAAATTTCGCACCGATTCAAAACCAAATCCATTCATATTTTAACAGCCTCAAATCCATACGGTATATAAATCAAACAACACTCAAAAACCCATCTGACGACTAATTCTGGTTCTCAAACAAAGACGTACTGTGTCAAGGAAAACTGACGTCGATACTGTCATAAAACTTCAAACCATCTTAGGCCAAACGTCTTGTGAATCAAGAGATAGGAAATCCTAGTTGCTTGGGGAATCTCTGATAATGACTTTGCTCTGTAATCGTCAACCGACTGTGAATTAACGATACTTCTGCACTTCATAAAGTAAAGCGTACACAATGTTATTTTCCTGCAAAAACAAACAGACTGAGCAAACCGGTTAGTGGTTAGTTAAAACGAAATACCGAATGAATGAAATGCGAAATGAACCGAATGATCTAAGGGTAAAATTTGGGATATGACAGCAGTCATGCATTTTTCATCTATAAGGTTCAGCTAGTCAAGTCTCTCTTGGACCCATTCTGCTTCATCAAGCTTGGTTTCCATCAATACCCTCAAGGACGGTATCTCTACTTCAATAGGAAGAACCGCGTCCATTTCATATACCAACGAAAAAGGGGTTTCCCCTGTTGAAGTTCGCACTGAAGTTCTATATCTGTGCAGAGAAAATGGCAGCATTTCATGCCAATCTTCATAAGTCTTTACCATCTTTTGCAGGATTTTCTTAATGTTTTTATTCGCGGCTTCAACAGCTCCATTCATCTTAGGACGATAAGAAGAAGAGTTATGGTGCTCAACCTTGAAACTTTCATACAACTCCTTCATGGTTTTATTGTTCAAATTGGTCTCGTTATCTGTTATGATCCGACTTGGAATTCCATAACCACAGATAATTTCTTTCTTGATGAAGCGGGCAACTACTTTCTTGGTTACATTGGCATAAGAGGTAACTTCTACCTATTTTAAGAAATAGTCAATGGAAACTAAAATGAATCGGTGACCATTGGAAGCTTTAGGTTCGATTGCCCCAATCATGTCAATGCCCCACATTGAGAAAGGCCACGACGATGATAAAACATTCAAGAGTGTTGTAGGCACACGCACCTTATCAGCATAAATTTGGCACTTATGGCATTTTTTGGCGTATTGGATGCAATTAGATTCCATTGTTAACCAGTAATACCCAACTCTCAAAATTTTCTTTGACATAGCATAACCATTGGCATGAGTTCCAAACGATCCCTCATGAATTTCTTGAAGTAACATGTCTGCTTCACGCTTGTCAACACATCTAAGTAGAACCATATCATGGTTTCTTTTATACAACACATACTGCTGAAGAAGAACTTGGATGCTAATCTTCTTAGAGTCTTTTTGTCAAGAGTTGTAGCATCGGCCGAATATTCCTGGTTTAAGTGGCAACTTGTGAACAATAGTATCAGTGTCTAGACCGGGCATATCTTGATACGACCATGTAAACACATCAACATATTCTTCTAAAAGCTTAACCAACCTCTGTTTGACATTTTCCCCAAGCGTTGTACCGATCTTGCCAGTTCAGCGGGAACTTCGATATTTTCCTCACCCTCATCTTCGGCTTGATAAATGGGTGAATCAAAGTTAGGAGTGAAAGTAGGGTCTTTGGATTCAACATGGTTTGAGATTATTCTACACGTTCGGAAGGACTTATTTTATTAAAGGCACAAAAATGCAAGAGAAAGATGTTCTTTTTTCTAGTTTTGAAAGATTGTCAATTTCTTTTAAAGGGTAAAAGCGAAAAACAGCAAATGAAACAACAAGAATTTAATAAAATGCATTTATTGATAATCATTCGAAAGTAAAAAGGGGGCCCTACAAAATGATCCAGTAGCCTTGGGCATAGCAATGGAAGTTTTTTTAAAAACAACAAACAAAGAAAATAAATTACTTTGACGAAGGAAAAAAAACACTGGGATCTCTAATACTTCCCAATTGTCCAAAGCTGCATCACACTTGAATACCAGATTGCTCAAATCTTCATCTTTATTATCCTCCTCAACAATGTCGACTTGAGAATCTCCGCTGACAAACACTTCTTGGATAGTCTTCGGGTAACCTTTGGCAGATGTAGAAGCTCTATCATTAGTTGGTTTGTAACCCAACCCATGGTGGTTTATCTTTGTCTTGATATTTATTACCCCTCCCCAACCTTGAGGTACACCTCCTTCAATTGTTGATTTGGTACTCTTGAAAGATGCAAAAGACGGATTACTCATGCCCATTGATTCCTCGACTTCCAACAGGATAGCATTGGCTATCTCGAATTCTTGGAAAGAAGTTTCCAAAGCATCTTCGTCAGCCTCTATATAACGGAATGAAGACAAGTTACTTACCATTAAGTCCTCTTCACCATGTACTGTTAGAACACAGATTGGTTCTTAATAATATCTCTATGTTTTCATGATAACTCTTATGAAATTTTGTATTAAAGAATTATATACTCTAAAATTTGTTTTAGAATGTTTGCTGCAGATATTAAAGTGAATATTACTCTAGAAGCAAATTAGATCTGAACATGAGAAATATGCAAGGCTTTGAAGCGTCAGAAGCATCTCTTAGAAGATTTTGAATGCTGCCTCCAGAAGATTCTGAGAGCTGTCTACAGAAGAATCTGAAGCAGAAGCCAGATGCATCTGAAGCATTGAAGAATTCTGTATGAAGAATTTCAAGCACAGTTTTCTCAGAAGACTCTGATAGTACTAACGCTGCCAGTACTGAGGATCTGATCCCAAACTCTGCTCTGAACATTTACACGCTGAAAGCACACTTGCTGCAAAGACTCTGATTCAGCAAACTCTGATGAATATCAGAAGGCTCTGATCAGTCAAGGCTCTGATACTTTGCTGAAACTTGTTAAAGAAGAATTCAAAGTTATGTCTGTTGGAATGACCAAACGACTCTTTCCTCATTTATGCTAGACACAAGAACACAGACACAAAGGATTTTTCTGTGCATTCTACTTCTAGGAAAGGTCATGTGATGTGAAGACAAAAAGGCTCAGACCTTTTTGGTACACAGCCTTCAACGTAAAAGACTTCATGGGCCTATGTGCCTATAAAATCAAGACTCCATTCATCTTCTTCAGTTGACGAAATACTTGAAAGAATTCATTACAAGCTTTCATACAATTTATACTCACTTGCTGAATTCAACTCATAGTTCTTAAAATCTTAAGTGTAAAATCACAGTTGTGATAAAGCTTTATTAGAAGCAATTTAAACACTTGTATTATTATTACATTTGATTGTAAAAGAACCTTAAGAAGATCCAGTTAGGATCAGTATTTCTTGAGAAGACTTTGAACAATTGTTCTTAGTGCTTACTATTGTAATCAGTTGATTAAATAGTGGATTAAGTCCTTGTTTGAGAAAGGCAAATCACTCTTGATAGGGTGGACTGGAGTAGTTGAGTTCAACGAACCAGGATAAAAATTCTTGAGTTTTTATTATCAAGTTTTATCTACATACTTATGCAACCCCCCTTCTAAGTATTTTTCTCACCTTCAGTTGGCATCAGAGCTCCGGTTCTGTGTGTGCTACCACTTCACAGTTCTCGCTTTCGCGAAAATAAGGTGCCGGCACAACAGAAGAGTCGCCACCTTTCGTTATTTATCCCTCAGAACGGGAAAGGAAACAATCGGAAAAACCTGACGAAAAAAGGGTAAGACAAGGTCATCGCAACCGTTGTCTGGGTTCGGGAGTCGGTTACGCAAGGGGAAGGTATTAGCACCCCTCACGTCCGTCGTACTCGACGGGATCCACGCTTGTTGTGTATACTGGACGGGTTGGTTTATCTATCTACCTATCAAGGCTGGTTTAAAAAGAAAAGAAAAATGACTCGGCAAAGCGTCGCGCTTTATGCCTACGTATTCTCATCAGAGAATGAGAAATCAGAGTCAACGTAGTTCGACCTACGACGGGTTATGGGGAAGGTAGCTCGCCAATACATCAGTATTATGCCTACATACTCTCAATAGGTATGAGAGATCAGAGCTTACGTAGTTCGGGACACTACGCATTATTTCTGTCTTTTACGAAAGAAGTGTTTTTTATTGTGTTTGCAATTTCAATCGCACTAGAGACTATGACCTGAGAGTGAATGCGTCGCATGTCACCCAAAGGGTACCATACTAAACCTCCAGACTGTGGAAAAGAAACTCTCCCACAATCCTTTCTCAGATAGCTTAAGGCTCGTAACGTACGAAAGAAACCATTCATGATTACTGTATCTTAAGCTGTTTTGAGATGAGAAGAGAACAGGCTCAACTACGGGGAGACTATCAAGTCCTACTGTTGTCATGCCAAGGATTCATCCTATGGTTGAGGTTTGAACAGGGAACTCCTAGAAGTTATCATGTATAGGTTTCAACCTAAAGTTCTATCATCAATTCCTTATCAAAGGAAATGAGAGTCCTAAGGGATCATGTTAATGATACACAGAAACAGATATAAAGCATCAGCTTAAACAGTAAACAGCGAACGACTGTAAAATGCATGCAATGCAAGTGAGGGAGGAAATGTGTGTGGGGCATCAGCCTCCACAAGCTCATCTCAACCTCAAGCTAGAATGAATAACAGTAATCATACAGAAATAAAACAACATGCTATCAAGCAAAATACAGTAAAATGCAATCATACAGAAGGAATAAAGTCATGCTATCAAACAAAACAAACCACATGGGCAAGGGAGATGGTCTCTACCGAATACCCGCAAGCAAAGCCATACAGTAATAGTACAAGCAGAGGGAGCAACTCAACCTCTAGTGCAATCATGCTCCTAGATTTTACCTAGTCTAGATATGGACTTATTCTAATGCATCAAGCAAGTCAAACAAGGCACATCAATACAGAAAAAATAACAGACAAGAAAGCAGATCAACTCCTCTCTTGACTCCAAGCTTCAGCTCTTCTAACAGCAACTCAGTCTTCAGACTTCCATCACTCTTAACAACTATCCATTTGCTTTTCCAGGTTTCAACCCTTCCACATAAGTTTCAACTTATCTTTTCCTCTCTAAGCTTCAGCTCCTTAATCAGTTCCACCTTCATGCTTCACCCTTAACCACAAGCATCAACTTGATCCTTCAGGATTTCCAAGCTTCAAAGTAAGTATCAACTCATCTTTTGTTCTTCAAGCTTCAGCTCTTCAGTCAATCTCAACTGAATCCTCTTCCTAAGTATCAACTCAGTCTTCAAGATCTCAAGCTCTCTCTGCTTTACCAGTCTCAACTTGGTCTTCTCTTCCTGCAAGCTTCAGCTTCTCAGAGTAATCTTCAATCACTTAGAAGTATCAACTTCATCCTTCAGTTTTTAAGCCTCAGCTCTTCATTCAATCTTTACTGGATCTTCATTGGGTCTTCAAGTATCAACTTGTTCTTCTTGCTCTTCAAGCTTCAGCTGGAATGGCAATGCTCGAGGAATCATCCTCTTCCACACTCTTCAATGAAGTCTTCATCTTCAAGCCCAACATCTCTCAAGATACTCAAACCAGAGGAAATCACTTAACTGGATAAGCTGGGGTGTTAAACTGCTTATTGACCACCAAAGGTGACCTATAAGGGTTTAACATCAGGAGAATGGTTCCCTCAAAAGTTCTACTCCCTAGGTACCATCACTTATCCCTCCAAAGGAGAGAGGTGAATACCATAGAAGGACTTTGAATCACAGGGAGGAATGGAGGTGAAAGATACCATCCATGTTTAAGAAAGACATTAACTAGGTCTAAGCTCTTCCTAATTCCTAACCCTAAAACAACAACAAAACACACAAGTCTTCAGGCTCTCAAGCTACTTCTTCAACCTTCAAGTCTTCTACTATGCTCTTCCATGCTCCTCAAAGCAAGACCAAGCCCACCAAGCCAAGCAAAAACCCACAAAGCAAGGCAAAACAAAATACAAGCCCACAAGGGCAACACAAACAACCATCAACTACAAAAATCATTTAAAAATAGTATACTATTATATTAAAATCTAATATAACTTCTAGATGATCCTATATACCTACCCTTAATACCCTATATGTCCCAATATCTAACTTGACTTAGAAACCCAAAATTCTAGTGTTATTGTGGACCTATGTTAAGGATTAACCTAAATCTACACAACCTAAAATCATCTAAGAAAAACTAATCAAAACTTCATCACAAAATTATGGAATAAATCCAGAGGGGAGATAATGTCCTAATCTAACTATCCTAAAAAGAATGGCCTAAAAATTCAAAGGGAACTAGCTAAACAAAATTCCACAAATCTATGCATCAACATAAAAGAATTAAAATGCCATTAAAAGGGAAAATACACAAAAAATATTAAAAATGCATCAAATGCAAATATTTTGATTTTATAATTTTCTAGACATCCACATGAAATGGGAGAAAAAATCCCCATACAAAAATCATTAATTTCCTATTTATTATGATTTTTCAAAGATTAATGAAAAATGGAGAAAAAGAAATTAAAATGAGAAATGCTTGGTGTGAATAGCAAGTATATGCAGTACAAATTTCATATGGGCTTGAAATAGGGGTGAAGTTAGTAAGGCACGCTAGGCCCAGTTTCATCAGAAAATCAATTAAGAAATTATAAAGAAAAAAGAAAAAGAAACGGTGCAAAGAGTAATGAAATACAATACAAAATCCAAGTGAGCCATGAATGGGGGTGGGGATATCAATCAAGCCCAATCTCCCGTTTAATGAAACGACGCGTTTCATGGTGTCTTCAGATTCCCTCTTCAAATGTGAGATTAAATCTCAGCCTCACGATCCACGCCCAGTCAACGGGTCCAATCTCCATCCAACGGCCATGTCTTCGTCTTCTTCCTCTAGCCAAGGTTTGAACTGAAGAATCCATGGAAGCAGCTTCATAGCTCAAGCTTACCCTAACTCGTACCACCTCAATTCTCCATGAAAAACTAAAATTCCAAACCCTAATCTGTCCAGAATTTCACCCTGAATCTAACCATGGCCTTGAAATCAATTGAAATGGCCTAATTCTCCAAACCCGATCCAAGATGAAGGATATGCTCAAACTTCAGTTCTAACCATTCTTGAAATTAACTACCTCAGAATGATCACCACTTCACACTGGTCAATTCTTGATATCAAATTCATGTTATAGCTCACTATAACTCGTGTTCTTGGTCAAAACAAAAATGGTGTCATCAACTGAAACCTCACCAATTGATCCCAAACTTCCCAGAATTCATCACCTAATTGTCTCTAACCGTTCTAACCTAACAATTCTGCCTAATTATGCCTAAATCATGGTGTAGAAGAAAAGTTACTAACCTGTCAAATCTTGATTCACAGATAGGGTAATCCTTCACTGCAAGCTCTCAAACTCTTCAGAATCGATCCTTGAATGATGATAAAGCTTCTGTTTGCAAAAGATTGAACCAAGAAAGCCTGAATCTCCAAACCCGATGGTGACTTGCAACCTTCAAAATCCAAGTGCTATCTCTTCAATTCTCCATGGTTTTGCCTTCAATTTGGTCTGCACAGCTTCAGTGTGATCAAGGGAATGTGTTTGGATTGAAAGAAGGAATGGAAATGAATCAGAATGTAGAATTTGATTTCAACTTGCAATGGAAGCAAGTGAAATGGCTATCTCTCTCTTCTCTCAAATCTCTCACCAACCTTGCATCTGAGCAAGTTCTAAATCATATATAGAATGGTTTAGACTCATATAGAACCATCTGGAACCATCCAATGAGAAATTGGGATTCTCATGTCATGAGTTTATGATTTCCATCCATCTCGTGTATCATCTCATGCCAAGCCTCTTGCAGCAACTCATTCTGACCTGAAATTCTCCTTAGATGAGATATAGGATGTGTTAAAACACTTAGCTAGCTTGTACATTGAGTTTCCTTATGTTTTGCATTTGTGCCTTATTATGCAAGCAAGCATTTTCCAAAGCAACCCCATGATCTAGGCCTCAATTCAAAAACGTGGTTGAACCATTGTTTTTAGAATGTCTTTTAGAGTCAAAATGACCTATTATATGCCATGGTTTGGATGTGTAACTTGGAAATTTCAATTTCCAACTTGAACTTATTTAACTTATGCCTCCATTTTAGGTCATTTTTATCACTTTTTTCTACAAGCCTTTTCAACATCTCATGACCTCCCTACTAGCCTTAAAACATCATTCTAAGCAAGTTTGATGTTTAAGAGTTTTCCATTTGAAGCTTGGAAATAGGAGATATGGCCTTATGCTTGAAATGACCTATAATATCCAAATGACCAAAATGCCCTTGACTTGTCAAAGCCATAACTTGAGTTCTACAAATCCTATCAAGGACTTCTAGTACTCTCTAGAAATCTAATAAGATGAGGAACAACATTCATGTTGACCAAAAGTTCATAGGAATCATCCTTCTTGGGCAAAAGTTGGATGCAAGCTGGATGACTTTCAAGGCCCCAGATTCACATACCTCAGATGACCTGTAACTTGCCAAAGTCATAACTTGAGCTCTAAAAATCCCATCAAGGACTTCTAGTACTCAAATTAAAGCTAAGAACAAGCTATATAACATTCATGTTAGGGGTAAGATGAGATGACAATCACATCTTGAGCTAAACTGCCTTGAAGATAGGGATCAAACTAGGGGATTTTACACTGTCAAGCCTTAGAAACCCTAGCTTAAAACTTCTCAAACTCCTCAATCATGATGATTTGGTCTAGGAATCATCCTTATAGCATCTCAATGCATCAATCCATGATCACATGGCTCTTGGATTAGGTCTCAACCCTCTCCAAATCATCAGTTGACCTAGGGTTGACCCAGTCAAACCCTAATTATACCACTCATGGATGAGTCTTCTTATTCTTGTACAATGACCTCTCTAGGCCTCATGATGGCTTTCAAGACATCTTATAAGCTCTCTCAAAGCTTCAAGTCCATCCTCATAGCTTCAGAATCATCTGAGGAGCCCCCACAACTCTCAAGTTATAAGGCACACAACCTTGGTCTCAACCAATCTCTCTGAGGATTTCTTAACTTCTCTGACAAAGGTATCAACCTTTGAACATTTGAATAACCTTCTTGGCTAGCTTCAAAGTCTTGTGTAGCTCTTGATTGGTAATCATACCTCTTGATCTACTGCACACATATCAATGAAATGCAGATGCTAATGCTAGTGAACACAAGCTAGGTAAATAAATGTTGGTCAAATTTTGGGGTGCAACAGCTGCCCCTATTCAAACGGCTTGAACCTGACTGGGTGAGGAGCGAACGAATCTCATCCAATTGAGGTAAAAGACGGTTGAATACCAACAAGCCCGAAAATTTGCCAGCTGCACAAGTACACGGTACTCTGACGGGAACAAATCTTCGAGAACTGAAATAATAACTGCACGGCAACTAGCTGGAGAATTGGTCACACGGTAACCGGTAATACATGGTCGACCATGCCATCAGGCATCAAGATTCCTCGGGACTCATCAGGTCAACAATCATGTTGATCATGCCATCGGGCATTCAAAGAACTTTTGGGCATCGGCCGGACTTCATCAGTAAGTCGGGAATAGAATTCTCGGTCAATCATGACCCAATTGGGGATACCCAAACCTCTGCCATCAGGCACTCCGCATCAGCTGAGAGAACTGCTTCGTTAACACGGTCAGACTTCAATCATGAAGTCTTCAGGGGAAGTTTCAACTTTCCTGGTCAGAAACCCGCTGGGGATGACGCATCTCCGCTGGGGATTCTAGAGAACTATCAAGTAACTCCGCTTCGGGGATCCAGAAATCATTCTGGATGAATCAACTCTGCTGAGGACTTCAAGAATCATCTTGGACAAATAACTCCACCGGGGACTTCAAGAATCATCTTGAACCGATAACTATGCTGGAGCCTTCAGGAATCATCCTGAGCAAACACTCTGCCGGGGACTCTAAGTATCAACTTGAGCAACCACTCTGGCGACCGCACTGGGGTCTTAAGAATCATCTTAAGCAAATGACCTCGCTGGGGAATTCAAGAATCATCTTGAGCAAGAAGACTTCACTGGGGACTTCAAGAATCATCTTGAGCAATCAATTATGTGGCGGAACACCTGCAAAACAAGAACGGTAACAACCTGTATCATGCTTATTATGCATATGCTTCGGCCATGACGCAATGCTCCACACGGTGGAAATGCTATGCGTTTATGATAAATGCTATGCAGTCATGCACAATGATGCGATCCCGTCAGCAAAATAAATGTTGAAGGGAGAATCCTCCTGTCAAGGAGAAAGAACTACTCAGATAGAGGAATCATCCTGCTGAGGAGAACAAGGTCACGCCAATCTCAATCGGACTTCACAGGGGAAACAACTTCAGTTGACTGCTGCGGGGGAACGAAGCTCTATGAGAACCTGGACCTGCTGAGGGAAAGCGATGTCAATCGCGGGAATAAACTGCACGGCCTTCACGGCTACTTCCCTGGAGATAACGACTCTGGCGGGGAAACACAACATCAGCTATTCAACACTCTACTGGGGAAAACCAATCATGGCCCGAGCGGCTTCCAAGGACTCGGCTCTCTTGGGGATCTGCGAACTCGGCTGAGGAAGGAGAAATCATTCTGCTTGCTAGGGAGAGTACGACTCTGTAAGGAATCTCAATTCCGCTGGGGAAGAAGGAATCATCCGGCTTCGAGGGAGAGTACGACTCTGTGGGGAATCTCAATTCCGCTGGAGACTTCAGTCTTGAGCTATCAACTGCTGCACACTTTGGTGAATGACTCAGTTGAGGAGATGACGTTCCTTCAGGGTACGTCTGATTGGGGAGAGAATCTTCTCTGCCTGGGGAGACATATCAATGCTCACGATCTCGCGTTCAGACTCTGCGGGGAGAGGCTGTTGAACTCTGCTAGAGAAGGAGGAATCATCCTGCTTGGGGATGCGTACGGCGCACTGTCTGGAATATGCTACACCTGTAACAACATAAACAAACAGACAAGATACCCTTCTCAAAGGGACCTATCAAGGTTATCATCTTGTGACACTGTTTAAGTAATTCATTGTTTCAACAATCAGTAGCCTAGGCCAGTAAGTTTATGTATGCGCATTTTATCAAAAACATCGGCGTTCTTTTTCGCAAACAAAACAGATAAATGCTAAACAGGCAAACAGAATTGCTGAATAGTATACATTTTATTGATAACGAACCCCTGAATGGGTAAAAATGTTTTACAACAGATGCAAGCCCCTGGAATGAGGAAGCCGCGCAAAAATAAAACATAAATATACATCAGTATATACAAATGTTGGCAACGAGGCGTAGACGAACACCATGAGTTGATCCCTCTATGACCCACTCGACTTCGATACTTCCTCGATACTTCAGCTTCAGAAGAGATTGATTCAGATAAACGGCCCTCAGGTCTTCCAAACCACTAAACAATGAAAGTCCACACGCAGAACGCAGTCATTTGCTTTTTTCAAATCCCTAACTTTTGCGTGAACCGCCCTTTGCAGGTTTTCAGTTCACCGGGATACCCTTTTTTGCCAAAGTCGCCCATCCGGGTTTTCGACTTTGCGGGTGTACATTTTTTCAATTTGTATCCCTAAGTTTTTCCCAAACCTTTTTCCTTTTTTATGGTTCGCCGGGATGCCCCATTTTTGCCTGGACTCTCTTTTTACTGTCTGATAACACGAAATCATATAGATATTTTCATGCATAATTCAACTAAAATCTAACCGTTTTCGATCCGATTTCGGGTTATTTCCATGTATTTGTCTGATGTTTTTGCAGGTATTCAATGATCACGTCTAAACAAGGCAACATGAAGAAAAGAAGCAATCCCAGATGAAATATGGACGAAAAAGGAGTGAAAACACAATGAAAAGCGCAGCAGACAGTTTTTGCTGATGTGACGACCGTCACAGATGCATGACGACCGTCACACCTTGTGACGACCGTCATGCAGGCAAAAACGCCCCACTCAGATTACACGTCAAAAGAGCAGTTCCAATTCCCATTAAATGGTCCACTACTCCCTAAATTATCTGCCTCAAGGTCCATCATCCTCAGAGGTAACCGTTGGAATTCCACCTCTATAAAAAGGGAAGCAGGGGACTTCAAAAAGAGAGCTGCATTCATACCACGAAGTGCTGCCAAATTTAATTTCCAGCAAATTTACTTTCAGTTATTATTTGTATCCATTTCTCCAGTTTTATTTGTATCCCTTTCCTTTATTTCCCTTTCCATTCTACTCATTCCCATTTCCGCTCTTCTGTAACTGTTACTGCACTGTACGATCGAATTGGAACTAAAGACAGAATCCTGCCAACATCTGTGGAGGATCTGCCCAAAGGCTAATTGGCATTATTTACAGGTTTTCATTTTGATCGACTTCTATTTTATCATAATGCAATTTATTATTCATTATTATTATTTATGTTTTGCTTTTCCAAATTCCATGTCTAGCTGAACTTAGGTAATCGATATGTAGTAATAATTCGAATGGGATTTGATAACTCTTGTTTGAAAACTTTCTTTTCACAAAAATAACCTATGGTCTAAGTGTTTAAAATTGATTTACGAAATAAACTTCGTCGCGAAAGCGAGAACTTATTTTAAAGTAGTTTTGCCACGAAAGTGGGAAATTAATTAAGATACGAACCAACAAGCGAAAGCTGCGGTAAGGTCAGATAGTAAACACTAGGCATTTGTTTTAATAACAGCGAAAGCACTTTAAAACGAATTAGAACTTAGAGATTTCCAAAAAGTAGTTTTAACCCCGAATGGGATACGAAAGTGTACGTTTGGCCCTTAGGATTATGATTAGCGTCAATAACCATTGTGAGACGAGAGTCTTCAAATCTCCATTTTCTGCTTAAATAAACTGTGAAAACTATTTCATACACCAGTCACTTATCAAATCCCTGAAGAACATAATTACTACGTATCGATTCAATTAATTAAAATCTAAACAGTAATCTTAGTTTTCCCCTTTTAGTGACAATCTTATTCCCTTAAAACATATTCTACCTAGCTAAACATAGTAACTCCCGAGAACACTAGTTTGATTACGAGTCCCTGTGGGATCGATATCTTTTATTACTACGCGATAGACTGTGCACTTGCAGTTAGTTGTATTAGACATAGAAAGTCGCGATCAAGTTTTTGGCGCCGTTGCCGGGGATTCGTTTAGTCAATAGTGTAACCTTCTGTTACGCCGTATAGACTAGGTAAACAACTTTCATTTTTCCTTTACTAGTGCTGTCGATTGTATGCCAAGTGATCGCCCAGAAAGCGATATCTTGAAACCTTCAGTCGCAGAACTAGAGCGCTTCTTACATCTAAGAAGCCGAATCATTGAGTACCAACTCAAACATAACATTCCTGATCCTCTCACTCCCATTCCCAAATCCGAAGAAGAACCAACGATGGCTGAAGGACCTCCGAACAAACCGCTGAAGGCATACGCTACACCATCTCAGATGGAGCCTAGAAGTAGCATTGCTGCCCCAGCTATTACCCGAAATGATTTTGAGCTGAAACCATCATTGTTGTCGGCTGTACAACAAAACCAATTCTCAGGAAACGCAACTGAGGATCCGAACGAACATCTAACGGAGTTTGTACAATACGCAGACACAGTGAAAGCAAATGGAGTAACTCCAGACGCGATAAGACTTCGTCTTTTCCCATTCTCTCTTAGAGACAGAGCGTGGACATGGTTACAATCGTTACCATCCAACTCCGTTACGACGTGGGAGCAATTGAAGAACGTCTTCTTAGCGAGATATTTTCCACCAAGCAAAACTGCTATGCTTAGAGCTCAAATCAACGGATTTCGACAAAAAGATACTGAATCTCTCTACGAAGCATGGGAACGATTCAAAGATATGATGAGAACATGTCCTCACCACGGTCTAGAAGACTGGGTGACAATCCATACTTTCTATAATGGGCTTCTATACAATACTATATTAACCATAGACGTTGCCGCGGGCGGTGCACTTATGGATAAGCCATACGATGAAGCCTATCAATTAATAGAAAACATGTCACAAAACCATTGCCAATGGGGAGGTGAACGCACTCCAAATGAGAAAACCTCAGCGAAAGGTGGGATGTACGAAATCAGCAGCCTTGAAAAGTTCAATGCTAAAGTAGATGCTCTAGCACAAAAGATCGATAGTCTGACCGTTAACCCCACTGCAACAGTCACTGCAGTAACTCCAAATTGCGAGTTATGCGGAAGCACCACTCATAATGCACCCGAATGCCCATTGCTAGCCGGAATCCCGCCAGACCAGGTAAATTATGCTCAAGGAAATCCCTACGCAAATACATACAACCCAGGTTGGCGAAATCATCCAAACTTTTCTTACAAAAGCGAAAATGCATTGCAAATGCCTACTGCTCCGCAAGGATATCAGAAACCAGCTGCTCAGAATGCACCTAGGAAATCAAACCTCGAAATGATGATGGAAAAGTTCATAGCTACTCAAGCTCAAACGAACAAAGAGTTCCTGAATCAAAACATACACACTAGCGAGCAAATTAAACAGTTGACAGGAAAAGTAGATGCTTTAGCCACCCACAACAAAATGTTAGAAACTCAGATATCACAAGTGGCTCAACAGCAAGCATCTGCTGCCGCACCTGCTGGCACATTTCCTGGACAACCCGAACAGAACCCCAAAGGCCAAGCAAATGCTGTGATACTAAGAAGTGGAAAAGAATTGGACGAACCGATCGATCCGAGGACCGAAAACTCAGCCATGCAACAGAAACCAACTGAACAAGCAGAAAAGGAATCTGAGTTAGAGAAGAAGGAAGACAACGAGAAGGAGGATACCGCAAGAGAAAAAACTCAAGCACCTCCAGCGCCATATAAACCACCTATTCCTTATCCGCAAAGACTAATAAACTCCAAAACTTCAGGGCAGTTTAAGAAATTTGTAGAGCTCCTTAAACAGTTGAATATTACTATTCCTTTTACAGAAGCGATAACTCAAATGCCGTCATACGCCAAATTTCTCAAAGAGATCCTGTCGAATAAGAGAAAAATCGAGGATAATGAAACAGTTACACTTACTGCAGAGTGTAGCGCTATTATTCAGAACCGCATGCCTCCTAAATTAAAAGACCCAGGTAGTTTCTCCATACCCTGCGTCATAGGAAAGTTCGTAATAGATAAAGCTCTATGCGATTTAGGAGCTAGTATCAGTGTTATGCCCTTATCTATATGCAAAAAGCTGAATATGGGAGACCTCAGGCCAACCAAAATGTCCGTACAATTAGCTGACAGATCAGTAAAATATCCCGTCAGAATACTGGAGAACGTTCCAGTACGCATAGGACAATTCTACATCCCAACCGACTTCATAATCATGGACATCAAGGAGGACACTGTAACCCCAATTATCCTAGGAAGACCATTCCTAGATACAGCCGGAGCGATTATAGACGTAAAGAAAGGAAGGCTAACATTCGAAGTAGGAGAAGAAAAGATAGAGTTCATTCTCACCAAGTTCCTACAAGCACCAGCAATAGACGATACCTGCTATTTAGTAGACGAAATTGACGAATGCATAAGAGAACTTGAAAATGAGGAGACCACGTATTCAGAAATAATAAAGATTCAAATACCAGACATTTCTGAAGACGACAATTGGCGTAAACCGTATAAAGACGACAGCCTAAGCGAAAGCTTAGCACTGACACCAAACCATATGCCAGGTCCGAAGAACCCATCTTTAGAACTTAAAACTCTACCCAAAAACCTCAGATATGAATTTCTAGACGATGAACTAAAAAGACCAGTGATAGTCAACGCCGACTTAGGACAACCAGAAACCGAAAAGTTATTAGAAGTCCTAAAGAAGTACCCCACCGCGTTAGGCTATAACATAAGCGATCTAAAAGGTATAAGCCCTTCGATCTGTATGCATCGAATTACAATAGAGGAAGACTCTAAAACCTCTCGAGAGCATCAGAGAAGACTAAACCCCATCCTGAGCACTGTAGTCAGAGATGAAGTAAAGAAATTACTTGATGCAGGAATCATCTATCCGATCTCCGATAGTGAATGGGTTAGCCCAGTTCATGTCGTACCAAAGAAAGGAGGAGTCACAGTAGTTAAAAACGAAAAAGGCGAATCGATAACAAAAAGAGTCGTGACTGGAAGCAGGATGTGTATTGATTATAGGAAGCTTAACAAGGCTACGCGCAAAGATCATTTCCCGCTACCCTTCATAGACCAAATGTTGGAAAGATTAGCCAAACATTCACATTTCTGCTATCTAGATGGTTACTTAGGATTCTTCCAAATTCCCATCCATCCTGATGACCAAGAAAAGACTACATTCACCTGTCCTTACGGTACTTTTGCTTACCGCCGAATGCCGTTCGGACTCTGTAACGCTCCAGCAACCTTCCAAAGATGCATGATGGCAATCTTTGCAGATTTCATAGACGACATTATGGAAGTGTTTATGGACGATTTCTCGGTATGTGGACAAAGCTTCGAAGGATGCTTACAAAACTTAGAAATGGTACTAGAACATTGCGTAAAAGTAAACCTCGTCCTAAATTGGGAGAAATGCCATTTTATGGTCCGACAAGGAATAGTTCTAGGACACGTCATATCAGATAGAGGGATTGAGGTAGACAAAGCTAAAATAGAGATTATAAAAGATCTCCAACCTCCAAAATCCGTACGAGAAATACGGAGTTTTCTAGGACATGCCGGTTTCTACAGAAGATTTATAAAAGATTTCTCGAAAATCACAAAACCTTTGACCGGCCTGTTAATGAAGGATGCTGAGTTCGTCTTCGACGACGACTGTTTAAAAGCATTCGAAACATTGAAATCAGCCCTTATCACCGCACCAATCATGCAACCACCAGATTGGAGACTACCGTTTGAAATCATGTGCGACGCGAGTGATTACGCTGTAGGCGCAGTTCTAGGACAAAGGAAGGACAAGAAACTCCATGCCATCTACTACGCCAGTAGAACCTTAGATCCTGCCCAAATGAACTACGCTACCACAGAAAAGGAACTTCTAGCAGTTATATTTGCGCTTGACAAATTCCGTTCTTACTTAGTAGGAGCAAAAATTATAATATACACAGACCACGCTGCCATAAGGTACCTAATAAGCAAAAAGGATGCCAAACCAAGATTATTGAGATGGATCCTGTTATTACAAGAGTTTGACTTAGAAATCAAAGATAAGAAAGGAACCGAGAACGTTGTTGCGGATCACTTATCCCGAATAGAAGGCATCAGACACGAACCAGTACCAATAAATGACGATTTCCCGTACGAACGTCTGATAGCCAAATTAGAAAGTGACACACCCAATGCAATCTCGGAAGATCCAGAATTCGAAAAAGCCGTAGAAGCCGTTTATGTCCAAGTCACATTACCTTGGTATGCTGACATCGTTAATTACCTCGCTGCAGGCGTGCTTCCACCAAAACTTACTTATCAGCAAAAGAAGAAATTCTTCCACGATCTGAAACACTATTATTGGGACGAACCTCTACTCTTCAAGAGAGGGGCCGACAACATATACCGTCGCTGTGTCCCAGAGGAAGAAATAGAAAATATTATTTCCCAATGCCACTCAGCACCATATGGTGGTCATGCTAGTACATCTAAGACGTGCGCTAAGATTCTCCAAGCCGGCCTATTCTGGCCTAATCTCTGGAAAGACGTTCACATCGCTGTGCAAAAGTGCGATAGATGCCAACGAACTGGCAACATCTCACGACGCGATGAAATGCCTCAGAAAGGAATCTTAGAGGTAGAAGTCTTCGACGTATGGGGAATAGATTTCATGGGACCTTTCCCACCTTCTTTTGGAAATAACTACATACTCGTCGTTGTCGATTACGTGTCTAAATGGATAGAAGCCATAGCTGCTCCAACAAATGACGCACGAGTAGTAATCAAACTCTTCAAGAACACTATCTTTCCTAGATTCGGTGTACCCAGACTCGTCATTAGTGACGGAGGATCTCACTTCATATCACGAATATTCGATAAACTTCTCTCTAGATATGGAGTCAAGCACCGAGTAGCTACACCTTATCATCCGCAAACTAGCGGACAAGTAGAGGTCTCAAACAGAGAAATAAAACAGATCTTGGAAAAGACTGTCGCTACCTCAAGGAGAGACTGGTCATCGAAGCTACAAGAAGCTTTATGGGCTTATAGGACCGCATTTAAGACACCAATAGGTACTACCCCCTATAAATTAGTTTACGGTAAATCCTGCCATCTCCCTGTAGAGTTAGAGCATAAGGCCTTCTGGGCCATTAAAACACTCAACTTCAACTACACCGAGGCAGGAGAAAAGCGAATCTTGAACTTACACGAGTTGGAAGAACTTCGATTAGACGGTTACGAAAATGCCCGTATCTACAAAGAGCGAACTAAAAAGTGGCATGATAAACGTTCAATCAGGAAACAATTCAGTGTGGGAGACATCGTATTGCTCTTCAATTCACGATTAAAACTCTTCCCAGGAAAACTAAAATCTAGGTGGTTTGGACCCTATGAAGTGACTAAAGTACTTCAGAGTGGAGCTGTTGAAATTACCGACAAGACAAATGCACCGTTTATCGTAAACGGGCAACGTCTAAAACATTACAATAAGAACGACAACAGTCCTCAAATCAGCAATATAACATTGCTTGAGCTTCCGGCTCAAACACCAGAATAGCTTCTCACCAAGCTATCGTCAGGCTTTAGACGTTAAAAACAGCGCTTACTGGGAGGCAACCCAAATTCCCCTCGTTATTGCATTTCATTTTTCTTTAAAATTCTACTTTGAAAAATCCAACAAAAATCCTAAAATTACTACTACTTTCTACTTTCGTTCATTCTCGTACTTTTATTCTTACTTTATTTTTTTCCTTTTGTCTTTTGTTTCTACCACTTTTCGTTTCTAAAAATCCTGACTTCAATTTCTTGTTTCAAACTTTTCAGGATTTTTAAAGCCTTCAAAAACATTTCTTCTGTTTCCTCCGAATTACCTGCGAATATGGCCGAGTACGATTTCACAAAGGTTCACTTCAAAGGACTCGCTCAAAAGGCAAGATTTGCAACACTGACCGAAAGAGAATTCGCCTTAACGCTGTATTATGACAAGGCTACTATGGATAAACTAGGGATCACGGATAGCATTCAATACCTGTTCAATCAACTGGGTTGGGAGAACACTGCTCTGAAAACACGTTTCGCTACCTACAAGGATCTTACCTATGAATTCCTCAGCTCTTTCAGATACACACCCAACTATGGCTTTGGAACCCGCTCAGAATTGATCACCTTCAGATTGTTTGGAATGGACCAAACTCATAGCCGGATGTCACTAGCTAACCTCCTAGGATTCCCTAGCGGACCGCATGTGTTCATCAGTGCAGAAGATGACGATATTGATTTGCAACTTGAGCACTTCTGGGGTAGAATCACAGGCGACTATCACTCTGAACCAGACAAAATGTACAATGATGACATTCATAACCCAGCCTTTAGATACTTCCATAAGATACTAGCTCACACCTTGTTTGGAAAAGAAGAAAATATTACCACAGTGTCTAAGGAAGAGTTATTCATCATGCTCTGTGCTTCTCAGGGACGGACAGTAAATGCAGTGCCTTTCATGATGAGATCCTTCAAACGCCTCACGCTGGAACCTCAGACACCTATCCTTATAGGAGGACTAGTAACAATGATAGCCCACGAGCTTGGCCTTAGATTCCATCTAAACGCTAGCACTCGTTTTGGTACCACCAGACCCATGAACATTCAATTCTGCTTTAACAGGCGCATCTTAGGAACTATGGGACCTGGACCGTACGAGTACCTCATTAACGAAAAACCAGTACAGCTATTCACACTGCCTGATCATCTGATGACAAGCATCCACAACAAGGATAACTGGCTCTATGAATTGGATGAGCCTATGGGACCTCCTTCACCACAGTCAACACCCCAGAACTATATGTATGACAGTGACCACATTTCTGAGGCACACGATTACATGTACTTTGAGGACGCCGCCTCTGAAAATGAAGTAGACCCTATGACTCCTCCACACTACAATACTTATCCTGAGCCTATCCCTGAGGAAACAACCGACAAAATGGATACCGTGTTACTCAGATTGGACGACGTTGATAAAGCTCTGACTAATGTAAAAGCTGATATCGCAGGCATGCACAGTGACCTCGTAGGCTTCATGGATCTCGTCTGCGACCAACTCGACTACTATTCACGGAAATTTGATGAGTTGAAGGCACGGAAAGATTAGTTATTAGCTCGTAGCAGTAGTTTCAGTTTAGTCTAGTCTAGTTTAGTTTAATTTACTCATTTGGAACTTTCGCATTGTTCGTTTCATTATGTACTACATACAATTGTTTCCATTTTATGTTATTTCAATTCTAGTTTTTATCCAATTATTCTGTTTTCGCATTATTTATTGATTGTTGGCTGTTATATTACATCACCGTAGCAATACTATGCTTTAAAATCACCAAGAGTACACCCTCATAGCAAAATTCTGCGTTCTGCAGATTTTGCTGCTGTGACGACCGTCACAGCCCCATGACGAGCGTCACACGGGTGACGACCGTCACACCTTTGTGACGACCGTCACGCAGCCCAGAACTGCAATCTGATATAACAGGGGTCGTGTTCCCTTCCACTCCCCCCATTATCACTTTCAAACTTTCAAAATTCATACCCCACTACGATTTTCGTCCTCCCCAATTGAACTATAAACCTCAACTCCAAATTCAACCTCCAAACCACCGTTCTGTCACATTTCCCTCTCTTCCGAAAAACCTCAAAACCTCCGAAACCTCTCCATTTTCAACAATGGCCGGTAACGCAGATATCAGCAACATTTCCTTCCCTGAAGGCGAGTTAGGCGAGAGACAACGAGCACAGTACATTGCATTTCATCAGAGGTCGCTCCAGCCAACTCACTACCCGCACCTTCCATCACTTACGGAGCTCGGACTCCTCGAAGGTGTAACCTGGATGCTTCAACGAGCAGGCATCTGGAACCTCTGCTCCAACCCCCAGCCGACCTACGAACAGCTCACCCTTGAGTTCTTGAGTTCGTTCTCATACATCACCAGCAGCGGCGAACTCAACCAGCACTCAGGTGCCGCTTGCTTCCGGATGTTTGGCGTTAACTATCAGATGCACCAAAACCAGATTGTCGGCATCCTACAGCTACCCCGCAGCGACAACGCTCATCGCCGTATCACTGACCAGTTCCAGCACGAAGCCTTCACGCTGTGGTATCAGTTGACCGGCCTAAATGCCGATGGCTGGGACTCCCTACACGCCACTCACATCCATAACCCCGCCATCAGGTACTTTCACAGAGCGTTGAGCAACACCATCTTCGCAAGAGACAGCAACCACAAAGTGAACTCCAAGGAGCTCTTCTTTCTGCATTGCGTCTTCAATAATGAACCGGTCAACGCCGCCCCGTTCCTGCTGGCTCACATTCAGGCCAACTGCAACCGTGGCTCGAAGCCATTCTACTTTGGTGGGATTGTCACAGCGATTGCACTTGGGCTGAACCTTGGCGACCGCCTCCAGCACCTCCAGTCCATCCCCTCGGTGTTCCTTGACACCGACCACTGCAGGGCCTCCCATCTCATCCGCTCCCGAGCTGACGGGAAATATCATCCGGTTGTGCGTGGCAAGACCGTCAGAAGCATCATCCTTCCGTCCCGCACCCGCATCCATCCAGAGGACCGTACCAACTGGTTGTTCGACCTCACTGCCCCTCGTACTGCCGCTGTTCCTACTCAGGATCCCACTCATGATTCCGAAGATGAAATCCAAGCTGAGTTGGACAGGTCCGAGCAGCCAGAGGCATCGCAGCCTCCTCCACCAGTAGGTACATCATCCCGCCGCCGCCGTCACCATCCCGTACCAGATTACACCGAAGAGGACCTCCGTCGCTCCCTAGACCAGCAGGCACAGATACTCACGATGCTGCAGCAGCAGAACCAGCGCGCTGACCAGTTCGAAGCTTGGCACCGGACTCAAATGCAACAACTTCACACCGGCCAAGCTACGATTACTGAGAGTCTAGCGAATCTGACCCTGCAGGTCGAAGGCCTCCGAGACACGGTCTACCACACCGGAGCCATGAGCTATAAGGACAGAGTAGCCCTTGCTAGAGGCAGAGGACGCCAGCGTAGACGTGACAGACCCCGGGACTAGATTTCCATTTTTTCCTTTATTGTTTACTATATTTCAATTCTTTGTATTTTCATTTTCAGTTGTATCTCCCTCTCGCATGCTTCAAGAATCAATGAGGATACTGATCGAGATAGTGTGGGAGCGGAGCCTTATTTCCACTGTATTCAGAACTTCCCTTATTTACTGTATTTCCATTTCACTGCACTTTTGAATTTTAGTAAGTTCTATTTTTACACTTTCTATTTCTAGCAAATAAAGCTCGTCTATATAATTTTCACGTTACGCAAACCATCCCCACATTATTCAACGTAAACAAAAACTTTCATTTGTTCCTCAAAAGCAAAAGCATCACGAGAATGCACCTGAGTTCAAACCGAGTTTTGAAACTCCGAGGGAACGACAGTTCTAGCGAAACCAGTATCGTCCAGACACCTTAGATCTCTAGTTTATGCGAGTCGGTTTCACCACCTACGTGTACCAAAGTCTCAAGTGTCTACGCAAACTCAACCCCAAGTAGTTTATACTAGCAGTCAGCACCATCCTAAAAACACTTCTAAATGAGCGATCGATGCAAATAAGTGTATGATCTCCAAAAAGATGAAAAATCATGAAAAGAGAGCTAAAAAAGCCCAAGAATATAAGATACGTTTCCTTCTAAGTTAGGTGCTCCTCACCCGAGCATTTAGCCCAATGGCACGAAAAACTCATTGAAAAATCAATGACATAAAATTATGATCAATGAAGAAGATCAAAAACAAAAACGAGATCATATTCACTAACAGGTCGACTTGCCATGAAAGTGTGCGGACAACGGGCTTAATGTGATTGCGCTAGAACAAACAGGGTGAACTTGCCACGAGAACCTTGACACCAAGATACGGTAGCATGACTGAGACCGATTTGCATAAAAAGGAGACCTCCGGAGACTCATAGTCCAGTGTCGTCATGATACTCGTCTTGTTCCTACCAAGAATCCCGGTTTTTCCAAACTCTGCGAACGAAGAGGCAGCCTCGTGCTTGACGACTTTTCCACGTTTTACTTGAGGACAAGCAAAGATTCAAGCTTAGGGGAGTTTGATAACACGAAATCATATAGATATTTTCATGCATAATTCAACTAAAATCTAACCGTTTTCGATCCGATTTCGGGTTATTTCCATGTATGTGTCTGATGTTTTTGCAGGTATTCAACGATCACGTCTAAACAAGGCAACATGAAGAAAAGAAGCAATCCCAGATGAAATATGGACGAAAAAGGAGTGAAAACACAATGAAAAGCACAACAGACAGTTTTTGCTGATGTGACGACCGTCACAGATGCATGACGACCGTCACACGGGTGACGACCGTCACACCTTGTGACGACCGTCATGCAGGCAAAAACGCCCCACTCAGATTACACGTCAAAAGAGCAGTTCCAATTCCCATTAAATGGTCCACTACTCCCTAAATTATCTGCCTCAAGGTCCATCATCCTCAGAGGTAACCGTTGGAATTCCACCTCTATAAAAAGGGAGGCAGGGGACTTCAAAAAGAGAGCTGCATTCATACCACGAAGTGCTGCCAAATTTAATTTCCAGCAAATTTACTTTCAGTTATTATTTGTATCCATTTCTCCAGTTTTATTTGTATCCCTTTCCTTTATTTCCCTTTCCATTCTACTCATTCCCATTTCCGCTCTTCTGTAACTGTTACTGCACTGTACGGTCGAATTGGAACTAAAGACAGAATCCTGCCAACATCTGTGGAGGATCTGCCCAAAGGCTAATTGGCATTATTTACAGGTTTTCATATTGATCGACTTCTATTTTATCATAATGCAATTTATTATTCATTATTATTATTTATGTTTTTCTTTTCCAAATTCCATGTCTAGCTGAACTTAGGTAATCGATATGTAGTAATAATTCGAATGGGATTTGATAACTCTTGTTTGAAAACTTTCTTTTCACAAAAATAACCTATGGTCTAAGTGTTTAAAATTGATTTACGAAATAAACTTCGTCGCGAAAGCGAGAACTTATTTTAAAGTAGTTTTGCCACGAAAGTGGGAAATTAATTAAGATACGAACCAACAAGCGAAAGCTGCGGTAAGGTCAGATAGTAAACACTAGGCATTTGTTTTAATAACAGCGAAAGCACTTTAAAACGAATTAGAACTTAGAGATTTCCAAAAAGTAGTTTTAACCCCGAATGGGATACGAAAGTGTACGTTTGGCCCTTAGGATTATGATTAGCGTCAATAACCATTGTGAGACGAGAGTCTTCAAATTTCCATTTTCTGCTTAAATAAACTGTGAAAACTATTTCATACACCAGTCACTTATCAAATCCCTGAAGAACATAATTACTACGTATCGATTCAATTAATTAAAATCTAAACAGTAATCTTAGTTTTCCCCTTTTAGTGACAATCTTATTCCCTTAAAACATATTCTACCTAGCTAAACATAGTAACTCCCGAGAACACTAGTTTGATTACGAGTCCCTGTGGGATCGATATCTTTTATTACTACGCGATAGACTGTGCACTTGCAGTTAGTTGTATTAGACATAGAAAGTCGCGATCACTATCCAGCGGGTCGCTTTCAAGCAAAGTATTTTTTAACTGCGTCCGCGTTCACCGGGGATGCAAAATCTTCACCATCCATCGTGGATAACAACAAAGCTCCTCCCAAGAAGACCTTGCTAACGACATACGGACCTTCGTAATTGGGAGTCCACTTGCCCCGGTGATCGGAGTGTGGAGGAAGAATCTTCTTCAGGACGAGATCACCCGTCTGAAAGCTTCTAGGACGCACCTTCTTATCATAAGCTTTCTTCATTCGGCTTTGGTATAGACGACCAAACGCAATCGATGCTAACCTCTTCTCGTCCATCAGGCTGAGTTGGTTCAGTCGGTTCGTAATCCATTCTGCCTCGTCGAGTTTCACATCAACCAAAACTCGTAAAGAAGGGATCTCCACTTCTAACGGTAGGACAGCTTCCATACCGTACACCAAGGAGAAAGGAGTTGCCCCGGTTGAAGTACGTACCATCGTACGATAGCCGTGCAGTGCAAATGGCAGCATCTCGTGCCAATCTTTGTAGGTCACAACCATCTTCTGAACAATCTTCTTTATGTTCTTATTGGCCGCTTCAACGGCGCCATTCATCTTCGGCCGGTAAGGAGATGAGTTGTGGTGTTCAATCTTGAAACTCTGGCACAGCTCCTTCATCATCTTGTTATTCAGATTTGAACCATTATCGGTAATGATCCGCTCGGGAATTCCGTAACGACAGATGATGTCCCTCTTTATGAATTTAGCCACCACCTGCTTGGTCACATTAGCATACGAGGCTGCCTCCACCCACTTGGTGAAGTAGTCGATGGCTACTAGAATGAAGCGATGACCGTTAGATGCAGTGGGCTCGATCTTGCCTATCATGTCGATGCCCCACATGGAGAACGGCCACGGGGAGGACATGACGTTTAACGGGCACGGCGGCACATGAACTTTATCAGCATAAATCTGGCATTTATGACATCTCTTCGCGAATTTGAAGCAATCAGACTCCATCGTCAGCCAGTAGTATCCTGCTCTCAGGATCTTTCTTGTCATAGCATGCCCGCCGGCGTGCGTACCAAATGTGCCTTCATGGACTTCTTCCATGAGCATACTCGCTTCCTTCTCATCTACACATCTGAGTAGCACGAGATCGTGGTTTCTTTTATACAAAACTCCATCAGGATTGAGATAAAAATTTCCGGACAGCCTCCTCAGAGTCTTCTTATCCTGGGTTGACGCACCCGCAGGATACTCCTTAGTCATAAGGAAAGTCTGGATGTCATGGAACCATGGCTTGCCGTCGGCGGCTTCCTCGATCACAAAGACGAATGCAGGTCTATCAAGACGAGAAAGGACAATTCTTGGAGCTTCATTCCAAAAATTGACTTTATACATTGAAGCCAACGTGGCTAAGGCAACAGCCATCTGGTTTTCTGCTCTGGGCACATGATGGAGTTCCACTCGATCAAAGAACGGAAGTAGCCTTCTGGCATAATTCATGTACGACACCAAATTCGATTGACGAGTCCCCCACTCCCCTTTAATTTGGTTGATCACAAGCGTCGAGTCACCATATACATCTAGATTCTTGATTCTCAAATCAATTGCCTCTTCTAGACCCATGATGCATGCTTCGTACTCCGCCTCATTATTGGTGACTGGAAACGTCAGTCTCGCAGTAAACGGGATATGGGATCCGTGGGGAGTCGTGATGATCTCCCCTATGCCACTTCCATAGGAATTAACCGCCCCGTCGAATATCAATTTCCACTGGGATTTCCTATCTGGCCCCTCGTCGGGCAACGGTTCATCGCAATCCTTCGCTTTGAGAAACATGATATCCTCATCAGGGAATTCAAATTTCATCGGCTGGTAATCCTCGATCGGCTGTTCTGCAAGGTAATCAGACAATACGCTTCCCTTGATGGCCTTCTGCGACACGTACTGAATATCATATTCCGTCAACACCATTTTCCATCTGGCAATCCTGCCCGAAAGAGCCTGCTTCTCGAAGACGTACTTGATCGGATCCATCTTCGAAATTAGCAGGGTGGTTTGATTGAGCATGTACTGTCGTAAACGTTTGGCAGCCCAGGCTAGTGCACAACACGTCTTCTCCAGCATCGAGTAACGAGATTCACAGTTGTCGCTACTGCGAAAATCGGCGCCGGCTGACAGAAGAGTCGCCACCGTGCGTTATTTATCCCAACGGAGGGAAAGGAAATACTCGAAGTAAACCTCGCAAAAAACGGGAAAGGTATGGTCATCGCAACCAAAACCTGGATTCAGGAGTCGGTTACGCAAGGGGAAGGTATTAGCACCCCTCACGTCTGTCGTACTCGACGGGATCCACGCTTGCTTGGTTTGTCTAACGGATGCAAAAACAATCTATCTACGACTGCTAAATCTAAACGGGAAGGGAATTGACTCGATAGAGCGTCGCACTCTATGCCTACGTATTCTCAAGAGAGAAAGTCAGAGTCAACGTAGTTCGGGAAACTACAGGGAATTGGCTCGCCAAGACTTCGCGTCTTGTGCCTACGTACTTCCACACAGCATGGAAGATCAGAGCTTACGTAGTTCAGGCTAACTACGGCTAAGCAAGGTGTTCTCACACAGGAGTGAGATATTAATCTGGTTTTGAAGGTACGGGAACCTATGGGAACTAAAACTACGGTCTGGTCTCAAATGCACTCGGGCAAGAGAAAAGGATAACATCAGTCGTCAGCGGGAAAGTCTCGAACGCACAGCAGCGAGAGAACAAAAGGTTAGTTGTTAGTGTGCTCGCTAGGATATCGCATCCTATGCCTACATATTCTCGTTTGGTACGAGAAATCAGAGCAGCTGTAGTTCGGCTACTTCGGGACCACAGCTCAAATCTCGTTTTATTAATATTCTAAAAAAAAATGGTTACAATGATTGAGTACGGAAAAATAAACTCCTAGAAAATACTATCCTATCCATCTATAATGGAAAATCAAATGAAAAAGTCCCCTAACAAATGGACGTCTAAACTACCTCTAAAAAGGTGAAATAATCTCCTATGAAAAAAATATCTATTCTAAAAAATATTGAATCTACGAAGTAATATTTTTTACTATTTTTCCTTCTATTCTTTTTCAACTATTTCTCTTTATTTTCTTTTCATATATTTTTTTCATATACCTTTTCAATATTTTTTCCACAGACTCTTTTCAATATTTTTTCCACATACTCTTTTTCAATATAAAGTAAAAAACTAAAATAAATGTAAAAAATAAAGAAAATACCAAGGGAGGGGGTACAACTGTTACAGGGGGATGTGCAGCAGTAAAAAACAAAAGGAACTGGGCTAAGCCCAACAAAAACCAACAAAAAATAAAGGGGAGGGGGAGAATAAAGAAAAACGGAGGGTGTAAGATTGAATGGGGTTCGCTGGGCCCAGCCCAGGTCCGTTAAACACACAGAGGTGGGAAGAAAGAGATTAGGGGTGTGAATTGGGAAAGGAATTGGGCCCAAGGCCCATGCCCACTGAGTCCACCCTCCCTCACTCTTCACTTGATCAAACCCTAACCCTTTTCCCTTCCCCGCCACTGTTCACATCCTCCGTTTCTCCTCTCTCAGATTCCATCTCCTTTCTCTTCCGTCTCCCTCACAAACTCTCTCTCACAAACCTTTCTACCATCAACCTTTCGCCCTAAAACTTTACAACAATTAAAAGAGAGAAACTCAAGTGAGAAAAAAAACTGATCGGATGATGTTGATAGTTCTTGAAGAGATTTCTGGAGATTGTTCTTGGCCTGGATGAACGAATCGGCGAAGTAATCTGGAAAGTTGAAGGAGGACGGATGAAGGTCGCGTGAGGTTCTTGATGATCTTGGATGGTTGGAGGCGATTTGCATGTTGACAGTTCTGAACAAATGAGGGTTTCAGGAAATGATTATGAAGAACGGTGTTGAACTGATGGAGTCTTTGAAGGTGTCTGGGGATTTTCTTGAAGGTGATAAGCTTCTGAGGAACTTTCTGGGGAAATGATTGATGAACCGTATGAAGGTTCTGACGAATACGAGAGCGCACCGGAATAACCGGTAAAAATAAACGGACACCGAAATATCCCCAAAAACAACAGCGCGAGCTGAAAACACCGGGAATAGCACGACTTCCCAAAAATGTAACTCTACTTATCCGAACTGATTGAAAAAAACGCCTGAAATGCGAGGAGAGGGCTGTGATCCCGATAAAATCAAAACAACTGAAAAAATGCACTGTGTGCGATATGCGGATGCGAATGCGGTCATGCGTCGAAACATAGGGCCAGATACGGGACCCGGTTGGTCAAATTTTAGGGTGCAACAGCTGCCCCTATTCAAGCGGCTTGGACCTGAATGGGTGAAGAGCGCTCAGCCTTCAAACATTCAAAGGTAGATGACGGTTGAATACCAATGAAACCCTGAAATTTGCCAACCGTGGGAATATACTGCAAAACTGCTTGAGGAATAGCCTCCAATAAACTGAAGTCTGGTTGTCACGGCAACAACTGGTCAATTATCTGGTAAAAATTTCTGCTTTTCAACATCAATCACCTGTGTGATGCCACAAGTATTGAAATAATGCTTCAGACAGCAAACACCTTGATTCCCATCTCTCTTATGGGATCAAATCCTGTCATCTCACAGTTCACGGCGAACTTGAGGACAATTCTCCTGGGGAACTTCTGAATCGACTGCTCGGCACCCATTCTGTCAACAGGAGGCAGCTTCAGAGATCTGATATATGTCAATCTTTTTTCAGTGCCGACGTAACAATCAAATGTGAAGAATCACTCTGCTGGGGGAGAAGAGAAGCTTAACCAAACAACTCTGCAAGGGAACATACTCGAAAGCCATGAGGTAACCAACCTGGTCCATGTTTCGAAATGCGTATGTCTGAGAATGATGCAATGTTCCATACGGCATGGAAATGCTATGCGTTCTGTTTGAAAATGCGATGCCCTAGACGGCATGGAAATGCTATATGTTTGTATAAATGCTATGACGATATATGTAAATGTAAATGCAGGCTCAAGCTGCCAGAGAACACCAGGTCTGCAACCACTTGGAAAAATAAATGCCGAAGGCAACGTCAACTCCAGTGAAGGTAACCTGATATCACAGAATCATCTTAGCAAAATAAATGCTGGAAAAGGGAAACCAAATCCGCTGGGGATAACCATCCTGCTGGAGAAATGGAAAGGCAACCCTGCTTGGGGAGAAAGAAAAAACAACCCTGCTTGGGGATGCTCTCTTCAGACCATTGGCAACTGATTGTGCTCTGTGGGGATTGACCCAAACTGGGGTTGATTGCGAACGGCTCACTGCTGGAAATGCCCCTACTATCAAGGATATCAATCTTAATCTGCTGGGGATACTCCTGATCCTACTCTGATGCGGGATAACAATACAGTCTCAATTCTTCCGATAATACACAACTTTCATCTGCTGAAGAGTAGCAATTTTGATTTAACAACATCCACAAGGAATTCAAACATTAATCGGAGCACTGGTATCCGTCGAGCTTCGTATCGGGGAACATGACAACATGCGAGTCATTGGGAATTACTGTGTCAGATACCTTTTAGGTTTTTGTTTTTTACTGGTTTAGTATGAACATGGACTATGTACAAAGTGGAAGATATGGAAAATACTAGACGAGAACTAGTATTCAGAGGTAGACTACCAGGCGAGAACTGATAGCAAAATAGATTATCGGACGAGAATTGATTTGGTTTGGACATCAGACGGGGCTGACTGGATAACAGGCTGAGGCATAAACAACCAGACGAGAACTGGTTGAAAGCTGACGCACACCAGAAGAGAACTGGTATAACACATAGGTTAAAACACACGATGACCAGATGAGAACTGGTTACGCAACGACATGTACCAGACGAGAACTGATACAACACTTGAAGAAACGGTGACCAGACGAGAACTGGTTACAATAAACTACACCAGACGGGAACTGATGCTTACAATAAACTACACCAGACGGGAACTGATGCTTACAATAGACTACACCAGACGGGAACTGATGCTTACGATAAACTACACCAGACGGGAACTGATGTTTACGGAGAGATTGAAGCAACGATGACCAGACGAGAACTGGTTACCGGTTTGCCAGGCGAGAACTGGACTTTGGAAACGACTGGTTACTGACACGTAACAGGTTTAGACTGCAGGTCAATGATCCAACGACAGCAAGGCCTTTTTCGAAATGCTAATGTTTTCTGATAAGAGTAATGACATGATTCCCCGATACTCAACTCCGGCTGGGGATAAACAGACTGGTTTGAATGACTTGCCCCAGTGCACTCAACTTGCCCCAATCTAACTCCTGGGAATACTTGCTCTGAACAGCTTGCTACGAGACGACCTCGAGATTACTTGCCCCGGTATCTATACGACAAAAGGATTCAATCTCCATTAAACCCCTATCAACCCAGCTGGTTTCAACACTCTCTGCGGTGACTTGCCCCTGAATGAGCGTTCTAGCGACTTAACCTGATCTGATTATCCACCTGAAGTATCTGCTTTCAAATCTCAACGCTCTGTATACTTGCCCCTGATTGGCTCTCGAGAAGACTCACTTCTGATCAACTGCTTCTCAAGCATACTGCCCCTGATCAACTGAAGCTTCAGGACTTGTCCTCAGACTAACTGATTCCGAACTCACTGGAAGTTAATGCTCCGGATTCACAGGGTTTCACAACATACCATTCTGACCCAAACTGCTGAATTATTCAGTCCTGCTTGACGATTCCCTGTTGGAATTTCTTTCATGTCAACTACTAACCTGCAATTAAAACTGTCTATTCACGAATGGTAATCTTAATGCAGTGTTCATGCAGATTTTAAAAATTTTTGTGCTGTCACTCATTTACGTGTCATGATTATGAGTGACGAATGAACCAGAGTTCAAACGTAGTGCTTACGTGATTTGATCAGTGATAAATACAACAAGGATGTGACTAGCAAATCATGAGGGAGTCAGGTTACTCAACCTTATCGTAATGCGCTTTCAGAATAAACCCTGCCTCAATTAGGTCTTTTAAGGGTTGTATCGTGGTCGGGTTCACGGTTCGTGAAACAAAGGATATTTGGCTCAAATTTTGATTTGTACCCACCCCTTCTACGTGATGATCTCTGATCCTAAAGTTCAGTTAACATAGCCCGAGCGCTCGCCTCTTCGAGAGGTATGTTAAATGGTAAGAACCATAATTAAGGAACTCACAAGAATTTCGGAGTGATAGTTACTCCTTTTCGTTTTCGGTGTCTGTATACACGACTTTGTGACTTCACAGGATTTTTCTATTGGTATCCTTTCTTTCTCATTCTTTTGATTCCCTAATTTTTGCCTGGACTGACTCCTTTTGAGTTCTTTTCGTTTTTTCGTTTTCTTTTGAAGTCCAGCGGGATGCCCTGATTTTTGCCTAAGTATTAGCTTTCCAGCTTTTTCTTTCTTTTTACTTAGCGGGCTTTCTTTCTTCTTTCTTTTAGAACAAAGTCGTGTGACACTGGTTGTCTTGATTGCTCCGAAAGGATTGTAACTGTCTCACTCTTGATTGGTGAGGTTTAACCACTGTGGCTGACGAGGTACGACCTCTTGAGAGGCATAAACTGTTATTGGTCCTCGAATGGAACACTCCTCTGTAAGACTTGAATGCTCGGTCAAGCTAACTGACAACTACCCTGCCCCGGGTTAAGATGTGAGGGTTTAAAAAAGTCCGAAAAAACTTCTACTTCCTGGCTCGAAGTGGTTAACAAGGGACTAACTCCTTATATCTCCAGTGTTTGGGGGATTTGAAACAATGCCTTGTACGTCATCGGTAAGGTCTTATCTGAAAGCATACGATCATCGGTTATGAGTTTAGTTTCATCATCCTCCATCCAGTCTTTGCTAATCACAGTGATAAAGTGGAGTGAATAAAATGCAAGTGTCAGTGCAATGCAATAAATGAGCGACAGCGACATGATTAATTCAGAAAAATGCATAGTCACTTTATTATTATTACCATTCGAAACATACAATGTTTACAGCAAGTAGTAACTAACAGAAAAGAAACTACAAATGCAGATGATAAAAAGTCTGAGGACTGCCAATGCTGAGGGCGCCTGCCTGTCTGGACCACTGGCTTTTGCTGGGGAATACTTTCCGAGTCTACGAGCTTAGACAGCTGAGCGGTTGGTATGAACAAACAGAAATCCTTCTCGAAAGGAAATGCGATCTTGGTCGATCAACTGATGTACCTTCGCCTGAAACGCTTTACAATCTTCAGTTGCATATCCTGGGGATCCGCCATGGTAACCACACTGAACTTGGGGATTGTACCCAGGAGGGTAAGGTTCTGGAACGGGCTTGAGAGTTTTCGGCTCCACCAAAGAACTCTGGACCAACTGTGGCAGAAGCTGACTGTACGGCACAGGAACTGGATGAGAAGGAGCATTCCTTCGTTCCAAATTGCTACGAGGTCTGTTCTGATTCTGACGCTGAGTCTGATAACCTTGGCCACGAGTTCGCTGATTTGCAAGGGAAGCGACATAAGACTCCTGATATGGTGCTCTAGGCACAGCTGTCTGTCCAGCATAACAAGGCATAGAAGATACTGATCCAACAGATTTCACCGATTCATCTCGAGGATACCCAACATTTGGCATGACTGCATTGATCATAACTCCTTCTTCATTCTGATAGTCTTGAAGAGATTCAGTTTCACTAGCCTGGCCGCTTGAGACAACCTGAACTTTTCCAATCTTTATAGCATTCTCAATACGTTCTCCAACTCCCACTAATTCGGAGAAGTTCAGCGAAACTCCAAGCAATCTCTCAAAGTACGGGCTTTGCAAGGAGTCTACGAACATGCCTGCTAACTCTCGGTCAGGGATCGGTGGTTCCACTCTGGAAGCAAAATCCCTCCATCTCCGAGCATACTTTTTGAAAGGTTCATTGACCCCCATAGACAAAGATTGCAACTCCATGCGAATGGGAGCTATGTCCATATTGTAATCATACCGCTTCAGGAAAGCTCTGGCTAAATCCATCCATGATCGAATCTGATTCTTCTCTAACTGCATATACCAACGTAGAGATGCCCCAATCAAACTGTCCTGAAAACAGTAAATCATCAACTTGTCGTTTTGCACAAACGAAGTCATCTTTCTGCAGAACATCACCAAATGTAGCCTCGGGCAACTATCTCCTTTATACTTTTCAAACTTCGGCGCTCTGAATTTAGGAGGTAACACTAGGTCAGAAACCAAGCACATATCTAAAGCATTGAGACCAACATCGTTCTTAACTTCCAGGGCTTTGACTTGTTCCTCCAATGCGTGCAACCTCTTAGCTTGCACAAGAGCTAATGGATTATTAGTCCTCACTATCGTAACTTCTCTTCGGGAGATCAAACCAGCAGGAATAACATTCTGATAATTCGCGGCATCAGAAGAAGAACGTTCACTTGGGATGACAAACTGTTGGTGCAGATTTTGGCCTCTAACAGAAGTCTGCACAAGTTGAGCTGCAGTAAGGTTATTCACTTGCGGAAAGCCTTCGTCAGACGTGGAATCATACAAAGGATTGTTCATCATAATAAAGCCTGACAAGGCATTAGCAATCTGGAAGTTGTTTCCTGACATGACTATCAGCAACTTTCAACTGACGGCACTGCTTGATTCTGCTTGATCCGTTTCAACCCCTTGGTCGTCTTCTAACAATCCACACTAGCCTCGAACAATCCCCCGAGAATCACCCGCTGAATCAAAACAAAGGCTGGATAAGAGCTCTAGCCAGCTAGAGAAATGCTATGCAATATGATGCAAAGATGCTTATGCAAATGCAATGCAATGCAGCAAACACGGGATCACAGCCCCCACAACACGCTCTGAATACTGCTGTACTGCTGACGGAGATAATCACTCTGAAGCGAAAACCAAACAAAAAAAAACCGGGTTGTCTGGAGGTTAAGTTTCCTGCAAAAACCCTCCCACTCACAGGTATGGACCTAAGGTACGGCATCCTATGCGGTCATCAGCGTCACAGACTTTCATAAGCGACGATACGATTCCCATAAGGAGTGGCACCATCATCTCATGAAGAGGCCTCACTTAGCTGACTTCCAATTGATCGGTCCCCAGAGTCGACAATCCTCACGTCTGGACTCCCCTCAGATCCTCAGGATCGGAAAGAAGCACCTAGGAGAGAACCTCGTCTGAGCGCGGATTTCGTAGGGAACTTGTGTCTGCTCAACAAACAGGTTCGTCCACTAATCTCCACAACTACGTCTAAATGCATACTCAAGCAGCCCAGGTCCGGCTATCACTCAAAGCATCACCCTCCCCAGCACAACAGCAACAGATAATAGCAATGAAAAAATAAACACCCAAAAGACAAGCAAACAAGCGCTAGGATTGACTCTCTTAGGGGACGTTGGATCCCACATGCATGGGGAACTATCGCTTTCCCTAGCAGAGTCGCCAGCTGACGCTACTACGAAAATCGGCGCCGGCTGACAGAAGAGTCACCACCGTGCGTTATTTATCCCAACGGAGGGAAAGGAAACGCTCGAAGTAAACCTCGCAAAAAACGGGAAAGGTATGGTCATCGCAACCAAAACTTGGATTCGGGAGTCGGTTACGCAAGGGGAAGGTATTAGCACCCCTCACGTCCGTCGTACTCGACGGGATCCACGCTTGCTTGGTTTGTCTAACGGATTCAAAAACAATCTATCTACGGCTGCTAAATCTAAACGGGAAGGGAATTGACTCGATAGAGCGTCGCACTCTATGCCTACGTATTCTCAAGAGAGAAAGTCAGAGTCAACGTAGTTCGGGAAACTACAGGGAATTGGCTCGCCAAGACTTCGCGTCTTGTGCCTACGTACTTCAACACAGCATGGAAGATCAGAGCTTACGTAGTTCAGGCTAACTACGGCTAAGCAAGGTGTTCTCATACAGGAGTGAGATATTAATCTGGTTTTGAAGGTATGGGAACCTATGGGAACTAAAACTACGGTATGGTCTCAAATGCACTCGGGCAAGAGAAAAGGATAACATCAGTCGTCAGCGGGAAAGTCTCGATCGCACAGCAGCGAGAGAACAAAAGGTTAGTTGTTAGTGTGCTCGCTAGGATATCGCATCCTATGCCTACATATTCTCGTTTGGTACGAGAAATCAGAGCAGCTGTAGTTCGGCTACTTCGGGACCACAGCTCAAATCTCGTTTTATTAATATTCTAAAAAAAATGGTTACAATGATTGAGTACGGAAAAATAAACTCCTAGAAAATACTATCCTATCCATCTATAATGGAAAATCAAATGAAAAAGTCCCCTAATAAATGGACGTCTAAACTACCTCTAAAAAGGTGAAATAATCTCCTATGAAAAAAATATCTATTCTAAAAAATATTGAATCTACGAAGTAATATTTTTTACTATTTTTCCTTCTATTCTTTTTCAACTATTTCTCTTTATTTTCTTTTCATATATTTTTTTCATATACCTTTTCAATATTTTTTCCACAGACTCTTTTCAATATTTTTTCCACATACTCTTTTTCAATATAAAGTAAAAAACTAAAATAAATGTAAAAAATAAAGAAAATACCAAGGGAGGGGGTACAACTGTTACAGGGGGATGTGCAGCAGTAAAAAACAAAAGGAACTGGGCTAAGCCCAACAAAAACCAACAAAAAATAAAGGGGAGGGGGAGAATAAAGAAAAACAGAGGGTGTAAGATTGAATGGGGTTCGCTGGGCCCAGCCCAGGTCCGTTAAACACACAGAGGTGGGAAGAAAGAGATTAGGGGTGTGAATTGGGAAAGGAATTGGGCCCAAGGCCCATGCCCACTGAGTCCACCCTCCCTCACTCTTCACTTGATCAAACCCTAACCCTTTTCCCTTCCCCGCCACTGTTCACATCCTCCGTTTCTCCTCTCTCAGATTCCATCTCCTTTCTCTTCCGTCTCCCTCACAAACTCTCTCTCACAAACCTTTCTACCATCAACCTTTCGCCCTAAAACTTTACAACAATTGAAAGAGAGAAACTCAAGTGAGAAAAAAAACTGATCGGATGATGTTGATAGTTCTTGAAGAGATTTCTGGAGATTGTTCTTGGCCTGGATGAACGAATCGGCGAAGTAATCTGGAAAGTTGAAGGAGGACGGATGAAGGTCGCGTGAGGTTCTTGATGATCTTGGACGGTTGGAGGCGATTTGCATGTTGACAGTTCTGAACAAATGAGGGTTTCAGGAAATGGTTATGAAGAACGATGTTGAACTGATGGAGTCTTTGAAGGTGTCTGGGGATTTTCTTGAAGGTGATAAGCTTCTGAGGAACTTTCTGGGGAAATGATTGATGAACCGTATGAAGGTTCTGACGAATACGATGAACACGGTTGAATCTCGAACGCGATGAATCTTCTGGAGAATCGGCGAAGAACGCGTGAAGTTCTTGGATTTGATGAGTTTGATGAAGATCGTGGGAGATCTTGATGATTTTGGGAATATTGATGAACGAACGAATCTTGGAATCTGGCGATCTGATGAACTCTGAAGAGTTTCTGGAGAAGTCTTGATGATCGTTGATGATCGGAGGGTGTTGTTGGTGATGAACGGAGAAGATCAGAGAAGAGATGAATCTGGTGAAGATTTGCAGTTTCTGGTGGGTTGTTAGGGTGGCCGGAAGAGGTTAGGGGCGGTGGTTGCATGGCCGCCGGCCATGCAACCGGTGAGGCTTAGGTGTGGACGCGTGGCAGCGTTAGTGGCAGAGGGAGAGTTGCATGCGTGCCGCGTGTCGTGGGAGAGAGAGAAGGGAGAGCCACGTGGTGAAGTCTGGGTTAGTGGAGTTATGAGGTGTCTTCTGAGTGATAGTGGAAAAAATGATGTGGCGTCCTCTCTTTGGATTTGCACGCGTGTCCTTGCTTTATAGTGACACATGGCTGGACAAAAAATGGACTGAGAGTGGACTGGGCCTCCAAAAACAAAACTGGGCCCAAACGAAAATGAATGGCTAAAACTGAATTAAAATGATTGGATTAATGGACAATTAATGATGAATTAAAACTGAACTCTGGATTAAAACCCTAATTAAAAGATGATTAAGACCAAACAAATAAACCTAATTAAGACTAACAATTAATCCTAATTAATCTAAACAATAAACCTAACCGATAATACTCTAACAATTAACATTCTAATTAACTCTAAACAACTAATTAACATCTAACAATTAACATTCTAAAAAAAAGAAAACTATTAATATCTATTTAACCTATTTAATATCTATTAAAAAAATAGAAGAAAGACTCCATTAATTTCTATATCAAAAAAAAAAAAAGAAACTAATATCTAAAAAAAAACTATATTTAAAAGATCTATTAAATCCTATATTAATCTAAAACCCTATTAAAAGAAATCTATTTATCAAAAGTCTAAAATTCTATTAATTCTATTTTAACATCTATTTAAAATCTAGAAAAATGTCTAATAAAATCCAGAAAATCCTAATAATTCCCAAAGGAACAAAAACAGCATAGAACGACAAATAGGACCACGAGAGCGCACCGGAATAACCGGTAAAAATAAACGGACACCGAAATATCCCCAAAAACAACAGCGCGAGCTGAAAACACCGGGAATAGCACGACTTCCCAAAAATGCAACTCTACTTATCCGAACTGATTGAAAAAAACGCCTGAAATGCGAGGAGAGGGTTGTGATCCCGATAAAATCAAAACAACTGAAAAAATGCACTGTATGCGATATGCGGATGCGAATGCGGTCATGCGTCGAAACATAGGGCCAGATACGGGACCCGGTTGGTCAAATTTTAGGGTGCAACAACAGTCAGTGAACTTTTTACTCAAATAGTAAATGGCATGCTTCTTTCTGCCCGTCTCGTCGTGCTGACCGAGAACACAGCCCATACTATTCTCAAGAACTGTCAAGTACATGATTAGAGGCCGTCCAGCCACTGGGGGTATCAAGATTGGAGGTTCCTGCAGATACTGCTTTATCTTGTTGAATGCCTTTTGGCAATCCTCGTTCCAGGTAATTGCCTGATCTTTCTTTAAAAGTTTGAACATCGGTTCACACGTGGCCGTGAGCTGAGAGATAAACCTTGCAATGTAGTTTATTCTGCCCAAGAAACCACGAACTTCTTTTTCTGTTTTTGGCACTGGCATTTCTTGTATGGCTTTTATCTTCGCAGGATCAACCTCGATGCCTCTTTCACTCACAATAAACCCCAGTAACTTTCCGGACCGTACTCCGAAAGTACACTTGTTAGGATTCAGCCTCAACCTGAACTTCCTAAGCCTCTCAAAAAGCTTCAGCAAATTGACCAGATGTCCCTCCTCCGTTTGGGACTTCGCAATCATGTCATCAACATAGACTTCAATCTCATGATGAATCATGTCATGAAACAAAGTTACCATAGCTCGTTGGTAAGTGGCCCCTGCGTTCTTCAGACCGAAAGGCATTACCTTGTAGCAGAATGTTCCCCAAGGAGTAATAAATGTAGTTTTCTCCATGTCCTCCGGCGCCATCTTGATCTGGTTGTAACCAGAGAAGCCATCCATGACCGAAAACACGGAGAACTGGGCTGTGTTGTCGACCAACACATCGATATGAGGCAGCGGGAAATCATCTTTAGGGCTCGCCCTATTCAAATCCCGATAATCGACGCACATGCGTACCTTACCGTCCTTCTTCGGTACAGGCACTATGTTGGCGACCCACGGAGGGTAAGTAGTGACCGCTAAGAAGCCAGCATCAAGTTGTTTCTGCACTTCTTCTTTGATCTTAACAGCCATATCTGGTCTCGTCCTCCTAAGCTTCTGCTTAACGGGAGGGCAATCTTCTCGTAGCGGCAAGTGGTGGACCACGATGTCCGTGTCAAGTCCGGGCATATCTTCGTATGACCAAGCAAAGACGTCACTATACTCTCTCAGCATCTCGACCAATCTCTGCTTGACATCATTCTGCAATGCGGCCCCTATCCTGACATTTCTGACGAGTTCTTCAGAACCCAGATTCACGATCTCAATCTCCTCTTCATGAGGCAGAATAACTTTCTCCTCTTGTTTCAACAAGCGGGCCAACTCTTCGGGAAGGTCTTCGTCTTCATCAATCTCTTCTTCGGCTTGATAGATCGGGCAATCGAAGTCGAAGTGAGACGTAGAAGGTCCAGAGTCGATGTCATCTATTATGTGGATCCTGCAATAACAAGGGTTAAGTTTAAAACAAGGATGTGCAGGTTAGCACAAACCCCATTGCCATTTTACTGTTTTTCAAAACAAATATAAAACAGGAATAACAGAGATCACAATATTTGAATACGAAGAAAAACGCCTTTGATTTATTAACAAAATTCATGTACATAATCCAACAAGGCCCTAACAATAAAACCACCATGCCCCGGGTAGGACATAGGGTTGTACAATGATTGGAAAAAGTAAATCATTACTCTTCGCTTGTCATCCGGATGATATCCTTGATGGACCAATTGTTGAGGCCCTCGCCTGGCTTGCTTGGCTGGATCCAAGAGTCGAGGTCACAGTCGCTATCCCCGCTGTCTTCAGACACCGCGTTGATGCTTTCGAAAATCACTCCGCCACTGGTAAACTGGATCGGCCCTTTACCTCGAGACGCACCGCTAGAAGAAGAAGAAGCTTCAGCTCCAGGAGAATATCCCAACCCAAACTTATCTTGCTTGTTAGGTATCTCCAAAATTCGCCCCCAGCCTGGGGTAGATCCAGCTTGGACAACAGCCCGAGCTTCCTTGAACGAGGAGAGAGTCATCTCTGGATTTTCAGTGACTACAGGAGCTACGTCCTTCACTTTGACAGCTTCGAACGCTTGGCATAGAGTTTCATGGATTTCCCCATCCATCTCCACATACTTGAAGGACGACAAATGGCTCACCATTATGTCTTCCTCGCCGCAAACGGTTACGATGCTTCCTCCGACAGCATATTTGACCTTTTGGTGCAACGTGGAGGTCACGGCACCAGCAGCATGGATCCATGGCCGGCCCAAGAGACAACTGTAGGCAGGCATGATGTCCATAATATAAAAGACCGCGTCGAACGTTTCCGGACCGACTTGGATCGGCAGGGTCACCTCCCCGAAAACGTGGCGTTTAGTCCCATTGAACGCCTTCACAACCAGATCACTGGGTGTGCAAATCACTCCACGAGTATCCAACTTCATTAATGCCTTCTTTGGAAGAACATTAAGTGACGAACCCGTGTCCACCAACACGTGTGACATAATCGTGCCCCTACACTCTATCAAGATGTGCAGGGCGCTATTGTGATTCCTCCCTTTTGGCGTCAGCTCCAAGTCTGTGAAACCTAGCCCATTTCCAGCATTAACGTGGGCTACAACCTCTTCTAGCTGATTTACCGATATTTCTTGCGGTACATACGCGGCGTTTAACACCTTCAGCAGCGCGTTGCGGCGTGCTTCAGAACACAACAACATGTTTAGAATGGAAATCTTCGAGGGCGTCTGATGGAGATGATCTACAATCTTGTAGTCACTCTTTTTAATCAACCGCATAAACTCCTCGGCATCTTTAACAAGCAAGTCTTTTTCTACCCCACACGGGACCTCTTCAACGACTTTACTTTTACCCTTATCGGCCGCATCAGCTCTGACCGCTTTATCCGCCACGACCTCTGGCGGTGCAAATACTCTCCCGCTGCGAGTAATACCACTGATTCCTGCAAGATTCTCCACAGTCGACCCAAACGGTTCTAGCTCCAACCTCTGTCCGTTGCAGTAGACTTCGGCCCCATAATGCCACGGAACGGCGTTAGTGCTCTCGAAGGGTATTGGCCCAACTTTGGTGATAGTAATTGTGGGCGGTCTGGGCGCAGAAATGGTTATCGGCCGGCGAGGGATGGTGATGGTGGCAACTTCATCGGCCTGCTTCAGCACTACCTCTCCTGATCCACTTTCAGCCCTCCGGCTAAACTGCAGAATCCCTTCAGTCATCAGACTTTGAATTCCTTCTACCAACTGCTCACATCCATCGGAACGTGTGGCACAGTCCATACATAGCTCTCCGTAACCTGGAAAGAACCCTCTTTTCAACAACTTAGCTTTAACGAAGCTAAATGGCGTCTTCAAATCTCTGACGTCAGTCAACAAATCCGAACTCTCGTCCTCGATAATGGCGTTCACACCACCTCCCCTATGATTCGGCATATGATTCTTCGTGACATTGGGCACATTATCGGAGAAGTTGATGATCTTGGCATCCACCATGTCCTGCACCTTATGCTTGAAGGCTTTGCAGTTCTCTATTGTGTGGCCTGGTGCCCCTGAGTGGAACTCACAAGTGGCATTGGCGTCGTACCCTGGCGGAGGTGCCCCTGTCAAGGGAGCCATCATCCTCTTCTGGATCAACTGTAGCTGAAGCAAAGTCTGCAAGAGTTGCGCGTACGACATGGGTGGTGTCTCGAAGTGGCGGTTCGCCAAAGGTGCCCGATTCTGATACTTCTTGTATCCTTGTTGATTCAGTTGATGCTGCTGCGGAGCCGCCGGGATATTTATACTGGCCACCTGCTGGTGAGGGCCTTTACCCTTCCTTCGAGCGTTGGTCACAGCGCTCGCTTCTCCTTCCCGTCTTTTGCCAGCATAAGGTTTATTTCCGCCTCCTCCAGCTGAGGATGACTCACCTTGAATTTTCCCGATCTTGATCCCATTCTCGACGTGCTCACCCATGATAATGAGATCCGAGAAGGTGTTAGACATGCCGCTGACCAACTTCTCATAGTAAACCCCTGGGAGGGTGGCTACAAACATCTGCACGAGCTCACGTTCAACCATCGGCGGCTGAACCCTGGCTGCCAACTCACGCCACCGCTGGGCGTACTCCTTAAACCCTTCATTGCTATTCTGCGACAGGTTCTGCAGCTGGACTCGGTTCGGGGCCAAGTCACTATTGTATTGGTAGTGGTGCACAAATGCTTCAGAAGGATCCTTCCATGTGCACACACTGGTAGGCTCCAAACTCATGTACCATTCGAGGGATAGCCCGGAAAGACTGTCTTGGAAGAAGTGCATCAGCAACTTCTCGTCTTCGGAATGGGCAGACATCTTCCTGTAGTACGATCTCAGGTGGACACGAGGGCAGGTGGTGCCCTTATACTTTTCAAAGTCAGGTACCTTGAACTTGGGAGGCACCTTGAAATCAGCAATTAATCCCAACTTGGACATATCAACGCCCAAAGTATTCTGATTCTCGATGTCTCTCATTTTATCTTCAAGTGTCTTGAATCTAAGTCGTGCTTCAGCATTCAGCTCCCCTTCAGCACCTCTCTGAGAGAACACATCGTCCTGACGATCCTCTAGCCATGGCTGAGGCACAAACAGATTCCCGACGCCTGCATTGCCGTTGCCCGGCCCGACATTGACATTAGCTCCCAGACTCCCATTACCGACGCCCGTCGTATTGAGTCTGATGTTGGCCATTACATTGCCGTTAGCACTGCCGTTGCCCCCGGTCACGGGAACACCATTTTGTGGAGTTTCAACTGGTGGAGGAGTAGGCACATTACCACCATGGAGTACGCTGTTGCTATCAACCCTCGAAATCAAAGGCTGAACTAAAGTTCTGAGCTGATCCTGGCCATTGGCGACCGCTTGCATGAGCTCCATGAAGCGATCCATCCTTTCGCGGAGTTCCTGAACATCAGTTTGCACTTGCTCCATGATCCTGGTCTGATTAGCTCTAGTCGGATAGCGGTGAATAGGTCTCTGATCAATCCTGGAACCACCTGAATCAACCTGAAACAACCTGAAAAACCTGCGACAACCTGTAAAACACAAAAGGGTTAGGAAAAACAACAGAATGCTCGTTATGCAAATGCAAATGTGTGTCTGTGCGTTAGGGAGATCTCTCCCGATCCTAGTGCCTGAGTGCCAGTGCTGATAATAAGGAGAAGTCCGAGTCCAATCATGGAAATAACAATCTCATATATAAAGAAAGCCCATCAAGGCAGTACATAGCATCAGCGAGTACAAGATGAATCAATAGTGTGACCTCAACCAACAAGCCTGGTGATGGTCAGCATACAACAATGATCAAAACAAAAGGAATACAAATAGTCAAGTACGGCCACGGGCGCGATACTCTTCCAACAACTCCTTCATTTCTGGATGATCTGGCAGAGTGAGTAACCCCTCGACGAGTAATTCCCTCTGCACAATGGTGTACTGAAGTCCTTCGACCGAACCTTCCCATGCTCCTTCGCCGAAACAATCTTCTAACTTTCGCTTCTTGGACTCAAACGTCAGCTTGCTTCTTCGTAGCCAGTACGTCGTTAACAGCTTTGAAGTCTTGACCCATGCTCTCACGCTCGGCTATCTGCTTAGTCAGGTCTGTCCCCAGCCGGTTCACCAGCTCTGTCTGCCTTTTGAAAGAATGAACGGCTTCGTTCCTCTCGCTTCGGAGCTGAGCCAATTCTTTCTCCAGTTCCTCATTTGCCCTCTTCAGTTCATCTTGCTCAGCCAACACCTGATTATGCTGCTGAATGGGCACAGTAGTAGGCTCGTCAATCATTGGAGGGCTTTCCGGCTTGGCACGGGGAAACGGCATCCCTATAGCATCTGCCCTGGCTCTGATCCAGGTTGCATATGGAGGGTAGGCTTGATTGTTGCTTCTTCCCAGCAATGGTTTTCCTCGCTTACTGATACCATTCCACGCGAGTTGAAGCTTGGATAACAGATCCCCCTCTAGAAGACCAGTGAGGTACAGAGATTCCTGTACCTCTTCATCCTTCGGCGGAGCTCTCAAAGCATACGCGAACTGTCGGACCAACAATGACAGATTGTAGTTTATACAACCCTTCCTGCCTATCAAAGGCACGTTTGGAAACCCGCTGCAGCTGGAGATAACCTCGGTACCCAACCTATCTCTGTCAAACCAGTCAATATCCTCTGCAGATAAACTCATCAGACGCTCGGACCACTCAGCTGTGGCTGTAGACGAGACAAAAGGACCCCTCTTGGGCAGATGACTATCAAGCCATTTATAAAGCAAGGGTACACAGCATGAGACATTCTTGCCCCTCCTGTTCTCGTTTTTGTAGTGGATAGAATGGTAGACATCTCCTATCAAGGTAGGGACTGGATTCCCTGAAGCAAAGATATGAAACGCGTCGAAGTCTACGAAATCGGGCATATTGGGGAACAAAATGATGCCATATATGCACAACGCAAGAATGGCGTTGAACGCAACCCAACATCCGTCCTTGGCGCACTGTTGAGCCTTACCCACTAGAAACTGCAAGGAGAACCCGGGAACCTTGTTCCAACTAGTCAATACCAACTCGGAGGCATCCAGATGAAGTGAAGGAGCTAAACCATCCAGATCAGGATCAGCATCCATATGAACAAAAGGCATCTGCCTCTTGATAGGCACACCTAGCAAATCAGCATACTCTTCCAGCGTGGGTGCGAGAACAAAATCCTAGAAAGTGAAACATCTCAACGGAGGGTCGTAGAACTGCAGCAGAGCGTGCAACCCATTCACCTCGAACGCAGAAGGTTTATGAACCAAACTGAGCAACCTGCCGTAAGATTTTCTGAACTCATCCCTCACAGAATCATCTGCTAAAGCTATCAAACCAGTCAGCTTAAACACATCAGGGGCAGGGAACTTGTAAGCCACGGTCTTCCTCAAAGAACCCATAACAATACAATAGGAGGCAAGAAATCCTGGATCGGGGAAAACGGTACCTGCAACACAGACACACGTTAATGAAATGCAAATGTATGCAAAATAATGTAAAATGCAATCATGCAGCAGGAGATCGAGGCAACTGTGCTGTGGAGATTCTGTATCAACAAAACCATAATCCTGCTCTATCAAGAACAATCACTGATAAGAAGAGAACCCCGGTATCGGACCACAAATCTGCTCTGTCAAGAACAACCATCTGATAGGGCCATATACACAAGATCATAATTCTGCTCTGTCAAGAACAAACATACATCTGCTGATGAGATCTTTAGATCCCAATCATAAATCTGCTCTGTCAAGAACAAACATACATCTGCTGATGAGATCTTTAGATCCCAATCATAAATCTGCTCTGTCAAGACCAAATATCTGATAATAACTATGTCCTATCAAGAACAAACATACAATTGCTGATGAGATCTTCAGACCCCAATCATAAATCTGCTCTGTCAAGAACAAACATACATCTGCTGATGAGATCTTCAGATCCCAATCATAAATCTGCTCTGTCAAGACCAAATATCTGATAATAACTCTGTCCTATCAAGAACAAACATACAACTAGGTCTAAGCTCTTCCTAATTCCTAACCCTAAAACAACAACAAAACACACAAGTCTTCAGGCTCTCAAGCTACTTCTTCAACCTTCAAGTCTTCTACTATGCTCCTCCATGCTCCTCAAAGCAAGACCAAGCCCACCAAGCCAAGCAAAAACCCACAAAGTAAGGCAAAACAAAATACAAGCCCACAAGGGCAACACAAACAACCATCAACTACAAAAATCATTTAAAAATAGTATACTATTATATTAAAATCTAATATAATTTCTAGGGGATCCTATATACCTACCCTTAATACCCTATATGTCCCAATATCTAACTTGACTTAGAAACCCAAAATTCTAGTGTTATTGTGGACCTATGTTAAGGATTAACCTAAATCTACACAACCTAAAATCATCTAAGAAAAACTAATCAAAAATTCATCACAAAATTATGGAATAAATCCAGAGGGGAGCTAAAGCCCTAATATAACTATCCTAAAAAGAATGGCCTAAAAATTCAAAGGGAACTATCTAAACAAAATTCCACAAATCTATGCATCAACATAAAAGAATTAAAATGCCATTAAAAGGGAAAATACACAAAAAATATTAAAAATGCATAAAATGCAAATATTTTGATTTTATAATTTTCTGGACATCAACATGAAATGGGAGAAAAAATCCCCATACAAAATTCATTAATTTCCTATTTATTATGATTTTTCAAAGATTAATGAAAAATGGAGAAAAAGAAATTAAAATGAGACATGCTTGGTGTGAATAGCAAGTATATGCAGTACAAATTTCATATGGGCTTGAAATAGGGGTGCAGTTAGTAAGGCGTGCTAGGCCCAGTTTCATCAGAAAATCAATTAAGAAATTATAAAGAAAAAAGAAAAAGAAACGGTGCAAAGAGTAATGAAATACAGTACAAAATCCAAGTGGGCCATGAATGAGGGTGGGGATATCAATCAAGCCCAATCTCCCGTTTAATGAAACGACGCGTTTCATGGTGTCTTCAGATTCCTTCTTCAAATGTGAGATTAAATCTCAGCCTCACGATCCACGCCCAGTCAACGGGTCCAATCTCCATCCAACGGTCATGTCTTCGTCTTCTTCCTCTAGCCAAGGTTTGAACTGAAGAATCCATGGAAGCAGTTTCATAGCTCAAGCTTACCCTAACTCGTACCACCTCAATTCTCCATGAAAAACTAAAATTCCAAACCCTAATTTGTCCAGAATTTCAGCCTGAATCTAACCATGGCCTTGAAATCAATTGAAATGCCCTAATTCTCCAAACCCGATCCAAGATCAAGGATATGCTCAAACTTAAGTTCTAACCATTCTTGAAATTAACTACCTCAGAATGATCACCACTTCACACTGGTCAATTATTGATATCAAATTCATGCTATAGCTCACTATAACTCGTGTTCTTGGTCAAAACAAAAATGGTTTCATCAACTGAAACCTCACCAATTGATCTCAAACTTCCCAGAATCCATCACCTAATTGTCTCTAACCGTTCTAACCTAACAATTCTTCCTAATTATGCCTAAATCATGGTGTAGAAGAAAAGTTACTAACCAGTCAAATCTTGATTCACAGATAGGGTAATCCTTCACTGCAAGCTCTCAAACTCTTCAGAATCGATCCTTGAATGATGATAAAGCTTCTGTTTGCAAAAGATTGAACCAAGAAAGCCTGAATCTCCAAACCCGATGGTGACTTGCAACCTTCAAAATCCAAGTGCTATCTCTTCAATTCTCCATGGTTTTTCCTTCAATTTGGTCTGCACAGCTTCAGTGTGATCAAGGGAATGTGTTTGGATTGAAAGAAGGAATGGAAATGAATCAGAATGTAGAATTTGATTTCAACTTGCAATGGAAGCAAGTGAAATGGCTATCTCTCTCTTCTCTCAAATCTCTCACCAACCTTGCATCTGAGCAAGTTCTAAATCATATATAGAATGGTTTAGACTCATCTAGAACCATCTGGAACCATCCAATGAGAAATTGGGATTCTCATGTCATGAGTTTATGATTTCCATCCATCTCATGTATCATCTCATGCCAAGCCTCTTGCAGCAACTCATTCTGACCTGAAATTCTCTTTAGATGAGATATAGGATGTGTTAAAACACTTAGCTAGCTTGTACATTGAGTTTCCTTATGTTTTGCATTTGTGCCTTATTATGCAAGCAAGCATTTTCCAAAGCAACCCCATGATCTAGGCCTCAATTCAAAAAAGTGGCTGAACCATTGTTTTTAGAATGTCTTTTAGAGTCAAAATGACCTATTATATGCCATGGTTTGGATGTGTAACTTGGAAATTTCAATTTCCAACTTGAACTTATTTAACTTATGCCTCCATTTTAGGTCATTTTTATCACTTTTTGCTACAAGCCTTTTCAACATCTCATGACCTTCCTACTAGCCTTAAAACATCATGCTAAGCAAGTTTGATGTTGAAGATTTTTCCATTTGAAGCTTGGAAATAGGAGATATGGCCTTATGCTTGAAATGACCTATAATATCCAAATGACCAAAATGCCCTTGACTTGTCAAAGCCATAACTTGAGTTCTACAAATCCTATCAAGGACTTCTAGTACTCTCTAGAAAGCTAAGAAGATGAGGAACAACATTCATGTTGACCAAAAGTTCATAGGAATCATCCTTCTTGGGCAAAAGTTGGATGCAAGCTGGGTGACTTTCAAGGCCCCAGATTCACATACCTCAGATGACCTGTAACTTGCCAAAGTCATAACTTGAGCTCTACAAATCCCATCAAGGACTTCTAGTACTCAAATTAAAGCTAAGAACAAGATCTACAACATTCATGTTGGGGGTAAGATGAGATGACAATCACATATTGATCTAAACTGCCTTGAAGATAGGGATCAAACTAGGGGATTTTACACTGTCAAGCCTTAGAAACCCTAGCTTAAAACTTCTCAAACTCCTCAATCCTGATGAGTTGGTCTATGAATCATCCTTATAGCATCTCAATTCATCAATCCATGATCACATGGCTCTTGTATTAGGTCTCAACCCTCTCCAAATCATCAATTGACCTAGGGTTGACCCAATCAAACCCTAATTATACCACTCATGGCTGAGTCTTCTTATTCTTGTACAATGACCTCTCTAGGCCTCATGATGGCTTTCAAGACATCTTATAAGCTCTCTCAAAGCTTCAAGTCCAACCTCATAGCTTCAGAACCATCTGAGGAGCCCCCACAACTCTCAAGTTATAAGGCACACAACCTTGGTCTCAACCAATCTCTCTGAGGATTTCTTAACTTCTCTGACAAAGGTATCAACCTTTGAACATTTGAATAACCTTCTTGGCTAGCTTCAAAGTCTTGTGTAGCTCTTGATTGGTAATCATACCTCTTGATCTACTGCACACATATCAATGAAATGCAGATGCTAATGCTAGTGAACACAAGCTAGGTAAATAAATGTTGGTCAAATTTTGGGGTGCAACAACAGTGACAGAAAAGATTCAGTGAGAAAAACTTTGATATATATTTGGTTGTTATTATGGCTGAAACTTCAACATCTAACAGTAACAACAGATATGAAGAAAGGGACAGAATCAACACAAAACCCCCTATGTTTAATGGGGAGAAATTTGATTATTGGAAGGACATGATAGAAAGTTTCTTCCTTGGTTATGATGCTGATTTGTGGGACTTGGTCATAGATAGGTATGTTCATCCCACTGATGGGAATGGCAAGAAAGTAGACATAAAATCTATGACAGAAGCCCAAAAGAAGGAGTTTAGAAATCACCACAAGGCTAGAACAATCTTGTTAAATGCAATATCTCACACTAAGTATGAAAAGATCACAAATAGAGAAACTGCATTTGACATGTTTGAGTCCTTGAAGATGAATCATGAAGGAAACCTTCAAGTAAAAGAGACCAAGGCTCTGGCGTTAATACAGAAGTATGAAGCATTCAAGATGGAAGAATCTGAGTCTATAGAAACTATGTTCTCTAGATTCCAGATCCTTACAGCTGGTCTAAAAGTTCTGGACAAAGGCTACTCAACTGCTGATCATGTAAAGAAGATCATCAGAAGCTTTCCTATCAGATGGAGGCCTATGGTCACTGCTCTGAAGCTTGCCAAGGATCTGAACAAGATCACTCTGGAGGAGCTAATCAGCTCACTAAGGAGTCATGAAATTGAACTTGAGGAAGATGAGCCTCAAAAGAAAGGTAAGTCTATTGCCTTAAAATCTAACAAATCTGTGAAAGCTTTGCATGTGTTAGAGGAAAGCTCTGAAGAATCTTCTTCTGAAGAAGAAGATGAATTATCCTTGCTGTCCAGAAGAATCAACAGACTCTAGAAGCACAAGCAGAGGAAGTTCAAGAACTTCAAAAGACCAGATCAGCGCAAGGAGTCCTCTGGACCAAAAAGATCTAGAAAGAAGGAAGTTGTCTTCTTTGAATGCAAAGAACCTGGCCATTATAAGAGTGAATGTCCAAAGCTTCTTAAAGAAAAGCCAAAGAGGAAGTTTGACAAAAAGAAGAAGGTTCTAATGGCAACTTGGGATGACTCTGATGAATTTGGATCCTCATCAGAATCTGAAGATGAATGCACCAACATGGCTCTGATGGCAGGCATTGAAGATCAGAATGAAGAATCATCTGGATCTGAGTCTTATTCTGAATCTGACTCAAAAGAGGTACTTTTTGATCTCACTAGGGAAGAGCTTATTAAAGTCTTATTAGAAGTCTTGAAAAATTATAATCAGATTAAGCTCAAATGCAAGAAGCTTAAGTGTAATCTTGGCTCTGAGAATAATCTGTTAAGATCAGAAATTGCTGAGCTAAAAGAAAATAATTTAAAAATGAAAGCTAATTTTGAAATAGCTCAACAAAACTCTGAATCTGAAAGTAAGTCTAAATGCAAAAACATTTTAGAAGAATATGACTTTAGCTTTCAGAAATTTCTTGCTAAAAGCATAGACATAAGCAAGATGGCTTCTATGATCTATGGGGTTAGCAGAAATAACAGGAAAGGAATTGTATATGAATCTTCCGCTGGAAAGGATTTAAATCCAATGCCTGTTGATAAACTTATTATTAAGAAAACTCCCTTGTACTCTCATTTCAAGTTTGGTCATCTGAATGACATTAAACACACACGTTCTGATCAGAATGTTCCTGTGTTTAAGCCAAAAGTAAGTCAGAACAAAACTATTGTAAAAAGACAGAAGTTTAGACCAACTTTCAAGGCAACTAACCAAAAAGGACCCAAAAAGATCTGGGTACCTAAGGATAAGATTATCCCTGTTACAGATGTTTTTAGCAGAAAAGTCAAAACGCCAGTCATGGTACCTAGACTCTGGCTGCTCACGTCACATGACGGGAGAAAGGTTTATGTTCCAAAGCCTGGAGCTTAAATCTGGAGGAGAAGTGAAGTTTGGAGGGAATCAGAAGGGCAAGATCATTGGCTCTGGTACTATTGGTAATGGTAACCTTCCCTCTATATCTAATGTTCTTCTTGTAGAAGGATTAAAGCATAATCTATTGTCAATAAGTCAATTAAGTGACAATGGATATGATATAATCTTTAATCAACAATGTTGTAAAGCTGTTAGTCAGAAGGATGGCTCAATCCTATTTAATGGAAAGAGGAAGAACAACATTTACAAAATAAATCTTTCAGAACTTAAAGTTCAAAATGTTAAATGCCTCTTGTCTGTTAATGATGAGCAATGGGTCTGGAACAGAAGATTGGGGCATATTAATATGAGACATATATCTCAGATTAATAAACTCAATCTGGTCAGAGGACTTCCTAAGTTGAAGTTCAACTCAGATGCTCTTTGTGAAGCATGTCAAAAAGGAAAGTTTTCAAAATCTTCTTTTAAATCTAAAAATGTTGTTTCAACCTTAAGACCATTAGAATTACTTCACATTGATCTGTTTGGACCAGTGAAAACTGCATCCATTAGAGGCAAGAAGTATGGATTAGTCATTGTTGATGACTACAGCAGATGGACATGGGTAAAGTTCCTAAAACACAAGGATGAGTCACATTCTGTGTTCTTTGACTTCTGCAAACAAGTCCAGAATGAAAAAGATTTCAAAATTATTAAAGTCAGAAGTGATCATGGTGGTGAATTTGAAAACAAATATTTTGAAAAATATTCTAATGAAAATGGCATTGCTCATGATTTTTCCTGTCCTAGAACTCCACAACAGAATGGAGTTGTAGAGAGGAAAAATAGAACTCTGCAAGAAATGGCCAGAACCATGATCAACGAGACTAATCTGGCAAAGCACTTTTGGGCAGAAGCAATTAACACAGCATGTTACATTCAGAACAGAGTGTCTGTAAGACCACTTTTGGAAAAGACTCCCTATGAATTATGGAGGAACAGAAAGCCCAACATTTCATATTTTCATCCTTTTGGATGTATTTGTTTTATGTTGAATACTAAAGAGAATCTTAACAAGTTTGATTCTAAAGCACAGAAGTGTTTCATGCTTGGGTATTCTAAACGCTCTAAAGGCTATAGAGTATACAATACTGAAACACAGATTGTGGAAGAATCTATACATGTTAGATTTGATGATAAGCTTGGCATTGAAAAGCCAAAGCAGTTTGAAAGCTCTGCAGATATAGAAGTAATTCTCACAGACTCTGAAGGCTCAGAGGCAGACAAAGCTCAAGTGAAGGAACCTGAAGCAACTCCAGATGCAATTCCTTTAGCTTCTCAAATGAACAACTTGAACATTTCTGAAGAATCAATTGTTAGAGGATCATCTTCCAGAATCAAGGCCTCTCATCCAGAGGATGTGATCATTGGAAAGAAGGATGACTCCATCAGAACAAGATCCTTCCTCAGATCATCTGAAGCATCATTATTTGGGTTGGTGTCAGTAATTGAACCAACTTCTGTGGATGAAGCTCTGCAAGACAATGACTGGATAATTGCCATGCAAGAAGAGCTCAATCAGTTCACAAGAAATGATGTGTGGGATTTGGTTCCAAGACCAAAAGGATTCAACATAATTGGAACTAAATGGGTCTTCAGAAACAAGTTAAATGAGAAAGGAGAAGTTGAAAGAAATAAGGCAAGGCTTATTGCTCAAGGTTATAGTCAACAAAAAGGAATTGATTATACAGAGACTTATGCTCCTGTAGCAAGGTTAGAGTCTATGCGTTTACTCATTTCTTTTGCTGCACAGAATAACATCACTCTTTATCAGATGGATGTTAAAAGTGCCTTTCTAAATGGTATTATAGAAGAAGAAGTTTATGTTCACCAACCTCCTGGTTTTGAGAGTGAAAAATTTCCAGAACATGTTTTCAAACTAAAGAAATCTCTTTATGGTTTAAAACAAGCTCTCATAGCTTGGTATGAGAGATTAAGCAATTTTCTTCTGGAGAAAAATTTCATCAAAGGCAAAGTGGACACAACACTCTTTTGTAAAACATTTAAGAAAGATCTTTTAATTTGTCAAATATATGTAGATGATATTATATTTGGATCTACCAATGTTATGATGGGAAAGGAGTTTGCTCAATGTATGCAGGCAGAATTTGAGATGAGCATGATGGGAGAATTGAGATTCTTTCTGGGAATTCAAGTCAACCAAACTCCAGATTGCACTTACATTCATCAGACCAAATATGTTAAAGAGCTTCTGAAGAAGTTTAAAATGACTGATAGTAGATGGCAAAAACTCCCATGCATCCCACAAGTACACTTGGCAAGGAAGAGGTAAGTAAGAAAGTAGATCAGAAACTCTACAGAGGTATGATAGGATCTCTTCTCTACTTAACTGCTTCTAGACCTGACATTTTGTTCAGTGTATGCTTGTGTGCTAGATTCCAATCAGATCCTAGAGAATCACACTTAACAGCTGTTAAGAGGATTCTAAGGTATCTGAAAGGTACTTCTAATGTGGGTTTGTGTTACAGAAAATTTGATAATTTCAAATTAGTTAGATTTTGTGATGCTGATTACGCTGGAGACAGAGTGGAAAGAAAAAGTACTTCTGGAAGTTGTCAATTTCTAGGAAGAAATCTAATCTCCCGGTACAGCAAGAAGCAACCTACAATTACACTTTCAACTACAGAGGCAGAATATATTGCTGCTGCTGGATGTAGCACGCAAATGCTCTGGATGAAAAGTCAGCTAGACGACTATCAGATATTTGAAAGTAATATTTCTATATTCTGTGATAATACTTCTGCTATATGTTTGTCTAAAACCCCTATTTTACACTCTAAGGCAAAACATATAGAAATTAAACATCACTTCATCAAAGACTATGTTCAGAAGGGTGTTATAAATTTAGCCTTTGTTGATACAGATCATCAGTGGGAAGATATTTTCACAAAACCCCTTGCTGAAGATAGGTTCAAATTTATTCTGAAAAATATTGGTATGGATTTGTGTCCAGAATGATATTTATCAGAAGTAAATTTCTCAGATGCAAAATGTTTAAAACTATGAAGTATTTCATCTGTAATTTATTTGATTTATTGATTTATTATTATTTGTGTATATCTGAACTAACTAATCTTAGAGGATCTGAACGTTGGCTAACATTTCATTTCTCAAGAGAATTCAGAAGCACATGTAAGCAAACACGTGTCACTCTGAATCTGAAAAGATGGCGTGTACACTACTGAAGAGACATTTGAGGTATTGTTTGAATAGTGAAAATATTGATTTCCCCCCCCCCCTAATTTGTCAGAATTAATTAATTCTTTGAAATGATTTTTATTCTTTTCATTAATTGTCATTTATTGCTATGTGAGAACGTGCTATGTGTGTCTGTTTGATTGCCCTAATTGCTTTCTCTATAAATACCACATTTCACACTAATTTCACACTTTTCACTTCACAAACAATTTTATGCATTTCTGTCTTCTCTTTTCTCTTCACAAAAACCCTAAACCTTCATCCAAATCATCTTCATCTTCATCAATGGCAACCTCATCCTCTACAACAACTCAATTTCAATCATCTATGGCTGCAGTTACATCAGCAAACATGGGTGTTACTCCATTTAAGACACCTAAGAGGACATTGTTAACCCCTGTGGACAGACTTGAAGTTCTCTGTGAATCCATGGTGGAATTTGACTCTCTAGCTGAAAATGGGTTTCAGTTACGTTCTATAATTGATGCACAAGGATGGGTTAAGTATTTTGACAGATTATTTGGACCAGTATACCGACATCTGGTGAAGGAATTTTAGATCCATGCTTCTGTTTATCCTAAATTCATTTTATCTTCTGTTCTGGGAAAGGAGATCATCATCACTGAAGATCTCATCAGGAAACTCATAGGGTATGAGGAGACTGGTGGAGTATGTCATCTGCCAGCTGGGCGTGTGGATATGGAAGAAGTTTATGAGGAAGTCATTACATCTGGACAGGCCTCTAACAAATTTAAGGATCTGAAGCCTGACTATAAAATCTGGGCAAAGATTTTTCTGGGATGCATCCATCACAGAAAATCTACCAATTCTCCAAATTATGTGAATAATGAACAACTCTACTTCATGTACTGTTTGAGTCAGAGTACAAAGGTAGATCTTCCTTATATCCTCGTTATGCATCTGTGGAATCATGTCAATGCATCAAGAGAATCTGTAAAGGATAAGGGACAGAAGATCAGGACATGGATTCCCTTTGGAAGGTTGATTTCAGACATTCTGACAGAGAATGGTCTGGTAACTGCTCTGTATGAAGCTGGAGTTAAAGATGAGCTTGAATCCATTGTTGGAAAACCATTGAATGCAAAGAGTCTTCAGAGGCTAAAGATTGTGGATGAACTCACAGCTGCACCCAAGAAGCTAAATATTTTTGAAGTTAGTCAGAAGAGGATTCCAGTTAAAGATTTTCCACTTTTTGGTGCTGAAGAACCAAGGGATATTATTGTAAGGTATATTGATGCATGCAAAGCAGATGGAACGCCTATTCCTGCAGATATTCTGATAAGAGCAAGAGAACCTATGCCAGATGTGTATAATGAGAACACACGTAAAAGAAGTCAATCAGAGGCAGAAGAAGTTGTTGCTCAGAAGAAGCCAAAAGTTGCTGACAAGCCACAGAAGCAGATCAAAAGAAAAGCTTCTGGAGAAGTTCCCTCTATTCCCACCAAGCGTATAAAGACTAAAAGTACTAAATCATTTGTATCTTCTTTTTCTAAAATTGTAATAAATACATCAACATTTAGTTCTATGCCTGAACCCCATCCCACTCAAAATCAAACAATTTCTGCTCCATCTCAAACATCTGAACCACCAAAAATTCCTTCCCCACCAAAATCATCTGATCCTATTTCCACTACTCCACTAAAATCTTCTGTTATTCCACAATCTGAACCAACAACAACCACACCAGCAGACCAAATTCCAACACCTCAAACAAAATCAACATAACAACCTACACCATAACAACAACCAGAAATACAACAACCAGATGCATCTGAACCCATACAATCTGATCCTGTTGCATCTAAAACGTTACACCTGAACCTGTTGCACCTGAACAAGTTGCATCTGAACCAGTTGTATCTGAACCACCTCCATCCAAACCTTCTGAGATTCACCCAGAACCATCCAATCCTCCTGAATCAATTTTTCCTGACTCTGAAATTCTGGATGTTCAACCTCTCAAGACCATGTTTGTTGTATCCTCTACATCTTGCACCCCAAGCACATCCTCTAATTCATCTGAATCTCATATCCATCCTGATTTCATCTTACCCCCTTCCCTCAGAACTTTGAATCTAACCAATCAGATCTACCCATTTCTTCTGAAACTACCATTCCTGAACCAAGAACATCTGAATTTGTTTCAGTTGCTTCTGCTAAACCATTTCCATCTGATCCCCTTCCATCTGGACTTGAAATAGAAAACTTTTTTGATCAATAACCTCAATCAACTTTTGTTCCTTATCTTGTTAAGGAAAAACAATCTGCGTTTGTTCCCTATTTTGATAATCCAAAAGCTGTCATACCTTCCATTCGCAGAATCAAACCATTCTTTCGTATTATGCCAGCTCAGAAGAAACCAGCTTACCCTAGCCCTCTAATCATTATTCCAGAATTCACCATTCCACCTCCACCTCAACCCAAACCATTCACCTTGGAAACCCTTTTGAAACTAAAAACTAGGCTGAATGTTGATAATTTATTTGCAAGTTTTATGAAAGAAATAAAGATGCATTTAGGCTCTGTTCAGAAGAGATGCTTGTCAACAATTGATGCAAATGAATCTGATGCTATCTGGAATAGCTTCATCAACAGATTCAATACTGTAGCATCAAATCTGAATAATATATGTTCTGATGATGCGAAGCTCAGATTTGCTGAGACTGCTAAAAGCATGATCTGGAATGTAAAAAGATTTGAACCATTGCTTCTTGAAGATGTTCCCTCATCCTCTGAAGTATTTGCTACAAAAGTGACTGCTGAATCTGCTTCTGAAGAAAATCCTCTGGCTATGACTATTGTGGAACATCCCTCTGGATCTGTTGCTCATGACTCTGCATCTCCTATGGAAATTGACTCTGTTCCTGCTTCAGAATCTGCCCCACCATCTTCATCTGAGATCAAGAAAGAGAATCCAGATTTGGAAGATAAGATTGTAGTTTTGGAAGCTGGACAATCTGAGATTAAGTCATGGATGGCCAAGCAAGACCAAAAATCTGAAGACATGACACAATGGATGTCCAAACAAGATCAGAAGAATGAGACCATGGCTAAGTGGATGACAAAGCAAGAAGAGTCTTCATCTGAGATCACTCACCTGTTGAAGATGATTCTGTCCAAGCAAACCTAGTTTATGTTTTTTTTCTGTATCTGATGGTTGTGCACATGTACTTGAATTTGTCTGATGATTTGTCTGTTTTGCTCTGAATGAATGAATGAATCTGCTGTTTTCTCTACATGTTTATCTTTTCTGTATTTCCTTTTATTTGTCTTTTAAAAGTTTTACTTTTTTATTATGACAAAAAAGGGGGAGAAAATGGATCTGACTGTTCAAATAAATTCTACCTAAATGAAACTTAAGACATATCAATTATAACTAATGTAAACTCTTAGTATTTCAGAACAATTGATAAATCTGACATATTCTTTAAAAGTAACTCTGAGACTCCCAGATCATATTTAACCTATCAGACTCTTACTTTGAAACATGCAAGATCTAATGTTTGGATCATTCAGGCTCTGATTCTGAAAAGAATACTCATGCAAAAAGGGAAGTTTCTATTCCTTCTTAGTATTCAATTCAGGGGGAGATTCATTATCTCAGGGGGCGTTATACTTATATCTTTTCAATTGAACAAAATTTCTTATGTTTTTGTCATCATCAAAAAGGGAGAGATTGTTAAAACACAGATTGGTTCTTAATAATATCTCTATGTTTTGATGATAACTCTTATGAAATTTTGTATTAAAGAATTATATACTCTAAAATTTGTTTGAGAATGTTTGCTGCAGATATTAAAGTGAATATTACTCTAGAAGCAATTAGATCTGAACATGAGAAATATGCAAGGCTCTGAAGCGTCAGAAGCATCTCTTAGAAGATTCTGAACGCTGCCTCCAGAAGATTCTGAGAGCTGTCTACAGAAGAATCTGAAGCAGAAGCCAGATGCATCTGAAGCATTGAAGAATAATGTATGAAGAGTTTCAAGCACAGTTTTCTCAGAAGACTCTGATAGTACTAACGCTGCCAGTACTGAGAATCTGATCCCAAACTCTGCTCTGAACATTTACACGCTGAAAGCACACTTGTTGCAAAGACTCTGATTCAGCAAACTCTGATGAATATCAGAAGGCTCTGATCAGTTAAGGCTATGATACTTTGCTGAAACTTGTTGAAGAAGAATTCAAAGTTATGTCCGTTGGAATGGCCAAACGACTCTTTCCTCATTTATGCTAGACACAAGAACACATACAAAAAGGATTTTTCTGTGCATTCTACTTATAGGAAAGGTCATGTGATGTGAAGACAAAAAGGCTCAGACCTTTTTGGTACACAACCTTCAACGTAAAAGACTTCATGGGCCTCTGTGCCTATAAAAGTAAAACTCCATTCATCTTCTTCAGTTGATGAAATACTTGAAAGAATTCATTACAAGCTCTCATACAATTTATACTCAATTGCTGAATTTAACTCATAGTTCTTAAAATCTTAAGTGTAAAATCACAGTTGTGATAAAGCTTTATTAGAAGCAATTTAAACACTTGTATTATTATTATATTTGATTGTAAAAGAACCTTAAGAAGATCCAGTTAGGATCAGTAGTTCTTGAAAAGACTTTGAACAGTTGTTCTTAGTGCTTACTATTGTAATCAGTTGATTAAATAGTGGATTAAGTCCTTGTTTGAGAAAGGCAAATCACTCTTGATAGGGTGGACTGGAGTAGTTGAGTTCAACGAACCAGGATAAAAATTCTTGAGTTTTTATTACTAAGTTTTATCTACATACTTATTCAACCCCCCTTCTAAGTATTTTCTCAGCTTCATGTACAATTACCAACTTATCATCAATTACAAACTTCATCTTCTGATGTAATGTTGAAGTTACAGCACCAGCAACATGGATCCACGACCTTCCAAGTAAACAATTGTAAGTATGGTTTATATCCAGAACTTGGAATGTGATGACGAATATATGCAGAACAATTAAGATTGATAGCTCCACTTCTCCAATTACAGTTTTGCGGGAACCATCGAAAGCCTTGACTATCAATAAAGTAGGTCTCATCTCAGTTTCTTTGTAAGCCACCTTTTTAAGAATTCTCTTAGGTAAAACATTTAAAGAGGAACCATTATCTATAAGCACCCTTGATAAATTATCTTCCTGAAATTTCACGGACACATGTAAAGCACGGTTGTGGTTCTGACCTTCTCTTGGTAACTCCTCGTTACTGAAGCTAAGGGTGTTATAGGAAGTAATATTCACAATCACACTGTCAACCTGACCAGTCTTAATATCTTGAGCGACATGAGCTTGAGCCAACAACTTTTGCAATGCAGTTCGGTGAGCAGGTGAACTCATCAAAAGGGACAGGATTGAAATCTTGGAAGGGGTCTGGTGAAGTTGATCGATGACTTTGTAATCGCTTTTTCTGATAATCCTCAAGAACTCAACATCTTCATCATTTGCAACCACCTCTTTGTCTTTGTCTTTGGCAGGTCTAGTGGTAACAATTTCCTTAGGCGGAGCCTCATTGAAACGGGGAGTATAAATACGACCACTTCTTGTCATCTTTCTTGCCCTAACTATATTGCTCACATCTTCACTAGCACTCTTCAATTCTTCCCTTGGAATAACCTTCCCAGATTCTTTTCCAATCATTGTCACATCATATTCCCAAGGTACGGCTTTGGAGTCTCTGAAATGAAATGGACTAGGTTTTTGAATGATCACCAGCTTTGGTGGATTAACTGTAGAAGTAACAATAGATTCTGGTATGTTGAACACAGGCTTTGGTGTACTGAAAACAGGTACTGCAGAACTTGATTTTGGAAAATTAAAAAAAGGCATTTTATCACCTGGTCCTGGCAAGTTGAAGCTGGGCTCAATCACGGAAAATTCACCCTTCTTCACTTTGCTGCTTACTTGTAGAGAACCATCATTGATCAATCTTTAAATGTCTTTCTGAATCAACATACATCCTCTGACACTGGCATCACAAACTGTACAATCATCATGGAAAACATTCACCAAACTTGTTTTAAATAGCTTTGAATGGAAGACTCGAAGAGGAGTTTTAATCTTGGAAACATCAAGAATTAAACTCTCGTCAGATACCTCATCAATAGCATTAACAGACCCATGGGTAGGCAAAGGATTATTCTTAACATTAGGTTGGGAATCACCAAAGGATAGAATCTTCTTCTCTATTAACTCCCTTACAAGGTGTTTGTAAGCATAACAACTTTTTAGATCGTGGCCAGATGCACCTTCATGAAACAAACAATGAGCATTTGGATTGTAATTAGGTGGAAGTGGATTAGGAGGTGGACCCAAAGCCCTTGTATTTATTAAACCTTGTTGCACTAATGAAGGGTACAACTCGGTATAAGTCATCGGAATAGGAGGAACTAGAGGCTTATACTGTCTTCTATTAGGAATATTCTAGTGAGGAGCTTGATTCTTTGGTTGTTGATAGGCAGGAGTGTTAGGCGCTCGTTGATAATTGGGTGTAGCTTGGGTAGGATGATAAACCAAAGGAGGTTGATAGGTCGGTGGTTAATAAATAGGAGCCATTTGCACAGGCTAATATGCAAGAACTTGTTGATTGAAAGCAAGTGTAACAACAACCATATACGGTTGTTGAGCAAACTGGATAGGGTAACCTTGTTGTTGAACATAGCTTTGATTATGTTGCCAAGGTTGACTTCTTCTTTTACTTGATATCATGGCATTAGTTTCACCCTCTTTTTTCTTGTGAGAACTAAATGAAGGCTTCTTAGCATGGTCTTTGTTGGAGCTTGAACTACCAGCAGTACTTTACAATTTTCCACTTTTTAAACCCAATTCTACCTTCACGCCTATAGCAACAATATCAGAAAAATTAGTAGTCACATTTCCAACCGTTCTTTCATAAAACTTAGAACGAACAGTGTCGACAAACCAATCCCCCAATTCTTTTTCCGTCAAAGAAGGTTCCACTTGCGAAGCGGTCTCTCTCCATCTCTGAGTGTACTCCTTGAATGATTCAAAAATTTTCTGGGACATAATTACAGTTGCCTTCGGTCAGGAGCCAAGTCCATGTTGTATTTGTAATATTTGATGAAAGCATCAGACATATCTTGGAAACTCTTAATGCGAGACTGATCCAGACTTAAATACCACTTCACGAAGCACCCTTTAAACTATCTTGGAAACAGTGAATCATCAGCTTATCATTATCAACATGGGCGGCCATTTTTTGGTAGTACATGATCAGATGACTCTTTGGGCATGTAGCTACTTCATAGTGATCAAAGCTAGGAGTTTTGAACTTTGGAGGGATAACCATACCAGATACAAGACACACTTTCCTAGTAGCAGCAGCAAAGACTTGATCTCCTTCTATCATTCTTAACCTTTTATCAATAATTTCCACATTTTCTTTGAGTTTTCACGAAAATAGTCATCACAGGCTCCTAGGTCAAAAATAGTAAGTGTTTTCACGAATACTCGTTCAACAATACCATTCCTAAGAGGGCCTCAATTGAGCAGTGATTCTCAAGTTAGCTTGGTCGGGAATCACTCCCTATAAGCCTTCTCAAATATATCACCTTCCTATCATAAGTACACTCACGTCTGGGTGTAGGACTTATCTCACCATACAAAGGTAACAACCCCAAATAGATACAGTCATACAAATAGATTAAGCAAATAACACACATAAACAAGTTAGGGGTAACCCTCGAAAGCATAAGTCCCCAGTGAAGTCGCCACCTCTGATGCGATGAGAATCAGATATCAAGCTATTAATTAACTTGAATCACAAATCTTTGAAATTCACCTCCGAGCTTTGATTTATCCAAAGAAAAGGGTAAAGAATGAAAAAAAAAACCCTAATTGCACTGTTAAAACAATGCGGGAGATCTAAGGTGCAGGAGTTGGTTAAACCTAGGTAAGGTGTTAGCATACTAAGTATCTGCAGTACTCTACAGGAACCTCTTATTTTATAAGTGTTATTTTTTATCTGTTATATGCTATAGGGTTGAGAGGAGACCTAAGGGGTTAGTCCTATGTATGCTCACCAAGACATTGCATCTCGTGCCTACGTATCTTGATGAGAATGGAATCAGAGCATTCGTAGTTCCCCTTAAAGAGGGTGAGGAACTCTTGACTGTGGTCAAGGTTCCAGGGGGACGTAAGTGTTCATAGTGAGATACTTACATGAAGTGTGGCGACTCCAAGTCTAAAGTTAAGTTGAAAGATGGATAAGTATCCATGGCAGGAACTTACATGGAGTACGAAGACTCCTGATCCTAAGGCTAGTATAAAGGAAAGGAAAGTGTAAGAGTCCATGGTAAGACCTTACATGGAGTGCGGCGACTTAAAATCCAATGATAAAGGGAAAAAAGATTAAGGTCCATGGCAGGACGCTTGCATGGAGTGCGACGACTCCGATCCTAAGGCTAGGATGAAGGGAAGAAAAGTGAATAAGTGTCCATGGCAGGAACTTATAGGGAGCACGACGGCTCCAATCCTAAGGCTAGGATAAGGATAAGATAAAATAGAATGTCCATGATAGGACGCTTGCATGAAGCGCGACGACTCCGATCCTACGGCTAGGATGAAGGGTAAGGACCTAGAGTCTTCCAACATTGACATGACAATCAACATGAGGGGATTCTTTCTTAAAAGTTGGTGTTTCAGAGATCGATCATATGGTCTACCTCGATTCAATTTATCAAGTATAAAATTGACTCAAGGATCCTAAGGGATAAAAAAAAAGGAAAATGCCACAAGTAATAACCTTTCCCGGTCGTGGCAAGAAAGCAACAATAAAGATATATTCAGATTTAACCACTACTTGTTGAGATTGCACCCAAAATCAACATCTATATTAGCATTCGATTAAAATTAACCTCACGATTCAATTAACACCAAAATTCAATTAAAAAATATTAGAAGTAACATTAGGATTAATCAAGATAAATGTCAATATTACCAATACCTTATAATTGAACTCAACACAAATACTAACATTAATCATTAATCATTAATCAAAATCATATTAATATCACAATTACCTTGCTATTAACACTAAGTATCAAAATTAATTAATAAAGAAACAAAATTGGAAAATGGGGGGGGGGGGGGGGGGGGGGGGGGGGGGGGGGGCAAAGGCTTATGAATTCTATGGGCCATGCACTTGAGCCCACACGGTTTTAAAAAAAAAAAGAGAATAAAAAATCAAAAGAGGAAAAAGGGTTTTAGCACAATTTCTTCCACTTCCGATACCTCCTTCACCTCAACATCTTCCTCTTCTTCCCACCACGGCTGCCTCGCCCTCTTCGTCTCGCAGCATCATCCCATCTACCTCCTTCAATCTCCATTGACCGCTCTTCACTCTCTCGACAATACTCTCTCTTTCCTTACCTCTCCATCTTACACGTGACTTAAACAAATCATCGTAGCAAACACGAGCTCCACCGCACCGGGGCTGATAAACGGGGTTGATTTCCAAAACCATGTCTGATTATGTCAGCAACCCTTTCTAAAATGAACTTCCGAGAATAGTTTTGGAATGAAATTAATGAATTTGCTGTGATTGATCAACAAAATTGGATATTGGTGGTAAAACTTTGGACTGTTATGTGACTTGTTATGAGTTTCTAACTAGATTAGTTAGAGTTTACAATTGTATTTTCTTTTACAAATCAAATAGTCATTCTTTCGTCTAATCAATGTTCGCTTCAATAATAGGTTCGTAGCATCGGTAGAAGTCACCTGTGGATGTCACCTTTGCAGCAGTGTGTGGTGCTTTGTCCGAGAGTCGCCGAATTCGATGCTGTTATGAGTGGCGAGGTTGGACGGTGTTTCTTTCAAGTTTTTGGAGGAAAGACAATATCTTACTCTATTCTTTTGTTTCACACTTGTTGTTGCTTACTACTTAGTGTTGCTTACTACTTATTCCACAAATATTTAAACTTTCTTATTTTTTTACTTGGATATCCAATTCCATTTGTGCTAACTTAATTGCTTCTTTTTTCATGTGATTTCAGAATGTGAACATTGATGGGAAGTTGTAAGCAATTTTCTTAATTCTACTTTCTTGCTATCACATGAAATCGGCAACCTGGCTGAAGTCAAAGGCATCCAGAAACATCATTCCATTTACAATTCTTATGGTTCTTGTAGTTTTAACATGGTGCCGAATAAAATCGTGAAGAATCGATTAGGCTTCAGTATCCATATACATGGGCTTGAGCAAACCTTGAATTTTGAACGTGGGTGGGATAAACGAACAACATGGGTGTTATTGTTGTTCATGATGTTTGAATTAATTATTTTGCCTTTTTGATTTCTCAAATGTTAATGTGAACTCTTTGTAACAAATTCTTGAACTTTGAATATGTAAACCTTCAACTTTTAGCTTTCCTTTCATGTGACCCTTAGAAAGAAGATTATGCTTGAACTTGAACTAATAAATTATTATTATTATTTCTTTCCATTGAAAACTCCAGACTTTTGCAACTTGAAAAAAAAATCCATCAAGTCTTAGGCTTTGTGAAAAAGAAAAAATGAATTGTCTTGAGCTTTTGTGAATCTTGAGTTTGGTCTTTGAATGGTGGTGGATTTGAATTTAATTTTAGCTTGAGCTTGGTAAATCCTCAAATTTGAACCTTCATAATAAATTATGTTTGCAACTTGAAAATTCAAATTTCAATGATAAAATCATATTTGAACCTTTTATAAAGAAAATAAATCTTGAATTCCACTTTGATAACTTCAGATATAAACTTGATTCAAAACTTTTATCCAAACTCTACTACATCAAAACATTTTGATCACAAATTACCAAAAGTACAAACTCTTCCACATAACAACCAATGATCTAACCTTTCGAATAAGACCAAACTATGCTCTAGGAAATTCATTGAAAGCGGGAATACCACTTGTAATACATCACAACACAAAAACTCCACCCAGTTTTCTAATGATCAGAATCAAATGGACAGGAAACTCTAATCCTTTGTGGGGAAACCTCTGAGAAACCTTGGAATGAATTGAACTTGTATCGACTATGGGACCATAAGAGTAAGGGTATATCCTTCCTTCATCTCCACAGTAATCAACACAACTTTCAGAAGACTATGGGCACACACAAAGCCTTCGTGACCTCTGAATCCTCTTCAGCAACCTATCTTCACAAAAACAAACAAAAACAAATAAAAAATGGTTAGCTATGCATTGATGATTGACCTAGATGACATGCAAAAAATCAAAGAATATAAGGGTAAAATTTGGAGTATAACAAGTTCAATAAAAAGCTTTTAAGAGAAAAACATATTTTACTTCAATTTCAAAAATGTTAAAGGGATCGTATTCTAAGCAAGACACGGGGTCTATACATTAACAATCACAATTCAACCAGCAGGGAAGTTTGTTTGGGAGAATAATACACATTTCTAAATATCAAGAGCATCATGGTTTGCTACATTTATCAAGGGTTAAAGGTCCAGGAAGTCTGGATGTTACAGAAGATATTGGTTTCCCAAAATACTTGCATTACATATCATAAAAGAGGAAATAGCCCCAAATAATGAATCATACATAAAAAACATACATAAATTCAAACATAAATACTCCTAAACATACATACATGGAATAAGGTTTATAGCAACTCTTAGGGGTTCAATCCCCAGCTATACCAACTACACCATTAAGCAATGTTCCAACAACGGATTTCCATAGTAGGCTCATTCACCGTGATTCTTCCTAAGGATCATTGTCAGCCAGCGAGTAGGTCTCCACATCTCACATCTCCAGCTTATAACCTATCCAACCACACAGAATATGTTCCATCTAATTCACTAGGGTTCTTACAAGGGATCTCACAAAGGGATTTAGCAAAAGGGGTTCTATTAGATTTTTACCAAAGGGGTTCTATCAAGGGATTTTTATCCAGAATGGGGTTTCACCAGGGTTTCATTCAAAGTGATCAGGATATCACTAAAGTTCCTACCCGATTCCAGTAGCGTGATTGGAGGATCATAGGAATCATAGGCAAGATCCACCTGGAATGGTTGAAATGGATCATCAGGGTTACTCAAGGGGTTCCATCAGGGGTTTGTCATACATTTTTGTCAGGGTTTTTGTTATCAGGGGTTCCACCAAAAGATGTCATAGGGGTTTTATCAAGGGTTCTACTAGGGTTTACCAAAATGGAATCGGAGAATCATCGAAATCCTACCTGACTTGTGTAGCCAGGGATATTATATATAGAGATATTGGGATATAAACAAAGCATTAGGGATTGGTTCGCACAAACTATAAACCTATCAATTCCACGATCAAAATTAGAGTTCCTCTTGTATTTAATCGTCTACCCCTCAAAAGGAGGAAGACTCATCGACATCATCATTGTGATTCAAAGTCGATTAAATAGGGGCAGATGTGGTACCCTAAATTTTGACCAATATTTTGCAGTCATCTGGTCCTCCCAATAACCTACAAAGTCAAAGCAGGACCATTTTTACCTTTTTACATTAGTTAGTTTGTTAGGGTATTGCTTGCCTTTTAGGATCTTAAATACTCATCATTTGTGGGTTTTGGGAATCTTGACATTGTAATCTCACCTTAAATTTAATCCAATAGAGTATTAGTTATTTAGGATTAAGTTTAAACCGTTATGGGATAAAATTAGAAGGGTATTTTGAGGCTAAATTGATTAAATAAATTTTATTTATTTTAGAGGAAATTGCAATTTAAGGGTTTATTTAAGTTATTAGTTGTGAAGTGGGTCATTAAGGAGATTGGGTTTTATTCTAATTAAAACTTATAGTTAAGGTTAGTGATAATAATAATAATAATAATAATAATAATAATAATAATTATTATTATTATTACATTGTTAAGTTAATTTGATTATGGAGTGTTATTTGGATAATTATCATTATTAGTTTAATTAGGGAGTGTTAGTGATAAATATTATTAAATTTATTATTATATTTTAGGAATGGATATGAAGTTCTAGGTATCCAACAGTGGATGTTATCACGAATGTTATGACATCCACTGTAACACAGACTACAAAACTTAATGACAAACTGTAAATGAAAACAGTAAATAACACATGTAATTGTTTACCCAGTTCAGTGCAAACCACACATACATTTGGGGGCTACTAAGCCAGGGAGGAAATTCACTATTAGTAGAATTAATTCAGAGTCAAACAACCAGTTTGCACTCTTCACTTAAGACCTACCCAATGAAACTTCAGCCTAACACTAGACCAGAGTTACCAACTCACTCCCCCTCAATCACAACAGTGATATCAACCAATTCAAAGTTACAAATAAAATTGAAGACACACTTCAAACACACCTTGATCTTGCTTCACAACTTTGATCAAGTGACACAACACTCTTGCTTAAAAGCTTTAGAGTGACACACTTAACATACACCTTAAGAACTCTAGACCAATGCAATCATACAACAGATAATTGCTTGGTTTACAAGTAATCCTAAGACACAAACACACGTGAAGAACATAATTCTTCACTCACAAATACACGTTCTCTGAAACCTTGTCAAGAAATGTCTTCAAATAGGATTGCTCCTTCTGTTTATATAGGCAACATACAGTCCTTGGGCCTTCGTACATAATTTAGGTTTACCCAAGATAAACCTCTCTTCATGAAGCTGCGCACGTCCAATTGAGTCAGGGGCATTCCATGTTATCCTTAGCAGTGCCTGATATGTCGTCTAAGATAACTAGGCTTCCTAAGATGTTTCCTGAAGTATAGCCTTAGCTAATAACAAAAACTAATACCTGCGCGCCCTGATGTCATACGCTTGATGTGATAACACTCAGTCATGACATCCAACTTAAGTGACTCTTAGCTATTTAAACTTACCCTACTGAATCCTTATTATGTGTGTCATAACATTAATCATGACATTCATACATCCATCAATGTTTTACCATAAAATGCAGCCAATCAAAAGCATCTACAAACTCCCCATTTGGAAATTTTTTGGCTAAAACACTCTGTTACCATATCAGAGATTACAAGCAGCAGAAATCATACCATACATGCAGGAAAGCTACTAGCTAACAACACACACAACTATCTCACCATATCAGAGTCATCTTCTCACCCTAAGGACTACCTGCTAGTCCATACTACATGTATCACACTGATCTGTGGATCATCTAGTGATACTCCCCCTCAACTAATGCACAACACATCAGTGCACACATCACACACAACCTGCACACACAGCAGTCACACATATTTATCCAGACTGGATTATGGATGTCATGACATTCAGGATGACATCCTGAAGAACACAATCACCTGTGAAACATAACATCCTAACATCCTATGCTACTCCCCCTGAAAAGATGCACAACCACATCGTTATGCAAACACACTGCAGACACACACAAATCTAGCAGCTATACTACTACTAGGTTTCATCAAGAAACACACACATCTTAGCAGCTCAGCCAAAACTCACACACTTCTAACATACATTCCTACACACATTAGGAACTCACACAATAGCAACTGCATTCTGTTACCACACCTGCAAGCATGTTCAGTTCAAACATGCATAGTGGCAACACCTGTATAGAGCAGCAACAACAACCAAGTCTTCCACCTGTGAGATACACACAACATATCTAGATGCACACAACACACAGGATGCACTTGCACCACCTGTATAGAGCAGCAACAACAACCAAGTCTTCCACCTGTGAGATGCACACAACACATCTAGCCCTACTGTTACCCACTTCCCCCCTTTTTTAGCCACAAATTTAGATCAAAACTAACTAAATAGTATAGATCAAAAAGTATGGAAGTGTAGATGTTAGGGGTCATTACAACATAAAGCTCATGAAGAGAAACACAAATATTTCAGCTGTCAAATAAAGATCAAAATCCAAGCAAGGAAACACAAAAAAAACATCACTAGTCACACCAGCACCAACAACACACCATCATCATCCCAAGCAAACCAGCAAGCCATCACCACCACCATATTAATCTTCCTCCTCAGAAGAGCTGGAGTCACTGTCATCACTATCTGTTGAGACATCCTCATCACTGTCATCAGAATCTTCCTCTGGTCTAGCTGCACTGCTGGAGCCAGGTGCATTATCAGAGCTGTGAGGAGGATCAATGTGAGCAAGTGAAATGGTTATGCCACGCACAGGGAGCCCTCTCTGGAAAATCTTATCGACAATTTCCCTATTGGATTTGTCCATGTATGCTGAGCTTTCCCTATTGTTGATTCGCCTAAGTTCGTCCACAGTGGGAGGAGGATACTTGACCTTGGACTTTTCAGCAGCGGGAGGAGCATCTGCTGAGGATTTGGGAGGGGTCTTGGATGAAGAGGCACCATGATGGGAAGACATTTTGATGTCGAGCGGAGACTGAGAATGAAGGTCTGAGAGAAATTTTGGAGAGTAGGGAAACTGAGTGAATTGGATGAGGAATAAGGCAATTGATGTGGAATGCCGAGCTTTACTGGTCAAGGGTGTGAAATGCATTAAATAAGCAGGTTGGACCAAGTGTTTTCCAATAGAACATCATGTATCCTCACCACTCCCTCTGGCCAGTAATTGCTATAGGTCCTCATACATGCAAATTTCCAATTTTCCTCTTAGATTCTCAAATTGGGCAGCATCTAAAGCCTTTGTAAAAATGTCAGCTAGCTGTAATTCAATGGACACGTGTTCTAGGGTGATCACTTTATCTTCCACAAGGTCTCTTATGAAGTGATGCCTGATATCAATATGCTTGGTTCTGCTATGCTGAATTGGATTCTTGGAGATGTTGATAGCACTAAGGTTGTCATAGTACAATGTCATGACATCCTGAATGACATTGTATTCAGTCAACATTTGCTTCATCCAGACCAGTTGAGAACAACTGCTGCCAGCTGCTATGTATTCAGCTTCAGCAGTGGATAATGAGACACAATTTAGCTTTTTGCTGAACCATGATATGAGGTTGTTCCCTAAGAAGAAGCATCCACCAGCGGTGCTCTTTCTATCATCAGCACTTCCAGCCCAGTCAGCATCACAATACCCAGATAAAGTAGGATCACACCCATGAGAGTAAAGTATACCATAATCACAAGTTCCATTCACATATTTGAGAATCCTTTTGAATTGATTTAAGTGACTCACTTTAGGATCTGCTGGATATCTAGCACACACACCAACTGCAAAGGCAATATCAGGTCTGCTAGCTGTTAGATACAACAAGCTATCAATCATGCTTCTGAACAGCCTTTGGTCAGCACTAGTACCACTTTCATCTTTTAATAACTTCAGATGAGTGGGTGCAGGTGTTCTTTTGTGGCCAACATTGTCCATCCCAAACTTTTTGACTATGTTCTTGGTATATTTACTTTGAGAGATGAATATAGAATCTTCCATTTTCTTGACTAACAATCCAAGAAAGTAAGTTAATTCTCCATATAAGCTCATTTCAAACTCAGATTGCATGTGGTTGACAAATCGTTTTACTATTTTGTTTGACATCCCTCCAAACACTATGTCATCCACATAAATTTGTGCAATCATGATTTTTCCACCTTCATCCCTTACAAACAGGGTCTTGTCTATCCCTCCTTTTCTGTATCCATTGGTGGTAAGAAATTCATTCAGTCTCTCATACCAAGCTCTAGGAGCTTGTTTCAATCCATATCGTTCCTTCCTTAACTTGTATACGTAGTATGTTAAGTTAGGATCCTCAAATCCCTTGGGTTGTGACACATATACTTCCTCATTCGAATATCCATTTAGAAAGGCACTTTTCACATCCATCTGAAATAGTTTAAATTTCAGGATGCAGGAAATTCCTAACAACAGCCTGATTGACTCAAGTCTTGTAACAGGTGCAAAAGTTTCATCAAAATCAATTCCTTCAACTTGAGTATAACCCTGTGCCACTAATCTAGCCTTGTTTCTGGTTACAACTCCTTGTTCATCAAACTTGTTCTTGTAAATCCACTTGGTTCCAATGATGTTTGTTCCTTCAGGTCTTGGAACCAATTCCCATACTTCATTCCTTTTAAACTGTTCCAATTCATCTTGCATGCCCTTGATCTAATATTCATCAGTTAAAGCCTCCTTCACATTTTTTGGTTCAATCTTGGACACAAAACATGAGTTTGAGATGATTTCTCTAGCTCGGGTCCTTACACCACTGTTGGGGTCTCCAATGATAAGATCTTTGGGATGACCTTTCAGGATCCTGATAGAAGGTTCTTTGTTGGGAGTTTCTAATTCAGAATTAGGGGTTACAGGTTGAGTATCTTCAGCATTGACCATACCCTTAGCAGGTGTCTCAAGGAACATTCCAACATCATTTATGACATCGGTTTCTTGATGCTGATCATTAATAATGACATTAATAGACTCCATCAGGACTTTAGTTCGGGAGTTGTATACTCTATAAGCTTTGCTGTTGATAGAGTATCCCAGAAAAACACCTTCATCACTTTTGGGATCCATTTTCCTCCTTTGTTCACGATCTGTCAAGATGTAACACTTACTCCCAAATACATGAAAACACTTCACAGTTGGCTTCTTTCCTTTCCATATTTCATACAGAGTGGAGGTAGTTCCTTTTCTCAAGGTAACCCTGTTGTGAATATAGCAGGCTGTGTTCATTGCTTTAGCCCAAAAATGCATAGGCAGATTCTGTCGTGGTGAAAATCGAATACCAAACTATTGATGAGTTTGAATCTTTAATTCATTTTGCAACAGAACTTTGATTTGTCCAAAGGAAGGGATAAAGATCGAAATTCCCACAATGCAATGCAAATGCAAGCTAGAGAGTTATAGGTTCGGGGGTTGGTTAAACTTAGGGAAGGTACTAGCATCCTAAGTTTCTGTAGTACTCTAAAGGAACCTCTTGTTTTATATTTATTTATTGCTAAGTGCTTATCTGCTTAATGGTTGAAAGACCTAGGGGTTTATTTCTAAGTATACTCGATAAGATGTCGCATCTTATGCCTACATATCCTTACGGGAGTGGAATCAAAGTATGTTGTAGTTCACCCTAAAGGGTTAGAGGAGTTCTTTGACTGTGGTCAAAGTTCCTACGGGTTTAGGGTAGTTGGTTGATTGGGTTTAGGAGAAGAGATGAGTCTTCATGTTAAGGGAGAGATAACCACCACAAATGTAAAAAAGGGGGTTGTAGGAAATGGTCTTTGCATCGTCTTAAGAAAAGGTCTTACATACTCGGATGGTCGCCAAGTATGCCTTTATCGCTCTTAAGGCAAAGTCCTTACGCATTTGATTGTATTGTTGTGGGGGTGGAGATTATATCTCACTTAAGATGATTAACATATTTTCTCTAATGTGTTTGAAAAGTTTGTATTTTTTGATTGTTTGTTTCTATGTTGTAAAGATAATGGTCCTTCCTATGGGGTAGGATCTATCTTAAGCGATCAACTTGATTGGAATCAAGGATCATGGGGAGTATGATGCAAATGATGTGCAACTACACACAACGTTGAATTATGTGTAGGTTTTTCCTTTGGACGGAATGCGATGTATGAATAGATAAATATGATAATGTGAATGCAATAGAATAAATTGCATAAGAGTAAATTGCAGAAAGATAAACCATACACGAACGCATGAAAGCGCTGAGTGAGTGTGTGTGCATTGTGAATAAGATAAAGCAGATAAAGATAACTAGAAAATACGCATGAAAGCGCTAAGTGTAAGTGCATGTGTCGTGAAGTGTGAATGTGCACGATTGATTGTATGTTTACGCGGTTGGTTGATTTTAATTGTTCGATTTGATCTTAAGGGGATTGAGTTGATTTGAATTATGAGCGAACGTTGATTTGATTTTAGGTGAGGCGTATGAATTAAATCCTAAGGTTTTCTTGATAAAATATTACAATAATTTACCTTATTATAAAAAGAAGTGATTATTTTATAAGGAGATTAATTTTATAAAAGTTGCTTATTGGTTTTAATAAAAGGTTAGATTGATGGAGTTGATTTTAGAAAAAAAGTTAATTTAATTTTATTAGCAAAAAGATTTTTGGATGTGAATTGATTTTAAATAAATAGGATTTATTAAATAAAAAAGGTTTTTTTAGATATTATCATAAGAGATAGAAGTCAATTTAGATTAAAAGAGTTTATTAATTTATTTTAAAAGTTGTTTTAAGTGTGAGGTAATTTCAAAACAAAAAGGGTATATTATTATTTATATAAAAGGCTATTAAGTTATTGAAAAGAAAACTAACTAAATGGCTGATTAATTAAACAATTAATTAAAAAAAGATCAATAATTAATTTCACAAAAATGATTAGTGTTAAATTAGTTAATAAAATACTTGTTAATTGGTTTTATTAAAAAACAAAGATTTGAAAAAAGGGTTTAAACGCGTTGATTGGATAAGTTATGAGGGATTACTTGGTAATTAGTGGGTGTGTGTTTAGTGTTTATGGTGTGTGTTTAGTGATTTACCAAAAGATTACAAACACGATAAACAAGCAGAAGGGAATAACGGCGGAACCCTAGCTATTTCACCCCCAAATCGCGTTTCGATACCCTATCCTTCTCTCCGAATCAAGCTTGTTTCTTCATTCATCGTTTTCCTTTTCGCCATTTTCAAACCTGAAAGCAAACTAGACACATCAATGATTTATTAGTATTGACAAGAGTGAGGGTTTACCGATTGTAGACAGCGGCGGCGTCTGGGATGGTGATGATGAGGTTTCGATAACTTGGATCCGTGGCGGACTGGGATCGCTTCGTCAACAACTTGAGAAGATGAGTTTCCTTTCTCCGTTACGAGTTTTCTAGGTTCTTTCTGCTGTTATCGATTTTTCTCCTCCCTTCACTTTCTTGGCTTTGATCCTCTTATATAGGCTCTAGGTCAAGATTTATGATCCGAGAATTGATTGCTGACTTTAAAACCCCGATTGGATCTTTCCATTCTTAGTTCATGCGAGATTTGAAATTTTCCTCTTCTGTCTGATTTGATTTCAATCTTTGATTTCATTCAAAAACGAGATTGGATCTGATTGGATTTTTATGGAATATTCTCCCCAAGTAAAATGCTAATCCGATTTTGCCTTTTAACAGGTGCGGATAACAGATGCGATGTTGGGCTGGGTGACGAATTAGAAACCCAGAGGGAAATTTGTTTGACGTATCGGCGAGAACTTCCATGAAAAGACTGGTGGTGAAACGTAGCGATTGCGAGCTGAACACGGGGTACATTTCAAACTTCGTCTCTGTTCTTGAAGTTTTGTTCAAATTGATACGTGTTTACTTTTCCTTTTCATGTGTTTTGATAGCGGTGGTTGGGGCGCGTTATGGCGGCTGTTTGTATCTTATTATCTCCACTGTCTTTAATCCTTACAAATTTGGTGAATGATGTTTGTCTTGCATTCTGACCTGAGGGTACTCAAAATGTACTGATATGTCACCTGTGTTGTTGCAGGAATTCCACTGATTGTACTTAAATTCTTGTAGGTTTGGATAAGGTGTGAAGTTCAATGAAGATAGTCCATCACGTTCAAGTAATCGCGAGAGAGGTCAATGATTTGAAGGTGATGCAACCTATTTAGTTCTCGTGGGAGAGTGCCGGGAAGACTTTGCTTGTTCCAAATTATTGTAACAACACGGCAGACATTGTCACCAGCTACAGAGCAGCTACAAGTGACATTGTTCTCTAAATTTGCAGCCCAGTTAAGTTTGTTGATGCCTGGACCTGATTCTTTTGATTGATGGTGAAATTATTGTATGAAAAATCTACATCAGTATGTATTCCCCAAGCAAGAGGCATTGATCCAGTGAGAAGATTTCTAGTTACAAAATATGGAATTCGCACTGCTCACGTTAGCATAGCTATTTGGAATGGCTCCACTTAACTTGTTAAAGCTGAGATCTAAGTGTTTCAATGCTGTCAGATTTCCAATGAGTAGTGTTCTATTGATGAGAGTTTTCATGCCTATTTCCAGGTTGGTGTTGAGCCGATTGAGGAATAAATTTGCTTGTCTGATACGCTTTGGATGTCGGTTGCGGTCAATTCGTACATAAGACACTCACTGACTAACTTCCTTAGTGCAGAATGTGGTTATCAGTTGAGAGGGTAATGCACAAATGTCCTGCTATGTAGAACCTTGCCTTCCTTGATGCATACTTGATAAGTGAACTGCTGTCATTAACGTATTAACTGTTGTTGCTGATGTTGCAGGTATCTTCTGGTATAACCGAGAGATTCCCGTAGTTTGGAATCTACTACTGGTAGCGACTTTCACCACGCAATGCGGTAAGATAATTGAGAATTCTATCACTTTCCTAATGAATCTCTTGAGTTAACTCTTGCTGAATCATTGTTGATATTTTGACAGGTTGTGGTGTCTTAATGCATTTCGATGACGAAACGTGCGATGCTGCGAAATCCAAGATTGCTTGCATTTTACAAATTGATGGCATGTCAAAGTGGCTGGTTCTGAACTGTATGGAGCTTATAAAGTAGCTTGTAACGAATGCTTGAAACCAATGCTTTTCAATTTAGTTTAATGAAACAACTATATAATGTATGAAGGATTTTATGTCTTCTGAATTTGTTGGAAAAAAGTGTAATGCAGTGGTCGGCTGGCGGGATTGATTCACAATTGATGATCAATAATTGAGGTTGGCGACTAACATTAGGTGCCTTAAGAGGAAGCGGAGGTCTTCTGATGCAGGTAGGCTCACAACTCTTCTTAGGATTGTGTTAACCACGTTGAACTTTGGTTGTAACTTGGATTCTTTTGTCAGGTTTCGGTGAGACAACTCTGCTGATTTGTGCAAGATATGAACAATGAGGATACATCTTGCGGCTACGACGACTTTGTCAGTAACAAGGTTGCTCGATGACATCTAGTGCATATCATGGCTTGGTGTAACTGTTCATGGCATAAGTGGAGTCAAATGTAGAAAGCCTACTGAATATTTCTCTGTTAGTCTCACTTGGAGTTCCAACATAGTAGACGGTCGAAGCGTCCGTGTCGTAAAAGAGCAAAGTCTTGGCAGTAGTAGTGCTTGAACATCGTAGCTAGTAATAATTTATCTAAGCTTGTAGGAAGTTTGAATTTCTGTAATAGTTGTTAAGAGCCTTTGAAATAGTGGTAGGAATAGTCATGGAGTGGACTGAGGAATATCATTCAATATATGCGGCGCTTTCAATTTGTAACAGACTACTTTGTCACCCAAATGATAAATACCGTGTTGTCATTTGAATTCTAAAAAAGAAATCAAAATTGAATGCCATTCTAAAATCTGGATGTTAATTGAATTTCCAAGAGCCTGTTAGTCTAAATCTCTAATTTAATCGCGTGTCTAATTCTCCTGATGGGTCTCTTGTCATGAAACAAGTTGTCTTACAGACTGTTCAAACGATCCTTTTGACGACGACAGTCCTAGCACAAAAATCAAGGTTGTGAAGAACCCCCATAAATAGCAGTCCCACTTGTCATGCAGTCCTATTCTTGAAGTTCACGAATAAATGGAAGTCTTAGGACAATCCCTGGTTATGATCAACTGGCTATGCTTTGGAATGCTCGACTAGGGAGATAATTATTCATCTATTGTAAATTATGCCTGCACCAAATGGTTAGTCCAACATACATATAAACAGTAGGGTAAAACAAACAAAAATAAACATCAGGAGGTGGGGTCTTATGGTCAAAATTAGGGTGCAACAGATGCCCCTATTTAAGTTACTTCTATCCGGAGATATGGAGATTGAAATCTCTGTCTCGACGAGATAGGAGGGACTTAAATACAAACATTGCACGAATTTTTGGGCCATAAGAAGCCACCGAATGCAAATGATATGCAATGATATGAGAATGCAAGATAGAGGATCCTGTGGAGAAATGGCGCCACAGGGAAAAACCAGACATGACATGCGAGAAACGAAAGAGTAACAGACTCAACGAAGTGGGACTCCACTGAGACTAGAAACAACCACGAATGGGGAATCTCCAAGGATATGGCGATTTAGGCAATAGGTGAGAAACTTATTACCATAGTGTAGTGGTTGGTACTAATCCAAATGAGTCGAGTTGATGATTCATCTTTATTTGTATTTTTCTTTTCTCCCTTTTTTTTTGTTTCTGTATATCTTTTCTTTTGGAACTCAACTTGAAATAATAAAATGTATGACTTCCCCGAGCATCATGATAAGGATACCATGAGTTGGTCTCGGTCTCTGTCTGAAATGTCAAAATTTTGTAGATGTAGATGTAATCACTGTAGATGTAAATGTCGTTGTAGATGTTGTAATGGTAGAGCTTCCCTGAGCATCATGATATGGGAGTCATGAGCTGGTCTCGGTCTCTGATGTCGAACTTCCCCTTGCATCATGGTATGGGAACCATGAGCTGGTCTCGGTTTCTGATGTCGAAACTTCCCCTTGCATCATGGTATGGGAACCATGAGTTGGTCTCGGTTTCTAATGTTGAACTTCCCCTTGCACCATGGTATGGGACCCATGAGCTGGTCTCGGTTCCTGAAGTCGAACTTCCCCTTGCACCATGGTATGGGAACCATGAGCTGGTCTCGGTTCCTTCCCGAAATGATGAGAACTCGTGAGAGCACCTTCATAGGGGGTTGTGATTTGTAGATTGTAGATGTAACTGTAGTTGTAAATTGTAATGTTGATGTAGATGTTCGGCTATGAGCCATAGTGTCATTATAGATTGTATGTTGTAAATTGTAACACTGTAGAATTGTTGATGTAAATGTTGTAGATGTAATCTGTAATTGTAGAATTTTGTAGATGTGATCTTGTACTTGTAATTGTAGATGCAATTTGTATTGTGTTAGCAATTTGTAGCATGTGCACCGGGGATCTTCAGAGGAGCTGTAAGCCGGTTGATTTGTGGAGTGTCCTCTTGTAAGGAGATATGTCATTGATAGTACTCATAATGAACTCTCTGAGGAAGATCGTTTTTTTTTTAGGAGTATCTTTGTTGTAATTGTAAGACATGCGAAATTGTTGTAGCAGAAATCCTCAAATGGGGAAGTATCTATAATGTCCCTTGTTTTGTCTTGATAATCTTGAAATAATCCACTGGGGAAGGACAGATTGTCTTGAGGAAATTGTTGTTTGTCGTTTTGAGAATAGATCTGCCCAAAACGAGTTGCTCAAATAAAGAGATCTTCTATCATTTAGCTGTAAGTTGTTGAGGGAATCTTGTAATGTTGCTGAAGAAACGTTGCGCCTTCAATGGTGATCCTTATGATGTCAAAGTGCAAAATAAATGCACCCTTGATCCATGCTCAAAAGCTGGAGATGTTCATAGTGTGATTGCCAAAGACCGAAGTTCAATTCGGGAAATAGCCGAAGCGAAACTGTCAAGCAAGACTCGACCATAGAGGCATAAACTCCAATGGGAATGTACTGAAACAACTGTCTTCCACGAGGATCGAACTTCGTGGGGAAATAGAAATATTGAGTTTTTTCTGCTTAGGGCTGACAACTCTATTTGGAAGGAGTAAGACACGCCCAAATACCCAAGGGTAAACGCAATAGAAGAGATAGAGTAAAACATACAAAGGATGCACAAAATGCAAATGTTATGCTATCTACTTATGTGATATGTGTATGCTTATGCTGACAAGACAGACGAAAGCAACGACCAAATACGGGATAAACGCCTCGAAACAAACATCCGACCGATCTTCAAAGATAAATGAAGAACTAAATATAGGATCCTAATCCTGCTTCAAAACTTCCAAATTTCTCTTGAGGAAGAGTGATCAATCCACTCGGGGATGTAGCATCTTGATAAGTTTGGCGTGTTGTATGAAATTGTAGACGGAGGTTCCCAAACCGAAGTTTCATAGGGGATAAAATAAATATCCTGGGTCTTCGTAGTTGTTGAACATGTTGGGGTTGAGCTTCCTGAGGATGAAATATACATCTTTTGCTCCAATCTTCAAGTGCCCCAAGTCACATAGTTTAAGAGAAAAACGTCTCGAGAGGATTTTATAGAAAACATGATGTCCAAATGCCCCACTGTTTTCAAACTCTCTAGAGATTCGCCGAATCTCGACGTAACTGCCCCTGATTGGCGATATAACCGGGTTTTCCAAATTGTGCTTTAGATGAAAGCCAAACTCGTACGGATCAAACTTCTTGAAGAGTAGATTGCTCCAGGTGGGCGAGGTCTTCGAGTCCATTGGAGTTCGTGTAATCTTTCTAAGATGTCAAGCGTATTTTAGCAGGTTAGAAATATCCGTTTTGAAATGGTTAATGCAACACGCGTTTGTCTTGAAGTTTTGAAAAGGGGTATCGCAATAACTTGTGATCGGAACCACTAGTTAGGATACAAATTAAATATTATTTATAAAGCCGATTTAAATTTGGGCATAGCTCAAGGAGTCAGGAAACAATATCTCATCGAGTATGCTTTCGAATTAAACCTTCCTTCAATTAGGACTTTGAGGGTTGTATATGGGCTTAATTTGTGATTTGTAGAATGTGTCGCTACTGCGAAAATCGGCGCCGGCTTGACAGGAGAGTCGCCACCGTGCGTTATTTATCCCTCAGAGCGGGAAAGGAAACGCTCGAAGTAAACCTCGCAAAAGACGGGAAAGGTATGGTCGTCGCAACCAAAACCTGGATTCGGGAGTCGGTTACGCAAGGGGAAGGTATTAGCACCCCTCACGTCCGTCGTACTCGACGGGATCCACGCTTGGTGTTTATAAGGAAAAGGGTGTGTTTATCTATCTAAGTTAATGGTCAGTCTGAAAAGAAAATAAAAGGACAGGACTCGACAGAACATACGGTGTTCTGGGCCTACGTACTCCCTCGTGCAATGGGAAAGTCAGAGTCAACGTAGTTCGACTACCTACATCTAAACGGGGAAAAGGTTGCTCGCCAGGACATCGCGTCCTGTGCCTACGTACTTCCACACAGCATGGAAGATCAGAGCAAACGTAGTTCGACTAACCACGGGTAAACAGGGGGCTCTCACACAGCAGTGAGAAAACAAACTGATCCTAAAGGTTCGGGAACCTACAACTACGATCTGGTCTCAAATGCACTCGGGCAAGAGAAAAGGGATAACAATTAGTCGTCAGCGGGAAAGTCTCGATCGCACAGCCGCGAGAGAGCAAAGGTTAGTTGTTAGTGTGCTCGCTAGGATATCGCATCCTATGCCTACATATCCTTGTCTGACAAAAGGAATCAGAGCAGCTGTAGTTCAGCTAACTACGGATCAAGCTACTCAAGAGCTCCTACTGAACAGAAAGGGAAAAGACACCCTAAAACTATAGCTGACAAGGGGAATCTACCTACTGTTATCATGCCTGGTTGACCATCCTAATGTCTATCATAACGACTCCGCAGCGGAGAAGTCAGAGCTCCTAAGGGATCATGGCAACAGGACTAAACGGCGAACAGGAAATACTGCAAGTAAAGAAAAACTGGAAATATGCATGAATGCAACGACTAAACAAACAAGGCGCAAAGGCCGCAAACCAAAAAGGTAAGGGAGCTCAGCTCTACCAAATACCAACAAGCAAAGCCACTCAATAACAAACAAGCAGAAGGAGGACCACCTCAACTTCTCATGTACACAAAGTCTACCTCTAAGATGCACCTACCTCAGAATTATCTAGATGAACACCTAAGTCTAATGCAACACAACACCATACAAATCAAACAACACAAAGAGAAATCTAGCTAATCTGGCGAACCTCTATCCAAAGCTTACACAAAAACCTGAGCAGGCCCCCTAACAAACAAACTTCTAATCTATCTCTGAACAAAACTCTATGCAACACTTAAACAAAACTCTAAGCAAAACTTCAATCAAAACCCTTAAGCAAAAGGAATCAATCCCAATCTCCAAGCTTCAGAACAAGCTTACCAAAGCAAGGGAGCTAAGCAGACAAGCTCATAGTGCCTTCCTCGGGAAAGTACCAGGAGGTTACCACTCAGGAGTCATATCCTATGCGGCTCGACAACTGTGATTAGTTTACATTCCTCCTCAGGAGAAACTAAACTCACAAGCAGGCTCCAACATCACTGGATATTTAGGAAATCCTATCTGAACTAGTGGTACTAAATGAATAGACTCATAGGACCTTCCTCAGGAAAGTACTAGGAGGCTTCCACTTAGGAATCGTATCCTACGTGGCTCAACAACTGTGATCGGTTTACATTCCTCCTCAGGAGAAATTAAACTCACAAGTTGGCTCCAACATCATCGGATACTTAAGAAATCCTAGATAAACTAGAGGAACTAAGTGAACGGACCCATAGGACCTTCCTCAGGAAAGTACTAGGAGGCTTCCACTTAGGAATCGTATCCTACGTGGCTCAACAACTGTGATCAGTTTACATTCCTCCTCAGGAGAAATTAAACTCACAAGTTGGCTCCAACATCACTGGATACTTAAGAAAGAGGTGAGAAGAAAGAATGAAAGTCATTCATAGTGCCTTCCTCAGGAAAGTACCATAAACTCCCTTCAAACTTCGGGATCTCGAACCTCACAAACAGAGAACCAGCTCCTAGACTAAGCCTCAATCCACTGCATCCTTGCAAGCTCTAATAGGACTTCAACCAGCTCCCATCTTTGAGAAGAACCCACAGGCCACCAAACTACAAAAAACTATCTCTGAAGTTCAACCACAGTTGAACTTCAAAGTCAGAAGCCATCAAGACTTCTCCTATCCTCAAGCTCAGACTAAAACATATCAGAACATCCTACAGAAATCTAACAAAAATCTATGGGAAGCCTACATGGCTCTATGACAACATGCTAAAAAAATCAGAGCAAAACTCATTACCAGATGAAAGAACTAAAATCAGCAAGGCAGACGTATTCACAAACCAATTATTCAATATCAATACCAATGCAAAAATGTAATTAAAATGAAAATGCATGATTAAGCTAATGTTTTTGCACTATAAAATTCTACATTGAATTACGAATCTACAGAAAAAAGAACGGAATTATTTGATCGAATCTACTATTTTTTATGAATTTTCTAACAATATGCATGCACTAAAATATATTAAAAATGTCATTTAAATGGAAAATATGCTAAAAATAGTAAAAATAAAATGGCATTTTTATTTTTATTTAATTTTCTAGACATTATGATTGACCTATAGCAAGAAGAAGAATTAAAAAACATTGATTTTCTATTTTATGTGATTTATTTATAAACAAGAAAATATAAAAGAAATGAATTAAAATGGGGGAGGGGGTTCAAACAACAAGTTTTTTAGTTATTATCCTAAGGTGGGCCTTAGAGGGGGGTGTGGTTAGTAATAAGGCGCTGGCCCAATGTCATCAAAAAACAACTAATAAAAACAGAAAGGAAAAAAACGCACAGGGGGTGCAGTTAGTGGGTTTCTCAGTTTATTCTAACATGGGCTTACGTCATGGGGGTGCAAATAGTAATAAGGGCCTAAGGCCCAGACCAAAATTCTATCTCCTCTCCCACACGAAGGGAGGGTGAACGAGTAAAACGGGGGAGAACCTCAGCAAACACGCGTTTGGGCCTAAACCCAAACCCTAACCCTAGCCCAATTAACCCTAACAACAAAACCCTATCTCCCTTCTCCATACCCTAAACACTGTTCATCCCCCAGAAACCCTAGCACCGTCTGCTTCGTCTTCCTCACCCACTCTCCTCTTTGAACTCTCTCAAACCTCCTTCAATCTCTTCACAAAATCTGACACTAAACCTAATTCAAAGCTTAACGAAACTCCAACTCAATCTCATGCCCAAACTAAAATCTAGATGAAACAAGCCAATCCATACGTCCTAGCAATCAGAAACAATGCTCAACCAAGAATCAAAGGAAAACATACCTGGATGAGGAGTACGAACTGCTCGTGAATCTCTGAAAAGCACTTGGTGATCTCAAGATGTTACGCAAACTGGAGAACCTTGGTGCGAGTTCTTGAAGGTTGAAGGAGGAGGCTCGTTGAAGTTCCTGCGTTGAGATCTTGCTTGGAGATTTCTGGGCAAACAGTGAAGGACTCGATGAGTTCTATGAAGATCTGGGAAGAAAACTTCAAGAACTGACGAAGACGACGATTCTGAAGCGGATAGATCTTGAAGATCCTTTGAATTGCGTAGAGGTTCTGAGGAAGATCTTCAGAAGACCTTTGAGTATCTTGATGAGGGAGGATGAACCACGAGGATCTTCTTTGAAGAATGTTGACGTTCGTTGGTGGATGGAGGTTTCTGGAAATTCTAGATGAACGATGAACGTTTGATGATGTTCTGGAAAACTTCTTGAAGAACTATGAAGATGGATGCGTTCTGGAAAAAGTGTATGAAGTTTCCGGCGAGTATGAGTTCTCCGGCGAGGTGATGATGAAGTCGGATGGAGGAAGAAGATGAAGAAAAGAGTGTTTCTGGGAATTCTGGGTGGAAAACTAGCTCCGGCGAGCGGTTGCGGTGGCCGGAAGACGTTGGGGTGACCGGCGGTGGGAGGATCAGGGCGGATGCATGGCCGCCGGTGTACTTTCTGGCGAGGCTCCGGTGAAGTCTGTGGGCGTGACAAGTGTCTCTGTGGAGGTTGGGGTGGTGACACGCGTGAGACGCGCTGGCAGAGGGAGATTGTGAGTGGGCGAGGTGTCAGCGTGTGAAGCTTCTGAGTTGATGTGGTGGGGTCCCTGCCTGTGTTACGCGTGGAGAGCTTCTTATAGTGACAAGTGTCACTTTCTGACTCTGGACTAAAAAAATAGAAAAAAAAGATGAATTGGGCTTTCAAAAAATGCCCTTCTGGGCCCAACGAAAACAGGACAAAAACACTAAAAAACTGAATAGAAAATGATTAAAAAACTCTAAATCTGTTTATCTAATTAAAACAATTAAGACCTAAACATGATTAAAATCCTAATTAATCTGATTAAACCTAAAAACAGAATTAACACCTAATTAAATTCTATATTAAACTAATTACCCTAATTAAATCTAAAATGATTAAAAATCTAATTAACTCCTAAACCAATAATACTCTAAAAAAATCTAATAAACCCCCTAATAAATCTCTAATAAAACTATTCTATTTATTTAAATTCTATAAAAGAAAATAAAAGAAAAGCCTATTTATTTCTATAAAAAAAAGACTATTAAATTCTATACTATTATTCTAAAACATTATATCTAAAACTATTTAGATTCTTTTATATTCTAAAAATGATTAAAAACTATTAAATCCATTTTAAAAAACTATATAAAATTCTAAAAAATGATTTAAACTATTAAAAAATACAAAAACCCTATTTAAATTCCAGAAAAATCTATAAAGCCTATTGAAAATCCACAAAAGTCTATTAAAACCCTAAAAATGCAGACAAATGCAAATGATCCCCATAAAAGAGCGCGCGAGACCAGATCGAATCGAACAGAGAACCCCGGGCATCAGAATATCCCAAAATCACTATGCAAGCTAAAAATCACCGAGGAGCGCACAATTTCCCGAAAATAAAACCCTGGTGATCTGGACTGGATCTGCCATATCTGATAGACGAAAATCAAGCTGTAACCCTGATATCCTCTGTCTGTGCACAAATATCATGCGTCTGATCGGCGAATATGAAATTAAACCATGAGTCAGATAGGAGAATCGGTTGGTCAAATTTTAGGGTGCAACAGCTGCCCCTATTCAAGCGACTTGGACCTGAAGGGTTTGAAGAGCGCTCAGCCTTCAAACATTCAGAGGTACGAGACGATTGAATACAAATAAAACCCGAAAATTTGCCAACCGCGAGAATATACTGTAAAACTGCTTGGGGAATAAAGTCCTGAACCGAGTCTAGTCATTACAGCGACAGACTGATCAATCATCTGGTAAGGGACTCCTGATTTTAACGTCGATTACCTGTGATACCGTATATAACAAACCTTAGGGTTGCAACAAAACACCTGATCCTTTCACATTGCCTACTGATACGCAGGAAGAGAAATATACCCACATCGTCCAAAGATGGACGGGAAGACACCCTGATTGAATACTCACATCGCCTAATGATAGACGGGAAGACATCCATTAATCTCCATAATCTCCATACTCACATCGTCTAAGGATAGACGGGATCATCCTGATTGATGAAACAAATCAATATTCACATCGCCTAAGGATAGACGGGAAGAGATAATCTCCATACTCACATCGTCTAAGGGTAGACGGGATCATCCTGATTGATGAAACAAATCAATATTCACATCGTCTAAGGATAGACGGGAAGAAATAATCTCCATACTCACATCGTCTAAGGATAGACGGCAAGACACCATAATCTCCAAATTCACTTCGTCTACTGATAGACGGGAAGACACCATTAATCTCCAAATTCACATCGTCTAAGGATAGACGGGAAGACACCATTAATCTCCAAATTCACATCGTCTAAGGATAGACGGGAAGAGATAATCTCCATACTCACATCGTCTAAGGGTAGACGGGATCATCCTGATTGATGAAACAAATCAATATTCACATCGTCTAAGGATAGACGGGAAGAGATAATCTCCATACTCACATCGTCTAAGGGTAGACGGGATCATCCTGATTGATGAAACAAATCAATATTCACATCGTCTAAGGATAGACGGGAAGAGATAATCTCCATACTCACATCGTCTAAGGGTAGACGGGATCATCCTGATTGATGAAACAAATCAATATTCACATCGTCTAAGGATAGACGGGAAGAGATAATCTCCATACTCACATCGTCTAAGGGTAGACGGGATCATCCTGATTGATGAAACAAATCAATATTCACATCGTCTAAGGATAGACGGGAAGAAATAATCTCCATACTCACATCGTCTAAGGATAGACGGCAAGACACCATAATCTCCAAATTCACATCGTCTACTGATAGACGGAATCATCCTGATTGATGAAACAAATCAATATTCACAATCGTCTAAGGATAGACGGGAAGAAATAATCTCCATACCCACATCGTCTAAGGATAGACGGAAAGACACCATTAATCTCCATACTCACATCGTCTAAGGGTAGACGGGAAGACACCATTAATCTCCATACTCACATCGTCTAAGGGTAGACAGAATCATCCTGATTGATGAAACAAATCAATATTCACAATCGTCTAAGGATAGACGGGAAGAAATAATCTCCATACTCACATCGTCTAAGGATAGACGGAAAGACACCATTAATCTCCATACTCACATCGTCTAAGGGTAGACGGGAAGACACCATTAATCTCCATACTCACATCGTCTAAGGGTAGACGGGAAGAAATAATCTCCATACCCACATCGTCTAAGGATAGACGGAAAGAAAACCACATTCGAACTCAAGACGTCTAAAGATAGACGGAGAAATCCACTTATTGGAGGAACACATCGTCAATATGAATTGACGGGAAGAAAAGTCTGCCGATATCAGATGACTGCTTGATCAAAGCATAACTATTGTATGATCTGAGATACAAATAAACCGCTGAATTGTCTGAACACTTGTTGCTGAATAAACGCCCCTGAACTGATCACAGAGTAATTCACGCGCCATGTGAGGCTGATAGGAAACCTGACTTATGCTTCGTATGCATATGCATATGCTTTAATCTTTTCACGGCGTAATGCTCCATTCAGGATGGAAATGCTACGCATTTTGAAAAATGACATGCAAGTATGATGCAAGTATGATGGTGCATGCAATATGCTAATGCAGGCTCGAGCTGCCGGAGAAAGCTGGGTACAGAAAACCACTTCCGCAAAATAAATGCTGAAGACGAAGCCAACTCCGATGGGGATAAACCGGATGTCACAGGATTATCCCAGCAAAATAAATGCTGGGAGAGTGAAATCAAATCCGCTGGGGATATTGGGAACTTAATCGAACACCTTGACGAAGTAATACCCTGCTGGGGAATATAACTCCGCTGTGAAATAACAGACGTGCTGAATATGATTGGACTCCTCTGGGGATAGCTCACCCGTGCCACTAACAAATTGGACTTTGCTGGAGAAAATGGACGGAGTCTCCCTGCGTACTGCTGAAGCTCGGATCTGGAAACTGATGTTCTAACACGGATGGGCTTCCCCTGACTGCAATGCCTTTGCCCCTGATTAGCTGATCTAGAGTGGTGCCCCTGACTACGCCGTATTCGCCTGAATCTCAACCTGATTGCCCCAGGATAACTGATTTCGAAAGGCTGCCCTGACTGGGGATTACGATAAAAGCTTGCCCCTGCTCTCGGAAAATTCGGGCGTTCTGCATTCTGTCTTGACCATACTTTCCACCGTAGGAAGCTTTTCTGCTGTCAAGCGCTTACTCGCGAGTAAAACAAGTTGTTCTGCATAACAGATGTATTAATGCAACACATATGACAGCTTTGACATCCAATCTGTTCACTGGGAAAAGGAAAAAACAGTTTATAGCATATAATGCACGAAACATTTATCAACATTAGTACCAACATGGTAAGAGGAACCTTTTTAGGAGTCAGAATCGACGCGACCTTTACCAAAGTGTGCTTTCGAAACAACCTGCTTCAATTAGGACTTTTGAAGGTTGTAACGTGGTCAGGCTCACGGTTTTGAAAGAAAGGATAAAGGCTCAAAGTTTATTTTAACCCACCCATTCTCCTTGATGTTCTCCCATCCTACGTTCAGCTAATTCAACCTTAGCGCTCACCTCTCAGAGGTTGAAAGATAGGAATGATAGTTCGAGAAACTATGAGTTTTCGGAGTGACAGCCACTCGCCTTTCATCTTTGACACTTGAGGTCACCCGACTCGTATTTGATTTGGGGATTTTTCTTTTGATCCTTTTCTTCTTTTTCTTTTCATATCCCTAACTTTTGCCTGGACTGACTCCTTTTGAGTTTCTTTTGATTTTTTAAGTCCAGCGGGATGCCCTCATTTTTGCCTAAGTCATTTGTTTTGAAGTTTTCTTGACTTAGCGGGCTTTTGATTCTCTTTTTTTTCTTCGTTTTTTCTTTCGAACAAGTCGTGTGACACTGGTTGTCTGACTCTTTGGGGAATGATGTGACTGCCCCACTCTTGATTGAACCATTGTGGTCTTTTAGGCACGACCTCTAGGGGCGTGATTGATCCTCGAACGGACACTCCTTTTGCAATTTGGACGCTCGGTCAAATTAGCTAACACCTACCCTGCCCCAGGTTAAAGATCGAGGGTTTTTCATTCACAGAAAGAAACTCCTACTACAAGGCTCAAAGGGGTTGGCAAGGGATTATCTTCCTTATAACTCCAGTGTTTAGGGATTTGAAACATTGCCTGTACATCATCAACAGGTTTTATTTCAAAAGCATACGATATCGGAAGTTTGCACGTCGTTCATTTTCGTCATCCTCCCCAGATCCTTCTTAACCAAGCGTTGGACATTTGTAAAAACAATTAGTGAACACGAATGGATTCAATCAAAACATGCATATTTATTTCATTATCATCAATTGACTGAAAACAACAAGTTTTACAAACGAGATTGCAACTTCAAACAGGAAAGAAACTACAAATGTAAAGAAATGACAAGATAAAACAAGAAAAAAAATGCTAGCTTCCGAGAACCGGGCTTTCACATCTGTCCTGCTGCTGAACCAGCTATCTTCGCAATCAGTTATTAGAGACAATTCGATGCTGTCCTGATCTGCTTTCAACGACTCAACCAAATTATAGAGCCTTTCCTCCTTCATTCAGATGATTTGGGGCTACCCTGCCCGAAGCTGATTGCTGCACTATCAAGTAGATCCTGCACTTTGTGCTTGAAAGCTTTACAATTCTCAATCGTATGGCCAGGTGCCCCAGTGTGGAATTCACAAGTAGCATTGGCATCATACCCCGGTGGTGGTGCCCCTGTTAAGGGAGCCAACGTCCTTTTTCGAACCAATTGGAGCTGAAGCAACGTTTGCAGAAGCTGTGCATATGACATAGGTGGAGTATCAAAATGACGGCTTGTCAGAGGAGCCCGATTCTGATATCTTTTGTACCCCTGATTATTCTGCTGCTGAGGCTGCTCCTGCTGGTATCGGGTTGACTCTTGAACGCCCCTCGTATCAAATGCAACATCGGTTTCTTGACCTTCAATGTATTGATTAACGCCCTCCTTATGCTTAGCCATTTTCTTTCTCAGATCTGCCCCAGGAATAGGCAACAGTTGTGGGCCTGGAGATTCTGACACCATGGAGTCTAGGATACGCTTCTGACCCACTGCAGCCTTAGAAACATCTGTCATCTTAGCATCGACTGAGACAGGAGCAATACGCACAGCTACGCCGCTCGGCGTGAATTCAATATCGTGCGAGTCAATCAGGTATCGAACCTTGTGCTTAAAAGCATGGCAACCCTCGATGTCGTGTCCGAGTGCCCCAGAATGAAATTCACATTGCTTGCTGGCATCGTACCCATGAGGAAGCGCTCTCGTGGGTGGTTCCAACGTTCTCTTTTCAACCAGATTAAACCTCAATAACGTCTGCAAGAGCTCAGCATATGTTGTAGGTGGCGCCTCAAATATTCTCTTTGTCTTCCCTTCCTGGATCCTCCACGGAGCTGGATGCATCTTCTGTTGCTGCTGCTCAGGTTCCACATGCACGGGTGGCATGAGCTTCTTCATTGCGGCTTCAAATAGCTGATCGTCCTCTTTCCTGAGCACATTCTTGACAACCTCCATGATCAAGCTCACTTGGGTCTTCAGCTGACTGTTCTCCTCCTTGAGAATCTTCTGCTCCAAACGCATCTCTTGCATATCTCTCATCATCTGCCCCAGCTGGCTTCGGACTTCAATCAATTCAAACTGATTCTGTTCCATATCTCTGAAGGAATTCCTGCAATAAACTGGACGATGTGGAAATAAGGCCCACGGTTCTGATATACCTGTTAAATGATAATGCAGCGTAGAAAGCAAACACATATTCATAACGAGACAAAGAGAAACTCAAGCTACACAGACAAACATCTCCCACATATGTACAACCAACAAAAGCAGCAAGTAGGCACAAATGAGTACGAATACAATGACCCCAGCCAACAATCCTGGTGGTGGTCGGCAGACACTAGTGCACACAAGCTAAACGGATTAAGCAGAGAAAACAGGTGCGACACCCGGCACAGAAACCTCTAGAACCTTCCCCCATATTCAACTGAACTCTCTGATTGACAATCTTCAGAGCACACACTTCCTGTAGAGTCTTCCATGACATTAACTGACGAACCCACACAGCTGGAGGATGGAAAATCATTGATCTGAACAAAACCCTGAGGAGTGATGCAAATACGGTTAGAGTCTAACAGATCTTGAACCTGGCTTCTAAGCACCTTACAATCATTTGTTGAATGCCCCTGTGCTCCAACATGGTACTCATAGCGGGCGCTGGCATCAAAACCTGGAGGATACGGTGGAATCACCGGCTTAGTCTCTTTCGGCACTATCAATCCACTCCTGATCAGATCTGGCAACAACTGGCTGTACGACACCGGTAGCTGAGTAAACTGCCTTTCAGGTTTCCTTGGTCTTCGTGGGGCATGCTGACGTGATCGGCGATAGGATGACCGTTGACTTGAAGTGTCTGAAAACTGATCCTGAGATGCTAGAGATTCTGAGATGGCGTCATCTCCTTCCCACTCTTCTTGAGAACTGACAACTGACTCAATCTTATTAACTGGGACGTAAGGAGCATTTCGAAACTTTCCACTCTTGAGTCCTCTCTCAACAAGCTCTCCCAGTCTCATCAGGCCCACAAAGTTTGTGCAACTGAACAATTTGTCAAAATAATGGCCTTTCAGAGTACCCAAGAAGATGTCAACCATTTCTCTTTCCGGAAGCGGTGGTTGAACACTAGCAGCCAATTCTTTCCATCTTCGCAAATACCCTCTGAACGATTCATTCTCCGCCTGAGATAATTCTTGCAGATCTACGAGACTAGGAGTCAAATCCAGGTTGTAATCATACTGCTTCATGAAAGCTCTGGCTAAATCCACCCATGATCGAATCTGATTACTCTCTAACTGCACATACCACCTCAAAGATGCCCCAGTCAGGCTATACTGAAAGCAATGGATCATCAACTTGTCATTTCGCACAAACGAAGTCATCCTTCGACAGAACATCATCAAATGCAGCTTTGGACAGCTATCTCCCGTGTATTTTTCAAATTCCGGCACTTTGAACTTGTAAGGCAACACCAGGTCAGGAACCAAACACATGCCTACAGCATCCAGGTTAACGGCATCTTTCGCTTCTAAGGCTTTTATACCTTCTTCCAATGCTCGGAGTCTTCTATCCTTTTCAAGAGCTCTTGGATCTATCATCCCGGCCATTGGAATATCTCTCCGGTAATTCCTCACAGGGAAAGCAACACCTTGATTGTTAGCAGGAGGATAACGTTCATTTCGGGCAACGAACTGCTCATGTCGATCTCGATTCTCAACAGTAGGCTGCACAACTTGGTCTGCAGTAAGGTTGTTCGGGAAGTCTTCCATAGAATCATACCGATGGTTGGACGCCATAGTAAACCCTGTCAAGGTGTTAGGAGCCTGGAAATTGCCTTCGGCCATAGCTACCAATTACCTGTAACTGACTATGCTGCTTGATTCTGCTCAAAACTGCTTCAGCCCCTTGGTCGTCTTCAACACTCCACTCTTGCCTCAAACAGTCCCCCGAGAATCACTCTCTGGTGAAAACAAAGGCTGGATAAGTGCTCTGGCCTGCTAGAGTAATGCTATGCAATATGATTTATGCAAACAGAAATAAAAATGCTAACGTGCATGTGTGCATTGGAGATATTTCCCCTCCAATTCCAGTGTCAGTGGTAGCAAGACAAGATAAACCATAAAGACAATATTTAGAAAAACCCTCATATATTTATTAGAATATCAGTCTTGTCAAGAGGTTACATAACTATGCTCCATACAGCTGATATGATAAAGGAGGATCCCAGCCAACATGCCTGGTGGTGATCCCAACACAACAGAATACAAGAGAGAAATCAAGTACGGGTACGGTTGTGGAAGTCCTCGACCATCTTCTTCGTCTCTGCGTGATCCGGTCGATAAATCAAGTCTTCTATCAACTGATCCCTTTTTCTGACCGTCCCCTGGATGTCTCTGACAAAGTCTTCCCAAGCCTTATCATTGGCACCATCCCCAGGTTTGGGTCTCTTGGCGTCTGCTCTATGCTGAAAATCTTCCAAATTCTTCACGGCATCAGCCAGCTTGCGCTCGGCCTCGTATCGGCGGCATGCTTCCTCTTCAAGCTCTTCAGTCTTCACTTTGACCTGTTCTTCTAGCTGAGCAACCTGTGTCTTTAGCTCTTCTTCCCGCTCTTTGCGCTTGGCCATAGTGAGATCCCAGTGCTCTCTGAACTTAGCTAGCTTTGTGTAGGCCCTTTCCAGCTCTTGCTTCTTAGTAGCCAGTACACTGCTAACTGAATCTACATCTAACTCCAGACGCTTCTTGGTCTCGGTCAATTCCAATAACGTAGTCTTCAGATGTTTCAGAGTTTCGGCCTGTTGCTTAGAAAAATACCCTGTTTCAATCTTTTCATGACGAAGCTGGGCGTTCTCCTGCTCTAAAGCCTCTTTAGCCTTTGCTAGCTCTTCTTTCTCCGCCATCAGCTGCTTGAATACCTGTATGTCCACAGTGGTAGGCTCCTCCACCGGAGAAGGATGCAATGGCTGAACCGCTGGATATGGCATAAGGAATTTCACAGCTCGCTCACGAATCCATTCCATATACGGGCCAGGAACTCGAGTATCCCCTCTGCTACCTGAAGGCTTCCCTCTCTTGTGCAAGTTCTTCCATGCCTTCTCAAGCTTGGTCAGCATCTCTTTCCCTATTGCCCCGGTGAGATACAGAGATTCCTGTATCTCCTCGAGCTTCGGCGCTCCCTGAGGTACATACCCAAATTGCCTGATCAATAAGGAAGGGTTGTAATTGACACACCCTTTCCTTCCTATTAACGGAACATTCGGGAATCCTTCGCATTTGAGTATGAACTCAACTCCGAATACCTCTTCGTTAACCCATACCACGTCCTTAGCAGTCAACCCCATCAAGCACTCGGGCCATCCTAGAGAATCAATAGAGGTGACAAAAGGGCCTGACTTAGGCATATGACTGGTGAACCACCTGCATAGGAGAGGTACACAACAAGACACATTCCTTCCTCGCCGCTTTTCATTCTGGTAGTGGGTTGAATGGTGGATATCTCCCAGCAAAGTAGGAACTGGGTTCCTTGCAGCCAAAATATAGAAGGCATCTGAGTCAACAAAATTAGGAATGTTTGGGAACAACACGATGCCATAAACACATACAGCAAGGATGACGTCAAAAACACCCCAGCCACCTTCCTTGGCATACTCCCGAGCCTTCTCCACCAAGACATCCAACGGAAATCCCCATACATCTCCTCTTCTGATCATTTTCCCAGTCAGCTCAGACTCTTTCAAGCACAGGATGGCAGAAAGCTCAGCCAGATTAGGCTCAGCGTCCGTACGATAGAAAGGCATCTGCTCGCGGATCGGTATATCCAGAAGTGTAGAATACTCCTCCAGGGTAGGAGCCAAAACAAAGTCGGGAAATACAAAACACCTGAGCTCCGCATCATAAAATTGTAGCAGGGTATAAATGCCGCTGATCTCGTAAGCCGATGGCTGATAAACATAGGTCAGAATCCTCCCGTATCTCTTTCTGAAGTCACCCATTACCCTCTTCTTAGCAATAGTAATCAATTCTAACAATAGACTGATATCCGGAGACGGAAACTTGTAGGGCAATACTCTCTTCGTGGCTTCCATGTCTTGCTAGAAAACAAACACCAGAACTGGAAGGGAAAATATGTACCTGCAATACACACACGTTAGTTGAATGCAGATGGTAATGCAATGATGCAATATGATAAATAATGCAATCTGCGAACACGGGGGCTATGCTGTAGCCTGAAGAGGAGCATCTCTGTGATCAAGAACAGAAAACCACCATAGTCACCAGATCCTCATGACACTAACTATCATCTGGTACTCAAAATATCAATCCCCTGGTAAGAAAACCATCTGAACCTCTGTATCTGACGAGAAAACCATCTGATAATAGAATCACCCTCAGATAAGAAACCCATCTGACCCAGACAACACACCTGGAGATGAATCAAGAACACCGTCTGATAAAGGTACTGAATCATGGTTTCTGAAGGCCAGTTTTCCTGCAATAACCCAATCCCTCTCACAGGTATGATAGACCTAATCCACGGACAAAGGTACGGCATCCTATGCGGTTATCAGCGTCACAGATTTTCATGACTGACGATACGATTCCCAGAAGGAGTGGCATCATCCAGTCATGAAGAGGCCTCACTTAGCTGACTTCCAAATGATCGGTCCCCAGAGTCGACAATCCTCACGTCTGGACTCCCCTCAGATCCTCAGGACCGGAAAGGAGCACCTCTGCGAGAACCTCGTCTGAGCGTAGATTTCGTAGGGAACTGTGCCTGCTCAGCAGACAGGTTCGTCTACTACTCTCCACAACTATATCTAGGTGCATACTCAAGCCCAGGTCCGGCTTCTCACTCACAGTAACCTCCCTTGCCCACAACAATAATCATAATAATATAATGCTGGAAAATAAATGCGGGAAGGTAAAGGTACAGAAAAGTAAAGTGCAGAAAGGTAAATCACATATGCACAACACCCAACAAATAAACACCCAAGCGCTAGGATTGACTCGCGTAGGGGATGAGAAACGGTCCCAGCATAAGGGATGGGAAAAGTCCCTAGATGCTATACATCCCCAGCAGAGTCGCCAGCTGTCGCTACTGCGAAAATCGGCGCCGGCTTGACAGGAGAGTCGCCACCGTGCGTTATTTATCCCTTAGAGCGGGAAAGGAAACGCTCGAAGTAAACCTCGCAAAAGACGGGAAAGGTATGGTCGTCGCAACCAAAACCTGGATTCGGGAGTCGGTTACGCAAGGGGAAGGTATTAGCACCCCTCACGTCCGTCGTACTCGACGGTATCCACGCTTGGTGTTTATAAGGAAAATGGTGTGTTTATCTATCTAAGCTAATGGTCAGTCTGAAAAGAAAATAAAAGGACAGGACTCGACAGAACATACGGTGTTCTGGGCCTACGTACTCCCTCGTGCAATGGGAAAGTCAGAGTCAACGTAGTTCGACTACCTACGTCTAAACGGGGAAAAGGTTGCTCGCCAGGACATCGCGTCCTGTGCCTACGTACTTCCACACAACATGGAAGATCAGAGCAAACGTAGTTCGACTAACCACGGGTAAACAGGGGGCTCTCACACAGCAGTGAGAAAAAAAACTGATCCTAAAGGTTCGGGAACCTACAACTACGATCTGGTCTCAAATGCACTCGGGCAAGAGAAAAGGGATAACAATTAGTCGTCAGCGGGAAAGTCTCGATCGCACAGCCGCGAGAGAGCAAAGGTTAGTTGTTAGTGTGCTCGCTAGGATATCGCATCCTATGCCTACATATCCTTGTCTGACACAAGGAATCAGAGCAGCTGTAGTTCAGCTAACTACGAATCAAGCTACTCAAGAGCTCCTACTGAACAGAAAGGGAAAAGACACCCTAAAACTATAGCTGACAAGGGGAATCTACCTACTGTTATCATGCCTGGTTGACCATCCTAATGTCTATCATAACGACTCCGCAGCGGAGAAGTCAGAGCTCCTAAGGGATCATGGCAACAGGACTAAACGGCGAACAGGAAATACTGCAAGTAAAGAAAAACTGGAAATATGCATGAATGCAACGACTAAACAAACAAGGCGCAAAGGCCGCAAACCACAAAGGTAAGGGAGCTCAGCTCTACCAAATACCAACAAGCAAAGCCACTCAATAACAAACAAGCAGAAGGAGGACCACCTCAACTTCTCATGTACACAAAGTCTACCTCTAAGATGCACCTACCTCAGAATTATCTAGATGAACACCTAAGTCTAATGCAACACAACACCATACAAATCAAACAACACAAAGAGAAAGCTAGCTAATCTGGCGAACCTCTATCCAAAGCTTACACAAAAACCTGAGCAGGCCCCTTAACAAACAAACTTCTAATCTATCTCTGAACAAAACTCTATGCAACACTTAAACAAAACTCTAAGAAAAACTTCAATCAAAACCCTTAAGCAAAAGGAATCAATCCCAATCTCCAAGCTTCAGAACAAGCTTACCAAAGAAAGGGAGCTAAGCAGACAAGCTCATAGTGCCTTCCTCGGGAAAGTACCAGGAGGTTACCACTCAGGAGTCATATCCTATGCGGCTCGACAACTGTGATTAGTTTACATTCCTCCTCAGGAGAAACTAAACTCACAAGCAGGCTCCAACATCACTGGATATTTAGGAAATCCTATCTGAACTAGTGGAACTAAATGAATAGACTCATAGGACCTTCCTCAGGAAAGTACTAGGAGGCTTCCACTTAGGAATCGTATCCTACGTGGCTCAACAACTGTGATCGGTTTACATTCCTCCTCAGGAGAAATTAAACTCACAAGTTGGCTCCAACATCATCGGATACTTAAGAAATCCTAGATAAACTAGAGGAACTAAGTGAACGGACCCATAGGACCTTCCTCAGGAAAGTACTAGGAGGCTTCCACTTAGGAATCGTATCCTACGTGGCTCAACAACTGTGATCAGTTTACATTCCTCCTCAGGAGAAATTAAACTCACAAGTTGGCTCCAACATCACTGGATACTTAAGAAAGAGGTGAGAAGAAAGAATGAAAGTCATTCATAGTGCCTTCCTCAGGAAAGTACCATAAACTCCCTTCAAACTTCGGGATCTCGAACCTCACAAACAGAGAACCAGCTCCTAGACTAAGCCTCAATCCACTGCATCCTTGCAAGCTCTAATAGGACTTCAACCAGCTCCCATCTTTGAGAAGAACCCACAGGCCACAAAACTACAAGAAACTATCTCTGAAGTTCAACCACAGTTGAACTTCAAAGTCAGAAGCCATCAAGACTTCTCCTATCCTCAAGCTCAGACTAAAACATATCAGAACATCCTACAGAAATCTAACAAAAATCTATGGGAAGCCTACATGGCTCTATGACAACATGCTAAAAAAATCAGAGCAAAACTCATTACCAGATGAAAGAACTAAAATCAGCAAGGCAGACGTATTCACAAACCAATTATTCAATATCAATACCAATGCAAAAATGTAATTAAAATGAAAATGCATGATTAAGCTAATGTTTTTGCACTATAAAATTCTACATTGAATTACGAATCTACAGAAAAAAGAACGGAATTATTTGATCGAATCTACTATTTTTTATGAATTTTCTAACAATATGCATGCACTAAAATATATTAAAAATGTCATTTAAATGGAAAATATGCTAAAAATAGTAAAAATAAAATGGCATTTTTATTTTTATTTAATTTTCTAGACATTATGATTGACCTATAGCAAGAAGAAGAATTAAAAAACATTGATTTTCTATTTTATGTGATTTATTTATAAACAAGAAAATATAAAAGAAATGAATTAAAATGGGGGAGGGGGTTCAAACAGCAAGTTTTTTAGTTATTATCCTAAGGTGGGCCTTAGAGGGGGGTGTGGTTAGTAATAAGGCACTGGCCCAATGTCATCAAAAAACAACTAATAAAAACAGAAAGGAAAAAAACGCACAGGGGGGTGCAGTTAGTGGGTTTCTCAGTTTATTCTAACATGGGCTTACGTCATGGGGGTGCAAATAGTAATAAGGGCCTAAGGCCCAGACCAAAATTCTATCTCCTCTCCCACACGAAGGGAGGGTGAACGAGTAAAACGGGGGAGAACCTCAGCAAACACGCGTTTGGGCCTAAACCCAAACCCTAACCCTAGCCCAATTAACCCTAACAACAAAACCCTATCTCCCTTCTCCATACCCTAAACACTGTTCATCCCCCAGAAACCCTAGCGCCGTCTGCTTCGTCTTCCTCACCCACTCTCCTCTTTGAACTCTCTCAAACCTCCTTCAATCTCTTCACAAAATCTGACACTAAACCTAATTCAAAGCTTAACGAAACTCCAACTCAATCTCATGCCCAAACTAAAATCTAGATGAAACAAGCCAATCCATACGTCCTAGCAATCAGAAACAATGCTCAACCAAGAATCAAAGGAAAACATACCTGGATGAGGAGTACGAACTGCTCGTGAATCTCTGAAAAGCACTTGGTGATCTCAAGATGTTACGCAAACTGGAGAACCTTGGTGCGAGTTCTTGAAGGTTGAAGGAGGAGGCTCGTTGAAGTTCCTGCGTTGAGATCTTGCTTGGAGATTTCTGGGCAAACAGTGAAGGACTCGATGAGTTCTATGAAGATCTGGGAAGAAAACTTCAAGAACTGACGAAGACGACGATTCTGAAGCGGATAGATCTTGAAGATCCTTTGAATTGCGTAGAGGTTCTGAGGAAGATCTTCAGAAGACCTTTGAGTATCTTGATGAGGGAGGATGAACCACGAGGATCTTCTTTGAAGAATGTTGACGTTCGTTGGTGGATGGAGGTTTCTGGAAATTCCAGATGAACGATGAACGTTTGATGATGTTCTGGAAAACTTCTTGAAGAACTATGAAGATGGATGCGTTCTGGAAAAAGTGTATGAAGTTTCCGGCGAGTATGATTTCTCCGGCGAGGTGATGATGAAGTCGGATGGAGGAAGAAGATGAAGAAAAGAGTGTTTCTGGGAATTCTGGGTGGAAAACTAGCTCCGGCGAGCAGTTGCGGTGGCCGGAAGACGTTGGGGTGACCGGCGGTGGGAGGATCAGGGCGGATGCATGGCCGCCGGTGTACTTTCTGGCGAGGCTCCGGTGAAGTCTGTGGGCGTGACAAGTGTCTCTGTGGAGGTTGGGGTGGTGACACGCGTGAGACGCGCTGGCAGAGGGAGATTGTGAGTGAGCGAGGTGTCAGCGTGTGAAGCTTCTGAGTTGATGTGGTGGGGTCCCTGCCTGTGTTACGCGTGGAGAGCTTCTTATAGTGACAAGTGTCACTTTCTGACTCTGGACTAAAAAAACAGAAAAAAAAGATGAATTGGGCTTTCAAAAAATGCCCTTCTGGGCCCAACGAAAACAGGACAAAAACACTAAAAAACTGAATAGAAAATGATTAAAAAACTCTAAATCTGTTTATCTAATTAAAACAATTAAGACCTAAACATGATTAAAATCCTAATTAATCTGATTAAACCTAAAAACAGAATTAACACCTAATTAAATTCTATATTAAACTAATTACCCTAATTAAATCTAAAATGATTAAAAATCTAATTAACTCCTAAACCAATAATACTCTAAAAAAATCTAATAAACCCCCTAATAAATCTCTAATAAAACTATTCTATTTATTTAAATTCTATAAAAGAAAATAAAAGAAAAGCCTATTTATTTCTATAAAAAAAAGACTATTAAATTCTATACTATTATTCTAAAACATTATATCTAAAACTATTTAGATTCTTTTATATTCTAAAAATGATTAAAAACTATTAAATCCATTTTAAAAAACTATATAAAATTCTAAAAAATGATTTAAACTATTAAAAAATACAAAAACCCTATTTAAATTCCAGAAAAATCTATAAAGCCTATTGAAAATCCACAAAAGTCTATTAAAACCCTAAAAATGCAGACAAATGCAAATGACCCCCATAAAAGAGCGCGCGAGACCAGATCGAATCGAACAGAGAACCCCGGGCATCAGAATATCCCAAAATCACTATGCAAGCTAAAAATCACCGAGGAGCGCACAATTTCCCGAAAATAAAACCCTGGTGATCTGGACTGGATCTGCCATATCTGATAGACGAAAATCAAGCTGTAACCCTGATATCCTCTGTCTGTGCACAAATATCATGCGTCTGATCGGCGAATATGAAATTAAACCACGAGTCAGATAGGAGAATCGGTTGGTCAAATTTTAGGGTGCAACAGAATGGAGGGAGAAAGGGTTAGTATATTTGTGCCCACCCAATTTTTGAAAGATGTTCATCATTTTTGATATTACCCTGCCCCAGGTTAAGAAAATGATGTTTCGGTTTGGGAGAAAAAACGGATCTTTTCTCAAGGCTTAAAAGAAAGGGTTGACTATGTTGGCGTTTAGGTTTAAAATAATGCCTTACATCATCAGTAGGGTTTTTATTCGAAGCATACAACAAGAGATCATGTGTTTTACTTCATCATCCTCCTTCCAATTCTCTGTCAGAGCGAGAGATCGGGTAAAAGTCGGCATTATAAATAATTTTGAAAAACTATTTGAGTGAAAACGAATGGATTTCTTCAAGACAAACGGTTATTGCATTACTTATTCAAAACAGAAAGTTCTTACATGCCAAATATGCTTTTAACCAAAGAAATAAACACACAAACAAACGAAAGAAATAGAAAGTTCTTCTGGAGTTTTCGCTTATATCAGCGTAATGGTATTTCATTCAGGATCGGTCTTTCTCCTTTGAAGGTTAGCACTTCATTATCGATCATTTCTTGAACTTTCCCTTGAAAAACTTTGCAATCTTCGATTGAATGCCCCAGCACTCCATCATGAAATTCACAGCTGGTGTTCGGGTTGAACCACGGTGGGTGAGAGTTCATGGTTCTAGTCTTTCTAGGTGTCATTACCGAGTTTCGGATGAAATAAAACCATAATTGACGGTAGGTCAATGGGATAAGATCAAACCAATGGGTCTCTTCTTTCAGAGTATTCAGAGGTATTTTCTGATTCGGAAACTGTTTTCGAACATGTCGATGCTGATCTGGAAATGTCATCTTTCGCTTAGGAGGTAATTGTTGCTCGTGCTGAGCGGGCATTGCATACTCATGTTGAGGACGGGATACCGAAGCTGTGGATTCTCTGGGAGATCCTTTATCACCTGTTTTATCGGGAACTATTCCCAAACTGTAATTGTACTTCTTTACAAAAGCAACAGCTAAGTCTTCCCAAGACTGGATGTGATTCACTTGTAGCGTCATATACCATGTTAACGGTGCTCCACCCAAACTTTCTTGAAAGCAGTGAATCATTAGTTTGTCGTTCCTAAGGTAAGCAGTCATCTTCTGACAAAACATCATCAAATGATACCTTGGACAAATTGTACCTTTGTACACTTCGAAGGCGGGCATCTGGAATCCTGGGGGGACAACTAGGTTTGGAACTAGGTGCAGGTCATGAGCATGAAAATCAGGCGCACAGTTCCTTTTCATCATTTTCCATCGTTCCTTAAAGTCGCGAAACTCATTCTAGAATGCTATAAGCCCAGGGTCGTCCACTTCTTTCTTAGCATGAATATTCCGCAAGTCAGCAAACGGGTTTTCTTGCATAGGCTGAAGTTGCACAGGAACAAAGTTGTCGGAGGGACGGCGAAATGTCGGCTTAGACCTTACTCTGAAGCTAGTCATGCGATCCATGTCTTTGTTCTCCTCACTATCCTTTAACGATACTTCCGGCTTGGTCAGATGGTCGAGACGGCGACTGACAGCAAAAGATGGAAAACCGAAATGAGCCACAACAAAGGAAGGACACATGCATAAATGTAAAATGCTATGCTAAATGCATAATGTTAATGCGAAAATGTAGATGCAGGGGGAGACTTCAAGAAACTCAAAGTGTTTTTCAGTATTATAATGTAGGATAATTGAAAAACTTTTATTTTTTTTATTTTTTTCTTTTTTTTTCTTTTTTGAGAAACAATGAAAACAAAGTACTCTTTCAAGAGTTTATTACAACGAAAGCAAAAGAAAACTCAGAACTCTATCCCACAGTCTTCTCTTTTGTACGGAGCTCCTCAGTTAGCTGATCAATGCGCTCCTGCAGTGCCGCTTTCTCGATGATGAGTCGTTCCACACACTCCTTCCAAGCCATAGTAGTTGAGGGGAGATCATCACTGGTAATAGCACTTGAAGAGGCATGAGGAGAAAATAAATCTCCTGGTGCCTTTCTCTTTCTGGCAACTTCTAATTCTGGTGTCTTCTGAAGTCTTTCCTTCTCTACCTTGAGGGTGAAGAACTTATTCTTCCAAGCAGTCCTCAATTTCCGGGCTTCATCTAAAGCAATCCTTACTTGTTGTATTTCGTCCACATCGAACCAGTCGGGGTCATGAGGAGATAATACCATAGGTTCATGGAAAGGAAAAGGCATCTTGAGATCGAGAGCCCTTTCTCGCACCCAATGCAGATAATCCTCGGAAACAGCACAGTTGGGGTATCCTGACGCAGCTGTTCCTTTCATATCGATATATTTCCATGCATAAATGATGACAGTCTTTAGATCTAGATCCTCTTCTCCTTTGAAATAGATCTCTTCCAACGAAACTGGGTCAGGTATTTGGATCATAGGGTGTCCAAACTGTCTACGGGCCAGAGCGGGATTGTAACTTATACATCCTTCTCTTCCAATAAGCGGTACGTTGGGGGATCCTCCGATGCTAGGAATCATAGGCACGCCTCCATAGGCGGGATCATACCAAACAATGTCCGAATGGGTGAGGGCCATAAGTATCTCGGACCATCGAGGTGTTGCTACCTCATCCCAAAGGGACGGATACCAAGTCAAACGAGCGATGAACCATGAGTACAGCAAGGCGGTACAACATACAATGTGTCCTCCTCCTTCGGCATTCTTCGAGTGAATCGAAAAGTATGTATCAGCAAGCAAGGTGGGTACTGGATTCTTGAGTATGAAGAGCTTGATTGCATCCATATCAACAAAATTGTCAATTTTGGGGAACCAGAAAGTCCCATAGACCAACAAAGAAAAAATTGGCTTCCAGGGTGAGAGCCTCCTTTCTTTCAGCATGGTAACGGACTTTTTCGATCAAAAAGTCGGCGGGGAACCCAAGGACTCCTTCCTTGGTGATCAGGTGTGTCTGGACATCTTCTAGGCTGAGATGAGTGGCATTTGCAATTTCCTGGTGACTAGGCGTGTCTTCCCTTCCGGTGAATAGAGGTCGAACGGTCACAGGCATCCTCAAGAGTTCTGAGTACTCTTCTAAGGTCGGCATCAATTGGTAGTCTGGAAAAGTGAAGCAGTGATACATCAGGTCATAAAATTGAACCAATGTTTCCAACAATCCTTCTTTCATCCTTAGCTCGAGGAAACGGAAAACTCCTCCATATTCTGCTGCGAAGGCAAAGCGATCCTCGACGAGTTCGGCTAGTTCTCTCAAGCTTTCGAGGTTGGGACTCTGAAAAGTGTACTTCAGGGTTTCTCTTCTGAAATCCATGATTACAACACCTACAGAACGAATTTGAGTTTCTTGAAGTGAACAAAGGAAAAGAAATGCAATGCAAGATGATTAGGACTTCATGGGATTCCCCTATTTATGGGCATTGCGGTAAAAGGAAACGTTTTATTAAATTTTAAACGGACTACATAAATATTCTTTTAAAGAGTCCCAAATAAAAGCTAAATAAAAGCTAGTAAAGACACTAAAGAGGCCTTGAATGCTGCTGCTTGAGCTGCTCTTCTAGTTGCGCCTTCTCACGGATAAGGTTGTCCACAATTATTTTCCAAATAGTGCATTGTGGGTCGGAGAAAAATAAATCCTCCATGACTTTCCTCTTCTTGCAGGGGAGTAGCTCCTCATCCTTCAATTGTAGCTGTTTCTGAAGTTCATCCCTCTCCTTTTGAAATTCAGCATTCTGCTTTTGAAGTTCAGCATTCTGCTTTTGACACTCATCATTTTCTGCCACTGCTACGTGGTACTTGTTCTTCCAAGATTCCAGCTCATGTTGAGACTTTCTTAAGGACACCCCTAACTTCTCGGCCTCGGACATAAAGACATAAGTGGGCTCTCTCCTTGGAGCTATGGGATCTTGACGGGAATAGGGCATCTTTAGCTTGGTTGCCCTTTTTCTGATCCACTGGAGGTATGGTTCTAAAGACACACAATTAGGCTTCCCTAGACTTCTCTTCCTTTTCTTGTGTACATTACGCCATGCATGTAGAATCTTTCCTCGGAGTTCCATATCATCTTTGAAGAACATACCCTCTACTTGAACACTCTTGGGGGGTTCCTTCAACGGGTATCCCAACTGTCGACGAGCTAAGATAGGATTGTAGCTGATTCCTCCATCAAAACTGAGCAACGGTACATTAGCAAAGTCACCGCAGCTATCAATGATTAATACTCCATCATACACTCGATTGTACCAATCAATGTCAGAATGGGTCAAAGCCATAACTCTTGGAGACCAATGTTCTTTGCCAATGTTTGTAAAAGAGCTAGACTTCGGCAAGTGCGAAATAAACCACTTGTAAAGTAAAGGTACACAGCAAGTAATCATTCCTCCACCATAGAAGTTTCGGAGGTGTACAGAATGGTAAGCATTACCCAATAGAGTTGGTACTGGGTTGTTCTTCATAAAGATCTTGAATGCCTTGAGGTCGATGAAACCTTCGAAACTTGGGAATAGAAACAACCCATAAACAAGCAGAGCAAAAATTGCCTCAAACGGAGCCTTATTAGAATAATCAGCATAGAATGAAGCCTTCTCGATTAGGAAACCTGTCTTTAAACCAAGAATTCCATCCTTAGTAACTAGGTTGGCTTTGACGTCAGATACCTTCAAACGGAGGGCTTTAGCAATATCTTTCTCATTAGGGTCTTTTTCCAAGAAGGGAAAAGGAGATTCCTCAAGGACAGGTAGACCAACCAAAAAGGAATACTCTTCTAATGTAGGTAACAACTGAAAGTCTGGAAAGGTGAAACAATGGTAGAGAGGATCATAGAACTGTAGCAAAGTGGCAAGAAGTCCTTCATTCATTGAGCAACCCAATAAAGATATCAGCTTCCCATACTTGTTCTTGAATTCTTCTTGATCTATGATGAAACCCCACAACTTCTTTAAGTCATCTAATTTGGGACTCTTAAAAGTATATTTCATAGTATGTCTTTTATTTGAATCCATAGTGACCTACAATGTTCATAAACGAAGGTAAATCCCATGAAGTCCAATGCAGAATGATGCTATATGAATGCAACAAACACAAGTATTCACATAAGGACATAAAGATAAACAAACAAGGGGCACCCTAGGTTTGCAACGAGCATGGAGTAAAGGTGTACCCTTCCCAAAAGTTATGGACTAAAGGTCGTTTGTACCTGCAGAACAAGGTTCTAAGGGGACTCAGAATCATCAGCCCATCTATCGGATATTATCAATTTTCCCAATTACTCGAGGATTAATAATATTCTCAAGAGAACTTCTTTTGAGTGTAGCTTCGCATAGCACTATTTCGGAAGTACTTCCTCATAGTCTCGCACTACGTCCTAATAAAGGCCAAAGTTGGGTTAAGGTAACTACGGTCCTCAATATCATAGGCTCCAAAGTCGAAAATAATGAGTGTCTTCACGATTTCTCGTTCAACAGTACTATTTCGAAAGGGCCTCAATTGAGCGGGATTCTCGATTCAACTTAGTAGGGATTCCACTCCCTATAAGCCTCCTCGACTATATCACCATCCTATCTTAATCTCTCTCAAGTTCGGGTGTAGAACTCTATCTCACCACTCAATAACAATAATCCCAAAAAGAAATACAAGAAAAAGCATGTAAACAATTAATCAAGTAGGCAGATATAAAGCAGTAAACAAAATAAAAAAGATAGGGAAACCCACTAGAGTAGTCCCCAGTGAAGTCGCCATTTCTGTCGCGGTGAAAATCGGATACCAAACTATTGATGAGTTTGAATCTTTAATTCATTTTGCAACAGAACTTTGATTTGTCCAAAGGAAGGGATAAAGATCGAAATTCCCACAATGCAATGCAAATGCAAGCTAGAGAGTTATAGGTTCGGGGGTTGGTTAAACTTAGGGAAGGTACTAGCATCCTAAGTTTCTGTAGTACTCTAAAGGAACCTCTTGTTTTATATTTATTTATTGCTAAGTGCTTATCTGCTTAATGGTTGAAAGACCTAGGGGTTTATTTCTAAGTATACTCGATAAGATGTCGCATCTTATGCCTACATATCCTTACGGGAGTGGAATCAAAGTATGTTGTAGTTCACCCTAAAGGGTTAGAGGAGTTCTTTGACTGTGGTCAAAGTTCCTACGGGTTTAGGGTAGTTGGTTGATTGGGTTTAGGAGAAGAGATGAGTCTTCATGTTAAGGGAGAGATAACCACCACAAATGTAAAAAAGGGGGTTGTAGGAAATGGTCTTTGCATCGTCTTAAGAAAAGGTCTTACATACTCGGATGGTCGCCAAGTATGCCTTTATCGCTCTTAAGGCAAAGTCCTTACGCGTTTGATTGTATTGTTGTGGGGGTGGAGATTATATCTCACTTAAGATGATTAACATATTTTCTCTAATGTGTTTGAAAAGTTTGTATTTTTTGATTGTTTGTTTCTATGTTGTAAAGATAATGGTCCTTCCTATGGGGTAGGATCTATCTTAAGCGATCAACTTGATTGGAATCAAGGATCATGGGGAGTATGATGCAAATGATGTGCAACTACACACAACGTTGAATTATGTGTAGGTTTTTCCTTTGGACGGAATGCGATGTATGAATAGATAAATATGATAATGTGAATGCAATAGAATAAATTGCATAAGAGTAAATTGCAGAAAGATAAACCATACACGAACGCATGAAAGCGCTGAGTGAGTGTGTGTGCATTGTGAATAAGATAAAGCAGATAAAGATAACTAGAAAATACGCATGAAAGCGCTAAGTGTAAGTGCATGTGTCGTGAAGTGTGAATGTGCACGATTGATTGTATGTTTACGCGGTTGGTTGATTTTAATTGTTCGATTTGATCTTAAGGGGATTGAGTTGATTTGAATTATGAGCGAACGTTGATTTGATTTTAGGTGAGGCGTATGAATTAAATCCTAAGGTTTTCTTGATAAAATATTACAATAATTTACCTTATTATAAAAAGAAGTGATTATTTTATAAGGAGATTAATTTTATAAAAGTTGCTTATTGGTTTTAATAAAAGGTTAGATTGATGGAGTTGATTTTAGGAAAAAAGTTAATTTAATTTTATTAGCAAAAAGATTTTTGGATGTGAATTGATTTTAAATAAATAGGATTTATTAAATAAAAAAGGTTTTTTTAGATATTATCATAAGAGATAGAAGTCAATTTAGATTAAAAGAGTTTATTAATTTATTTTTAAAAGTTGTTTTAAGTGTGAGGTAATTTCAAAACAAAAAGGGTATATTATTATTTATATAAAAGGCTATTAAGTTATTGAAAAGAAAACTAACTAAATGGCTGATTAATTAAACAATTAATTAAAAAAAGATCAATAATTAATTTCACAAAAATGATTAGTGTTAAATTAGTTAATAAAATACTTGTTAATTGGTTTTATTAAAAAACAAAGATTTGAAAAAAGGGTTTAAACGCGTTGATTGGATAAGTTATGAGGGATTACTTGGTAATTAGTGGGTGTGTGTTTAGTGTTTATGGTGTGTGTTTAGTGATTTACCAAAAGATTACAAACACGATAAACAAGCAGAAGGGAATAATGGCGGAACCCTAGCTATTTCACCCCCAAATCGCGTTTCGATACCCTATCCTTCTCTCCGAATCAAGCTCGTTTCTTCATTCATCATTTTCCTTTTCGCCATTTTCAAACCTGAAAGCAAACTAGACACATCAATGATTTATTAGTATTGACAAGAGTGAGGGTTTACCGATTGTAGACAGCGGCGGCGTCTGGGATGGTGATGATGAGGTTTCGATAACTTGGATCCGTGGCGGACTGGGATCGCTTCGTCAGCAACTTGAGAAGATGAGTTTCCTTTCTCCGTTACGAGTTTTCTAGGTTCTTTCTGCTGTTATCGATTTTTCTCCTCCCTTCGCTTTCTTGGCTTTGATCCTCTTATATAGGCTCTAGGTCAAGATTTATGATCCGAGAATTGATTGCTGACTTTAAAACCCCGATTGGATCTTTCCATTCTTAGTTCATGCGAGATTTGAAATTTTCCTCTTCTGTCTGATTTGATTTCAATCTTTGATTTCATTCAAAAACGAGATTGGATCTGATTGGATTTTTATGGAATATTCTCCCCAAGTAAAATGCTAATCCGATTTTGCCTTTTAACAGGTGCGGATAACAGATGCGATGTTGGGCTGGGTGACGAATTAGAAACCCAGAGGGAAATTTGTTTGACATATCGGCGAGAACTTCCATGAAAAGACTGGTGGTGAAACGTAGCGATTGCGAGCTGAACACGGGGTACATTTCAAACTTCGTCTCTGTTCTTGAAGTTTTGTTCAAACTGATACGTGTTTACTTTTCCTTTTCATGTGTTTTGATAGCGGTGGTTGGGGCACGTTATGGCGGCTGTTTGTATCTTATTATCTCCACTGTCTTTAATCCTTACAAATTTGGTGAATGATGTTTGTCTTGCATTCTGACCTGAGTGTACTCAAAATGTACTGATATGTCACCTGTGTTGTTGCAGGAATTCCACTGATTGTACTTAAATTCTTGTAGGTTTGGATAAGGTGTGAAGTTCAATGAAGATAGTCCATCACGTTCAAGTAATCGCGAGAGAGGTCAATGATTTGAAGGTGATGCAACCTATTTAGTTCTCGTGGGAGAGTGCCGGGAAGACTTTGCTTGTTCCAAATTATTGTAACAACACGGCAGACATTGTCACCAGCTACAGAGCAGCTACAAGTGACATTGTTCTCTAAATTTGCAGCCCAGTTAAGTTTGTTGATGCCTGGACCTGATTCTTTTGATTGATGGTGAAATTATTGTATGAAAAATCTACATCAGTATGTATTCCCCAAGCAAGAGGCATTGATCCAGTGAGAAGATTTCTAGTTACAAAATATGGAATTCGCACTGCTCACGTTAGCATAGCTATTTGGAATGGCTCCACTTAACTTGTTAAAGCTGAGATCTAAGTGTTTCAATGCTGTCAGATTTCCAATGAGTAGTGTTCTATTGATGAGAGTTTTCATGCCTATTTCCAGGTTGGTGTTGAGCCGATTGAGGAATAAATTTGCTTGTCTGATACGCTTTGGATGTCGGTTGCGGTCAATTCGTACATAAGACACTCACTGACTAACTTCCTTAGTGTAGAATGTGGTTATCAGTTGAGAGGGTAATGCACAAATGTCCTGCTATGTAGAACCTTGCCTTCCTTGATGCATACTTGATAAGTGAACTGCTGTCATTAACGTATTAACTGTTGTTGCTGATGTTGCAGGTATCTTCTGGTATAACCGAGAGATTCCCGTAGTTTGGAATCTACTACTGGTAGCGACTTTCACCACGCAATGCGGTAAGATAATTGAGAATTCTATCACTTTCCTAATGAATCTCTTGAGTTAACTCTTGCTGAATCATTGTTGATATTTTGACAGGTTGTGGTGTCTTAATGCATTTCGATGACGAAACGTGCGATGCTGCGAAATCCAAGATTGCTTGCATTTTACAAATTGATGGCATGTCAAAGTGGCTGGTTCTGAACTGTATGGAGCTTATAAAGTAGCTTGTAACGAATGCTTGAAACCAATGCTTTTCAATTTAGTTTAATGAAACAACTATATAATGTATGAAGGATTTTATGTCTTCTGAATTTGTTGGAAAAAAGTGTAATGCAGTGGTCGGCTGGCGGGATTGATTCACAATTGATGATCAATAATTGAGGTTGGCGACTAACATTAGGTGCCTTAAGATGAAACGGAGGTCTTCTGATGCAGGTAGGCTCACAACTCTTCTTAGGATTGTGTTAACCACGTTGAACTTTGGTTGTAACTTGGATTCTTTTGTCAGGTTTCGGTGAGACAACTCTGCTGATTTGTGCAAGATACGAACAATGAGGATACATCTTGCGGCTACGACGACTTTGTCAGTAACAAGGTTGCTCGATGACATCTAGTGCATATCATGGCTTGGTGTAACTGTTCAGGGCATAAGTGGAGTCAAATGTAGAAAGCCTACTGAATATTTCTCTGTTAGTCTCACTTGGAGTTCCAACATAGTAGACGGTCGAAGCGTCCGTGTCGTAAAAGAGCAAAGTCTTGGCAGTAGTAGTGCTTGAACATCGTAGCTAGTAATAATTTATCTAAGCTTGTAGGAAGTTTGAATTTCTGTAATAGTTGTTAAGAGCCTTTGAAATAGTGGTAGGAATAGTCATGGAGTGGACTGAGGAATATCATTCAATATATGCGGCGCTTTCAATTTGTAACAGACTACTTTGTCACCCAAATGATAAATACCGTGTTGTCATTTGAATTCTAAAAAAGAAATCAAAATTGAATGCCATTCTAAAATCTGGATGTTAATTGAATTTCCAAGAGCCTGTTAGTCCAAATCTCTAATTTAATCGCGTGTCTAATTCTCCTGATGGGTCTCTTGTCATGAAACAAGTTGTCTTACAGACTGTTCAAACGATCCTTTTGACGACAGCAGTCCTAGCACAAAAATCAAGGTTGTGAAGAACCCCCATAAATAGCGGTCCCACTTGTCATGCAGTCTTATTCTTGAAGTTCACGAATAAATGGAAGTCTTAGGACAATCCCTGGTTATGATCAACTGGCTATGCTTTGGAATGCTCGACTAGGGAGATAATTATTCATCTATTGTAAATTATGCCTGCACCAAATGGTTAGTCCAACATACATATAAACAGTAGGGTAAAACAAACAAAAATAAACATCAGGAGGTGGGGTCTTATGGTCAAAATTAGGGTGCAACAGATTCTTTGCATGAATCATGGCTATAGCAGATTCTTGGATATTCATGTTTTTCCTTTCCACTACTCCATTTAGTTGAGGAGTGATAGGGGATGAGAATTCATGATTGATTCCTTCAGATGAGCAGAATTCAGCAAACTTAGAGTTCTGAAACTCCTTACCAGGATCACTTCTGATCCTGACCACACCACATTATTTTTCTCTTTGAAGTCTGATACACAGCTCTCTGAAGACTTCAAATACATCTGATTTTTCTCTGATGAAACTTATCCAGGTGTATCTAGAGTAATCATCAACAACTACATAAGTATACCTTTTTCCACCAAGAATCTCTACTTGCATTGGTCCCATCAAGTCCATGTTCGACAGTTCAAGAACTTTGGATGTTGCAAGATGGCAAATTCTTGGATGTGACATCTTGGTTTGCTTGTCAATCTGACATTCACCACAGACCTTACCTTCATCAATAGTCAGGTTTGGAATTCCTCTCACAGCTTCCTTGGAAATGATCTTTTTCATCCCTCTTAGGTGAAGATGTCCAAGTTTTTGATGCCATAGTTTGACTTCCTTTTCTTCTTTGGCCATAGAACAGATAGAGGAGTTACTTGAGTTTTGAGGCTCCCACAAGTAGCAGTTATCTTTAGACCTAACTCCCCTCATGAGTTCCTTTTTATCTCTATTTGTGACAACACATTCTCTCTTTGTGAAGTTGACATTGAGTCCTTGGTCACAGATCTGACTGATACTGATTAAGTTGGCAGTCAGTCCTTTCACCGGCAATACATTATCTAGGTTAGGAACTCCAGGACAGTCTAGTTTTCCAACACCTTTGGTTTCCCCTTTTTCTCCATCACCAAAGGTCACATACCTAGTGGAATATGGTTTGATGTCCACCAATAGATTCTTTATTCCATTCATGTGCTTAGAACAGCCACTATCAAAATACCAGTCTTCTTTAGCTGACACTCTCAAAGAAGTATGACCTATTAGACTAGCCTCCTTTGACACCCATTGTTGCTTCTTGAGAGGAGCATCTTGATGAGAGTGACTAGGAAGTCCATGCAGATTGAATTAAAGTGGTTTTATGTGTCCAAATTTACCACAGTAGTGACACCTCCACCTTTGGGACTTTCTCCTTCTATGATTCACGTATTTGTTCTTCTGATGTCGTGACATCGGTGTGACATTCGGTTTGGTCTATGATTACCAGCCTTTGGTTTCTTGAATCCCAAGGTGGGTTTCTGGTCATCAACAAATCCCAGTCCATGCATGTTTCATGCTTTCTGACCACTCTGTAGGATTTTTTTCTAGAGTGTCAGTCCCAGGGTTTAGCATCCTAACAGATTTTGTCACCTGATAAAGTTTGGAGTTTAACATGTTGACCTCACTGTTGAGTGAGTCAATGGTTGCAAGATTCTCCTTCTTCTCAGCTTCCAACTTCTTGATCATTTTCTTATGCTTCTCCCCTAGTTGACATACTTCAGCACTTCTGATGTATAGCTGTTTATATGAGGCTGCAAGTTCATCAAAGGTCAGCTCATCTTCACTTAAGTCACCATCAGATACGCATACACTGTTCAAAACAGTGACATGTTTGGCTGATTCTTCTTCTGATCCACTTTCAGAATCTCCATCAGACCAAGTGACTACTAGGCCCTTCTTTTGCTTCTTGAGATAGGTGGGACATTCAGCTCTAAGGTGCCCATATCCCTCACATTCATAACACTGAGATCCTTTTCCTTGGTTGGATTTTTCTTCAGACTTTACTCTTTTGTTAATGTCAGATGAGATGTTCTTGACATTAAGTCTACCCTTCTTATCTACCCTTTTCACGAGTCTGTTGAATTATCTTCCAAGCATAGCTACAACTTTTGAGAGATTCTCCTCGCTTCCATCATTGTCTTCATCTGGGTCCTCTGTAGTGTTTGAGGAAAGGGCTATGCTTTTGTTCTTCTTCTCCACTTGATTACACAATCCCATCTCAAATGTTTGGAGGGACCCAATGAGTTCATCCACTTTCATGTTGCATATATCCTGAGCTTCTTCAACAGCAGTGACTTTCAAGGCAAACCTCTTAGGTAAAGATCTTAGAATCTTCCTCACAAGCTTTTCTTCAGACATCTTTTCTCCTAAAGCACCTGAGGTGTTGGAAATCTCAAGAATATTCATGTAGAATTCATGAATAGACTCATCCTCTTTCATTCTCAAATTTTCAAACTTGGTGGTCAGCATTTGTAATCTTGACATCTTGACTTTAGAGGTTCCCTCATGAGTTATTTTGAGAGTATCCCAAACCTCTTTAGCCAGTTCACAATGATGCACTAGTTTGAAGATGTTCTTATCTATACCATTAAATAAGGCATTCAAAGCCTTAGAATTCCCAAGAGCCAAGGCCTCTTGTTCTTTGGTTCATTCTTCCCCAGGTATTAACACAGATAATCCATCCTTGTCAGTCTTCACTGGATGTTCCCATCCCGAGTTTGCAGCTCTCCAAGCCTTGCGATCTAAAGACTTCAAGAAGGCTATCATCCTAGGTTTCCAGTAGTCATAATTTGAGCCATCCAGAATTGGTGGTCTACTTGTGAATCCTATATCCTTATCCATAGTACCATAATTTATTTTCCCTAGATCTCACCTAGAAAATAACAGGCAGGGTGCCTGCTCTGATGCCAATTGAAATTCTAGGTACCCAATAGTGGATGTTATCACAAATGTTATGACATCCACTATAACACAGACTATAAAACTTAATGAAAAAATGTAAATGAAAACAGTAGTGGCCTTAAGAATAGACTTTAAGGGTTGAGGGGTGCGTGACCAATAGTGTAGAACTTGGTGGTGTGGTGAGTATGACTAATTAAATTATATTAGTAATATTTAGTTAATTATAATATTAGCTGAATATTATTAAATTAAATAATTAGTGATTATTATTATTTTTAATTAGTGGAATTAGTAATAATAATATTATAATAGAAGAGAAATAAGGGAAGATGGGAGAGATAATTGTTTGATCGTGAAATCAAAATATAGTGAGAAGAAGAGGATATGGCAAGGAAGAGAGAAGAAACTCCATTGTTGTGTAGTCTTTGGTTAGAACTCTAAGGTAAGGGTGGAGTTCTAATTATCTAAGGGAATACATGATAATGGTAGGTAGATTATGCCATGAAGGGTTTGAGTTTTCTTTCTCTATTCAAGACTTTTGATGAATTGGTAATTGTTGGATTGTGTAATTCTTGATGAATTCTTGATTTTTGAATTATGTGTAGTATATCAATGTCTTAATGGGTGTTATAATGATGAATTGTTGTTACTATTGCTGTTGGAATCATATGATTGATAAAGTTGCATGTTGTTGATGTTGTTTGTTGTGTGTAACCGCGAGTCAGGGTCAGAACAAAGTTATGAGTAGATTTACTAAAAAGAATTTGGGGTTTGAAACTTAAGAAAGGTGTTTTTTCGTGTTAAAATGTAGTACAATCATTTTGTAAGAAAAATGGAGTTTTGGGATGGGTTAAAAGTTATTTTCGTGTGAAAAGCTGCAGAAAAAGTGATTATGCATACAGTGTAATCGGTTACCATTGTGGGTGTAAATGGTTACACTGTCTAAAAACTGCGTTTCTGGGCAATTATGTGAGGGTGTAACTGGTTACCTTGATTGTGTTAACCAATTACACCATAAGGAAGTAGTGAATGGTGGCTGGTTACAAGTGGTGTAACCGGTTACCTCATTTTGAGTAGCCGGTTACACTGGATCATTTTTTGAAAAATTTCTAAAATTCATAACTTTAGTTCTGGGTGTCCGATTCGAGTGCCGTTTGAAGCGCCGAGAAGCTGACGCGACGGAATTTATTCTAAAAATGGTTTGTATACTAGAAGTTGAATGATTTTTCCGTATGATGGTGTTAAGCGCATTATTATCGTTATGTTATGGTGTGACATGATTATAAATGCCTTTGTAGTTGCTTGCTATGACGTATGTCAATGTTATTGGGTTGTTATGTCATGTTGTATTGTGGCCTGTAGTGGCATGATACATTTATTAAATCAAGGTCATTGTATGTTGTTGTTGTCATGCATTTCATGATTGCATGAGTTGTGAGATAAGTTGTGTGCCCAGGTGGGGTGTAAGTGTCTTGTCCGGATTCTAGTTGTAGAATCATATTGTTTTGAGGTGATCGTGTGCGAGTGTGGAGTGTGAGTAATCATGGAGGTCGTGTGCCCGTGTGGGGTGTGAGTTACGTAATGGAAATTCCAACGGGAATTATGATTCTGTAATTAGAATCGGGTTCTGATATGGGAATCGAATGGTACCACATGCATTAAGTCAAGTTGTGAGTCTCATTGCATTGCATCTTGGTTGTATGTGTTGTTATGTTTTTATATTGGTTGTGTTGGATGTGTGAATATATGTTATGGAATGGGTGAATGCACATGTGATAATCTAATGCTTGCTTATTATCATGCTTTCTTTTATATTATTATGATATCTCACCCCTTCTGTTTGAATGTTGCCTTTACATGGGAATCATGGAGATAACTCATAGTAGAGGAGTTGATGTTAGTTGAAGATAAAGTATTCCGTTTTAGTTTAGTGTCGGAGTCTGCTATGATGTTTAACACCGGGGTTATGTAACATTATGTTTGTTATGTTTTAATGGAGATTTTTGGATATCTCTAGAGTTGTAGTTGCTTATGTTTATTTTGAAAATATAGTTGTGTTCTGAATAATTATTTTATTCTGATGCTTGCACTGTTTCAATAAAAATTTATGTTTCAGACATGTTTGGTTATTATACTTATTATAAATATTTTTTTAAAAGTCGCATATGTTACATATCATGTTAAATGAGCAATTGTTTGTTGTTTTGTGACATCCTAAATGTATCGTTTCAAATTTACTACGATTTATATTTAAATTATGTGGGGATTATTTAGGATGTTACATCAGTGGTATCAGATCAAGTCGGTCAATCCGACCAAGTGGATTGGTAGAATCCTTAAATTACGTATGGACCTTCATAGTTAGGTGTTCATTTGTCCTGTGCACCTTCATAGTAGGCCAGTCTGATTTAAATTCCGTATCAGAGTAGGTCGGTCTGATTTATATTTAAATTATGTTATGACCTTCATAGTTAGGTGTAGTTGGCCATGACAAATGGCTGATGTAACACCCTAAATATCCCCCGCGTGATTTAAATAAATATCAGAGTAAAATTCAACAATTAAACATATTTAGGATGCTACTGCTTAACAAACAACTGCTCATACTTTCAGATATGTAACACATGTACTTTTAACATTGCTAATAATAATAATAATAATAATAATAATAATAATAATAATAATAGTAATAAATCATGTTTGGAAAATCAACTTTATTAAAGCAGCGGAAAATCAACATCAACTAAATACTCAAAACATAAACATGTTTTCAAAATAAATATAAAAAAACCAAAATCTCCAACAAGACATAAAAGACATAAAATGTTCCATAACCCCAGTGTTACACATCAGAGCAGATGCAACACTAAAAATAAATGGAAGACTCAAGCTTCCACTCATATCAACTTATTTACTTCGAGTTATCTGCCCATATAAAGGCAACATTCAAACAGAAGGGGTGAGATATCATAATTATATAAAGGAAAATATGATAATAAGTAAGCAACATATTATTACATTCATAATCACCTATTCTACAACATACCTCCACACAACTAACACAACCAATAACCAAACATAACAATAAATACAACCAATACGTAATGTAATAAGACTCACAACTTGACTCAATGCATGTGGCACCATTTGATTCCTATTTCAGAACTGATTCCTATTTTAGAATCACAACTCCCATCACAATTTCCATCACGTCGCTCACACCATACATGGGCACACATCTTATCTCACAACTCGTGCATACTATGAAATTCATGACAACAAAAACATACAATGACCTCCTGTCGCACCTTGAAAAATCAAAATACGACCCTCGCGTGAAAGGTGCAGAAATGTGGTTCGACATAGTCGCCACTGGACTTTATTTATCCCAAAAGAGGGAAAGGAAAATATCGAGAAAAAATTTAAAGAGGAGATAATAACATGGTCGTCACAAGCACATTCTGGGTTCGGGAGTCGGTTACACAAAGGAAAGGTATTAGCACCCCTCGCGTCTGTTGTACTCAACGGGAACCTCTTAGTTTAATTTGTGATGAGCGTTAGCTAAGCTTATTGTTTTCTTCTCAACCATAAATGCGAAACGACATGTTAAAAGGGAAACAATGCTAAGGGGAAATTGGTGGTTTTAGAATTAGGGTACTCACCAAGGATTGAGACCCTTGTGCCTACGTATGCTCATTCAGACGAGAGTCAGAAATCAGAGCTCTCGTAGTTCGCCTATGGGAAAAGATAGGGGAAACAGAAGATGGAGGGAAGGTAGCTTCCCAAGATCATCGCAATATTGTGCATATGTATCTTTATTCGGATAAGAATAAAAAATCATAGCGTCCGTAGTTCATGGATACGACCACGAAAAGAGAAAGGTTGAACTTGTTGAAGTTTGGTTCAGACGGTGATTACTCGAAGCTTAAGAAAGGCTTCTCGGACCCAAGTAGTCGGGAGAATGAGTCAAAGGTGTGACTCTCTCTCTTTTTCATATGCGAATGAAGTTATGTTTGAAAAGTGAATTGGAGAACGAATGGTTGAAAAATAGTTGGAATGTTTTCGAGTTGGAAGTGTTTTAGAGGCATCAATTACTCACACATGAGTAAGAGAACTCACATCCAAACAACTGAAAAGACATCAAAGGCTCAATCCCTCTCTTTTTCACCTTGAAAAGAGTTTCGATAGTTGCTAATAATTTTGATAGTTTGATTGAGAAAATCCTCTTGACGTTGAATCAAGGGTTTGATTATATTTGCGCGTAAAGAGAATATTGATTAAAAGTGGTTGATTTGAAAATGGCTCGACGACGAATCGAGGATTTGAAAGGGGGTGTGAATCGATTCTAGTCCCTAGGAGTGCTCCTAGTAATGAAACCACAATGAAATGTGAGAGTGTGTGCAATAGGTTGACGATGAATGCTAAAGAGCAATCGACTTATGGAGGGTGTTTGAAAATGGCTCGATGATGAATCGAGAATTAGTTTGAAAATGGTTTAGTCTATGCTAGTCCCTAGGGGTGCTCCTAGTAAACAAACCAAAATCAAATAAATACGAATGCGCACATCGAATGGGAGCGGGGTACATGTAAGTTACATGGGATTGCATGAAATAAAATGGTTCATTGTCAAGTAGCCCAGGAGGAAGATGTGTGTGTGCTGGGTATCCTAAACTAAGCCATGAGTAAGAGTCGGACAAAAGCTCCAAGCTAGGGTTTCTGTATAAAGTCCAAGTTCCGTTGCTCGGAAAAGTAGCCAGAGTCCAACAATTTAGGCTTTTAGGGTTTCGATCGTTATTAGTGTTTTTTTGAATAGTGTGAACAAGATATGATGAATATGATAAGATGAATAATATGAACAAATGAATCATTATGACTAGATAGTATCAAGATAATATAATCAATAGTATATGAACAATAGTATAACGAGATATATTGATAAGAAAGTAAATCAAGAATATATTGAAAAAATTAAATTTAGTAGTTTGTCGTTTTATCAGATGAATTGCTTTGAATCGAGTTGACGTTAGCGCTAAACCATCGTAGCATGATCTATGACGAAGATCATACTATAGGAGGTCGCGCAAGTTGATATTTGTGATAAAACATAATGGAAAAATGATATTGAGGATCATTCTCCAAGGAAATTGTGCCACACGAATAGAAAAAGTGACAGTCTCGTCTTAATTACAAACTTGCATTAATTAATCGAAGGTAACCTATCACGATTCCAAAGTATCGAAAATGATCTCAATGGTCATTCACTACAGATTTGAAATCATGAAGGTTAAACAACTCCAATCAACCAACATTTTTGAATAGAAAGACTTCATGGACCAAGCATGAGAAGGAGAGAATAAAAGCAAAGTGAAAATCAAGGCAAATATAAAAAAGCAAAAAGAAATAAAGTAATAATCAAAATATAATTAAGAAAGATTTTAAAAAAAATATTTAACAAAATATTTAGTAAAGTATTTAACAAAAATCATTAACAAAAATATTACTAATAATTAACGAGAATTTCAACAAGCAAATAACAAGATTATCAACAAAAATTATTAACAAAGTGTTAAATCAAAATTATCAAATAACTCAAAAGATTAATTAAACAAAATAGAATAAACTTGGGATGTTTGAAAACTAGAGGAGATGTGTGATTAAATATGGAAGGGAATCATGTGGGCTTGAAATAAGCATATAATCCCTCAAAGTAATACCATAATGGGAAGCAAGGCAAGAATGAATGGTGAAATAGCATGGCCCTTTGAGCCCGAGGCACATTATAGCCCTCGGTTGAAAAAAAAACCAAAAAAGGATAGCTCCCCTCATAAGAGAACATGGTGAAACAAATGGTCCACTTGATTCCATTTTAAAACAAAGAGATCTATGGAAACCGGACAAACAAGTTTTCACTTTCATCATCGACACTCGACGAGAATAAAAACAACAATCAACAACGACGACACACAATTCATTCCCACCTTTGTGCGCCTTCTCTGTCCTCCACAAACGTTTTTTCACAATTTCAGTTTAGATCTCCAGGTTCATATTGTGTCTGATTTCATTTCAATGATTCTCAGTCTTTCTTCTTCATCTCCTCCGTTTCTGTGTTTTGAATCTCGAATTGGGTTTGATTATAGAAATGTTTGGGGGTTTTGATTTTGAATGGGTTTTTGAGGTTGATTTGATTTGAAGATTGGGTGTTAGGTTAAGGAATGGTTGAGGTAGGATTTGAGCATCATATGTTTGGCTCTGATGAGGTTCCAAAAATGAGGTGAGGATGGTTGTATTTATAGAGCAAATGGAGGGTGCTTTGTAAAGTTGTTGTGCATTTTATCACGTTATTATTGTTGTTGCGGATGAATTTGTGTCGTATGCATTTTGTGGAATATTTTGTGTGAGCTGGAAATTTCACGTAACGGTCTTATTGTGTTGTTTGCAGGTTTTTTCACTCTGTGTTGTTGTGTGAATTTGATTTCATAGGTTGCGTAAGGATTGTGTGTGTTGCTGTAGTTATGTGAATGGTTTGAAGAGTGGTTGATATGGTGTGTATTGCTTTTACAAGTTGGAATATTGGTCATGAAAAATTGTGGTGTCGTACGAGATGGTGCGAGTCATTGTTGTGGCACGTGAATTTTGCTGGCTGATATACACTTTTCAATTCAATATTTTCAATTTGGTTGTAATCATAAAAATGGACTATGGTCTTAAAGAAATTTTACCCCATACCCCTACAATTATACCCATACCCCTACACTAAATTTTTTGGACCAAAATACCCTCGTATGAAAAGTTATAATTTTTTGGTTTGTTTACCGGAAGACTTTTTGGAAGTCTTCCGGTTCACATTTTTTTGGTTTGTTTACCGGAAGACTTTTTGGAAGTCTTCCAGTTTACATTTTTTTTTATTTGTTTACTGGAAGACTTTTTGGAAGTCTTCCGGTTCACATTTTTTTGATTTGTTTACCAGGAGACTTTTTGGAAATCTTCCGGTTCATGTTTATTTTTTTTTTTTTTTAATTTTTAATTTTTTTTTAATATTCAAATTACAAATATATTTATTCTATTTACTCTATTTTAGTTAATTAATATATTTATTCTATTTACTTTATTTATTAATAGTCATTATTCCACTAATTTGATTTTTTATTAATTTATTCTTATTTATTTACTTAATAATAATTACTCCACTAATTTGGTATTATTTTTTTTAATACATAAAAATAAAAGTTGTTAACTAATTTATATATTGATTGTGTTCTTTAAAGAAGAAAATTAACAATTTAATAATATGTTTATATGAAAAATAAAAATAAATATCATATTTAAATTATAATCCTATCATTTCTTCTATCAAAAACTTTCACCAAAAAATTATAATATATAACATTTATAATTATTTAAACAATATTTTATGGGGTAAAATATTAACTTTTAAAAATATATTTTATGGGGTAAAATATACTTTTAAAAATTTTCACCATAAAATATTAACTTTTAAAATTTGTAGGGGTAAAATATTTTATGGGATAAAATATTAACTTTTAAAATATTAAAAACTAATTAAATCATAAACATTTCCTTCCGAGTAATTGTGGTGTCTCAAAATTCTCAGGCATATCTAGAATCACAAAGTCGACTGAAAATGATAGAACATATACTCTTACCGAGACATCTTCAAGAATTCCATATGGGCATGTGATTGATCTATCCGTCAGTGTTAGAATCATTTGAGTAGGTTTCTACTCACCATATTTTAACTTCCTCATCATGGATAATGACATCAGATTGATGCTAGCTCCTAAATCACACAGAGAAATGCTAATATTTAGCGAACCAATAATATAAGGAATAGTGAATCTACCTGATTAATGATTTTGGGTGGAAGCTTACTTTGGATGATTTCACTACACTCTTCTGCTAAAGCATGTTTTCATCACTCTTCTGCTAAATATTTATGATTTAATTAGTTTTTAATATTTTAAATGTTAATATTTTACCCCATAAAATATTTTACCCTATAAAATATTTTACTCCTGCAAATTTTAAAAGTTAATATTTTATGGTGAAATTTTTTAAAAGTATATTTTACCCCATAAATATATTTTTAAAAGTTAATATTTTACCCCATAAAATATTGTTTAAATAATTATAAATGTTATATATTATAATTTTTTGGTGAAATTTTTTGATAGAATAAATGATAGGATTATAATTTAAATATGATATTTATTTTTATTTTTCATATAAACATATTATTAAATTGTTAATTTTCTTCTTTAAAGAACACAATCAATATATAAATTAGTTAATAATTTTTATTTTTATTGATTAAAAAAACAATACCAAATTAGTGAAGTAATTATTATTAAGTAAATAAATATAATAAATTAATAAAAAATTAAATTAGTGGAATAATTATTATTAAATAAATAAATAGAATAAATAGAGTAAATAGAATAAATATATTAATTAACTAAAATAGAGTAAATAGAATAAATATATTTGTAATTTGAATATTAAAAAAAATTAAAAATTAAAAAAAAAAAAACATGAACCGGAAGACTTCCAAAAAGTCTTCCGGTAAACAAACCAAAAAAATATGAACCGGAAGACTTCCAAAAAGTCTTCCGGTAAACAAACCAAAAAAAATGTAAACCAGAAGACCTCCAAAAAGTCTTCCGGTAAACAAACCAAAAAAAATGTGAACCGGAAGACTTCCAAAAAGTCTTCCGGTAAACAAACCAAAAAATTATAACTTTTTATACGAGGGTATTTTGGTCCAAAAAATTTTAGTGTAGGGGTATGGGTATAATTGTAGGGGTATGGGGTAAAATTTCCTGGTCTTAATTGGGTCTGTACAATGATATGATCTTTCTTTTTTGTGGACTTTTTGTATGAAATAATATGGGCTTTTGGTTAGATATTGGTTTTTGTTTTTCAATCAATTTTGATGTTTTTTTTGTACAAGTGGGGACTTAATAACACGGGCCTTTCACATTTTGTGAATTTTCTTGTAATATTTTCTTAACACTGTGGGCCTGAACGATGGGCTTCAAATTATGAATACTACATGAAATTATCTTGCAATGGCCTTGGATTTTTCAATTAAAAACAACGAAGAATAGAACCTAGATCTTCATTAGAACCAAATCTCAAAATTCTTGCTTTGTGACTTGAATTAACTCAAAATTGAAACGACCATGAATCAATCTCTGAATCAGTCCTTTGAACTTTATCACTTGCACTGATAAACTAATCATCAACCAGACGCTCAATTAGCAATATGCCTTAAAATTTGAAAATAACGACTTGTCATATGGACCTTAAAACCCTAACTGGAAAGTAATATGAATCTTGATGATTCCTCAACCATGAAGCATTGAACTTGACACAGCCTGACAAAAAACTCTAATTAGAACCCAAACCCATACCACTTGAATGGAGCACACCATGGTTTTAATCAGGAAACAAAATCTTACCTGATCAACAAGTCAGGTCAAAACCATTGAACTTCAATCAATATTTCCTACACACACCTTACCTGACATCTTCAAATGAACCTCAGTTCAATTTAATTCAACATTGTGATACCTTGAGCAACAAACACACACTTTTTGATTCTTTAAATAATGGTTAGCAGACGGATGTACAAATGAAAATTATACACATTGTTGAAGTGAGAATCAGATATCAATCTATTAATTAACTTGAATTGCAAATCATTGAAGTTCACCACTGAGCTCTGATTTATCCAAAGGAAAGGGTAAAGATCGAAGAAAATCCTAAGTGCGCTACATAACAATGAAGCTAAGAGATTGTGGGGTTCGGGAGTTGGTTATACTTAGGGAAGGTGTTAGCATCCTAAGTATCTGTAGTACTCTATGGAAGCCTCTTGTTTGGTATTTGTGTTATTGCTAATGTTTGCTTGCTAATGGCTATCTGCTAAGGTAAAGGTGCTAAAGGTAAAGACCTATGGGTATACAAAGTATGCTCGCCAAGATGTCACATCTCGTGCCTACGTATGTATCCTAACAAGGATAAAATCGTAGCATTCTTAGTTCACCTAACTAGGGTGAAGAAACTCTTGACTATGGTCAAGGTTCCAAGGGGAATAAGTATTCATAACAATGATACTTACATAGAGTTAAAAAAACTCCCTAATTCTAAGTTGAAAGACCTAACTGGGGATGACTTTAACAAAAGCTAAAGAGGGGGAGGTGAGTACACATAACAATGGTACACACGTAGAGTTAACAAACTCTAGACCTAAGTTCTAAGTTATAAGACTCTTAACAGGGTATGCTAAGGTCTTAACTTAACAAAGCCAAAGGGATATATGTTCTAACTTAAGGCTAAGTTGAAGGACCTAATTACTCTAAAAAGGTGAAGGGAAGACTAAAGATGAACTATCTATGACATTAAGTTAATAGAGAGACTTTCCTATGGACTAAGGAACAAAAAGGCAACCCTTTAGGATGAGAACTAACAAGCTACATCACTTGGGGAAAACATAACAAAGTTAAGAGGTAACATGATATTCAAATAAGATACTAACAATATTCAATCATGAAGTAAAATGTAATATGGGAAATAAAATGGTAACAACCAAATCATGAGAAGGGATGTAACTACATTCAAGGGAAAGACCTAACAAAGTCAAAAAGAGCAAGGTAACCACCTAGCATTCATTCAAAGAAGTTCTAAAATGAAATAGTTGCAACCAAGGATGACTTCAAACATGGATGTTACAACATCTAAATAATCATGAAGCAAGGTTCTCATAAGACTAAACATCATAGATGACAGTTGAAATACAAGCAAATCATGCATAAGTCAAAACATTACTTATCATAGAAAATTTTAAAACTCAAGATCAACAGGCATAACTCATGACAATGTTTAAAGCATGGGTATAATCCAAATAAAATAGAGGTAATAACCAAACAATTTTGAACAAGAATGAGATATGTGTGTTAACAACATATGGGTAGAGATATGAATATTCAAAGGATAACATCTGAACATACAAGTCAAGATTATATCACATAAGTCAAGTGGAAATAATACTTAAAAACATCATGGATGTGATATTAACATGTTTAATCAAATAGGTAACAACCAACATGTAAATCGGGGTTCAATCATGGCTTGGAGGAAAGAGATAACATCACCAGTTTCTCTCATTCAAACATGTATCTTAAGATTTAAATCTAAGGCATAAAAGCATTTAAGAAATATTTCAACATGATATGACAACCATAAATGACATGCATACATCAATATTCACACAAACATGGAGGAAGATTACATGTTAAGAGAAAGGTAATAACCAAAGCTTCAAAGGCATGAACAAGAGAAGATTTCAACACACATTTGCATGTAAATTGTAACACCCCCTTTCTATACCCCCAAATAATACAAATAATCATTTAGGCATAAATTCGAAATTTCATCAGAGTACATTTATATCATGGCATAAAAGGGGCATATCACATTATACCAAAAATTCCACACATACAACACCTGCTCAACAGATATGCAACAACGGGGCAACACCCACAAGGAAATTATTTAGAAAATAGGCGGAAACATCTAAATATTTCATAACTTCCAAAACATGTAATCACATACATGTACATCATTCAAGTTGACTTACAACATCATCAATATGACAATATTCAACCAACATGTTTACATAAACATTCATCAGTAGATACAAACATAGATGTATCACAAAAGAATCAAAATAATCCCTAACTACCCGGTGCTACATATCAGAGCCGACCGACCAAAAGGAATGAAGCCACGCTTCACAAATACTCCAGCAATCTAATCTGCAATGCCTCATAGAGCATTATAAAACAGCAGAAGGGTGAGAAACAATATCATAATACATAATGCATATATATATATATATATATATATATATATATATATATATATATATATATATATATATATATATATATATATATATATATATATATATATATATATATATATATATATATATATATATATATATATGTATATATATATATATGTATATATATATATATATATATATATATATATATATATATATATATATATATATATATATATATATATATGTATATATATATATATATATATATATATATATATATATATATATATATATGTATATATATATATATATATATATATATATATATATATATATATATATATATATATATATATATATATATGTATATATATATATGTATATATATATATATATATATATATATATATATATATATATATATATATATATATATATATATATATGTATATATATATATATATATATATATGTATATATATATATATATATATATATATATATATATATATATATATATATATATATACATATATATATATATATATATATATATATATATATATATATATATACAATATGCATCATCAATGTTTATATCAATTCATAAACATACACACATATACATATACATATACATTCACACATACATGTATCTTCAAACATTCCATTCATGCCAATTATCAACAATTTACATAAACATCTACAATCATGTTTATTCACCATACATCAGGCAAAGGCGATAAATGCAAATCATAGAGGCCAACTCGCTACTCTATGCAAATGTAATACGCTACCGACTTAATCGTCCATCAGATTCTCCGAGGAATCACATCGTTCATCAGATTCTCCGAGGAATCACATCGTTCATCAGATTCTCTGAGGAATCACATCACTCATCGGACTTTCCTCGGAATCCTATCACTCATCAGATTCTCCTAGGAATCACATTACTCATCGGACTCTCCTAGGTATCCTATCACTCATCAGATTCTCCTAGGAATCACATTACTCACCGGACTCTCCTAGGAATCCTATCACTCATCAGATTCTCTTAGGAATCACATTACTCATCAGAATCTCCTAGGAATCCTATCACTCATCAGATTCTCCTAAGAATCAACAGCACAAGAATGTACTTCATGATGCTTCACGTGCAAAATGACTCCATACACTTCTTGAAATGCATACATGTTTACAAACATACTCATGCATTCTTCACATTCATCGCATATATTCATTATGCATTCGCCATATATATATATACATATCACAATACATAAATACATATTCATCATTCATTCACACCAATTCATACCTGGTTTATATACATCATTCGATCTCAACATGCATTTCTATTCAATTCAAGTAAATGCACCAAATTGCCAAACAACCACATTCCACACTTCACATATCACAAACTAGGAGTCACACCATACGACTACCCACAACACATATGACAACATATAATTAGTCATCTCAGACAAGGAATGATCACAACCAAACCACACAATTGATCCACGAATGGAAAACACAAGAAAAGAAAATATGCTGCTGCATTCGCCAACCTTCGCCTGGCGAACCTTCGCTGCTTCGTTCGCCTGGCAAACTTGCCAGCGAAGACCACTGGGATTTATTCTGGAATTACTCGCTAGCACTCGCTAGCATACTCGCCTGGCGAACCTTCGCCACTCTCATTCTCCTGGCGAACTTGCCAGCGAAGACAGGGTGGATGCTTCTGACTTGGTTCGCTGCTGCTCGTTGGGCTTCGCCCGGCGAAGCTTCGCTGTCATTCGCCTGGAGAACCTGTGAACTCAGAACTTCCATGGCTGTTCAAAAGCCCAAACCTCACAAACCGACCAATTTAATCCAAATCAGTTCTAGTAGCACGACCCACTCATCACCCGACTATACTACACCGTCTATTACAAATTCTAACTGATAAAACTCAGTTTCTACCGATTAAATCAACTTCCGACCTAGAAATGGAAATATAGAAAACAATCCAATACATCAAAACTAGCACATACATGATTACATACATTATTAAGATGATAAAACTTCTCACCCTTACCTGATTAACCGCAAGCTAGGGTTTGATCTTGATGCTTTCCAAAGTTTCCTCTTCTTTCTCTCCTCTTTCTCTTCTCCTTCTTTCTTTCCCTTTTCTTTCCTTCCTTTCTTACTATCTTTCTCTTCTATTTCCTCTTTAATATCTTCCTATTATTTTTCCCAAAACATCTACTAACTCAATTATCTCATAAAATATCCAACTTATCACTTAAATAGGAAATGTCCAAAATACCCTCCAACTATTTTCTCCGAAAACTCCCAAAATCGGGTAAAATAGAATAATATGTAAACATAACATATTTCCATGAAAATTCCACATCAAAATAATATTCGCCCAGTTATAATAAAAAAGGTCTTAACGAAAAAGGGATAATCGAAATCGGGGCGTTACAACTCTCCCCCACTTTAGAAATTTTCGTCCTCGAAAATATTACCTGATCCAAAACAACTCTGGATGCGACTCATGCATCTTACTCCCCATTTCCCAAATCATACACGATCGCACACATGCACACTTTCATACCGCAATCATAGCTATGCCATGTGGCTCCTATAAAACCTTCAATTCGCAACAATCTCCATTGGAGATTATGGGCACACCGCCCGTACCCCACCCGGAATAACATCTCGGTCATTCTACCCTGGTGATCGTCTCACTAGGAACAACACATATTCATTCTACCCTGGTGATCGTCTCACTAGGAACGACACATAGTCATTCTATCCTGGTGATTATAACTATACCGCTTATACCTCATTAGGAACGACATACTAGTCATTCTACCCCAATGAGATCGAACCTTGGACATATACATATTCCAATATCATCATCTTGAAGTCTCCCCTCTTATCATCATCAAATCCACAGACTTTAAATCCAATTTCTCTTTCCGGTGGTACATCCTTAACATCCTTCCAGAAACATCTCTGAAAAGTCACACACCACTGAGAACACATCCAGTTCAGCCTTACTCTCCGCCGACAATGATGCAAACAACTGAACACTTGAGTTCCGTCCCCCAACAGTTTCTTCAACTCTTTCGGGAATAAGAAACTCTCATCCTTTCCATCCTTCATAGAAGAAATCCTCACCAACGGGAAATAACAATCTACATTAACTCTATCATGCTGTAATTAGCTCATACCCAAGATTACATATAATCTTTCTAATGGTAAACATACTAAGTCCATAATAAATTCTTTACCATACATGGTGAAGGGGCAACTTAAACATACTAAAGATGTAGTTACCGACCCCGAAGCGAGCGTCTCAATAACCATACCACCCTCACAAGAGTACAACACAATTCCAAACACTTAGCGTCCTCAAACGAAAAGAACGAATGAGTCGTTCCGGTATCAATAATAGCAATTAAAGGCATATTATTAATAAAGAACATACGTCAAATCAAACGATCCGCATTAGTAGTGTCTGATCCTGCCAATGCAAATACTTTTACACTTGTTGGGGCTTGCTTAGGTTTAGGACACTTAGCACTGATGTGACCTTCTTCTCCATAATTGTAGCACTTCACTACACCCTTTCTACAATCCGTAGCATCATGCCCAATAACCCCGCAGTTAGAGCACTTAACTTTGGGCTTTCCACACATAAAAGACTTATGACCCATCTCACCACACTTGTAGCATTTAATGGATCCAGAACTCCCTCCTCCAGGCCTCTTAAAAAAGTCCTCCCTTTGCTTGCCCTTATCAGTAGGCGTCACATAAGGTCCACTTCTTACCTGTTGCCTTTCTTTCTCCTCCTTCAAACTCTTGTAGTGAGTAGAACGAGTTTTACTATCCTCTTCAAAAATTCGACAACATTCAGTCAAGTCCGAAAATCTTCGTATCCTTTGATAACCCACCGCTTGCTTTATCTCAGGACGCAAGCCATTCTCATATTTAATGCACTTAGAGAATTCCGCCGTAACCGCCGCATAATGAGGATGAAACTGGACCAATTCCACAAACTTGGCCGTGTAATCTACCACGGACATGTTGCCTTGCTTCAACTCCAGAAATTCCATTTCCTTTTTCCCCTTCACACTCTCTGGATAATACTTTCTCAAGAATTCCGTGCGAAATAAATCCCAAGTAATTTCCTCATCATCTACTTCCAGAATTTGTCTCGTACCGACCCACCAGTCATCGGCCTCTTCCTTTAACATGTGAGTTCCAAGTCTCACCTTGTTTCTCTCAGCATAATCCATAACTCTAAAGATTCTCTCAATCTCCTTCAGCCAGATCTGAGCACTGTCCGGATCAAACCTCCCTTTGAATACCGGTGGTTGGTTCTTTCTAAACTCATAATTTGCATTCACATTTGGTGCGCCTTGCACCGCTCTAGCTATAGCCTCCAGCGCCGCAACCATAGCATTGTCATTAAGACCAGCCATATTCTGATGATTCCCAAAAATAACAACAAGGTTAAACAACCGTTTAACCAACACAACAATAAGACAGACACGACTGACTCAACGCTGGCTCTGATACCACTTAATGTAACACCCCCTTTCTATACCCCCAAATAATACAAATAATCATTTATTCATAAATTCGAAATTTCATCAGATTGATGCTAGCTCCTAAATCACACAGAGAAATGCTAATATTTAGCGAACCAATAATATAAGGAATAGTGAATCTACCTGATTAATGATTTTGGGTGGAAGCTTACTTTGGATGATTTCACTACACTCTTCTGCTAAAGCATGTTTTCATCACTCTTCTGCTAAATATTTATGATTTAATTAGTTTTTAATATTTTAAATGTTAATATTTTACCCCATAAAATATTTTACCCTATAAAATATTTTACTCCTACAAATTTTAAAAGTTAATATTTTATGGTGAAATTTTTTAAAAGTATATTTTACCCCATAAATATATTTTTAAAAGTTAATATTTTACCCCATAAAATATTGTTTAAATAATTATAAATGTTATATATTATAATTTTTTGGTGAAATTTTTTGATAGAATAAATGATAGGATTATAATTTAAATATGATATTTATTTTTATTTTTCATATAAACATATTATTAAATTGTTAATTTTCTTCTTTAAAGAACACAATCAATATATAAATTAGTTAATAATTTTTATTTTTATTGATTAAAAAAACAATACCAAATTAGTGAAGTAATTATTATTAAGTAAATAAATATAATAAATTAATAAAAAATTAAATTAGTGGAATAATTATTATTAAATAAATAAATAGAATAAATAGAGTAAATAGAATAAATATATTAATTAACTAAAATAGAGTAAATAGAATAAATATATTTGTAATTTGAATATTAAAAAAAATTAAAAATTAAAAAAAAAAACATGAACCGGAAGACTTCCAAAAAGTCTTCCGGTAAACAAACCAAAAAAATATGAACCGGAAGACTTCCAAAAAGTCTTCCGGTAAACAAACCAAAAAAAATGTAAACCAGAAGACTTCCAAAAAGTCTTCCGGTAAACAAACCAAAAAAAATGTGAACCGGAAGACTTCCAAAAAGTCTTCCGGTAAACAAACCAAAAAATTATAACTTTTTATACGAGGGTATTTTGGTCCAAAAAATTTTAGTGTAGGGGTATGGGGTAAAATTTCCTGGTCTTAATTGGGTCTGTACAATGATATGATCTTTCTTTTTTGTGGACTTTTTGTATGAAATAATATGGGCTTTTGGTTAGATATTGGTTTTTGTTTGTCAATCAATTTTGATGTTTTTTTTGTACAAGTGGGGACTTAATAACACGGGCCTTTCACATTTTGTGAATTTTCTTGTAATATTTTCTTAACACTGTGGGCCTGAACGATGGGCTTCAAATTATGAATACTACATGAAATTATCTTGCAATGGCCTTGGATTTTTCAATTAAAAACAACGAAGAATAGAACCTAGATCTTCATTAGAACCAAATCTCAAAATTCTTGCTTTGTGACTTGAATTAACTCAAAATTGAAACGACCATGAATCAATCTCTGAATCAGTCCTTTGAACTTTATCACTTGCACTGATAAACTAATCATCAACCAGACGCTCAATTAGCAATATGCCTTAAAATTTGAAAATAATGACTTGTCATATGGACCTTAAAACCCTAACTGGAAAGTAATATGAATCTTGATGATTCCTCAACCATGAAGCATTGAACTTGACACAGCCTGACAAAAAACTCTAATTAGAACCCAAACCCATACCACTTGAATGGAGCACACCATGGTTTTAATCAGGAAACAAAATCTTACCTGATCAACAAGTCAGGTCAAAACCATTGAACTTCAATCAATATTTCCTACACACACCTTACCTGACATCTTCAAATGAACCTCAGTTCAATTTAATTCAACATTGTGATACCTTGAGCAACAAACACACACTTTTTGATTCTTTAAATAATGGTTAGCAGACGGATGTACAAATGAAAATTATACACATTGTTGAAGTGAGAATCAGATATCAATCTATTAATTAACTTGAATTGCAAATCATTGAAGTTCACCACTGAGCTCTGATTTATCCAAAGGAAAGGGTAAAGATCGAAGAAAATCCTAAGTGCGCTACATAACAATGAAGCTAAGAGATTGTGGGGTTCGGGAGTTGGTTATACTTAGGGAAGGTGTTAGCATCCTAAGTATCTGTAGTACTCTACGGAAGCCTCTTGTTTGGTATTTGTGTTATTGCTAATGTTTGCTTGCTAATGGCTATCTGCTAAGGTAAAGGTGCTAAAGGTAAAGACCTATGGGTATACAAAGTATGCTCGCCAAGATGTCACATCTCGTGCCTACGTATGTATCCTAACAAGGATAAAATCGTAGCATTCTTAGTTCACCTAACTAGGGTGAAGAAACTCTTGACTATGGTCAAGGTTCCAAGGGGAATAAGTATTCATAACAATGATACTTACATAGAGTTAAAAAAACTCCCTAATTCTAAGTTGAAAGACCTAACTGGGGATGACTTTAACAAAAGCTAAAGAGGGGGAGGTGAGTACACATAACAATGGTACACACGTAGAGTTAACAAACTCTAGACCTAAGTTCTAAGTTATAAGACTCTTAACAGGGTATGCTAAGGTCTTAACTTAACAAAGCCAAAGGGATATATGTTCTAACTTAAGGCTAAGTTGAAGGACCTAATTACTCTAAAAAGGTGAAGGGAAGACTAAAGATGAACTATCTATGACATTAAGTTAATAGAGAGACTTTCCAATGGACTAAGGAACAAAAAGGCAACCCTTTAGGATGAGAGCTAACAAGCTACATCACTTGGGGAAAACATAACAAAGTTAAGAGGTAACATGATATTCAAATAAGATACTAACAATATTCAATCATGAAGTAAAATGTAATATGGGAAATAAAATGGTAACAACCAAATCATGAGAAGGGATGTAACTACATTCAAGGGAAAGACCTAACAAAGTCAAAAAGAGCAAGGTAACCACCTAGCATTCATTCAAAGAAGTTCTAAAATGAAATAGTTGCAACCAAGGATGACTTCAAACATGGATGTTACAACATCTAAATAATCATGAAGCAAGGTTCTCATAAGACTAAACATCATAGATGACAGTTGAAATACAAGCAAATCATGCATAAGTCAAAACATTACTTATCATAGAAAATTTTAAAACTCAAGATCAACAGGCATAACTCATGACAATGTTTAAAGCATGGGTATAATCCAAATAAAATAGAGGTAATAACCAAACAATTTTGAACAAGAATGAGATATGTGTGTTAACAACATATGGGTAGAGATATGAATATTCAAAGGATAACATCTGAACATACAAGTCAAGATTATATCACATAAGTCAAGTGGAAATAATACTTAAAAACATCATGGATGTGATATTAACATGTTTAATCAAATAGGTAACAACCAACATGTAAATCGGGGTTCAATCATGGCTTGGAGGAAAGAGATAACATCACCAGTTTCTCTCATTCAAACATGTATCTTAAGATTTAAATCTAAGGCATAAAAGCATTTAAGAAATATTTCAACATGATATGACAACCATAAATGACATGCATACATCAATATTCACACAAACATGGAGGAAGATTACATGTTAAGAGAAAGGTAATAACCAAAGCTTCAAAGGCATGAACAAGAGAAGATTTCAACACACATTTGCATGTAAATTGTAACACCCCCTTTCTATACCCCCAAATAATACAAATAATCATTTAGGCATAAATTCGAAATTTCATCAGAGTACATTTATATCATGGCATAAAAGGGGCATATCACATTATACCAAAAATTCCACACATACAACACCTGCTCAACAGATATGCAACAACGGGGCAACACCCACAAGGAAATTATTTAGAAAATAGGCGGAAACATCTAAATATTTCATAACTTCCAAAACATGTAATCACATACATGTACATCATTCAAGTTGACTTACAACATTATCAATATGACAATATTCAACCAACATGTTTACATAAACATTCATCAGTAGATACAAACATAGATGTATCACAAAAGAATCAAAATAATCCCTAACTACCCGGTGCTACATATCAGAGCCGACCGACCAAAAGGAATGAAGCCACGCTTCACAAATACTCCAGCAATCTAATCTGCAATGCCTCATAGAGCATTATGAAACAGCAGAAGGGTGAGAAACAATATCATAATACATAATGCATATATATATATATATATATATATATATATATATATATATATATATATATATATATATATATATATATATATATATATATATATATATATATATATATATATATATATATATATGTATATATATATATATATATATATATATATATATATATATATATATATATATATATATATATATATATATATATATATATATATATATATATATATATATATATATATATATATATATATATATATATATATATATATATATATATATATATATATATATATATATATATACATATAACGTCCAATAACATCTTCCGCGTTCTCACCGCAACTCATCTCACTACACCGTACATCGCAATGTATTCACAAATATCTATTTACAAATAGAACACTAAGCATATACAATATGCATCATCAATGTTTATATCAATTCATAAACATACACACATATACATATACATATACATTCACACATACATGTATCTTCAAACATTCCATTCATGCCAATTATCAACAATTTACATAAACATCTACAATCATGTTTATTCACCATACATCAGGCAAAGGCGATAAATGCAAATCATAGAGGCCAACTCGCTACTCTATGCAAATGTAATACGCTACCGACTTAATCGTCCATCAGATTCTCCGAGGAATCACATCGTTCATCAGATTCTCCGAGGAATCACATCGTTCATCAGATTCTCTGAGGAATCACATCACTCATCGGACTTTCCTCGGAATCCTATCACTCATCAGATTCTCCTAGGAATCACATTACTCATCGGACTCTCCTAGGTATCCTATCACTCATCAGATTCTCCTAGGAATCACATTACTCACCGGACTCTCCTAGGAATCCTATCACTCATCAGATTCTCTTAGGAATCACATTACTCATCAGAATCTCCTAGGAATCCTATCACTCATCAGATTCTCCTAGGAATCAACAGCACAAGAATGTACTTCATGATGCTTCACGTGCAAAATGACTCCATACACTTCTTGAAATGCATACATGTTTACAAACATACTCATGCATTCTTCACATTCATCGCATATATTCATTATGCATTCGCCATATATATATATATATATATATATATATATATATATATATATATATATATACATATCACAATACATAAATACATATTCATCATTCATTCACACCAATTCATACCTGTTTTATATACATCATTCGATCTCAACATGCATTTCTATTCAATTCAAGTAAATGCACCAAATTGCCAAACAACCACATTCCACACTTCACATATCACAAACTAGGAGTCACACCATACGACTACCCACAACACATATGACAACATATAATTAGTCATCTCAGACAAGGAATGATCACAACCAAACCACACAATTGATCCACGAATGGAAAACATAAGAAAAGAAAATATGCTGCTGCATTCGCCAACCTTCGCCTGGCGAACCTTCGCTGCTTCGTTCGCCTGGCAAACTTGCCAGCGAAGACCACTGGGATTTATTCTGGAATTACTCGCTAGCACTCGCTAGCATACTCGCCTGGCGAACCTTCGCCACTCTCATTCTCCTGGCGAACTTGCCAGCGAAGACAGGGTGGATGCTTCTGACTTGGTTCGCTGCTGCTCGCTGGGCTTCGCCCGGCGAAGCTTCACTGTCATTCGCCTGGAGAACCTGCGAACTCAGAACTTCCATGGCTGTTCAAAAGCCCAAACCTCACAAACCGACCAATTTAATCCAAATCAGTTCTAGTAGCACGACCCACTCATCACCCGACTATACTACACCGTCTATTACAAATTCTAACTGATAAAACTCAGTTTCTACCGATTAAATCAACTTCCGACCTAGAAATGGAAATATAGAAAACAATCCAATACATCAAAACTAGCACATACATGATTACATACATTATTAAGATGATAAAACTTCTCACCCTTACCTGATTAACCGCAAGCTAGGGTTTGATCTTGATGCTTTCCAAAGTTTCCTCTTCTTTCTCTCCTCTTTCTCTTCTCCTTCTTTCTTTCCCTTTTCTTTCCTTCCTTTCTTACTATCTTTCTCTTCTATTTCCTCTTTAATATCTTCCTATTATTTTTCCCAAAACATCTACTAACTCAATTATCTCATAAAATATCCAACTTATCACTTAAATAGGAAATGTCCAAAATACCCTCCAACTATTTTCTCCGAAAACTCCCAAAATCGGGTAAAATAGAATAATATGTAAACATAACATATTTCCATGAAAATTCCACATCAAAATAATATTCGCCCAGTTATAATAAAAAAGGTCTTAACGAAAAAGGGATAATCGAAATCGGGGCGTTACAACTCTCCCCCACTTTAGAAATTTTCGTCCTCGAAAATATTACCTGATCCAAAACAACTCTGGATGCGACTCATGCATCTTACTCCCCATTTCCCAAATCATACACGATCGCACACATGCACACTTTCATACCGCAATCATAGCTATGCCATGTGGCTCCTATAAAACCTTCAATTCGCAACAATCTCCATTGGAGATTATGGGCACACCGCCCGTACCCCACCCGGAATAACATCTCGGTCATTCTACCCTGGTGATCGTCTCACTAGGAACAACACATATTCATTCTACCCTGGTGATCGTCTCACTAGGAACGACACATAGTCATTCTATCCTGGTGATTATAACTATACCGCTTATACCTCATTAGGAACGACATACTAGTCATTCTACCCCAATGAGATCGAACCTTGGACATATACATATTCCAATATCATCATCTTGAAGTCTCCCCTCTTATCATCATCAAATCCACGGACTTTAAATCCAATTTCTCTTTCCGGCGGTACATCCTTAACATCCTTCCAGAAACATCTCTGAAAAGTCACACACCACTGAGAACACATCCAGTTCAGCCTTACTCTCCGCCGACAATGATGCAAACAACTGAACACTTGAGTTCCGTCCCCCAACAGTTTCTTCAACTCTTTCGGGAATAAGAAACTCTCATCCTTTCCATCCTTCATAGAAGAAATCCTCACCAACGGGAAATAACAATCTACATTAACTCTATCATGCTGTAATTAGCTCATACCCAAGATTACATATAATCTTTCTAATGGTAAACATACTAAGTCCATAATAAATTCTTTACCATACATGGTGAAGGGGCAACTTAAACATACTAAAGATGTAGTTACCGACCCCGAAGCGAGCGTCTCAATAACCATACCACCCTCACAAGAGTACAACACAATTCCAAACACTTAGCGTCCTCAAACGAAAAGAACGAATGAGTCGTTCCGGTATCAATAATAGCAATTAAAGGCATATTATTAATAAAGAACATACGTCAAATCAAACGATCCGCATTAGTAGTGTCTGATCCTGCCAATGCAAATACTTTTACACTTGTTGGGGCTTGCTTAGGTTTAGGACACTTAGCACTGATGTGACCTTCTTCTCCATAATTGTAGCACTTCACTACACCCTTTCTACAATCCGTAGCATCATGCCCAATAACCCCGCAGTTAGAGCACTTAACTTTGGGCTTTCCACACATAAAAGACTTATGACCCATCTCACCACACTTGTAGCATTTAATGGATCCAGAACTCCCTCCTCCAGGCCTCTTAAAAAAGTCCTCCCTTTGCTTGCCCTTATCAGTAGGCGTCACATAAGGTCCACTTCTTACCTGTTGCCTTTCTTTCTCCTCCTTCAAACTCTTGTAGTGAGTAGAACGAGTTTTACTATCCTCTTCAAAAATTCGACAACATTCAGTCAAGTCCGAAAATCTTCGTATCCTTTGATAACCCACCGCTTGCTTTATCTCAGGACGCAAGCCATTCTCATATTTAATGCACTTAGAGAATTCCGCCGTAACCGCCGCATAATGAGGATGAAACTGGACCAATTCCACAAACTTGGCCGTGTAATCTACCACGGACATGTTGCCTTGCTTCAACTCCAGAAATTCCATTTCCTTTTTCCCCTTCACACTCTCTGGATAATACTTTCTCAAGAATTCCGTGCGAAATAAATCCCAAGTAATTTCCTCATCATCTACTTCCAGAATTTGTCTCGTACCGACCCACCAGTCATCGGCCTCTTCCTTTAACATGTGAGTTCCAAGTCTCACCTTGTTTCTCTCAGCATAATCCATAACTCTAAAGATTCTCTCAATCTCCTTCAGCCAGATCTGAGCACTGTCCGGATCAAACCTCCCTTTGAATACCGGTGGTTGGTTCTTTCTAAACTCATAATTTGCATTCACATTTGGTGCGCCTTGCACCGCTCTAGCTATAGCCTCCAGCGCCGCAACCATAGCATTGTCATTAAGACCAGCCATATTCTGATGATTCCCAAAAATAACAACAAGGTTAAACAACCGTTTAACCAACACAACAATAAGACAGACACGACTGACTCAACGCTGGCTCTGATACCACTTAATGTAACACCCCCTTTCTATACCCCCAAATAATACAAATAATCATTTATTCATAAATTCGAAATTTCATCAGAGTACATTTATATCATGGCATAAAAGGGGCATATCACATTATACCAAAAATTCCACACATACAATACCTGCTCAACAGATATGCAACAACGGGCAACACCCGAAAGGAAAATATTTAGAATATAGGCGGAAACATCTAAATATTTCATAAATTCTAAAACATGTAATCACATACATGTACATCATTCAAGTTGATTTACAACATCATCAATATAACAATATTCAACCAGCATGTTTACATAAACATTCATCAGCAGATACAAACATAGATGTATCACAAAAGAATCAAAATAATCTCTAACTACCCGGTGCTACATATCAGAGCCGACCGACCAAAAGGAATGAAGCCACGCTTCACAAAGACTCCAGCAATCTAATCTGCAATGCCTCATAGAGCATTATAAAACAGCAGAAGGGTGAGAAACAATATCATAATACATAATGCATATAAACATATATATATATATATATATATATATATATATATATATATATATATATATATATATATATATATATATATATATATATATATATATATATATATATATATATATATATATATATATATATATATATATATATATATATATATATATATATATATATATATATATATATATATATATATATATATATATATATATATATATATATATATATATATATATATATATATATATATATATATATATATATATATATATATATATATATATATATATATATATATATATATATATATATATATATATATATATATATATATATATATACACACATACATATATATATATATATATACACACACATATATATATATATATATATATATATATATATATATATATATATATATATATATATATATATATATATATATATATATATATATATATATATATATACACACACATACATATAACGTCCAATAACATGTTCCGCGTTCTCACCGCAACTCATCTCACTACACCGTACATCGCAATGTATTCACAAATATCTATTTACAAATAGAACACTAAGCATATACAATATGCATCATCATTGTTTATATCAATTCATAAACATAAACACATATACATATACATTCACATATACATGTATCTTCAAGCATTCCATTCATGCCAATTATCAACAATTTACATAAACATCTACAATCATGTTTATTCACCATACATCAGGTAAAGGCGATAAATGCAAATCATAGAGGCCAACTCGCTACTCTACGCAAATGTAATACGCTCCCGACATAATCGTGCATCAGATTCTCCTAAGAATCAATTCACTCATGCCCCTCACAGGTACACTATAACTCATCAGATTCTCCTAGGAATCACATTGCTCATCAGATTCTCCGAGGAATCACATCGCTCATCAGATTCTCCGAGGAATCACATTGTTCATCAGATTCTCCGAGGAATCAAATTGTTCATCAGATTCTCCGAGGAATCACATTGTTCATCAGATTCTCCGAGGAACCACATCGTTCATCAGATTCTCCGAGGAATCACATCACTCATCGGACTCTCCTAGGAATCCTATCACTCATCAGATTCTCCTAGGAATCACATTACTCATCAGACTCTCATAGGAATCCTATCACTCATCAGATTCTCCTAGGAATCACATTACTCACCGGACTCTCCTAGGAATCCTATCACTCATCAGATTCTCCTGGGAATCACATTACTCATCGGACTCTCCTAAGAATCCTATCACTCATCAGATTCTCCTAAGAATCAACAGCACAAGAATGTACTTCATGATGTTTCACGTGCAAAATGACTCCATACACTTCTTGAAATGCATACATGTTTACAAACATACTCATGCATTCTTCACATTCATCGCATATATTCGTTATGCATTCGCCATATATATATATATATACATATCACAATACATATATACATATTCATCATTCATTCACACCAATTCATACCTGGTTTATATACATCATTCGATCTCAACATGCATTTCTATTCAATTCAAGTAAATGCACCAAATTGCCAAACAACCACATTCCACACTTCACAAATCACAAACTAGGAGTCACACCATACGGCTACCCACTGTTGCACCCCAAAATTTGACCAACATTTATTTACCCATCAAGAGTTGTATGAGACTTTGAAGCTAGCCAGGAAATTTATTCAAGTGATTAAAGGTTGATATCCTTGTCAGAGAACTCAAGAGATCCTCAGAGAGATTGGTTGAAACCAAGGTTGTGCGTCTCATAACTTAAGAGTTGTGGGAGGTCTTCAGATGATTCTGAGACTATGAGAATGGACTTGAAGCTTTGAGAAAGCTTATGAGATGTATTGAAAGCCATCATGAAGCCTAGAAAGGTCATAGCACAAGAATTCAGAGGATTCAGCCATGAGTAGTGGAATTAGGGTTTGACTGGGTCAACCCTAGGTCAACTGATGATTTGGAGAGGGTTGAGACCCAATCCAAGAGCCATGTTATCATGGAATGATGCATTGAGATTCTATAAGGATGATTCCTATACCAACTCATCATGATTGAGGAGTTTGAGAAGTTTTAAGCTAGGGTTTCTAAGGCTCGACAGTGTAAAATCCCCTAGTTTGACCCCTATCTTCAAGGCAGTTTTAGCTCAAGATGTGATTGTCATATCATCTTCCCCACAACATGAATGTTGTAGAGATTATTCTTAGCTTTAATTTTAGTACTAGAAGTCCTTGATAGGATTTGTAGAGCTCAAGTTATGGCTTTGACAAATTACAGGTCATCTGAGGTATGTGAATCTGGGTCCTTGAAAGTCACCCAACTTGCATCCAACTTTTGCCCTAGTAGGATGATTCCTATGAACTCTTGGTCAACATGAATGTTGTATATAATCTTCTTAGCTTTCTATAGAGTACTAGAAGTCCTTGATAGGATTTGTAGAACTCAACTTATGGCTTTGGCAAGTCAAGGGCATTTTGGTCATTTGGAGGTTATAGGTCATTTCAAGCATAAGGCCATATCTCCTATTTCCAGCTTCAAATGGAAAAATCTTCAACATCAAACTTGCTTAGAATGATGTTTTAAGGCTAGTAGGGAGGTCATGAGAGGTTGAAAAGGCTTGTATCAAAAAGTGATAAAAATGGCCTAAAATGGAGGCATAAGTTAAATAAGGTGAAATTGAAAATTGGAAATCACAAGTTATACATCCAAACCATGTCATATAATAGGTAATTTTGACTCCAAAGGACATTCTAAGAACAATGGTTCAGCCACAATTTTGATTTGGGGCTTAGATCATAGGGCTGCTTTGGAAATGGCTTACTTGCATCTTAAGGCACCAAAGCAAAACTCAACAAAACCCAATAAACAAGTTGGTTATGCATTGTAACACATCATAAATCTCATGTGGGGAGAATTTCAAGTCAGAATCAAAGGTTACAAGGGCCATGGCATGAGATAGCATATGGTGAGAAGTGAAATCAAATATCATGAGATGAGATATTCATTTTATCATTGGAGTGTTCCAGAAGGTTCTAGACAGTTCCTACAAGTTCTATAAGATGATTAGAACTTGCTAAAAGCAAAGGTTGGTGAGAGTTGGTGCAGAGAAGAGAGAGTGAGATCAAGAATCTTCCATTGCAAGTCAAGTCTCATTTCTTCATTCTTCTTCATTTCCATTCCTTTTTTCCATTCAAACACTTTCCATACATCATAGTGAAGGTGTGCAGATCAAATTGAGGGCAATTCCATTGATGAATAGTGCATGAGCTTTTGGATTTTCACCTCTGCAATTCAAGATCGGTTTCCAAGAATCAAGCAGTTTCAACCATTCTTTTTGCATACAGAAGCTAGAATACTACTCAGTGAAGGAATTGGGAAAGATTGAAGGTCTGAATTGAGGGATTTCTTCATCTGTTCACTCGATTTTACCAGGTTTGTAACTTTCTCTCTACACTCTAATTTAAGTAGAATTAGATAGAATTAATAGCTTAGAATGGTTAAGGATAACTAGGAGATCATTTCTGGAAAGTTTGAAGAGAATTGATGATGGTTTTGTTGTTGACAAGATTTCTGTTTGGACCAAGAACTCCTTGAATCTTGAGTAATAATCTTAGTTCTTTAGTGGAGGTTGATCAGTGATAGGAGGTGAACATTTTAATGTAAGCAATTTCAAGAATCTTGAGTTTTGATGTTCAAGCATAATTTGAGGTTTGATTCGTGTTTTAAGTTTGAGTGAGATTCAATGGAATTTGAGACTATAATCGTGTTCAGCATGAAAAATGGAGCATGTTTGTATTTTAAGTGATGAGTTTTGATGAGATATGGAGAGAATCCGAGTGAGGGTGATGATGATATTTGAAGTTCTGTTCAATGGAGTTTTCCCTCCATCCACGAGCCAGAGGAAGAAGATGAAGTCTCTACCGTGAGATCGTGTTTGACTCGTTGACATTTCCAATATCCAACGGCCTTGATTAAACCTCCGCATATGAAGGAGTTCTGAGTTGGTCATGAAACGCTCCGTTTCATTAAAGGAGCTTTGGGCTTTAGTTGCCAGACACAGCTATACACACCCCCTTCACGAGGCCCATTAGGTTTTAAACTGAAAATCATTGCTATTCTCACAGTGGTTTTTTCTTTTTCTTTATGTTTTTTGATTTAATTTCTGATTAATAAATGGGCCTAGCGCACTTACTTTTTGTACCCCCCATTCTGGGCCCATGCGCGTATTGAACTGCATTGCATTACTATCTGCACCACCTCTCTTCATATTTCATTTTATTTTCTTCCATTTTATTTCAATCTTGGAAAAATCATATCAATTTGAAAATTAAAGATTTTTTAATGGGAATTTTTGCTCCTATTTCATACTAATGTCTAAAAAATTATCAAATAAAAATATTTTCACTTCATGCATTGTTAGTATTTTTTGTGTATTTTCTACTTTTATTGCATTTTATTTCTTTTATGTTGATACATGAATTTGTGGAATTTTGTTTAGGTATCTCCCTTAACATTTTTAGGCCATTCTTTTTAGGATAGTTAGATATAAGCTTTAGCTTCCCCCTGGATTTATCCCATAATTTTGTGATTAGTTTTAGGATAGTTTTGATTAGATTACATTAGGTTGTGTAGAATTAGGTTAATCCTTAACATAGGTCCACAATAACATTAGAATTTTGGGTTTCTAGGTAAATATAGGTGTTGGGGCATATAAGGGTATTAAGGGTAGGTATGTAGGATCCCTTAGAAATTATATTAATATTTAATATAGTAGTATACTATTTTTGGATGATTTTTGTAGTTGATGATTGTTTGTGTTGCCCTTGTGGGCTTGAATTGTTGTTTGCTTTGCTTTGTGGGCTTGGAGAGCTTGGTATTGTTCTGAGGAGCATTGAGGAGCATAGTAGAAGACTTAAAGATGGATTGAGGAGCTTTAGAGCTTGATCTTATTTGTTTTGTCATTATTTTAGGGTTAGGGATTAGGAAGAGTTTAGACTTAGATAACTTCTTTCTTAAACATGGATGGTATCTTTCACCTCCATTCCTCCCTATGATTCAAAGTCCTTCCATGGTATAGACCTCTCTCCTTTGGAGGGATAAGTGATGTACCTAGGGAGTAGAACTTTTGAGGGAACCATTCCTTTGATGTTGAACCCTTATAGGTCACCTTTGGTGGTCAGTAAGCAGTTCAATGTCCCAGCTTATCCAGTAAGTGATTTCCTCTGGTTTGATTATCTTGAGAGATGTTGAGCTTGAGTTTGAAGATGAAGACTTCATTGAAGAGTGTTGAAGAGGATGAATCCTTGAGTATTGCCATTCCAGCTGAAGCTTGAAGAACAAAGGAGGTTGATACTTACTTTGATGCTTAGAGATCCTGAAGAGATCAAGTTGATACTTGTGAGTAATAGTAAAGCCTGAAGGTGGAGCTGACCAAGAAGCTGAAGCTTAGAGGAGAAGATAAGTTGAAACTTATGTTGAAGTATTGAAACCTGGAAAAGCAAATTGATATTTGTCAAGAGTAATTGAAGTCTGAAGACTGAGTTGTTGTTGGAAGAGCTGAAGCTTGAAGTTGAGAGAAGTTGGTCTGCTTTCCTCTGTTTTCTTTTCTGTATTGATGTGTTTTGTTTGACTTGCTTGATGCATTAGAATAAGTCCATATCTAGAATAGGTAGAATCTAGGAGCATGATTGCACTAGAGGTTGAGTTGCTCCCTCTGCTTGTATTGTTACTGTGTGGCTTTGCTTGCGGGTATTCGGTAGAGCCCAACTCCCTTGCCCATGTGGTGTGTTTGCCTGATGGCATTTTCTTTTCTTTTCTTCTGTATGATTGCAGCTTACTGTTATTGCTTGATAGCATGTTGTTTTATATTTCAGTATGATTACTGTTATCCATTCTGGCTTGAGGTTGAGATGAGCTTGTGGAGGCTGAAGCCCCACACACATTTCCTCCCTCACTTGCATTGCATGCATTTTACTGTTAAGCTGATGCTTTGTCTGTTTTGGTGTATCATTGACATGATCCCTTAGGACTCTCATTTCCTTTGATAAGGAATTGATGATAGAACTTTAGGTTGAAACCTATGCATGACAACTTCTAGGAGTTCCCTGTTCAAACCTCAACCATAGGATGAATCCTTGGCATGACAACAGTAGGACTTGATAGTCTCCCTCCTAGTTGGGCCTGTTCTCTTCTCATCTCAAAACAGTTTAAGATACAGTAATCATGAATGATTTCTTTCGTACGTTACGAGCCTTAAGCTATCTGAGAAAGGATTGTGGAAGAGTTTCTTTTCCACAGTCTGGATGTTTAGTATGGTACCCTTTGGGTGACATGCGACGCATTCACTCTCAGGTCATAGTCTCTAGTGCGGTTGAAATCGCAAACACAATAAAAAACACTTCTTTCGTAAAAGACAGGAAATAAACCATAGTTTCCCGAACTACGTGAGCTCTGATCTCTCATACCTGTTGAGAGTACGTAGGCACAAGATGGCGATGTCTTGGCGAGCTACCTTCCCCCATCACCCGTCGTAGGCCGAACTACGTTGACTCTGATTTCTCATTCTCTGATGAGAATACGTAGGCATAAAGCGCGATGCTTTGCCGAGTCATTTTTTCTTTTCTGTTTAAGCCAGCCTTGATAGGTAGATAGATAAAACCAACCCGTCCAAGTAAACACAACAAGCGTGGATCCCGTCGAGTACGACGAACGTGAGGGGTGCTAATACCTTCCCCTTGCGTAACCGACTCCCGAATCCAGACAATGGTTGCGACGACCTTGTCTTACCCTTTTTCGTTAGGTTTTTCCGATCGTTTCCTTTCCCGCTCTGAGGGATGAATAACGAAAGGTGGCGACTCTTCTGTTGTGCCGGCACCTTATTTTCGCGCAAGCGACAGCTGACGACTCTGCTGGGGAACTCCAACGGTTCCCTATGCGAGTCAATCCTAACGCTTGCATGTTTACTTGTTGGGTTGCGTTTATTTATCGCATTTTACTGCTCGCACTTTATTTCCCGCATTTTATTTTCAGTATAATATGATTATCTGTGCTGTTGTGGGATGGGAGTTCTGATGAGTGAGAAGCCAGACCCAGGCTTGAGTGCACTATAGACTTAGAGTGGAAATTAGTGGACGCGTGCTTGCTTTGCAGGCACTAGTGTCTCATGAAATCCACGCTCAGACGAGGTTCATCCGGTTGGCTTCTCTTTCAACCCTTTGGGTTGAGACGGTTGCTGGTTTGGTGGATTGTCGACTCTGGGGATCGATCATTTGTGATTCAGCCGAGTGAGGCTGCTTCATGAGCTGGTGATGCCACACCTTCTGGGTATCGTATCACCCCTCTTGAATGTCTGTGACGCTGATGAATGCATATGATGCCGAACTTGAGTCAATTTAGGTCCATACCTGTGAGCAGGGTTGGGTTTATTGCAGGAAACCTTGACCTTCAGACTACCTGGTTTTCTTGACGGTGGATCAGTTTTGTTGGTACCAGGGTTTCTCAGTTGCAGATTTGTCTGTTCGTGATAGAGTAGGTTTTGATCAGAGGATCTTATCATCAGATGTGTGTCTGTTCTTGATAGAGCAGAGTTTGGTCATCAGTTGTTTGTTCTTGATAGAGCAGATTTTTGATTGGGGTCTGAAGATCTCATCAGCAGATGTTGTTTGTTCTTGATATAGCAGATTTTTGTGTGATATCTGAAGATCTCATCAGCAGATGTTGTTTGTTCTTGGTAGAGCAAATTTTTGAGTGGGGTCTGAAGATCTCATCAGCAGCTGTATGTTTGTTCTTGATAGAGCAGATTTTTGATTTAGGGTCTGATGACCTCATCAACAGATATTTTTTGATCCTACATCAGAGGTCCTTAGTATCAGACATTTGTTCTTGACAGAGCAGAATTATGATCCTATGTATATGGTCCTATCAGATGGTGGTTCTTGGCAGATCAGATTTATGGTCCTACACCGGGGTTTTCTTCTTACCAGTGGTTGTTGATACAGAATCTCCACAGCATCAGTTGCTTTGGCCTCCTATTGCATGATTGCATTTTGCATTAGTTTGCATATTCATTTGCATTTCATTAACGTGTGTCTATGTTGCAGGTACCGTTTTCCCCGATCCAGGATTTCTTGCCTCCTATTGTATTGTTATGGGTTCTCTAAGGAAGACCGTGGCTTACAAGTTCCCTGGCCCCGATGTGGTAAAGCTGACTGGTTTGATAGCTCTAGCAGATGATTCTGTGAAGGATGAGTTCAGGAAATCCTACGACAGGTTGCTCAGTTTGGTTCACAAGCCTTCTGCATTCGAGGTGAATGGATTGCACGCTCTGCTGCATTTCTACGACCCTCCGCTGAGATGTTTCACTTTTCAGGACTTCATTCTCGCACCTACGCTGGAAGAATATGCTGATTTGCTAGGTGTGCCTATCAAGAGGCAGATGCCTTTTGTTCACATGGATGCTGAGCCTGATCTGGCTGGTTTAGCTCCTTCACTTCACCTGGACGCCTCCGAGTTAGTATTGACTAGTTGGAACAAGGTTCCTGGGTTCTCCTTGCAGTTTCTGGTGGGTAAGGCTCAACAGTATGCCAAGGACGGGTGTTGGGTCGCGTTCAATGCCATCCTCGCTCTATGCATATATGGCATCATTCTGTTCCCCAACATGCCCGATTTTGTAGACTTTGATGCGTTTCACATCTTTGCTTCAGGGAATCCAGTCCCTACCTTGATAGGAGATGTCTATCACTCAGTCCACTACAAAAATGAGAACAGGAGGGGGAAGAATGTCTCGTGCTGCGTACCCTTGCTGTACAAATGGCTTGATAGCCATTTGCCCAAGAGGGGTCCTTTTGTCTTGTCTGCAGCCACAGCTGAGTGGCCCGAGCGTCTGATGAGCTTATCTGCAGAGGATATTGACTGGTTTGACAGAGACAGGTTGGGTACTGAGGTGATCTTCAGTTGCAGCGGGTTTCCAAATGTACCTTTGATAGGTAGGAAGGGCTGTATAAATTACAATCCATCGTTGCTGGTTCGACAGTTCGCGTATGCCTTGAGGACTCCGCCGAAGGATGAAGAGGTACAGGAATCTCTGTACCTCACTGGTACTCCAGAGGGGGATCTACTGTCCAAGCTTCAGCGCGCGTGGAATGGTATCAGCAAGCGAGGAAAGCCATTGTTGGGAAAAAGAAACAATCAAGCCTATCCTCCGTATTTGACTTGGATCAGAGCCAGAGTAACTGCTATAGGGATGCCGTTTCCTCATGCCAAGCTAGAAAGTCCTCCAATGATCGAAGAGCCTACTATTGTGCCCATTCAGCAGCATAATCAGGTGTTAGCTGAGCGGGATGAATTGAAGCGGGCGAACGAAGAACTGGAGAAGGAGTTAGCTCAGCTCCGAAGCGAGAGGAACGAAGCCGTTCATTCTTTCAAAAGGCAAACAGAGTTGGTGAACCAGCTGGGTACAAACCTGACTAAGCAGATAGCCGAGCGTGAACGCATGGGTCGAGACTTCAAAGCTGTCAACGACGTACTGGCTACGAAGAAGCAGCACTTGGACGAGGCATATCAGAGGATATCCAAGTTCAACCAGCACTGGAAGGCTTCCCTAGCCACCAGGAAAGAGCGGGAGGATAAGCTGATGCTACAGATCTCCAAGCTAGAAGCCTAGGTGAAGGACAGTGAAAAGAGGTTTGATGAAGAAACCGCCCGCAGATACGCCGCCGAAGGCCAGCTCAACAAATCTCTCGCTAACCTGAAGGAGCGCAAGCTGAAGTTTGAGTCCAAGAAGTGGAGGTTAGAAGATTGCTTCGGCGAAAGAGCATGGGAAAGTTCGGTCGAAGGACTTCAGTATACCATTGTGCAGAGGGAATTACTCGTAGAGAGGTTGCTCACTCTGCCAGATCATCCAGAGACGAAGGAGTTGTTAGAAGAGTATCGCGCCCGTGGCCGTACTTGACTATTTGTATTCCTTTTGTTTTGATCATTGTTGTATGCTGACCATCACCAGGCTTGTTGGCTGAGGTCACGCTGTTGATTCATCTTGTACTTGCTGATGCTATGTACTGCCTTGACAAGCTTTCTTTATATATGAGATTGATGTTTCCATGATTGGGCTCGGACTTCTTCTTCTTATTATTATCAGCACTGGCACTCAGGCACTAGGATCGGGGGAAATCTCCCAAACACACAGACACACGCATGCATTTGCATGAAGCATTTGCATAGCGAGCATTTTGTTGTTTTTCCTAACCCTTTAGTGTTTACAGGTTTTTCAGGTTTACAGGGTGTCCCAAGCTGTTTCCGGTGGTTCCAGGATTGATCAGAGACTAATTCACCGTTATCCGACTAGAGCTAATCAGACCAGGATCATGGATCAAGTGCAAACAGATGTTCAGGAGCTCCGCGAGAGGATGGATCGCTTCATGGAACTCATGCAAGTGGTCGCCAACGGCCAGGACCAACTCAGGACTTTGGTTCAGCCTTTGATCTCCAGGGTTGACAGCAACGGCATCCTCCATGGCGGGGTTGTGCCTACTCCTCCACTAGTTGATACTCCGCAGAATGGTGTCCCCGTGGCCGGGGGCAATGGCAGTGCTAATGGCAACGTGATGGCCAACATCAGACTCAATACGACGGGTGTCGGTAATGGGAGTCTGGGAGCTAATGTCAACATCGGACCGGGCAACGGCAATACAGGCATCGGGAATCTGTTGGTGCCTCAACCATGGCTTGAGGATCATCAGGATGATGTGTTCTCTCAAAGGGGTGCTGAAGGGGAGCTGAATGCTGAAGCGCGGCTCAGATTCAAAGCACTTGAAGATAAAATGAGAGATATCGAGAATCAGAATACTTTGGGCGTTGATATGTCCAAGCTGGGATTAATTGCTGATTTCAAAGTACCTCCTAAGTTCAGGGTGCCTGACTTTGAGAAATATAAGGGCACCACCTGCCCTCGTGTCCACCTGAGATCGTACTACAGGAAGATGTCTGCCTATTCGGAGGACGAGAAGTTGCTGATGCACTTCTTCCAAGATAGTCTTTCCGGGCCATCCCTCGAGTGGTACATGGGTCTGGAGCCCACTAGCGTGTGCACATGGAAAGACCTCGCTGAAGCGTTTGTGCACCATTACCAGTACAACAGCGACTTGGCCCTGAACCGAGTCCAGCTCCAAAACCTGTCGCAGAGGAATAATGAAGGATTTAAGGAGTACGCCCAGCGGTGGCGTGAGTTGGCATCTCGGGTTCAACCGCCGATGGTCGAACGCGAGCTCGTGCAGATGTTTGTAGCTACCCTCCTAGGGGTTTACTATGAAAAGTTAGTCAACGGTATGTCTGGGACGTTCTCAGCTCTCATTATCATGGGTGAGAACGTCGAGAATGGGATCAAGATCGGGAAAATTCAAGGTGAGTCATCCTCAGCTGGAGGAGGAGGAAAGAAACCTTATGCTGGTAAAAGGCGAGAAGGAGAAGCGAGCGCTGTGACCAACGCTCGAAGGAAGGGCAAAGGCCCTCAGCAGCAGATAGCCAGTATAAATATCCCAGCGGCTCCGCAGCAGCAACCGAATCAACAGGGATAGAGAAAGTACCAGAATCGAGCATCTTTGGCAAACCGTCACTTCAAGGCACCACCTATGTCGTATGCGCAGCTCTTGCAGACTTTGCTTCAGCTTCAGTTGGTCCAGAAGAGGACGATGGCTCCCTTGACAGGGGCACCGCCACCGGGATACGACGCAAATGCCACTTGCGATTTCCACTCAGGGGAACCAGGCCACACGATCGAGAACTGCAAAGCCTTCAAGCATAAGGTGCAAGACCTGGTAGATGCCAAGATCATTAACTTCTCCGATAATGTGCCCAATGTCACGAAGAATCCTATGCCGAATCATAGGGGAGGCGGAGTGAACGCCATTATCGAAGAAGAGAGTGCAGGTCTGTTGACTGATGTCAGAGACCTAAAGACGCCGCTCAGCTTCGTTAAAGCTAAGTTGCTGAGAAGAGGGTTCTTTCCAGGGTGCGAAGAACTATGTGTTGCACCCCAAAATTTGACCAACAATTATTTATCCATCTAGTGTTGGAAAGTTGATCTTCAGAGGAATTGGTTGGAACCAGGGTTGTGTGCTTCATAGCTTGAGAGTTGTGGGTGCCCCTCAGATGATTCTGAGACTTTGAGAATGAACTTGATGTTTGGAGAAAGCTTATGAGATGTCTTGATAGCCATCATGAAGCCCAGAGAAGTCATTATGCAAGAGTTCAGAGGATTCAACCATGAATGGTAGAATTAGGGTTTTGACTGGGTCAACCCTAGATCAGCTGAAGATTTGGAGAAGGTTGAGACCTAATCCAAGGGCCATGAGATCATGGAATGATGTATAGAGATGTTATAAGGATGATTCCTAGACCAACTCATCATGATTGAAGAGTTTGAGAAGTTTTGAGTTAGGGTTTCTGAGGATTGTCAGTGCAAAAACCCTAATTTGATCCCTATTTTCCAGGCAGTTTTAGCTCTAGATGTGATTGATATCTCCTCTTCCCCACAACATGAATGTTGTAGAGCTTGTTCTTAGCTTTAATTTGAGTGGTGGAAGTCCTTGATAGGAGTTGCAGAGCTCAAGTTATGGTTTTGACAAATTACAGGTCAGCTGAGGTGTATGAATCTGGATCCTTGAAAGTCACCCAACTTGCAGACAACTTTTGCCCTAGTAGGATGATTCCTATGATCTCTTGGTCAACATGAATGTTGGAGGGCATCTTCTTAGCTTTAATTTGAGTGGTAGAAGTCCTTGATAGGATTTATGGAACTCAACTTATGGTTTGAACAAGACAGGGGTATTTTGGTCATTTGTTAGTTATAGGTCATTTTAGCCAATGCCTAAAACTCCTATTTACAAGCCTCAAATGGAAAAACTCAAAGCATGAAAGTTGTTCAAAATGTGATTTTAGGTCTAGAAAGAAGGTCACAAATTGTTGGAAAAGCTCATAGCATGAAGTTACATGATTGGTCAAAAATGAACTAAAAATGGCATATAAGTTTGAAAAGTTGAATTTGAAAATTGGTTTGGAGGATCTAGGAATCCAAAATAGGTCATCCAATATATCATTTTGATTGGAAACATCATTTTGAGAACTTTGGTTCAAATAGATTTTTCATTTGAGGCCTAAAAAAGGGACTTTCTTTGTAAATCTATTACTTGCATTATAAGGCAATGTTGAAAAACCTTACACAAGCCAAATGTAAGGGCTGATTTCCTTCATACACACTTAATATCTCATGTAAAGACATATTCAAGGGATTTTGGCAAGGTATGAAAGAAGATATCATGATATTTCAAGTTCTCATGTGGTGATATTTTCAATACTTTCTAGAAAGATCTAGATGATTCTAGCCCCTTCCATCACTTGCTATTTAAAGAGGGCCATGAAGAGAGTTCAAAGGTTGGTGAAAAGTTGCTGAGTTTAGTGGAGAGAGTGAGAGAGAAAGTGCCATTGTTGAATTTCTTCAAGATCAAGTAAGGTGCAATTCCTTCTTCCACAAGCTTCATTCACCTCAACTCTTGCAAACAGAAAGGTGTCCATTATTGGAGGAAGATTTAGAGAAGGTTTCAAGTGCTGAATCAAGTCCTAACACCCCTCACCATTGAAGCTTAGCAGGTTGGTATCTTGATCTAGAAGTCCTTAATTATGAGCATTCTGTTAGAATCTTAGGTGTAAGATCAACATGCTAGGTTAGAGGAATGTTTTCTGAGAATTAGGGAAGGATCCATGAGGTTTCGTGGTAGGGTACCATTTTTTGCAAGATTGATAGCATGCGGGTTAACGTGTAGTAATGGATATGAGGTGGTTTAGAATGGCTAGGGTAACATGTGGAACAAATTTATATCATTAGATTGAAGTTTGGTCAAGGTTGATAGCAGAGAATTATGGTGGAACCCCAACCTTCGTGCTTTCTGTTAGAGCGATTCAGGAGGTTTCATGGCCAAATATTGATATCATTGTGTTCAGGGTAATTGGTAGAGCAAGATTGCTTTTGGAATTTCTTGATTTCACCCAGCCATCAGTGAGAACAATCGAGTGGAAGTTCTGGTTCGAAATTAGGGTTTTCTGAAAACCCTAGGGTTTGATTGGAGAAGACGAACTCTAGCCGTCAGATGGTTCCAAGTCCTTGACTTATTCTCACAATCCAACGGTCGTGGTTTGAACTCAAAGTGGAGGGAAATCTGAAGCCAGCGAAACGCAGCGTATCACTTAGCCAAACGCTGCGTTTGGTTTAGTGACTGATTCTGGGCTAGCTGGGTCCAATGTGCTACGCGCACCCCCCTTGGATTCAGCCCAAATGAAATGAACTGCATCCACTACTATTCTCACCCCCTCTCTCCTTCCCTTGTATATTTTATTTTTCAATTTTCTTCACATTTCATTAATTTTCTAAAAATCATAACTAAATGAAAAAATAGTATTTTTAAATCATTCTTTTTTTAACATTTTCATTAAAATGTCTAGAAAATTAAAAAATATAAAAATTGCATTTTATATTTTAATTGGTTTTTTTTGCATATTTTACAAATAAATGCACCTTTTTTAACCATTCATTTCATACATGGATTTGTATATTTTTGTTCATGCATTTAGAAATAGATTTTTTGCCCATTCTTTTTTGTGGTGATTCATATTGCATTGTAGTATTCTCTGGATTTATTACTAGATTTGTAGATTAAAATTTGATGTATTTTGATTGTTAGACATTTAGGTGCTCTAATTAGGGTTTTAGGTTGTGTACTTGAACTTCAACAAATTTGTTTTGGGGTTTATAGGACAAATTAGTGTATGGGGAATATATGGGTTAAGGGTAAGTATGTATAGAATCCCCTAGAATTTGGCTAGAATATTGTATGGTGTTTTAGTATTTTTCATTGATTTTTGAATGTATGGATAGTATGTGTGTTGCTTAATGGCATAAGTTGTATTGTTGTGTTTTCTTTCTTTCTCTTTTGAGTGTGTGAGCTTTGAAGATTGAGTTGAAGACCTTGTGGATCATCATGGAAGCTTTGAAGACCTTGCAGAGGAGTTTAGTATAGCTTTTGTTGTTTTGTTTATAGGTTTATAGGTGCATAGGCAGAGCCCTAGATAGAATACTTTGTTCAATAAACAAGGAGTGTCTTGTTCACCTCCTTTCTTCTCTGTGACATAGAGTCCCTTAAGGGTATTCACCTCTCTCCTTTGGAGGGATTAGTGACCTTGCCCTCTGAGGTAGAACTTTGAGAGAGCCTGTCTTTTGATGTTAAGTCCTCAATGGCATCCTTTGGAAGTCAGTGAGTACTGTAACATCCTCACCTCATCTTATTGACTGAATCTTGTTTGTTGGAGCATTTGAGCCATTGAAGACAGAAGCTGAAGCTTTGAAGAGGATGATTCCTTGAAGATCATTGAAGCCTGAAGACTCTGTGAAGATCAAGTTGATACCTGAAGATCCCTGAAGATAGTGAAGCCTGAAGGTGGAGCTGATCAAAGGAGCTGAAGCTCAAGGGAGAAGATGAGTTGATACTCATGTTGTAGGGTTGATACCTGGAAAGCAAGTGATCTCTGAAGTCTGAAGACTGGGTTGCTGCTGGAGGAGCTGAGGCTTTCTTCTGTTTTCTTTGATGTATTGTGTGTTTTGTCTGATTTGTTTGTTGCATTAGACTAAGCCCATTTAGAATAAGTTCAGTCTAAGAGCATGAGTGCATCTGATTGTATTGTTATTGCTTGGCTTTGCTTGCGGGTATTCGGTAGAGCCCAGCTCCCTTGCCCATGTGTTTATTTTGCTTGATAGCATGATTTCATTTTCTGTCTGTATGATTACAATTTACTGTTTAGTGCTTGATAGCATGTTGTTTATTTTCAGTATGATTACTGTTATTCCATGACTGGCTTGAGGTTGAGACGAGCTTGTGGAGGCTGAAGCCCCACACACATTTCCTCCCTCACTTGCATTGCATGCATTTTACTGTTAAAGCTGATGCTTTTGTCTGTTTTGGCGTATCATTGACATGATCCCTTAGGACTCTCATTTCCTCTGATAAGGATTTGATGATAGACTTTTAGGTTGAAACCTATGCATGACAACATCTAGGAGTTCCCTGTTCAAACCTCAACCATAGGATGAATCCATGGCATGATAACAGTAGGACTTGATAGTCTCCCTCCTAGTTGGGCCTGTTCTCTTCTCATCTCAAAGCAGTTTAAGATACAGTAATCATGAATGATTTCTTTCGTACGTTACGAGCCTTAAGCTATCTGAGAAAGGATTGTGGGAGAGTTTCTTTTCCACAGTCTGGATGTTTAGTATGGTACCCTTTGGGTGACATGCGACGCATTCACTCTCAGGTCATAGTCTCTAGTGCGGTTGAAATCGCAAACACAATAAAAAACACTTCTTTTAGGAGATAACCCGTAGTTAGCCGAACTACGTTTGCTCTGATCTTTCATACCAGATGAAAGTACGTAGGCATAGGATGCGACGTCCTAGCGAGCAACCTTTCCCCTGTAGTTAGCCGAACTACGTTGACTCTGATTTCTCGTTCCAGACGGGAATACGTAGGCATAAAGCGCGACGCTTTGCCGAGTCATTTTTCTTTTCTTTTTCAGCCAGCCTTGATAGGTAGATAGATTATAACCAACCCGTCCAAGTAAACAAGCAAGCGAGGATCCCGTCGAGTACGACGGACGTGAGGGGTGCTAATACCTTCCCCTTGCGTAACCGACTCCCGAATCCAGACAATGGTTGCGATGACCTTGTCTTACCCTTTTTCGTCAGGTTTTTCCGATCGTTTCCTTTCCCGCTCTGAGGGATAAATAACGAAAGGTGGCGACTCTTCTGTCATGCCGGCACCTTATTTTCGCCCAAGCGACAGCTGGCGACTCTGCTGGGGACTTGATAGTTTCCTAGGGATCCAACGTCCCGAAAGCAAGTCAGTTTTGGGATCCGACGTCCCCTAGGAGAGTCAATCCTACCGCTTGTGTGTTTGCTTTTTGGGTTGCGTTTATTTATCGCATTTTTACTTCTCGCACTTTATTTCCCGCATTTTATATTCAGTAAAATATGATTATTTGTGCTGTTGTGGGATGGGAGTTCTGATTGAGTGAGAAGCCAGACCCAGGCTTGAGTGCACCATAGATTTAGAGTGGAAATTAGTGGGCGCATGCTTGCTTTGCAGGCACTACTGTCTCATGAAATCCACGCTCAGACGAGGTTCATCCGGTTGGCTTCACTTTCAACCCTTTGGGTTGAGACGGTTGCTGGTTTGGTGGATTGTCGACTCTGGGGACCGATCATTTGTGATTCAGCTAAGTGAGGCCTCTTCAGGACTTGATGATGCCACTCCTTCTGGGAATCGTATCATCGGTTTTGAAAGTCTGTGACGCTGATGAACGCATAGGATGCCGTACCTTGAGTCAGTCTAGGTTCATACCTGTGAGTGGGACTGGGTTTATTGCAGGAAACTTAGACCTTCAGACTACCTGGTTTTCTTGACAGTGAATCAGTTATGTTGGGTTCTCAGTTACAGATATGCTTGTTCTTGACAGAGCGAGGGTTTGATCAGAGGATTTTATCATCGGGTGTTTGTCTGTTCTTGATAGAGCAGGCTTTGATCAGTGTATTATCGGCAGATGTTATTTGTTCTTGATAGGGCAGATTTTGAGTGAGGTCTGAAGATCTCATCAGCAGCTGTGTGTTTGTTCTTGATAGGGCAGATTTTTGATTTGGGGTCTGAAGACTTCAACAGATATTCCTTGATCTTGCGCCCGGGGTCCTTATTATCATGCACTTACTCCTGTCAGAACAGAATTTTGATCTCGATCCTCTCAGATGGTTATTCTCAGCAGATCAGATCAGTGGTTTACACCGGGGTTTCCTTCTCATCAGTGACTGTTGATACCGAATCTCCACAGCAGCCACCTGGATATATTATTGCATACCTGCATTTTGCATTAGTTTACGCATTCATCTGCATTCCATTAACGTGTGTCTGTGTTGCAGGTACCGTTCCCCGATCCAGGATTTCCCGTCTCCTACTGTTGTTATGGCTTCTCTCAGGAAGACTGTTGCGTACAAATTCCCGACCCCCGATGTGTCGAAGCTGACTGGTTTGATAGCCCTGGCAGGGAATTCTGTGAAGGATAGGTTCAGGAAGTCTTACGGCAAGTTGCTTAGTCTGGTCTACAAACCTTCTGCGTCTGAGTTGAATGGGTTACATGCTCTTCTGCAGTTTTATGATCCTCCCTTGAGGTGTTTCACTTTTCATGACTTCGTTCTCGCGCCGGCATTGGAAGAGTATGCTGATATGTTGGGTGTGCCTATCAAAAGGCAGATGCCTTTTGTCCACATGGATGCTGAGCCTGACCTGGTTAGCTTGGCTTCCTCACTCCATTTGAGCGCTTCTGAGTTAGTGATAACGAGTTGGAACAAGGTCCCAGGGTTCTCTCTACAGTTTCTGATAGCTAAGGCTCAGCAGTGTGCTAAGGACAAATATTGGGACGCCTTCAGCGCCATCCTTGCTTTATGCATATATGGCATCATCCTATTTCCCAGCATGCCTGATTTCGTAGACTTTGATGCATTCCATATCTTCGCCTCAGGGAATCCAGTCCCTACTCTGATCGGAGACGTTTACCATTCGGTGCATTACAAGAATGAGAACCGGAGAGGAAAGAATGTTTCATGCTGCGTACCGTTGTTGTACAAGTGGTTTGATAGTCATTTGCCCAAGAGGGGTTCTTCTGTCTTGTCTGCAGCCATGACTGAGTGGCCTGAGCGTCTGATGAGCTTGTCGGCAGAAGACATTGTTTGGTTCGTTGACAGAAGCAGGTTAGGCACCGAGATGATCTTCAGTTGTAGTGGGTTTCCTAACGTACCTCTGATAGGTAGGAAGGGTTGCATCAGCTACAACCCATCATTGCTAGTTCGTCAGTTTGCATATACTTTGAGGGATCCACCGAAGGAAGAAGAGGTACGGGAATCTCTGTACCTCACGGGTATTCTAGAGGGGGAGTTGTTGTCCAAGCTTCGGCATGCGTGGAACAATATCAGCACGAGAGGAAAGTCTTTGTTGGGGAAGAGCGACAACCAAGCTTATCCTCCTTATTCAGATTGGATCAGAGCCAGAGCCAGCGCTATAGGGATGCCATTCCCTCATGTCAGACCAGAGAGTCCTCCACCAGTCGAAGAGCCTACCACTGTGTCCATTCATCAGCACAACCAGGTATTAGCTGAGCGTGATGAACTGAAGAGGGCAAATGCAGAATTAGAGAAGGAGTTAGCTCATCTTCGAAGTGAGAGGAACGAAGCCGTGCACGCTCTCAAAAAGCAAACAGAGTCGGTGAGCCAGCTGAGTGCAGACTTGGCAAAGCAGATTGCTGATCGGGAACGCTTAGGTCAAGACTTCAGAGCTGCTAATGATGTGCTGGCTACGAAGAAGACGCATTTGGAGGAAGCATAACGGAGAATATCTAAGTTCGACCAGCATTGGAAGACTTCCATGGCCACCAGGAAGGAGCGAGAAGACAAGCTGATGCTGCAGATTTCTAAGCTAGAGACTGAAGTGAAGGACAGTGAGCGGAGGTTTGATGAAGAGACCGCCCGCAGGTACTCCGCTGAAGCCCGTCTCAACAAAGCCATTGCTAGCCTGAAGGAGCATAAGCTGATGTTTGAGTCTAAGAAGCGGAAGCTGGAAGATTGCTTTGGCGAAGGCGCTTGGGAGAGTTCAATTCAGGGGCTTCAGCATACTATCAGGCAGAGGGAACTACTCGTCGAGGGGTTGCTCACTTCGCCAGATCATTCGGAGACAAAGGAGTTATTAGCAGAGTATTATGCCCGTGGCCGTACTTGACTAGTTATATCCCTGTTATTTTTGATCTTTGATGTATGCTGACCATCACCAGACTTGTTGGCTGAGGTCATGCTGTTGATTTGTACTCGCTGATACTGTGTACAGCCTTGACAGGCCTTTCCATATATATATGAGATTGATGTTTCCATGATTGGGCTCGGATTTCTTCTTCCTCTTGTTATTATCAGCACCGTCACTAAGGCACTAGGATCGGGGAAAAATCCCCCACGCACACAGACACACGCATGCATCTGCATGAAGCATATATGCATGATGTATATCTTATTGCTTTTCCTAACCTTTATTATTGACAGGTTTTTCAGGTTCCGCGCTGCTTTCGATCTCCAGGATTGATCAAAGACCCATCCACCGCTACCCAACTCGCGCTAATCAGACGAGAATCATGGACCAGGTACAGTCAGATGTTCAAGAGCTCCGTGAGCGGATGGATCGTTTTATGGAGCTAATGCAGGTGGTCGCGAATGGTCAAGATCAGCTTCGTACCCTAGTTCAACCTCTGATCTCCAGGGTTGACAGTAATGGCATACTTCACGGAGGGGCCGTGCCTACTCCTCCTCAAGGGGATACTCCACAGAACGTTGTTCCTGCTGCCGGGGGCAACGGCAGTGCTAACGGCAATCTGATGACTAATCTCGGACTCAACGCGGCTGGCGCCGTCAATGGTAGTTTGGGAGCCAATGTTAACATGGGGCCGGTCAACGGCAATGCCGGTGCAGGAAATTTGGTGGTGCCTCAACCGTGGCTGGAGGACCATCAGGATGATATATTCTCTCAGAGAGGTATAGAGGCAGAGTTGAATGCCGAGGCTCGACTCAGGTTCAAGGCGCTGGAAGACAAGATGAGAAGCATAGAAAATCAGAACACATTGGGCGTTGACATGTCCAACCTCGGGTTGATTGCTGACTTTAAAGTACCTCACAAGTTCAAAGTGCCTACCTTCGAGAAGTATAAGGGTACTACTTGCCCCCGGGTCCACCTCCGATCTTATTATAGAAAGATGTCCGCTTATTCTGACGATGAGAAGCTGCTGATGCACTTCTTTCAGGATAGTCTTTCTGGGCCGTCGCTCGAATGGTATATGGGCTTGGAGCCCGCCGCTGTGCGCACTTGGAAAGAGCTTGCAGAAGCGTTTGTTCTCCACTATCAATACAATAGCGACTTGGCTCCCAACCGGGTTCAGCTTCAGAATCTCTCACAGCGGAACAATGAAAGCTTCAAAGAATACGCCCAGCGGTGGCGTGAATTGGCTGCTCGGGTTCAACCGCCGATGGTTGAGCGTGAGTTGGTACAAATGTTCGTGGCTACCCTTCCCGGAATCTACTATGAAAAGCTGGTCAGTGGCATGTCGGGAACATTCTCGGCTCTTATCACTTTGGGCGAGCATGTTGAGAACGGTATAAAGATCGGAAAAATTCAGGGCGAATCATCCTCAGCTGGAGGAGGTAGCAAGAAACCCTATACTGGCAAGCGTCGAGAGGGAGATGCCAGTGCTGTCACTAACGCTAGGAGAAAGGGCAAGGGCCCTCAGCCTCAGATTGCTAGCATAAACATTCCAGCTGCTCCGCCGCAGCCACAACAGCAGCAGCCTCAGCAGCAGAATCAGCAAGGGTATAAAAGATATCAGAATCGGGCTCCTATGGCAAGCCGTCATTTTGAAACTCCACCTATGTCATATGCGCAGCTTCTGCAAACTTTGCTGCAGCTTCAGCTAGTTCAAAAGAGGACGTTGGCTCCCTTAACAGGGGCGCCACCACCGGGGTATGATGCCAGTGCTACTTGTGAATTCCATACTGGGGCACCTGGCCATACGATTGAGAATTGTAAAGCTTTTAAGCACAAAGTCCAGGACTTGGTGGACGCCAAGGTTATCAACTTTTCTGACAACGTGCCCAACGTCACCAAGAATCCAATGCCTCATCATAGGGGGGGCGGGGTGAATGCTGTCATCACCGAGGAGAGTGCGGACTTGCTGACTGATGTCAAAGATTTGAAGACGCCGTTGAGTTTTGTCAAGGCTAAGTTGCTGAAGAAGGGCTTCTTCCCTGGATGTGGAGAATTATGTATGGCTTGTGCTACGCTTCCTGATGGGTGTGAGCAGCTGATCGAAGGTATCCAGAGTCTGATGACCGAGGGCATTTTGCAATTCAGCCGGAGCGTTGAAAGTGCATCAGGGGAAGTTGTGCTGAAGCAGGCAGACGAAGTTGCTACCATTACCATTCCTCGCCACCCTATTACTATTTCTGCGCCTCGTCCGCCTACTATTACCATCACCAGGGCCGGACCAATCCCATTCGAGAGTACCAATGCCGTTCCATGGCATTATGGCGCCGAAGTTTATTGTAATGGTCAGAAGATAGAGCTTGAGCCGTTCGAGTCAACTGTGCAGAATCTTACTGAAGTCAGTGGCATCACTAGGAGCGGCAGAGTGTTCGCACCAGCAGAGGTTGCAGCAGAGAAAGTGGTCCAAGCCGACGCTGTGGATAAGGGTAAAGGTAAAGCTGTTGAAGAGGTCCCTGTAGGGGCAGAGAAGGACTTGCTGGTTAAAGATGCTGAAGAGTTCATGCGACTAATCAAGAAGAGTGACTACAAAATTGTAGATCATCTTCATCAGACTCCGTCAAAGATCTCGATTCTTAACTTGTTGCTGTGCTCTGAGGCGCACCGCAATGCATTGCTGAAGGTATTGAATGCTGCATACGTGCCGCAGGAGATATCAGTGAATCAACTCGAGGAGGTAGTAGCCCATGTCAATGCTGGTAATGGGCTGGGATTTACAGATCTGGAGCTGACTCCTAAGGGAAGAGATCACAACAGCGCCTTGCACGTCTCAATAGAGTGCAGAGGCACGATTATGTCACATGTCCTGGTGGATACGGGTTCCTCGCTTAACGTGCTTCCGAAGAAGGCACTGATGAAGTTGGATACCCGTGGACTGCTGTGCACGCCCAGTGATCTGGTCGTGAAAGCCTTTGACGGAACCAAGCGTCACGTCTTCGGAGAATTGACTCTGCCAATTCAGGTTGGCCCAGAGACGTTCAATGCAGTTTTCTATATCATGGATATCATTCCCGCCTATAGTTGCCTCTTAGGTCGGCCATGGATCCATTCTGCTGGTGCCGTGACGTCCACGCTGCATCAGAAGCTTAAATATGCCGTTGGGGGCAGCATAGTGACAGTCTGTGGAGAAGAAGACATCATGGTAAGCCACCTGTCGTCCTTTAAATACGTTGAAATGGATGGTGAGATCCATGAGACTCTTTGCCAGGATTTTGAAACCGTCAGAGTGAAGGAGGTGGCCCCTGTCGTCGCAGAGAGGCAAGAGTTGAACCTCTCCTCGTTTAAGGAAGCTAGAGCCGTTGTCGAAGCCGGTTCTACCCCAGGCTGGGGGCATGTTTTGGATATACCAACCAAGCAGGATAGGTTTGGATTGGGATATTCTCCGGAAGCTGAAGCTTCATCTTCTTCTGGTAGCTCGTCTCGTGGGAAAGGGCCGATCCTATTCACCAAGGGGGGAGTAATCTTCGAGGGTATCAATGCTGCGTCGGAGGACAGCGGGGACAGTGATTGCGATCTTGACGCCTGGATTCAACCGAGCAAGCCAGGCGAGCGCCTCCACAATTGGACCATCAAGGAGATTATCAAGCCGACAAGTGAAGAGTAATGATTTGCTTTTTACAATCTTTGTACAACCCTATGCCCTGCCCGGGGCATAGTGGTTTTACTGTCAGGGCCTTGTTGGATTATGTGTATGCATTTTGTTAATAAATAAAAGGCGTGTTCTTCGTAATCAAATATTGTGTTCTCTGTTATTCCTATTTTATGTTTATTTCGAAAAAACAGCAAAATGGCAACGAGGTTCGTGCTAACCTGCATATTCCTGCTTTAAACTTAACCCTTGTTATTGCAGGATCCACGTAACAGACGACATCGACTCTGGACCCTCTACGGCTCACTACGACTTTGATTGCCCGATCTATCAAGCCGAGGATGAGATTGATGACGACGAAGACCTTCCGGAAGAATTGGCCCGCTTGTTGAGACAGGAGGAGAAGGTTATTCTGCCTCACGAGGAGGATATTGAGATTGTAAATCTGGGTTCTGAGGAGCTCGTCAGAAATGTCAGAGTTGGGGCTGCGCTGCAAGATGATGTCAAGCATAGGCTGGTCGAGATGCTTCGAGAGTATAGTGACGTCTTTGCTTGGTCATATGAGGATATGCCCGGACTCGACACTGATATCGTGGTTCATCGCTTGCCGTTGCGAGAAGATTGCCCTCCAGTTAAGCAAAAGCTCAGGAGGACGAGACCAGACATGGCTGTAAAAATCAAAGAAGAGGTCCAGAAGCAGTTGGACGCAGGATTTCTAGCCGTTACCACTTACCCTCCGTGGGTCGCCAACATAGTGCCTGTACCGAAGAAGGACGGTAAGGTACGCATGTGCGTCGATTATCGGGATTTGAACAGGGCGAGCCCTAAGGATGACTTCCCGTTGCCTCATATCGATGTGTTGGTCGACAATACAGCCCAGTTTTCCGTGTTTTCGTTCATGGATGGCTTCTCCGGTTACAATCAGATTAAGATGGCACCGGAGGACATGGAGAAAACGACGTTCATTACCCCCTGGGGAACATTTTGCTACAAGGTAATGCCCTTCGGTCTGAAGAACGCAGGGGCCACTTACCAGCGAGCAATGGTAACTTTGTTTCATGATATGATTCATCATGAGATCGAGGTCTATGTTGATGACATGATTGCAAAGTCCCAAACGGAGGAAGAGCATCTGGTCAATTTGTTGAAGCTGTTTGAAAGGCTTAGGAAGTTCAGGCTGAGGCTGAATCCTAACAAATGCACTTTCGGAGTGCGGTCCGGAAAGCTACTGGGGTTTATCGTTAGTGAACGAGGTATTGAAGTTGATCCTGCGAAAATAAAAGCTATCCAAGAAATGCCAGCGCCGAAAACAGAAAAAGAAGTTCGTGGTTTCCTGGGCCGAATAAACTACATTGCAAGGTTTATCTCTCAGCTCACGGCCACTTGTGAACCGATGTTCAAGCTGTTAAAGAAAGATCAGGCGATTACTTGGAATGAGGATTGCCAGAAGGCATTCGACAAAATAAAGCAGTATCTTCAAGAACCTCCAATCTTGATACCCCCTGTGGCTGGACGGCCATTAATCATGTATCTGACGGTTCTGGAGAATAGTATGGGGTGTGTTCTCGGTCAGCACGACGAGACGGGCAGAAAAGAGCATGCCATTTATTATTTGAGTAAAAAGTTCAATGAGTGTGAATCTCGTTACTCGATGCTAGAGAAGACGTGTTGTGCACTAGCTTGGGCCGCCAAACGTCTACGACAGTATATGCTCAATCACACCACTATGCTAATTTCGAAGATGGATCCGATCAAGTACGTCTTCGAGAAGCAGGCTCTTTCGGGCAGGATTGCCAGATGGCAAATGGTGTTAACAGAATATGATATTCAGTACGTCTCTCAGAAAGCCATTAAAGGGAGCGTATTGTCTGATTACCTTGCCGAACAGCCAATCGAAGATTACCAGCCGATGAAGTTTGAGTTCCCTGACGAGGATATTATGTTTCTCAAAGCGAAGGATTGCGATGAGCCGTTGCCCGACGAGGGGCCAGATAGGAAGTCTCAGTGGAAGTTGATATTCGATGGAGCGGTTAATTCCTATGGAAGTGGCATCGGGGCTATCATCACTACTCCTCACGGATCCCATATCCCGTTTACTGCGAGACTGACGTTTCCAGTTACCAACAATGAAGCCGAGTATGAGGCATGTATTATGGGTCTAGAAGAGGCAATTGATTTGAGAATCAAGAATCTAGACATATATGGTGACTCAGCGCTTGTAATCAATCAGATTAAAGGGGAGTGGGAAACTCGTCAAGCGAATCTAGTGCCGTACATGAATTATGCCAGGAGGCTGCTTCCGTTCTTCGACCGAGTGGAACTTCATCATGTACCTAGGGCTGAAAATCAGATGGCTGACGCCTTAGCCACGTTGGCTTCGATGTATAAGGTCAATCTTTGGAATGAAGCTCCGAGCATTGTTCTTTCGCGTCTTGATAGACCGGCATTTGTGTTTGCAATCGAGGATGCCACCGACGGCGAGCCATGGTTCCACGACATCCAGACCTTCCTTACGACTAAGGAGTATCCTGCGGGTGCGTCAACCCAGGATAAGAAGACTCTGAGGAGGCTGTCTGGAAACTTTTATCTCAATCCTGACGGGGTGTTGTATAAGAGAAACCACGATCTCGTGCTACTCAGATGTGTGGATGAAAAAGAGGCGAGTATGCTCATGGAGGAAGTCCATGAGGGCACATTTGGTACGCACGCTGGCGGGCATGCCATGACGAGAAAGATCCTGAGAGCAGGGTATTACTGGCTGACGATGGAGTCGGATTGCTTCAGATTCGCGAGGAGATGTCACAAATGCCAGATTTATGCTGATAAAGTTCATGTGCCGCCGTGCCCATTGAATGTCATGTCCTCCCCTTGGCCGTTCTCCATGTGGGGCATCGACATGATAGGCAAGATCGAGCCCACTGCATCCAATGGTCATCGTTTCATTCTGGTAGCTATCGACTACTTCACCAAATGGGTGGAGGCAGCCTCGTACGCTAATGTGACCAAGCAGGTGGTAGCTAAGTTCATAAAGAGGGACATCATCTGCGTTATGGAATTCCCGAGCGGATCATTACTGATAATGGTTCGAATTTGAATAACAAGATGATGAAGGAGCTGTGCCAGAGCTTCAAGATTGAACACCACAACTCATCTCCTTACAGGCCGAAGATGAATGGCGCTGTTGAAGCGGCCAACAAGAACATCAAGAAGATCGTTCAGAAGATGGTTGTGACGTACAAAGATTGGCACGAGATGCTGCCATTTGCCTTGCACGGTTATCGTACGACGGTGCGTACGTCGACCGGGGCAACTCCTTTCTCCTTGGTGTACGGTATGGAAGCTGTCCTACCGTTAGAGGTGGAGATTCCCTCTTTGCGAGTTTTGGTTGATGTAAAACTCGACGAGGCAGAATGGGTTACGAATCGCTTGAACCAACTCAGCCTGATGGACGAGAAGAGGTTAGCATCGATCGCATTTGGTCGTCTGTACCAAAGCCGAATGAAGAAAGCTTACGATAAGAAGGTGCGTCCCAGAAGCTTTCAGACGGGTGATCTCGTCCTGAAGAAGATTCTTCCGCCACACTCCGATCACCGGGGCAAGTGGACTCCGAATTACGAAGGGTCGTATGTCGTCAGCAAGGTCTTCTCGGGAGGAGCTTTGTTGTTATCCACGATGGATGGTGAAGATTTTGCATCCCCGGTGAACGCGGACGCAGTTAAAAAATACTTTGCTTGAAAGAGACCCGCTGGACAAAAAAGAAAGAGTCCAGGCAAAAAAGGGGCATCCCGGCGAACCAAAAACAGAATAAAAGGTTCGGGCAAAAATTAGGGATATATTGAAAAATGTACACCCGCGAAGTCGAAAACCTACACTGGGCGGCTTCGGCAAAAAAGGGTATCCCAGTGAACTGAAAACCCGAAAGGGCGGTTCACGCAAAAGTTAGGGATTTGAATAAGCAAATGACTGCGTTCCGCGTATGGACTTTCATTGTTTGGTGGTTCGGAAGACCTGAGGGCCGTTTATCTGACTCGATCTCTTCCAAAGCTGAAGCGTCGGAGAGGTATCAAAGTCGAGTGGGTCTTAGAGGGATCAACTCATGGTGTTCGTCTACGCCTCGATTGCCAACATTTGTATATACTGATGTATATTTATGTTTTCTTTTTCGTGCGACTTCCTCATTCCAGGAGTTTGCCTCTGTTGTAAAACATTTTTACCCATTCAGGGGTTCATCATCAATAAAAATGCACATTATTCCGCAATTCTACTTGTCTGTTTAGCATTTATCTGTTTTGTTTACGAATGAAAACACCGATGTTTTTTGATAAAATACGCATACATAAACCTACGGGCCTAGGCCCATTGATTGTTGAAACAATTGATTAACTGAATATTGTCACGAGATAATAACCTGGATGGGACCCTTTGAGGAGGGAGTCTTGTTTCGTTTGTTTGTGTTGTTGCAGGAGTAGTACCTTCCGGAAGATGTGCAGAGCGCACCCCCGAAGCAGGATTCTTCCCCCAGCACCGGGTCACAAGTGCAGATTTCATAGAAGTGTTCGGGTGCCGAAGCTCGTGTTTCCCCAGTAAAGTCTCCAGTGGAATTGAGATTCCCCACCAGAGTCATGTTCTCTCCTGAAGTTGGATGATTCCCTCTTCCCCAGTAGAATGTTGGTGCAGCTGATGTTGTATTCCCCTGCAGAGTTGTACTCTCCCCCGAAGTCAGATGATTCTTTCTTCCCCGGCGAAATTGAAATTCCGCACCAGAGTCGTACTCTCCCGTGAAGTAGAATGATTTCTCTCCCCGGCTGAGTCCGCAGAAAAGCAGAATCCTTGGAAGTTGATCAGATCATGATCAATTTTCCCCAGCAGAGCATGGGGGAGCTAATGTTGTGTCTCCCAGAGTCGTACTCCCTTTGGCGAAGCAGAATGACTTCTCCTTCCTCAGCCGAGTTTGCAGATGTCCAGGAGGGCCGAGTCCTTGAAGGTTGATCAGATCATGATTGGTCTTTCCCCAGCGGAGTGTGGAGCAGCTGAAGTTGTTTCCCCACAGAGTGATCATCCCCAGAAGAGTTAGCCGAGACGGCCACGCAGTTCACTCCCGTGATTGACATCACTTTCCTTCAGTAGGTTCAGGTTCTCGTAAAGCTTCGTCCCCTGCAGAAACCAGCTGAAGTTGTTTTCCATGCAGCAGTCTGCGGAAGATCAGTTCCCCAGACAGAGCCTGATTGATATTGGCGTGCCCACGTTCTCCTCAGCAGGATGATTCCTCTACCTGAGTAGTTCTTGTCTCCTTGACAAAAGGGTTTCCTCCCCCCAACATTCAGTTTGCTAACGGGATCGCATCATATTGCATGAGTACATAGCATTGTGCATGATTGCATGACATAGTGCATGACTGCACAACATTTAGCATAAACGCATAGCATTTCCACCGTGTGGAGCATGGCGCAGAAGCATACGCATCATGAGCATGATCTAGGTCATTGTTGTTCTTGCCTTACAGGTCTTCAGCCGAAGGATCAGTTGCTCAGGAGGATTCCTGACATTCTCTCCAACGAGGTCGATTTCTTGAGATGATTCCCAAGACCCCGGTGTAATCCCAACGGTCGCTCGCTCAAGATGATTTTTGAGATCCCCAGCGAAGTCTTCAGTTCAAAACGACCCTTGAACTCCTCAGCAGGGCCGTTTGCTTAAGAGGATTCTTAAGACCTCAGTACAGGTTCCCGAATGGTTTGCTCAGGATGATTCGTGAGCTCCCCAGTAGCGTTCCCAGCAAGAGTTGCCCAAGAAGATTCCTGGAATACCCAGCAGAATAAAATCTCCAGAATGGTTATCAGTACAAGATGATTCTTGAAGGTGCCTGACGGATTTGTTTGTTCAAGATGATTCTTGAAGTCCTTAGCAGCGTGATATGTCTGCTCCAACAGTGTTATCTAATCTGAAGATTGACTGCGTAAACGCCTGAAGGCGGTATCAGAAGGTTCCGGTGTGTTCATATGTTCTTGTTGATGAATCAACGTGTGGCTGAAGACAAGGTTCCAAAGTGTGTATACATAACAAGGTGATCCGTGTTGGCCTGAAGACCAAGTAAGTTATCCTGAGGCGATGATTGATTGCGATCAAGTGAATAGTGTTTCTTCTGACTGAAGTCGAAGATGTTTCTCCAGCTGAAGCGGAGTTTGCCTGAAGGCAAAAATGTTTGAATCCCCGTAGAGTCATGAATGGCTCAGGATACCATTTCTCTGACTGAAGTCATAGATTTCCCAAGCTGAAGCAAAGGTGCCTAAGGGCAAGGTTATCCCCAAGGTCATGAATGACCTAGGATTCATTTTTTCGGACTGAAGGCCGAAGTATATCCCTGACTGAAGTCTCGGATGCTCTATAGCAGAGGCGGAGTTGCCTGAAGGCATATCCATGCGTCCTTGAAGGTCAAGGACCATTTCTTTAGACTGAAGTCGAAGATGCCTCCTGCAGAGTTGCCGACGGGCAAAGTTTACATCCTTGAAGGCCAAGGATGTTCTTTCTAGCTGAAGCTGGAATAGCCGACGGGCAGGGTTTCATCTTTCTTCAGAAGAACTTGAGGATTCTCCAGCGGATCTGGAGTGGCCAGGGGCCAGGGTTTCATTCATATTCAGAAGTACTTGACGATCTTTTCTAGCTGAGGCTGGAAATGGCCGGGGGCCAGGGTTTCATATATCTTTAATGTTGAAGTTCTACGGCAGGCGGTGTGCAGTAGTGTTCCGATGTTCGTTATGGTTCTGAGGGTGAACCCCAAATCAGAGTGAGCTCGGTTAAGTCTCTCATTCCCAGCGGAGTAGCTTCAAATATGCAAGTGTGCCTTTTGTTCCATTTACCAGGGGCGAACCCCAGGTCAGATTTGTTCAGTGTTATGTTTGTCCGACGGCGAGGTCAGATCATCATTTTGTCCAGCGGCGAGGTTGGATGTTTGTTCGACGGCGAGGTTGAACGTTTGGATTTGGCGGCGAGGTCAGATCATCATTTGTCCAGCGGCGAGGTTGGATGTTTGTTCGACGGCGAGGTTGAACGTTTGGATTTGGCGGCGAGGTCAGATCATCATTTGTCCAGCGGCGAGGTTGGATGTTTGTTCGACGGCGAGGTTGAACGTTTGGATTTGGCAGCGAGGTCAGATCATCATTTGTCCAGCGGCGAGGTTGGATGTTTGTTCGACGGCGAGGTTGAACGTTTGGATTTGGCGGCGAGGTCAGATCATCATTTGTCCAGCGGCGAGGTTGGATGTTTGTTCGACGGCGAGGTTGAACGTTTGGATTTGGCGGCGAGGTCAGATCATCATTTGTCCAGCGGCGAGGTTGGATGTTTGTTCGACGGCGAGGTTGAACGTTTGGATTTGGCGGCGAGGTCAGATCATCATTTTGTCCAGCGGCGAGGTTGGATGTTTGTTCGACGGCGAGGTTGAACGTTTGGATTTGGCGGCGAGGTCAGATCATCATTTGTCCAGCGGCGAGGTTGGATGTTTGTTCGAAGGCGAGGTTGAACGTTTGGATTTGGCGGCGAGGTCAGATCATCTTTTGTCCAGCGGCGAGGTTGGATGTTTGTTCGACGGCGAGGTTGAACGTTTGGATTTGGCGGCGAGGTCAGATCATCATTTTGTCCAGCGGCGAGGTTGGATGTTTCTTCGACGGCGAGGTTGAACGTTTGGATTTGGCGGCGAGGTCAGATCATCATTTGTCCAGCGGCGAGGTTGGATGTTTGTTCGACAGCGAGGTTGAACGTTTGGATTTGGCGGCGAGGTCAGATCATCAGTTGTCCGGCGGCGAGGTTGGATATTTGTTTGACGGCGAGGTCAGACTCTTTAAATCCCCAGTAAAGACATTTGTTTCCGACGGCGATGTCAGATTCAGTTTTCCAGCGGCGATGTTGGGCGTGTCAAGGTGATCCAGCCTTCCGACGGCGATGTTAGGTGACGCAGATCTTTTAGTTCTCCAGCGGCGATGCGGGGTACTTTGTTTAGAGGTGTATTTTCTCCAGCGGCGATGCGGGGTATTTTGTTCATTGTTGTATTTTCTCCAGCGGCGATGCGGGGTATTTTGTTCATTGTTGTATTTTCTCCAGCGGCGATGTTGGATATTTTGGTGATTCAGGTTTAGGTCTCCGGCGGCGATGTTGGGCGCTTGTTTCCCCGAGTTATGGTTGTTCTTGACGGCGATGTCAGATGATTTGGTGTTCCAGCGGCGATGTTGGGCGTTCCTCAGAATCTTGTTTGACGATAATGTCAGGTGGTTTAGTCTTCCAGCGGCGATGTTGGGTGATGTGGTTGTCTGAAGGCAATATCAAGAGAAGTTAACGAGGATAACTGGCGGCGATGTCAGATCAGTATCTCTCCAGCTAGCGACCGTGCAGCTAGCATTGCAATATTCGAAGATTTGTTCCCCGCAGAGTACCGTGTGCTCGTGCAGTTGGTAAATTTTCGGGTTTACCGGTATTCAATCGTCTCGCACCTTGATTGGGTGAGAGCCGTTCGCTTCTCACCCAGTCAGGTTCAAGCCGTTTGAATAGGGGCAGCTGTTGAACCCCAAAATTTGACCAACAATTATTTATCCATCTAGTGTTGGAAAGTTGATCTTCAGAGGAATTGGTTGGAACCAGGGTTGTGTGCTTCATAGCTTGAGAGTTGTGGGTGCCCCTCAGATGATTCTGAGACTTTGAGAATGAACTTGATGTTTGGAGAAAGCTTATGAGATGTCTTGATAGCCATCATGAAGCCCAGAGAAGTCATTATGCAAGAGTTCAGAGGATTCAACCATGAATGGTAGAATTAGGGTTTTGACTGGGTCAACCCTAGATCAGCTGAAGATTTGGAGAAGGTTGAGACCTAATCCAAGGGCCATGAGATCATGGAATGATGTATAGAGATGTTATAAGGATGATTCCTAGACCAACTCATCATGATTGAAGAGTTTGAGAAGTTTTGAGTTAGGGTTTCTGAGTCAGTGCAAAAACCCTAATTTGATCCCTATTTTCCAGGCAGTTTTAGCTCTAGATGTGATTGATATCTCCTCTTCCCCACAACATGAATGTTGTAGAGCTTGTTCTTAGCTTTAATTTGAGTGGTGGAATTCCTTGATAGGAGTTGCAGAGCTCAAGTTATGGTTTTGACAAATTACAGGTCAGCTGAGGTGTATGAATCTGGATCCTTGAAAGTCACCCAACTTGCAGACAACTTTTGCCCTAGTAGGATGATTCCTATGATCTCTTGGTCAACATGAATGTTGGAGGGCATCTTCTTAGCTTTAATTTGAGTGGTAGAAGTCCTTGATAGGATTTATGGAACTCAACTTATGGTTTGAACAAGACAGGGGTATTTTGGTCATTTGTCAGTTATAGGTCATTTTAGCCAATGCCTAAAACTCCTATTTCCAAGCCTCAAATGGAAAAACTCAAAGCATGAAAGTTGTTCAAAATGTGATTTTAGGTCTAGAAAGAAGGTCACAAATTGTTGGAAAAGATCATAGCATGAAGTTACATGATTGGTCAAAAATGAACTAAAAATGGCATATAAGTTTGAAAAGTTGAATTTGAAAATTGGTTTGGAGGATCTAGGAATCCAAAATAGGTCATCCAATATATCATTTTGATTGGAAACATCATTTTGAGAACTTTGGTTCAAATAGATTTTTCATTTGAGGCCTAAAAAAGGGACTTTCTTTGTAAATCTATTACTTGCATTATAAGGCAATGTTGAAAAACCTTACACAAGCCAAATGTAAGGGCTGATTTCCTTCATACACACTTAATATCTCATGTAAAGACATATTCAAGGGATTTTGGCAAGGTATGAAAGAAGATATCATGATATTTCAAGTTCTCATGTGGTGATATTTTCAATACTTTCTAGAAAGATCTAGATGATTCTAGCCCCTTCCATCACTTGCTATTTAAAGAGGGCCATGAAGAGAGTTCAAAGGTTGGTGAAAAGTTGCTGAGTTTAGTGGAGAGAGTGAGAGAGAAAGTGCCATTGTTGAATTTCTTCAAGATCAAGTAAGGTGCAATTCCTTCTTCCACAAGCTTCATTCACCTCAACTCTTGCAAACAGAAAGGTGTCCATTATTGGAGGAAGATTTAGAGAAGGTTTCAAGTGCTGAATCAAGTCCTAACACCCCTCACCATTGAAGCTTAGCAGGTTGGTATCTTGATCTAGAAGTCCTTAATTATGAGCATTCTGTTAGAATCTTAGGTGTAAGATCAACATGCTAGGTTAGAGGAATGTTTTCTGAGAATTAGGGAAGGATCCATGAGGTTTCGTGGCAGGGTACCATTTTTTGCAAGATTGATAGCATGCGGGTTAACGTGTAGTAATGGATATGAGGTGGTTTAGAATGGCTAGGGTAACATGTGGAACAGATTTATATCATTAGATTGAAGTTTGGTCAAGGTTGATAGCAGAGAATTATGGTGGAACCCCAACCTTCGTGCTTTCTGTTAGAGCGATTCAGGAGGTTTCATGGCCAAATATTGATATCATTGTGTTCAGGGTAATTGGTAGAGCAAGATTGCTTTTGGAATTTCTTGATTTCACCCAGCCATCAGTGAGAACAATCGAGTGGAAGTTCTGGTTCGAAATTAGGGTTTTCTGAAAACCCTAGGGTTTGATTGGAGAAGACGAACTCTAGCCGTCAGATGGTTCCAAGTCCTTGACTTATTCTCACAATCCAACGGCCGTGGTTTGAACTCAAAGTGGAGGGAAATCTGAAGCCAGCGAAACGCAGCGTATCACTTAGCCAAACGCTGCGTTTGGTTTAGTGACTGATTCTGGGCTAGCTGGGTCCAATGTGCTACGCCCACCCCCCTTGGATTCAGCCCAAATGAAATGAATTGCATCCACTACTATTCTCACCCCCTCTCTCCTTCCCTTGTATATTTTATTTTTCAATTTTCTTTACATTTCATTAATTTTCTAAAAATCATAACTAAATGAAAAAATAGTATTTTTAACTCATTCTTTTTTTAACATTTTCATTAAAATGTCTAGAAAATTAAAAAATATAAAAATTGCATTTTATATTTTAATTGGTTTTTTTTGCATATTTTACAAATAAATGCACCTTTTTTAACCATTCATTTCATACATGGATTTGTATATTTTTGTTCATGCATTTAGAAATAGATTTTTTGCCCATTCTTTTTTGTGGTGATTCATATTGCATTGTAGTATTCTCTGGATTTATTACTAGATTTGTAGATTAAAATTTGATGTATTTTGATTGTTAGACATTTAGGTGCTCTAATTAGGGTTTTAGGTTGTGTACTTGAACTTCAACAAATTTGTTTTGGGGTTTATAGGACAAATTAGTGTATGGGGAATATATGGGTTAAGGGTAAGTATGTATAGAATCCCCTAGAATTTTGCTAGAATATTGTATGGTGTTTTAGTATTTTTCATTGATTTTTGAATGTATGGATAGTATGTGTGTTGCTTAATGGCATAAGTTGTATTGTTGTGTTTTCTTTCTTTCTCTTTTGAGTGTGTGAGCTTTGAAGATTGAGTTGAAGACCTTGTGGATCATCATGGAAGCTTTGAAGACCTTGCATAGGAGTTTAGTATAGCTTTTGTTGTTTTGTTTATAGGTTTATAGGTGCATAGGCAGAGCCCTAGATAGAATACTTTGTTCAATAAACAAGGAGTGTCTTGTTCACCTCCTTTCTTCTCTGTGACATAGAGTCCCTTAAGGGTATTCACCTCTCTCCTTTGGAGGGATTAGTGACCTTGCCCTCTGAGGTAGAACTTTGAGAGAGCCTGTCTTTTGATGTTAAGTCCTCAATGGCATCCTTTGGAAGTCAGTGAGTACTGTAACATCCTCACCTCATCTTATTGACTGAATCTTGTTTGCTGGAGCATTTGAGCCATTGAAGACAGAAGCTGAAGCTTTGAAGAGGATGATTCCTTGAAGATCATTGAAGCCTGAAGACTCTGTGAAGATCAAGTTGATACCTGAAGATCCCTGAAGATAGTGAAGCCTGAAGGTGGAGCTGATCAAAGGAGCTGAAGCTCAAGGGAGAAGATGAGTTGATACTCATGTTGTAGGGTTGATACCTGGAAAGCAAGTGATCTCTGAAGTCTGAAGACTGGGTTGCTGCTGGAGGAGCTGAGGCTTTCTTCTGTTTTCTTTGATGTATTGTGTGTTTTGTCTGATTTGTCTGTTGCATTAGACTAAGCCCATTTAGAATAAGTCCAGTCTAAGAGCATGAGTGCATCTGATTGTATTGTTATTGCTTGGCTTTGCTTGCGGGTATTCGGTAGAGCCCAGCTCCCTTGCCATGTGGTTATTTTGCTTGATAGCATGATTTCATTTTCTGTCTGTATGATTACAATTTACTGTTTAGTGCTTGATAGCATGTTGTTTATTTTCAGTATGATTACTGTTATTCCATGACTGGCTTGAGGTTGAGACGAGCTTGTGGAGGCTGAAGCCCCACACACATTTCCTCCCTCACTTGCATTGCATGCATTTTACTGTTAAAGCTGATGCTTTTGTCTGTTTTGGCGTATCATTGACATGATCCCTTAGGACTCTCATTTCCTCTGATAAGGATTTGATGATAGACTTTTAGGTTGAAACCTATGCATGACAACATCTAGGAGTTCCCTGTTCAAACCTCAACCATAGGATGAATCCATGGCATGATAACAGTAGGACTTGATAGTCTCCCTCCTAGTTGGGCCTGTTCTCTTCTCATCTCAAAGCAGTTTAAGATACAGTAATCATGAATGATTTCTTTCGTACGTTACGAGCCTTAAGCTATCTGAGAAAGGATTGTGGGAGAGTTTCTTTTCCACAGTCTGGATGTTTAGTATGGTACCCTTTGGGTGACATGCGACGCATTCACTCTCAGGTCATAGTCTCTAGTGCGGTTGAAATCGCAAACACAATAAAAAACACATCTTTTAGGAGATAACCCGTAGTTAGCCGAACTACGTTTGCTCTGATCTTTCATACCAGATGAAAGTACGTAGGCATAGGATGCGACGTCCTAGCGAGCAACCTTTCCCCTGTAGTTAGCCGAACTACGTTGACTCTGATTTCTCGTTCCAGACGGGAATACGTAGGCATAAAGCGCGACGCTTTGCCGAGTCATTTTTCTTTTCTTTTTCAGCCAGCCTTGATAGGTAGATAGATTATAACCAACCCGTCCAAGTAAACAAGCAAGCGAGGATCCCGTCGAGTACGACGGACGTGAGGGGTGCTAATACCTTCCCCTTGCGTAACCGACTCCCGAATCCAGACAATGGTTGCGATGACCTTGTCTTACCCTTTTTCGTCAGGTTTTTCCGATCGTTTCCTTTCCCGCTCTGAGGGATAAGTAACGAAAGGTGGCGACTCTTCTGTCATGCCGGCACCTTATTTTCGCCCAAGCGACACTATGCATGGACTGTGCTACACATTCTGATGGATGCAAGCAGTTGGTAGAAGGAATTCAAAGTCTGATGACTGAAGGGATTCTGCAGTTTAGCCGGAGGGCTGAAAGTGGATTGGGAGAGGTAGTGCTGAAGCAGGCTGATGAAGTCGCCACCATCACCATCCCTCGCCGGCCGATAACCATTTCTGCGCCCAGACCGCCTACAATCACTATTACCAAAGCTGGGCCGATACCATTCGAGAGCACTAACGCCGTTCCGTGGCATTATGGGGCTGAAGTCTATTGCAACGGACAAATGTTGGAGCTGGAACCGTATGGGTCGACTGTGGAGAATCTTGCGGGGATCAGTGGTATTACCTGCAGCGGAAGAGTGTTTGCGCCGCCAGAGGTCGTGGCGGATAAAGCGGTCAGAGCTGATGCGGCTGATAAGGGTAAAAGCAAAGTCGTCGAAGAAGTCCCGTGTGGGGTAGAGAAAGATTTGCTTGTTAAAGATGCCGAGGAGTTTATGCGGTTGATCAAAAAGAGCGACTACAAGATTGTAGACCATCTCCATCAGACGCCTTCGAAGATTTCTATTCTCAACTTGTTGCTGTGTTCTGAAGCGCACCGCAACGCGCTGCTGAAAGTGCTGAACGCTGCCTACGTACCGCAAGAGATATCGGTGAATCAGCTAGAAGAGGTGGTAGCCCATGTTAATGCTGGCAATGGGCTAGGTTTCACAGACTTAGAGCTGACGCCAAAAGGGAGGAATCACAATAGCGCCCTGTACATCTCGATAGAGTGTAGGGGCACAATCATGTCACACGTTCTGGTGGACACGGGTTCGTCGCTTAATGTCCTTCCGAAGAAGGCATTAATGAAGTTGGACACTCGCGGATTGGTTTGCACACCCAGTGATCTGGTGGTGAAGGCGTTCGACGGAACTAAACGCCACGTTTTCGGGGAGGTGACCCTGCCGATCCAAGTTGGTCCGGAAACGTTCGACGCGGTCTTTTATATTATGGACATCATGCCTGCCTACAGTTGCCTCTTGGGCCGGCCGTGGATCCATGCTGCTGGTGCCGTGACCTCCACGTTGCACCAAAAGCTCAAATATGCTGTCGGGGGAAGCATTGTAACCGTTTGCGGTGAGGAGGACATAATGGTGAGCCATTTGTCATCCTTTAAGTATGTTGAAATGGATGGCGAAATCCATGAAACTCTCTTCTAAGCATTCGAAGCCGTCAAGGTGAAAGAAGTAGCTCTTGTAGTCACAGAAAAGCCAGAGATGAATCTCTCCTCCTTCAAACAAGTGGCGGAGTGATTTTCGAAAGCATCAACGCGGCGTCTGAAGACAGCGGGGATATCGATTGTGATCTCGACTCTTGGATTCAGCCAAGCAAGCCGGGCGAGGGCCTCAACAATTTGACCATCAAGGATATCATCCCGATGACAAGTGAAGAGTAATGATTTACTTTTTCCAATCATTGTACAACCCTATGTCCTACCCGGGGCATATTGGTTTTATTGTCAGGGCCTTGTTGGATTATGTACATGCATTTTGTTAATAAATCAAAGGCGTTTTCTTCGTATTCAAATATTGTGATCTCTATTATTCCTATTTTATATTTGTTTTGAAAAACAGTAAAATGGCAATGGGGTTTGTGCTAACCTGCATATTCTTGTTTTAAACTTAACCCTTGTTATTGCAGGATCCACATAACATATGACATCGACTCTGGACCTTCTACGGCTCACTTCGACTTCGATTGTCCGATCTATCAAGCCGAAGAAGAGATTGATGAAGACGAAGACCTTCCTGAAGAGTTGGCCCGCTTGTTGAAATAAGAGGAAAAAGTTATTCTGCCTCATGAGGAGGAGATCGAAATCGTGAACCTGGGTTCTGAAGAGCTCGTCAGAAATGTCAGGATAGGGGCCGCATTGCAGAATGATGTCAAGCAGAGACTGGTCGAGATGCTAAGAGAGTATAGTGACGTCTTTGCTTGGTCATACGAAGATATGCCCGGACTTGACACGGATATCGTGGTCCACCACTTGCCGTTGCGAGAAGATTGCCCTCCCGTTAAGCAGAAGCTTAGGAGGACGAGACCAGATATGGCCGTTAAGATCAAAGAAGAAGTGCAGAAACAGCTCGATGCTGGCTTCTTAGCGGTCACCACTTACCCTCCGTGGGTTGCCAACATAGTGCCTATACCGAAGAAGGACGGTAAAGTGCGCATGTGCGTCGATTATCGGGATTTGAATAGGGCGAGCCCTAAAGATGATTTCCCGTTGCCTCATATCGATGTGTTGGTCGACAACACAGCCCAGTTCTCCGTGTTTTCGTTCATGGATGGCTTCTCCGATTACAATCAGATCAAGATGGCGCCGGAGGACATGGAGAAAACAATGTTTATCACTCCATGGGGGACATTTTGCTATAAGGTAATGCCTTTCGGTCTGAAGAACGCAGGGGCCACTTACCAAAGAGCAATGGTAACTTTGTTTCATGACATGATTCATCATGAGATTGAGGTCTATGTTGATGACATGATTGCGAAGTCCCAAATGGAGGAAGAGCATCTGGTCAACTTATTGAAGCTTTTTGAGAGGCTTAGGAAGTTCAGGTTGAGGCTGAATCCTAACAAATGTACTTTCGGAGTACAGTCCAGAAAGTTACTGGGGTTTATCGTGAGTGAACGAGGCATCGAGGTTGATCCTGCGAAGATTAAAGCCATTCAAGAAATGCCAGCGCCGAAAACAGAAAAAGAAGTTCGTGTTTTCCTGGGCCGAATAAACTATATTGCAAGGTTTATCTCTCAGCTCACGGCCACTTGTGAACCGATGTTCAAGCTTTTAAAGAAAGATCAGGCGATTACTTGGAATGAGGATTGCCAGAAGGCATTTGATAAGATAAAGCAGTATCTCCAAGAACCTCCAATCTTGATACCCCCAGTGGCTGGACGGCCATTAATCATGTACTTGACAGTTCTTGAGAATAGTATGGGGTGTGTTCTCAGTCAGCACGACGAGACGGGCAGAAAGGAGCATGCCATTTACTACTTGAGTAAAAAGTTCACTGACTGTGAATCTCGATACTCGATGCTGGAGAAGACGTGTTGTGCACTAGCCTGGGCTGCCAGACGTATACGACAGTACATGCTCAATCACACCACCATGCTAATTTCGAAGATGGATCCGATCAAGTACGTCTTTGAGAAGCAGGCTCTTTCGGGTAGGATTGCTAGATGGCAGATGGTGTTAACGGAATATGATATTCAGTACGTGTCCCAGAAGGCCATCAAGGGAAGCGTATTGTCTGATTACCTTGCCGAACAGCCGATCGAGGATTACCAGCCGATGAAATTTGAATTCCCTGACGAGGATATTATGTTTCTCAAAGCGAAGGATTGCGATGAGCCGTTGCCCGACGAAGGGCCAGATAGGAAATCCCAGTGGAAATTGATATTCGATGGGGCGGTTAATTCCTATGGAAGTGGCATCGGGGCGATCATCACGACTCCCCATGGATCCCACATCCCGTTTACTACGAGACTGACGTTTCCGGTCACCAATAATGAGGCGGAGTACGAAGCATGCATCATGGGTCTAGAAGAGGCAATTGATTTGAGAATCAAGAACCTAGACGTATATGGTGACTCAGCACTTGTGATCAACCAGATTAAAGGGGAGTGGGAGACTCGTCAATCGAATTTGGTGCCGTACATGAATTATGCCAGAAGGCTACTTCCGTTCTTCGATCGAGTGGAACTCCATCATGTGCCCAGAGCAGAAAATCAAATGGCTGATGCCTTAGCCACGTTGGCTTCAATGTATAAAGTCAATTTTTGGAATGAGGCGCCAAGAATTGTACTATCTCGTCTTGATAGACCGACATTCGTCTTTGCAATCGAGGAAGCCGCCGACGGCAAGCCATGGTTCCACGACATCCAGACCTTCCTTATAACTAAGGAGTATCCTGCGGGTGCGTCAACCCAGGATAAGAAGACTCCGAGGAGGCTGTCTGGAAACTTTTATCTCAATCCTGATGGAGTGTTGTATAAGAGAAACCATGATCTCGTGCTACTCAGATGTGTAGATGAGAAAGAGGCGAGTATGCTCATGGAAGAGGTCCATGAAGGCACGTTTGGTACGCACGTCGGCGGGCATGCCATGACGAGGAAGATCCTGAGAGCAGGATACTACTGGCTGACGATGGAGTCGGATTGCTTCAAATTCGCGAAGAGATGTCATAAATGCCAGATTTATGCTGATAAAGTTCATGTGCCGCCGTGCCCGTTGAATGTCATGTCCTCCCCGTGGCCGTTCTCCATGTGGGGCATCGACATGATAGGCAAGATCGAGCCCATTGCATCTAACGGTCATCGCTTCATTCTAGTAGCTATCGACTACTTCACCAAGTGGATGGAGGCAGCCTCATATGCTAATGTGACCAAGCAGGTAGTGGCTAAATTCATAAAAAGGGACATCATCTGTCGTTACGGAATTCCCGAGCGGATCATTACTGATAATGGTTCGAATCTGAATAACAAGATGATGAAGGAGCTGTGCCAGAGTTTCAAGATTGAACACCACAAATCATCTCCTTACCGGCCGAAGATGAATGGCGCCGTGGAAGCGGCCAACAAGAACATAAAGAAGATTGTTCAGAAGATGGTTGTGACTTACAAAGACTGGCACGAGATGTTGCCATTCGCATTGCACGGTTATCGTACAACGGTACGTACTTCAACCGGGGCAACTCCTTTCTCCTTGGTGTACGGTATGGAAGTTGTCCTACCGTTAGAAGTGGAGATCCCTTCTTTGCGAGTTTTGGTTGATGTGAAACTCGACGAGGCAGAATGGATTAGGAACCGACTGAACCAACTCAGCCTGATGGACGAGAAGAGGTTAGCATCGATTGCGTTTGGTCGTCTGTACCAAAGCCGAATGAAGAAAGCTTATGATAAGAAGGTGCGTCCTAGAAGCTTTCAGACGGGTGATCTCGTCCTGAAGAAGATTCTTCCTCCACACTCCGATCACCGGGGCAAGTGGACTCCGAATTACGAAGGTCCGTACGTCGTCAGCAAGGTCTTCTCGGGAGGAGCTTTGTTGTTATCCACGATGGATGGTGAAGATTTTGCATCCCCGGTGAACGCGGACGCAGTTAAAAAATACTTTGCTTGAAAGTGACCCGCTGGACAAAAAAAGAGAGTCCAGGCAAAAATGGGGCATCCTGGCGAACCAAAAACAAAATAAAAGGTTCGGGCAAAAATTAGGGATATAAATTGAAAAAATGTACACCCGCGAAGTCGAAAACCTACATTGGGCGGCTTCGGCAAAAAAGGGTATCCCGGTGAATTGAAAACCCGCAAAGGGCGGTTCACGCAAAAGTTAGGGATTTGAAAAAGCAAATGACTGCGTTCCGCGTGTGGACTTTCATTGTTTGGTGGTTTGGAAGACCTGAGGGCCGTTTATCTGAATCAATCTCTTCCGAAGCTGAAGCGTCGGAGAAGTATCGAAGTCGAGTGGGTCATAGAAGGATCAACTCATGGTGTTCGTCTACGCCTCGTTGCCGACATTTGTATATACTGATGTATATTTGTGTTTTATTTTTGCGCAGCTTCCTCATTCCAGGAGCTTGCATCTGTTGTAAAACACTTTTACCCATTCAGGGGTTCGTTATAAATAAAATGCATACTATTCAGCAATTCTGTTTGCCTGTTTAGCATTTATCTGTTTTGTTTGCGAAAAAGAACGCCGATGTTTTTGATAAAATGCGCATACATAAACTTACTGGCCTAGGCCACTAATTGTTGAAACAATTAATTACTTGAATATTGTCACGAGATAATAACCTCGATAGGTCCCTTTGATAAGGGTATCTTGTCTGTTTGTCTGTGTTGTTACAGGTGTAGCATATTCCAGACAATGCGCCATGCGCATCCCTGAAGCAGGATGATTCCTCCTTCTCCAGCAGAGTTCAGTAGCCTCTCCCTGCAGAGTCTGAACGCGAGATCGTGAGCATTGATATGTCTCCCCAAGCTGATGCATCCTGAAGGAGTGACATCCCCCCAGCTGAGTCAGGCGCCGAAGCGCGTGTTCATCCCCCAGCACCGGGTCACAAGTGCAGGTTTCGTAGGAAACTATTTGTACGCGAAGTATGCAACAACTGATGGTGCCAGACTGAAGTCTCCAGCAGAATTAAAATTCCCCCGCACAGTCGTACTCTCCCCAGCGAAGTAGAATGATTTCTCCTTCCTCAGCCGAGTTTGCAGACCCCAAGAGAGCCGAATCCTTGGAAGTCGCTCAAGCCATGATTGGTTTTCCCCAGTGGAGTGTTGATCAACTGAGGTTATTTCCCCACAAAGTCGTTATCTCCATAGAAGTAGCCGAGACGGCCACACAGTTTATTCCTGCAATTGACATCGCTTCCCCTCAGCAGGTCCTAGTTCTCGTAGAGCTTCGTTCCCCTGCAGCGACCAACTGAAGTTGTTTCCCTCGCAGCAGTCAACTGAAGTTGTGTCCCCTGCGGAGTCCAATTGAGATTGGCGTGGCCATGTTCTCCTTATCAGGATGATTCCTCTATCTGAGTAGTTCGTTCTCCTCGACCGGAGGATTCACCCTTCGGCATTTATTTTGCTGACGGGATCGCATCATTGTGCATGATTGCATAGCATTTATCATAAACGCATAGCATTTCCACCGTGTGGAGCATTGCGCCATTGCCGAAGCATATGCATAATAAACATGATCTAGGTTGTTACCGTTCTTGTTTTGTAGGTGTTCCGCCGCAGAATTGATTGCTCAGGATGATTCCTGACATTCTTCCCAACGAAGTCGTTTGCTTAAGATGATTCTTGAGATCCCCCAGCGAAGTCTTCAGTTCGAGATGATTCTTGAATGCCCCAGCAGGGCCGTTTGATTAAGATGATTCTTAAGTACCCAGTGCAGTCTCCAGAGTTGGTTGCTCAAGCTGATGCTAAGAGTCCCCAGTAAAGGTTGCCCAGGATGATTCCCGAAATCCCCAACAGAGTGTTCGCTCAGGATGATTCCTGAAATCTCCAGGTTGGTTATCGGTTCAAGATGATTCCTGAAGTCCCCGGTGAAGTATTTTTCCAAGATGATTCTTGAAGTCCTCAGCAAAGTTGATCCATCCAGAATGATTTCTGGACCCCCAGAGCGGAGTTACTTGATAGTTCTCTAGAATCCCCAGCGGCGAAGCGTCATCCCCAGCAGGTTTCTAACGGCGAAGTTGAAACCTCCCTTGAAGACTCCATGATTGAAGTCTGACCGCGTTAATGAAGCAGTTCTCTCAGCTGATGCGGAGTGCCTGATGGCAGAGGTTTAGAGGTTCCCAGTTGGCTCATGATTGACCAAGAATTCTATTCCCGACTTGCTAATGAAGTCCGGCTGATGCCCGACAGTTCCTTTGAATGCCTGTTGGCATGATCAACCTGATGGTTGAAGTTCGGCTGATGCCCGACAGTTTCTTTGAATGCCTGATGGCATGATCAACCTGATGGTTGAAGTCCGGCTGATGCCCGACAGTTTCTTTGAATGCCTGATGGCATGATCAACCTGATGGTTGAAGTCCGGCTGATGCCCAACAAGCTCTTTGGATGCCTGATGGCATGATCGACTATGTATTACCGGTTACCGTGTGACCAATTCCCCAGTAGGGTTGCCGTACAACTATTATGATCAGTGTCGAAGATGTTTCTACCGACCAGAGTATCGTTCACCTGTGTGTGGTATCCAGACTTCCAGCAAGATCATTGACACGTGTTCATCTTATCATTCTCTCCAACTGAGTCTATTATTCAAGTTCATATTTCCCCAATGGATTTCTTCACCCTGACGGCGAGGTCAGACGATGTTTGTTTCTGGCGGCGAGGTCATGTGATTTAGTCTTCCAGCGGCGATGTTGGATGTTTGGTTGATGGCGATGTCAGATTATTTAGTCTTCCAGCGGCGATGTTGGATGTTTGTTTCTGGCGGCGATGTCAGGTGGTTTAGTTCTCCCGCGGCGATGTTGGATGTTCATTTCTGGCGGCGATGTCAGGTGATTTAGTTTTCCAGCGGCGATGTTGGGTGTTTTAGTTGTCCGACGGCGAGGTCAAACGCTTTATTTTCATGAATGCCTGACGGCAAGGTCCGGTGTCTGATGACAATGTCAGAGGAAATTAATGTGGATAACTGACGACAAGGTTCAGATCAGTATGTCTCCAGCTAGTTGTCGTGCAGCTATTATTTCAGTGTTCGAAGATTTGTTCCCGCCAGAGTACCGTGTACTTGTGAAGTTGGCAAATTTCCGGGTTTATCGGTATTCAACCATCTCTCACCTTGATTGGCTGGGAGCCGGTCGCTCCTCACCCAGTAAGGTTCAAGCCGTTTGAATAGGGGCAGCTGTTGCACCCCAAAATTTGACCAACATTTATTTACCCATCAAGAGTTGTATGAGACTTTGAAGCTAGCCAGGAAAGTTGTTCAAGTGATTAAAGGTTGATATCCTTGTCAGAGAACTCAAGAGATCCTCAGAGAGATTGGTTGAAACCAAGGTTGTGTGTCTCATAACTTGAGAGTTGTGGGAGCTCTTCAGATGATTCTGAGACTATGAGAATGGACTTGAAGCTTTGAGAAAGCTTATGAGATGTCTTGAATGCCATCATGAAGCCTAGAAAGGTCATAGCACAAGAATTCAGAGGATTCAGCCATGAGTAGTGGAATTAGGGTTTGACTGGGTCAACCCTAGGTCAACTGATGATTTGGAGAGGGTTGAGACCCAATCCAAGAGCCATGTGATCATGGAATGATGCATTGAGATGCTATAAGGATTATTCCTATACCAAATCATCATGATTGAGGAGTTTGAGAAGTTTTAAGCTAGGGTTTCTAAGGCTCGACAGTGTAAAATCCCCTAGCTTGACCCCTATCTTCAAGGCAGTTTTAGCTCAAGATGTGATTGTCATCTCATCTTCCCCACAACATGAATGTTGTAGAGCTTGTTCTTAGATTTAATTTGAGTACTAGAAGTCCTTGATAGGATTTGTAGAGCTCAAGTTATGGCTTTGACAAATTACAGGTCATCTGAGGTATGTGAATCTGGGTCCTTGAAAGTCACCCAACTTGCATCCAACTTTTGCCCTAGTAGGATGATTCCTATGAACTCTTGGTCAACATGAATGTTGTATAGCATCTTCTTAGCTTTCTATAGAGTACTATAAGTCCTTGATAGGATTTGTAGAACTCAACTTATGGCTTTGGCAAGTCAAGGGCATTTTGGTCATTTGGAGGTTATAGGTCATTTCAAGCATAAGGACATATCTCCTATTTCCAAGCTTCAAATGGAAAAATCTTCAACATAAAACTTGCTTAGAATGATGTTTTAAGGCTAGTAGGGAGGTCATGAGAGGTTGAAAAGGCTTGTATCAAAAAGTGATAAAAATGGCCTAAAATGGAGGCATAAGTTAAATAAGGTGAAATTGAAAATTGAAAATCACAAGTTATACATCCAAACCATGTCATATAATAGGTCATTTTGACTCCAAAGGACATTCTAAGAACAATGGTTCAGCCACAATTTTGATTTGGGGCTTAGATCATAGGGCTGCTTTGGAAATGGCTTACTTGCATCTTAAGGCACCAAAGCAAAACTCAACAAAACTCAATAAACAAGTTGGTTATGCATTGTAACACATCATAAATCTCATGTGGGGAGAATTTCAAGTCAGAATCAAAGGTTACAAGGGCCATGGCATGAGATAGCATATGGTGAGAAGTGAAATCAAATATCATGAGATGAGATATTCATTTTATCATTGGAGTGTTCCAGAAGGTTCTAGACAGTTCCTACAAGTTCTATAAGATGATTAGAACTTGCTAAAAGCAAAGGTTGGTGAGAGTTGGTGCAGAGAAGAGAGAGTGAGATCAAGAATCTTCCATTGCAAGTCAAGTCTCATTTCTTCATTCTTCTTCATTTCCATTCCTTTTTTCCATTCAAACACTTTCCATACATCATAGTGAAGGTGTGCAGATCAAATTGAGGGCAATTCCATTGATGAATCATGCATGAGCTTTTGGATTTTCACCTCTGCAATTCAAGATCGGTTTCCAAGAATCAAGCAGTTTCAACCATTCTTTTTGCATACAGAAGCTAGAATACTACTCAGTGAAGGAATTGGGAAAGATTGAAGGTCTGAATTGAGGGATTTCTTCATCTGTTCACTCGATTTTACCAGGTTTGTAACTTTCTCTCTACACTCTAATTTAAGTAGAATTAGATAGAATTAATAGCTTAGAATGGTTAAGGATAACTAGGAGATCATTTCTGGAAAGTTTGAAGAGAATTGATGATGGTTTTGTTGTTGACAAGATTTCTGTTTGGACCAAGAACTCCTTGAATCATGAGTAATAATCTTAGTTCTTTAGTGGAGGTTGATCAGTGATAGGAGGTGAACATTTTAGTGTAAGCAATTTCAAGAATCTTGAGTTTTGATGTTCAAGCATAATTTGAGGTTTGATTCGTGTTTTAAGTTTGAGTGAGATTCAATGGAATTTGAGACTATAATCGTGTTCAGCATGAAAAATGGAGCATGTTTGTATTTTAAGTGATGAGTTTTGATGATATATGGAGAGAATCCGAGTGAGGGTGATGATGATATTTGAAGTTCTGTTCAATGGAGTTTTCCCTCCATCCACGAGCCAGAGGAAGAAGATGAAGTCTCTACCGTGAGATCGTGTTTGACTCGTTGACATTTCCAATATCCAATGGCCTTGATTAAACCTTAGCATATGAAGGAGTTCTGAGTTGGTCATGAAACGCTCCATTTCATTAAAGGAGCTTTGGGCTTTAGTTGCCAGACACAGCTATACACACCCCCTTCACGAGGCCCATTAGGTTTTAAACTGAAAATCATTGTTATTCTCACCGTGGTTTTTTCTTTTTCTTTATGTTTTTTGATTTAATTTATGATTAATAAATGGGCCTAGCGCACTTACTTTTTGTACCCCCCATTCTGGGCCCATGCGCGTATTGAACTGCATTGCATTACTATCTGCACCACCTCTCTTCATATTTCATTTTATTTTCTTCCATTTTATTTCAATCTTGGAAAAATCATATCAATTTGAAAATTAAAGATTTTTTAATGGGAATTTTTGCTCCTATTTCATACTAATGTCTAAAAAATTATCAAATAAAAATATTTTCATTTCATGCATTGTTAGTATTTTTTGTGTATTTTCTACTTTTATTGCATTTTATTTCTTTTATGTTGATACATGAATTTGTGGAATTTTGTTTAGGTATCTCCCTTAACATTTTTAGGCCATTCCTTTTAGATAGTTAGATATAAGCTTTAGCTTCCCCCTGGATTTATCCCATAATTTTGTGATTAGTTTTAGGATAGTTTTGATTAGATGACATTAGGTTGTGTAGAATTAGGTTAATCCTTAACATAGGTCCACAATAACATTAGAATTTTGGGTTTCTAGGTCAAGATAGGTGTTGGGGCATATAAGGGTATTAAGGGTAGGTATGTAGGATCCCTTAGAAATTATATTAATATTTAATATAGAAGTATACTATTTTTGGATGATTTTTGTAGTTGATGATTGTTTGTGTTGCCCTTGTGGGCTTGAATTGTTGTTTGCTTTGCTTTGTGGGCTTGGAAAGCTTGGTATTGTTCTGAGGAGCATTGAGGAGCATAGTAGAAGACTTGAAGATGGATTGAGGAGCTTGAGAGCTTGATCTTATTTGTTTTGTCATTATTTTAGGGTTAGGGATTAGGAAGAGTTTAGACTTAGATAACTTCTTTCTTAAACATGGATGGTATCTTTCACCTCCATTCCTCCCTATGATTCAAAGTCCTTCCATGGTATAGACCTCTCTCCTTTGGAGGGATAAGTGATGTACCTAGGGAGTAGAACTTTTGAGGGAACCATTCCTTTGATGTTGAACCCTTATAGGTCACCTTTGGTGGTCAGTAAGCAGTTCAATGTCCCAGCTTATCCAGTAAGTGATTTCCTCTGGTTTGATCATCTTGAGAGATGTTGAGCTTGAGTTTGAAGATGAAGACTTCATTGAAGAGTGTTGAAGAGGATGAATCCTTGAGTATTGCCATTCCAGCTGAAGCTTGAAGAACAAAGGAGGTTGATACTTACTTTGATGCTTAGAGATCCTGAAGAGATCAAGTTGATACTTGTGAGTAATAGTAAAGCCTGAAGGTGGAGCTGACCAAGAAGCTGAAGCTTGGAGGAGAAGATAAGTTGAAACTTATATTGAAGGGTTGAAACCTGGAAAAGCAAATTGATATTTGTCAAGAGTAATTGAAGTCTGAAGACTGAGTTGCTGTTGGAAGAGCTGAAGCTTGAAGTTGAGAGAAGTTGGTCTGCTTTCCTCTGTTTTCTTTTCTGTATTGATGTGTTTTGTTTGACTTGCTTGATGCATTAGAATAAGTCCATATCTAGAATAGGTAGAATCTAGGAGCATGATTGCACTAGAGGTTGAGTTGCTCCCTCTGCTTGTATTGTTACTGTGTGGCTTTGCTTGCGGGTATTCGGTAGAGCCCAGCTCCCTTGCCCATGTGGTGTGTTTGCCTGATGGCATTTTATTTTCTTTTCTTCTGTATGATTGCAGCTTACTGTTATTGCTTGATAGCATGTTGTTTTATATTTCAGTATGATTACTATTATCCATTCTGGCTTGAGGTTGAGATGAGCTTGTGGAGGCTGAAGCCCCACACACATTTCCTCCCTCACTTGCATTGCATGCATTTTACTGTTAAGCTGATGCTTTGTCTGTTTTGGTGTATCATTGACATGATCCCTTAGGACTCTCATTTCCTTTGATAAGGAATTGATGATAGAACTTTAGGTTGAAACCTATGCATGACAACTTCTAGGAGTTCCCTGTTCAAACCTCAACCATAGGATGAATCCTTGGCATGACAACAGTAGGACTTGATAGTCTCCCTCCTAGTTGGGCCTGTTCTCTTCTCATCTCAAAACAGTTTAAGATACAGTAATCGTGAATGATTTCTTTCGTACGTTACGAGCCTTAAGCTATCTGAGAAAGGATTGTGGGAGAGTTTCTTTTCCACAGTCTGGATGTTTAGTATGGTACCCTTTGGGTGACATGCGACGCATTCACTCTCAGGTCATAGTCTCTAGTGCGGTTGAAATCGCAAACACAATAAAAAACACTTCTTTCGTAAAAGACAGGAAATAAACCGTAGTTTCCCGAACTACGTGAGCTCTGATCTCTCATACCTGTTGAGAGTACGTAGGCACAAGATGGAGATGTCTTGGCGAGCTACCTTCCCCCATCACCCGTCGTAGGCCGAACTACGTTGACTCTGATTTCTCATTCTCTGATGAGAATACGTAGGCATAAAGCGCGATGCTTTGCCGAGTCATTTTTTCTTTTCTGTTTAAGCCAGCCTTGATAGGTAGATAGATAAAACCAACCCGTCCAAGTAAACACAACAAGCGTGGATCCCGTCGAGTACGACGGACGTGAGGGGTGCTAATACCTTCCCCTTGCGTAACCGACTCCCGAATCCAGACAATGGTTGCGACGACCTTGTCTTACCCTTTTTCGTTAGGTTTTTCCGATCGTTTCCTTTCCCGCTCTGAGGGATGAATAACGAAAGGTGGTGACTCTTCTGTTGTGCCGGCACCTTATTTTCGCGCAAGCGACACCCACAACACACATAACAACATATAATTATTCATCTCAGACAAGGAATGATCGCAACCAAACCACACAATCGATCGACGAATGGAAAACACAAGAAAAGAAAATATGTTGCTGCATTCGCCAACCTTCGCCTAGCGAAGCCTCTGGTGAACCTTCGCTGCTTCGTTCGCCTGGCGAACTTGCCAGCGAAGACCACTGGGATTTGTTCTGGAATTACTCGCTAGCATACTCGCCCGGGGAACCTTCGCCACTCTCATTCGCCTGGCGAACTTGCCAGCGAAGACAGGGTGGATGCTTCTGACTTGGTTCGCTGCTGCTCGCTGGGCTTCGCCCGGTGAAGCTTCGCTGTCATTGGCCTGGCGAACCTGCAAACTCAGAACTTCCATGGCTGTCCAAAAGCCCAAACCTCACAAACCGAACGATTTAATCCAAATCAGTTCCAGTAGCGCGACCCACTCATCACCCGACTATACTACACCGTCTATTACAAATTCTAACCGATATAACTCAGTTTCTATCGATTAAATCAACTTCCGACCTAGAAATGGAAATATAGAAAACAATCCAATATATCTAAACTAGCACATACATGATTACATACATTATTAAGATGATAAAACTTCTCACCCTTACCTGATTAACCGTAAGCTAGGGTTTGATCTTGATGCTTTCCAAAGTTTCCTCTTCTTTCTCTCCTCTTTCTCTTCTCCTTCTTTCTTTCCCTTTTCTTTCCTTCCTTTCTTACTATCTTTCTCTTCCATTTCCTCTTTAATATCTTCCTATTATTTTTCCCAAAACATCTACTAACTCAATTATCTCATAAAGTATCCAACTTATCACTTAAATCGGAAATGTCCAAAATACCCTCCAACTATTTTCTCCGAAAACTCCCAAAATCGGGTAAAATAGAATAATATGTAAACATAACATATTTCCACGAAAATTCCACATCAAAATAATATTCGCCCAATTATAATCAAAAAGGACTTAACGAAAAAGGGATAATCGAAATCGGGGCGTTACATAAACAACATTTAAACAAGCATGAAATCAAGGTGAATCAAAGAGGTACTATGTTACAACATCATACAAGACTTGCAGAAGATGCAATAAGGTTTAAACCAAAAAAACATGTAAGGAAACTATAGGGAAGGATCAAAGAAAACAATAAGGTTCTTAGAAGAAACCCTAAAAAGTACCAAAATTTGAATGCACACAAAGGTAAGAAAAATTAATATTTTTGAATATTTCTTGACATTGATGAAAAATAGATATCATCATGAACACAATACAAAAAGAATGAGGTCAAAATAATAAAAAACAAGGAAGTTATGATCATTTGAAATTCCTTAAGAAAACATAAAAAACCAAGTATTAAAGATAAGAAAGTGCACACCATAGGGTTTGAACCCACGCCATAGAGGTTACAACCTAAAACTAGGACCATCTGAGCCAGACGCACATGATGAACAAGGAATGCAGGCAAACAATAATATAACAAACACAAATAAGAAATAGATAAAAACACAAAAGGGTTGATCAGTAGGATCGAACCCAGGCAAGGAAAGGAAAAGCAAGGTTCTACCACTGGGTTGGCTGTTAGATCAAGTTATAATAGGCTTCCAATTATTTTCATTTAGAAACAACATCAAATGGCCAAATCAGCGCCCAGTCAGCGCCATGTCATACTGACTGGGTTTCCACATAGCTTCTTCTTCCTCCTTCATTATTCTCTTTCTCATACCCTAGAAAACAACCATGGCCAACATTTCTTCTTCCCCTAACTCTCTCAAAACTCAACCATTTTTAACTTTACAAAAATTAAATTTGAAGCATTTTTCAAAAGGATTTCAAATAAGTCATTATCTCATCCTAAAAACAATCATATAATACACACGAAGCTCAACAATAGTGCAACATAACAATGCTATCACATGTCAAAATAACACATGTAACTCAAACAAAATAAACAATGGTTCAAACATCTAGCACATAGTAATGGCTACATTTTTGCTTTGCAAATGAATCAATAATGGTGCATGGAAACTGAGTTTGAAGATTAAAGAACCTTACCTCTTGGATTCAGTCCAAGGCTTCTTCAAATATTCTTGCAGAAAGGAAAAGATAACCTCCTTGGCTTTGCTGATCCTTAGAGAGTTTATTTGAGTGATTGGATGGCTAGGAAATAAATTTAAAACTCAAACCCGTGATTTCTTGCAGAATGAATATTGGAAATGGTGGATATGGTTGGGCTTGATACATAACTTCTTTAATGGTTAGAACAATTTCCATTGAGTGTGTAGAGAAGGTTTGTGGTGTTTGTTTGTGAAATGCACGACAAAAATGACTTTGGCCAGAGGTTTTGCAAAACTGGGGTGTTTTTGCAAGAAATCTTAGCTACAAGAATGCAAAAGTGTTTTTTTGTGGTTTTTGAGGTTTTTGATGATGCTTTACAATGAGGATTGACCTTTTATTTATAAAGGGAGTGGGAAGATTGTGAAATGTTCAGAATCTATCTTTTGGCAAACTATCCACTTGCATTCCAAAGAGCTCGTGATGATGATACTTGCTAGGTTCAAAGGATCAAGTACAAGGCAGTTGAGTTTTGAGCATGCTTCTGCATATTAGCTTGTACTTGAGAGACTGAGGGAGTGGCTCAATGCAAAATTTGTGGAAGAGCCATGCTTTACAAAAATGGCAATGAACACTTTATGCCATAAGTGGAATAATATCTTGGTTTAAGTCTTAAACCCTTGTGTAATCCTTTGTGATTTTGTGTGATACTCCAATTGAGAAGGATCTTGCAAGTAGAACCTCTAAGACATCAAGATTTGCAGCGAAAATTTGGTCATGCATCATGTCATGCCAAGTTAAAACCTTGAAATTCAAGTTTATGGACCTCAACTTCCTCTCTTAGAAACTCTTAGCTCACACATGCTATGAATGAGTTCTTGTACTTTTTAGAAAGCCCTAAACATTCCTTACAACTTTTATGTTTTTGGTTTTTCTTGACTCTCAAAGGATCTTGATGAAAACTAGCCTTGAAGTGGACTGAAAATTGAAGGAACAAAATCTAAGCCTCTTTTGCCCATGGATCAGTTTGACACTTTTGTAGTATATGATGAGAGATACAAATTGGGATTTGGAACTCAAAAAATGGATATGTAGATTGAAAGTTATGATCTTTCAAAGTTGGAACTTGTTGCACCCCAAATTTTACCCTCATATTTTTCTTGCATTGGCTGTATAGCATATCATGTCTGTCATTTTTCATAATACCCAATTTATCAGCTGAAATAAACTTGTCAGAATTACAGCTGAATCGGTCAAACTAAAAGTCAACTTTGTGAAAAATCAGCGGACGTAAAATTTTAAAGTCGAGCCTGCAAACGTCAGTCATATTAATCTACGTTTGTCGTAGTTTAACCTGGCGTGTTCATTTAAATTTTTCGACCACTTTTCGGTCGCATTTTGCACAATTTAAGTCATTTTATCGAGTAAAATTTATTTCAAAATCTGGCCAAACGGTATTTTTCCGAGTCGTATATTTTGCGCTGATCATTTTAATGTACTCGGTTTATTTTTTCGAGCACTTGGGCGTCCGACTTTTATTTATTTGAGTTTCGGTTATTTTTATTTTTTTGTCTAAATAGTTAGAATAAATAAATAAATAGAATTATTAATTTTAATTTAATTTAATTTAATTTAATTTAGTTTTAAATAATTATTTAAGTTGGGCTTTAAGATGTCAAAGTGATTAAAATATATTTTTTTTTGGAATTTTTACATGTTTAGAACCATTAAAACAAAAGTCAAATGGAAAATAAATAAAAGAGAAAAATGAAAAGGAAAGAAACCAAACAGGGGGTGTCATAGTAATCCCATAAACGACGTACATCCAGTTATCAGCGCATTTGGGCTAAAATATGAGGGGTTTGGGTAGCAAAAGGGACCAAGCCCAGTCCAAACAAAGTCAAAATCAATAAAAAAAAAAGGCCATACATTCTCCTCATTAAATGAGGTGTCATCCACCTCAGCGCCATATGGGCGCCACCTAGACCAGTCAAAAGGTCAAAACCTCAAGCTACCTTAGATGTCGGAGCTAGGACTCCAGTTGTCTTCTCCGGCGGCCCTCACCGGAGTTAGCTGTAAACTTCAACAAAACAAACAAAACCGGGCACTATCTCACATGATTTTTCAAGAGGAACAAGAATCCAGCCTCAAAAGTCATTTATAATCACTCTAAAGCTATGAAAAACGAAAAAAAATGAGGCATAAACTGAAACTCCATGAAACAACACAATAACCATCCAGAAACATTCTATATCAATTCAAACAGTCAAATATGCATCAGACATGATCTTTGCACGTGAAATATGAGAGAAAGAAATTGAGAGATTTTTACCACAAAATGAAGACCTAGTGCTTTTGTTCTTTCCTTATGACTCCAACAAGCTCTTTGTGTTGCTTCCTTGAGCTCCAAAGATGATGGTGATGAGAGAAAGGGGGAAACAAACTTGCAATGTCAGGTTCGAGGGAAAGGATTTTTTGAGAAAAATGAGGAGCTCTAGGGTTTTGTGGCTGCTGAAAAATATGAATGCCCTCTCTAGGGTTTCCTTCTTGGTTTATATATGATGGTTTTGAGAGGTAATAATCTAGTTACTTTGGTTAAAAATCAAGGTTAAAGCTTTTGGCGAAATTTGAAAATGGATGGTGTGAAGGGTGGTACGAGCACAACATGGCTTCCTTGTTGTCATTTTGTGAGTGCAAAAGGATCATAATCAAAGAGTGGAGCAGCCATCTTGGTGTACAAACTTTGTGCTTTCTCTTATTTGCCCAAACATTCAAAATATGGTGCATGTGGTACACATAGGTGTTTGGTCATTTGTGGTAATGTTTTAGTAAGGAAATTAAGGTGGTATACGTGTGAAAATGATGAGGCAAGGTTGTTGGGTGATCATCCAAAAAAAGAATGTTGAGAAAACATTACATGATGCCCAACTTCCCATGTTCATATAACCTTATTTTCATGATTATAACTTGATGGAGAATGACTCAAATTGTGAGGTTTTGAGTCCATGGGAAAGTTTGCACGACAAGGAACAAATTCCATGTTAGTGTTAACTTGAAATGAGGTCTATGATCAAGTGGAAATTCACCTTGAAGTTGATTCCACAATTTGTCCATTAACTTGAAAATATTTCTAAGTCATGAGGCATTTCGAACAACTTGTTGACACCATCTTTGTAAGACCATAACTTAAGGCATGTTTACTAAATGAGGGAGTTCTTATAATGGATGAAAAGCTTAGAAAGAGGTCTACAAATTTCATGTTTGAAGGAAGTTTATATGAGTCTTGATCATAATGAAAGATCCCTTGGAAAACTGTTCCATGAATGTTGCCAAAATTCTGTCAAACTTGACATAATGAAAACCCTATCTTGATGACTTCATAACTTGAGTTCTATACACCCAATGGAAGAGTTCTTGTACTCAAATGAAAGCTTGGAGAATGCTCTACAAATTTCATGTTTGAAGGAAGTTGAGATGATTCCTTGATTATAATGAAATATTGATTTGAAAAGTCATTCTCCATTGTTGAGATTTTACACTTAGATAATTTTCTAAGTATAAACCTCCAAAACCTAGTTTTCCTCAACTTCAAACCTTCATACCTTGAAATACATGAATCTTTTAAACATATTTCCTTCTTAAAATTTGTAGTACATGATGTACTCTTTAATTTGATAGCAAGTTTTCTCCATTTGGGGTCAAAGATGAGTAAGATATGGCTCTTGCAAGATGAATATAATTCTTGATTTCCACACTTAGAATTTTTCATTCAAAATCCTAATTTCCCCAAACTCTTGATTTTATGATTCCAAATTGAATTTTCTTGGTCCATTCATATGAGACCATGGAATAAGACTTGTGAAACTCTTTATTTACCTCAAAACTCAATGGTTGACCCTTGTGATGCCTCAGTTGACTTTTGAATCAAATGAAGTTAGTACCTCTCCTACCCACTTAGAAAGCTCTTGAATTGGATTTATTTGGACCAAAAGACCTCTAGGAATATTTGAGATGCATGAGGACCTCCTTGGTTGATTTCCCACTCAAAGCATGATTAATCAAAGCTTCCTCCTTTCTTGTACAAAACCCTATTTCCACAGAAGAAACAAAACCACGGGGCTTGATAGTTTGGTTAGCTATGCAAAGATGATTGACCTATGATGCTCATGCAAATGATGATGACATCTTTTAGTTCTATGATTGGCAGAAATTTTGGTAAAACTTTGGGTTATAACATGATGTCCTATAGGATGTCTTGACATATGATCTTAACATTCTGCAGGTGGTTATTCTTAATGTCGCAGGGTTTAGTTCATGGTGTCAAGCATGATGTCCTGACATTTGTGAACAGAATATTCAGTGAGAATGTTATGATTTGACTGTTGCGTTTTTGTGCAACCTTTTACGCTGTTGTGATAAGAGATTTTGGTGGTACAAATCTGCGTGGAAATCTTCCTTATACAAAAGAGTTTCAGATGCATAATTTGTGGAGTAATTGTGAAATCTTTTGTTATATTTTCTGCAGAAAATATTGAAAAGATTTAAAGTGTGATTTGATTTGATTTAATCAAATCTATTTTGGTTCTATTTCTATGATGTTAATTATGAAAGGTTTTGAAGAATTATTTGATTTGATTTTATCAAATCAGAGGTAGTTTTTGCTAAAGCCCAAGCCCATTCAAAGTGTTACTATATAAAGACTTTACAATCCTATTTTGGAGCTCAGAGAAACTAGGGTTAAGTTAGTGCATTGTGTAATGGATAAGTTTTTAGCTTCTTCTGTTATTGTTAATTGTGAGCCATTCACTCATCTCCTTGATGTGTGAATTGGACTGAGTTTTTGAGTTGTAAGTTGTCCACTCTAAGCTTTTAAGCAAGAGTGCATTGTTCTTGATTGAAACTTTTAAGCAAGATCAAGTATTGTCTTTGAAGAATGTCTTCTACGTTTTATTAATCTGTTGTTATCACTGTTGTGATTGAGGGGGAGTGAGAGGTGTCTCATATCTAAGAGTGTCTTAGATAGATATTGCAAGGGTAAAGATTAAGTGTGAAGATTGTAAACTAGAGAGAGTTTGCTGTGAATCTTCAAACTAGTTCTATTTACTGAATTTCCTTCCTGGCTTGGTAGCCCCCAGATGTAGGTGTGTTTGCACCGAATTGGGTTAACAATTGCTCGTGTCTTTTTACTATTGTTAACTTCTTTTTATTTTGTTCATATATTGATGACTTCATAACTTGAGTTCTATACACCAAGTGGAAGATTTCTTGTACTCAAAAGAAAGCTTGGAGAATGCTCTACAACTTTCATGTTTGGAAAAAGTTGAGATGAGGCCTTGATAATAATGAAATATTACTTCAAAAAGTCACCCTCCATGTTGAGATTTTACACTTAGAAAAATTTCTTAGTATAAATCTCCAAAACCTAGTTTTCCTCAACTTTAAACCTTCAATTCTTGAAATCCATGAATCTTTTGAACATATTTCCTTCTTCAAACGTGTAGTACATGATGTCCTCTTTAATTTGATAGCTAATTTGCTCCATTTGGTTCAAAGATGAGTAAGATATGGCTCTTGCAAGACAACTAGAATTCTTTATTTCCACACTTAGAATTTTTCATCCAAAACCCTAATTTCCCCAAACTCTTGATTTTATGATTCCAAATTTATTTTTCTTGGTCCATTCACATGAGACCATGGAATAAGACTTGTGAAACTCTTGATTAGCCTCAAAACTCAATGGTTGACCCTTGTGATGCCTCAGTTGAATTTTGAATTAGATGAAGTCAATACCTCTCCTACCCACTTAGAAAGCTCTTGAATTGGATTTCTTTGGACCAAAAGACCTCTAGGAATATTTGAGATGTATGAGGACCTCCTTGGTTGGTTTCCCACTCTAAGAATGATTAGTCAAAGCTTCCTCCTTTCTTGTACAAAACCCTAATTCCACAGAAGAAAGAAAACCACAGATCTTGATAGTTTGGTTAGCTATGCAAATATGATTGACCTATGATGCTCATGAAAATAATGATGACATCTAAGGGGATAAAATTTGGGGTATGACAGTTGCCCCTATTTAAATATCTTTCTCGGATGACATGAGCGATGATAATCCTCGTAAAATCAGGGCGAAAGGTATTTAAATATAGAAAACCAAAAATTTTACCCTTAGATGCACTGCTATGCATAGGAAAAGAGAAACCATGCAGATGCTGACATGCCATGAACTCTAGCATGATGATAATGATGTGATGATAAATGAAAAGGCGCAGATAAAAACAGAAGCAAACAAAGACAGAGTTAGCACAATAAGTAACTACTCACTAGGAAAGACAATAACACTGGGAGACTTAAAGTGATCAACCACAGGTTCAGACGTGACCTGGATAATACTCTAGAAGAAGATTCTCCAATGGAGACGGAGCCAAAAAAAAGGCCTCTACTGGGGAAAAACAAATTCAACATACTCAAACATGATCAGTAGACAAACTGGGGAAAAGAGAAAACAAGACATAAATCCTTTCTAGGGACAAAGCCAGAAAGGAAACCTGATCTCCCCTAGGGATAAAGTTAACCAAAAGCTGACCTCTGACAAAAGAATCAAATGAGACACAATGGTCATCTAACAAGAGATCAAGAAAAACCAAGAATTTCCTTAAGCGAAGAGTTCAAACGGGATTGTTAGGAAACAACATGAAATGGAAACCGGATAAGCTTAAATCCGAGAAAAAGCTAGATGGACTGGACTTCACGGGAATGTTGGTAACAACCAACAATTAATCCAAAATAGAGTCGGGTAAAACTACCACTAACCAAAAGACTAAACAATACCAGTAACTACTGAACTTCAAAGAGAGGATCTGTAACAACCACATGCTCCACTACCAATAATGATTGGGTTTTAAATAAAGCTAGTGACAATTAGACTTTAAAAGGGACTGGTGATGACTAGATTAACAATACCAATAACAATTGGATTTTGGATACCAATGACGATTAGATTTCAAAATAATGTCTGTCATTATTGGACTTCCAAAAGAATGCCAATAACCATTGGACTTTCAAATAATGTCAGTCCCTACTGGATTTTTAAAGAATGCCAATAACCATTGGACTTTCAAATAATGCCAGTCACTACTTGACTTTCAATAGAATGCCAATAACCATTGGACTTTCAAATAATGCCAGACACTGTTGGACTTTCAAAAGAATGCCAATAACCATTGGATTTTTAAGTAATGTCAGTCACTACCAGGTTTTCAAAAGAATACCAATAACCATTGGACTTTTCCGGGGATTGCTAGTAATGACTAAACTTCAAAGGGAAAACATGTAACCACCCACAAGCTGAAGAGACAAACCAGTGACAACTGGAGTAAAAATGTCGGTAATAATCGAAGATTAGGTAACAAAAGATACTGGCGACAAAAAGGGAAAAACAGACGAACAAAAGGTAACCACCCAAAAACCGGAAACAAACAAAAAGCACATGATGCGTCATGATTCAAATGATGCAAGAGTTGACTCTAACGAGATATAAAGAACTCGGAAACCCAAAGAGGAAGATAGATAAACATATCTATTTCGCTGGGGAAACAAAAGATCACACTGAAATCCAGGGATAAAGAGGCCTAAAATCTCGATTGGAAATAAACCCACTTCACTTGGGGGAAAAATGCAGCTTAGATAAACTTGATGGAAAAGGTAAGGTAACTCCTTCATAGGTTATGATCTAACGTGATACCCATTTTTTCCTAAGCCACCCTTTTAGGTTTTCGACTTAGCGGGTTTTTAGGCATAGTATTTTTGTACTGCATAAGAATTCATCGGATGTGTGAGTTGTTCTCCATTCTTTGTCGTGAGAATTAATGAACCTCCTAAGAAGACTATTTTTACAACAAATGGGCCATCATAGTTAGGCATCCATTTTCTCTACATATCCTTATGAACTGGAAAGATCTTCTTAAGTACAAGCTCCCCTTCCTGGAACTCTCGGACGTGAACCTTCTTGTCAAAAGCCCTCTTGATCCTCTTTTGATATAACTGGCCATGACACGTTGTAAATTCTCATCAATAAGGTTCAGTTGATCAAATATTTCTCTCACCCATTCTACTTCATCAAGTTTGGCCTCCATCAGGACCCTCAAAGAAGGTATCTCAACCTCAATGGGATCGACTACATCCATCTCATGCACCAATGAAAAAGGGGTTTCCCCTGTTGAAGTGTGAACATAAGTCTTATATCCATGCAAAGAAAATGGCATCATTTCATGCCAATCCTTGTAAGTCTTCACAAAATCTTTTTGATGTCTTTGTTTGCAGCTTCGACAACTCCATTCATCTTGGGATGACAGGGAGAAGAGTTATGATGTTCAATTTTGAAGTTGTCACACAACTCTTTCATCGTATTGTTACTTAGATTGGTCCCATTATCTATTATGATTCGGCTTGGAACTCCATATTGATAGATAATTTCCCTCTTGATAAAGTGGGCAACCACTTTCTTAGTTACATTGACATAAGATGAAGCTTCCACCCACTTTTTGAAATAGTCAATGGCGACAAGAATGAGATGTTTCCCATTAGAAGCCTTTGGTTCGATTGCCCCAATCATGTCAATTCCCCATATAGAGAATGACCAAGGTGATAACAACACGTTTAGTAATGCTGGAAGCACATGCACCTTGTCCGCATAAATTTGGCATTTGTGGCATTTTCTGGCATACTGGATGCAGTCGGTTTCCAAAGTTAACCAGTAGTACCCAGCTCTCAGAATCTTTTTGGACATAGCATATCCATTGGCGTGAGTGCCAAATGTTCTTTCGTGAATATCTTGCATTAACAAATTTGCTTCTCATCTTTCGACACATCTAAGCAGGACTATATCATAGTTTCTTTTATAAAGCACATCATTAATGAGAAAGAATTTGGATGCTAGTCTCCTCAAAGTTTTCTTGTCAAGGGATGTAGCATCAACTGGGTACTCCTGATTCTGAAGATACTTCTTGATATCATAAAACCATGGTTTCCCGTCTTTCTCCTCTTCCACCACCTGGAAGTAGGCTGGCTTGGTCTTCCTTTTAATCCTGATGAATGTATCTTCATTAACAAATTTGACCTTCCACATTGAGGCCAACATAGCCAATGCATCAGCGATATGATTTCCAGTCCTCGGGAAGTGTTTGAAAGTGATCTCATCAAAGTACTTGATCATTTCAACAATGTATGCTCTATATGGGATCAATTTCTCATCTATGGTCTCCCATTCACCTTTAACCTGATAAATCCCTAAAGCTGAGTCACCACTCACTTCTAGAGTTTTGATTCGATGGTCAATTGATACTTCAAGGCCTAGAATGCAAGCTTCATACTCGACGATGTTGTCGGTACACTCGAAACATAATCTGGCTGTAAATGGAGTGTAACCACCATCTGGGTTCATCAAAATGGCACCTATACCATGCCTATTGTAGTTAGAGGAACCATCGAACATCATCTATCAACGGGAACCAGGATCGGGACCCTCATTTGGCCCTGGCTCTTCATAATCCTTCTTTATCAACATGATCTCTTCATCGGAAAAGTCAAACTTCAGTGGTTCATAGTATTATACTGATTGGTCTGCAAGGTAATCTGACAAGATGCTACCTTTGATAATCTTCTGAGCAACATATTGTATGTCATATTCTAATAACAACATATGCCAACGAGGGAGTCTCCCTGTCTGAGCAGGCTTCTCAAAGATATACGTCGTCAGATCCATTTTTGAAATCAGTAAAGTAGTATGGTAGATGATACATTGCCTTAAACGCCTGGCAGCCCATGCCAAAGCACAACAATTTTTCTCTAAAAGTGAATATCGGCTTTCACAGTCAGTGAACTTCTTGCTTAAATAATAGATGACGTGCTCTTTTCGTTCAGACTCGTCTTGTTGACCCAACACGCAACCCATTGATCCCTCAAGCACAGTTAAGTACATGAAAAAAGGCTTTTCCAGGAACATGTGGAATTAATATTGGAGGTTCTTGAAGGAAACCCTTGATCTTATCAAAAGCTTGTTAACAATCTGAATTCCAAATAATAGTATGATCTTTGCACAACAGCTTGAAAATTGGCTCACAGGTCGGAGTCATATTGGAAATAAATATGGATATATAATTCAATCTTCCAAGGAAACATCTAACTTGGTTCTCAATCTGCGGAGCCGGCATCTCTTGAATAGCTTGAACTTTATCTGGATCCACCTCAATCCCTCATTGACTAACAATGAAACCGGGTAACTTCCCAGATCTCACTCCAAAGGTACACTTGGCAGGATTCAGTCTCAACTGATACTTCCTAAGTCTCTTAAACAACTTCAAAATATGATAGAAATGGTCTTCTTCACTCTGAGATTTGGCTATCATATCATCGACATATACCTCAATTTATTTGTGCATCATGTCATGAAATAATGTCACCATCGCTCTTTGATAAGTGGCACCAGCATTCCTCAGACTAAAAGGCATGACTTTTATAATAATAAGTTCCCTAAGGAGTGATGAAAATAGTTTTTCCATATCATCTAGATCCATCTTGATTTGGTTGTAACCAGAAAAACCATTCATAAATAAGAAGACTGCAAAGCGAGCCATATTATCTACCAAAGTATCAATATGCGGCAAAGGAAAATCATCCTTCAGACTGGCCTTGTTCAGATCCCTATAATCCACACACATTCTGACTTTCCCATCTTTCTTCAGTACGGCCAATATATTGGCCACCCATTCTTGATATTTGGACACTGCCAAGAAACCTACATCAATATGCTTTTTCACTTTATCTCGGATCTTGAGAGCCATGTCAGACCTAGTTCTTCGGAGCTTCTGTTTGACGGGTGTACATTTTGGTCAGAGCGATAACTTGTGAACCACTATGTCAGTGTCTAAACCCGGTATATCTTGATATGACCAAGCAAATACATCAACATACTCTTCTAAAAGCTTAACCAGTCGCTTCTTGACTTCTTCGCCAAGTGTTTCCCCAATCTTGACCTCTTTCTTATCTTCTTTGATGCCAAGATTAGTAACATCAACCTGCTCTTTGTGAGGTTGAAGGTTCATGTACTCATAATATGCCATCTTTTCCAATTCATCAGGGATCTCAAAATCTTCATCCTCATCTTCGGCTTGGTATATAGGTGAGTTGAAGTCAGGAGGGAAAACAAAGTCATTGGGTTCAACGGGTTTTGGGATTTCACTGCAAGTTGGAATGACTTAATTAATTAAAACACACAAAGATAAATGCAACAAAAAGGAAAAATTGCTTTTTTTTTGAAAGATTGCCATTTTCTTTTAAAGTGAAAACACTAGACAATAAATGAAATAACAATGAAGAATTTAACAAAACAACTTCACTAATCATAATAATCTTGAAAGCACGGGGCCCTACAAAATTATCCTATAGCCTTGGGCACGACTATGAAAATTTAAAAAAGCAACAACAAATAAAGGAAAAAAACAAATTACTTCAGTATAGGAAAGATCACAGGGATCTCAACATCTTCGCAATTATCCATGGCGGTCTCGCAATGATACACTAAATGATCAACATCTTCATCTTCAAGATCTTCTCCCACAGTATTAACATGGAACCCCCCATTGATGAACACCTATTGAATAGTCTTTAGATGTCTTTTGACAGGTGTTGATGCTTCATCATGAGTTTGTTTGTAATCCAACCTTTGGCGACCCAATCTTGCTTTTACTTCAATGACTTCTCCCAGCCTGCAGAAGTACCTTCTTTCAGTGTAGATTTTATGCTATGGGCGGATACAAAATACAGACCACTCTTCGCTACTGTTTCTTCTATCATCACATCATTGGCTATCTCAAGTGCTTGGAAATAAGTTTCCAACGCGTCTTCATATGCTTAATATACCTAAACAACGACATATTACTCACCATCAAGTCCTCTTCATCATGTACAATTACCAGCTTATCATTCACAATAAATTTCATCCTTTGATGTAAAGTAGAAGTCACCGCTCCAGCCGCATGAATCCAAGGTCATCCCAACAAGTAGCTATAAGTTGGATTAATGTTCATCACTTGAAACGTGATGTCGAACACATGGGGACCTATCATAACTGGAAACTCCTCTTCCCCAACAACCGTCCTCCTTGAACCATCAAAAGCTTTAACAATTAACAATGTCAGGCTCATTTCTGCCCCCTTGTATGCTAACTTGGAAAGCGTCCTTTTAGGCAATACATTCAAAGAAGAGGCAGTGTCAACCAAAATCCATGCTGAAGCATCTTCCTGACATCTGACAGATACGTGCAATGCATGATTATGATTACATCCTTCCCTTGGCAGCTCTTCATTACTGAAACTCAAAGTGTTGCAGGCCGTAATGTTGGCTATCACCGAATCAAATTGACCAATGGTTATATCTTTCATCACGTGCGCTTGCATTAACACCTTCTGTAAAGCCTCTCTATGGGCTGGAGAATTCATCAGGAGAGACAAGATTGATATTTTTGAAGGAGTTTGATGAATCTGGTCGACAACCTTGTAATTGTTGCACCCCAAAATTTGCCCAACCTCTTTTCTTACTTGGTTTATGTTTCATTGCATTAACATTTGCATAATTATATAATTTGCATGTCATGATGTCATTCATATAGAAGGGGATCAAGTGTGACTTTTATCAAGAGAAGCCTAGCAAGAGGTCTTATTCAAGATTGAGAAATTATCGAAGTCATCAGGAGGTCTTGAGTACCTAAGAGTTTAGATTCTTGCATGTGGATTTGCTCTTAACTTGAGGATCAATTGAAGACTATCAAAGGGATGTGAAGTGTTGAATATGATAATAGGATATGTATGGAGCTCATAGAATGCTTAGAGGGCCATGAGAGAGCTCAATCAAGTCATTGTGTCAAATGCAAGAGCCACAGTTGAGGTGCAAGAAATTAGGGTTTCATCTGGGTCAATTCTAGGTCAATTGTGCAATTGAAGAGCATCAAAGCCTAATTTTAGGTCATGGAGTTCATGAAATGATATGTTAAGACATTGGTGGTGTTGTTCCAAGATCAAGTCAAGAAGAGTCAAGAGTGTGGGAAGTTGCTAAATTAGGGTTTCAGTGTAAAATCCCCTATTTGGTGCCTAATTTCAAGACCACATAAGTCAAGATGAAAATTTCAAATGGATCTTTGGCAAACATGAAACTTGTAGAGAATCTCAATACCTTTAATTTGAGTACTATAAGTCCTCAAGGGGATTTATAGAACTCAAGTTATGGTCCATACAAGTTACAGGTCCTCAGATGCCTCTGAAATTTGTCTGTGAAAATCATCTGATTTCCAAGCTATCTTTGACCTAGAAGAAGGTTTCACCTGAACTTTTGGCCAACATGAAAGTTGTTCCTCATGATCTTAGCTTTCTAAATTGTACTAGAAATCTTCCATCTGATTTGTAGAACTCAAGTTATGAGGTTTACAAGTCAGGGGTATTTTGGGAAAGTGAGATTATAGGCCATTTTCAATCATAGGTCAAAATCTCCAACTTGCACTTGTCAAATGGATTTTTGTTCAACATGAAACTTGTTCAAAATGTGGTTTTTAGGCTAGCTAAGAAGTCATGATGCATTTATTGGGCTCATAGCAAGACTTGGTTTGAAATGGTTTGAAAAAGAAGATTTTCAATGGATTCAAAGTTGGAAAATTCAAATAATTGGTTAAGTGACCAAAACATGTCAAATAAGTATTCACTTTGATTGGAAATTTCATTTCAAACACAATGGCATTATCAGATTTTTGAGTTTAGGCCAATTTTCACAAGTTATCATTTGGTTTCTTCATATGCAAGTTACATAGCCAAATCACTTACCAAGGCATTTCAAGCAGTCCTTTTGACCCGAATTCATTCACAAGGCATTGCGCAAGTGATTAGAATCTTCTAGAGCAAGCTGGGATGACAAATTCGTGACTGTCACATTGAGATTTTGGAGAGAAAAACAGAAAATGGAATTGGCTGGATTGGGCTTCAATTGAGTCTCTAAAGCCCATAGACATGTTCTATTTAAGTCATTTGATGATTTTAGAATCATTTTGGTGCAATTTTCGTGGCTGAAGCAAAGATAGAAGTTGGTTTTGCAAGCAAGAAAGTGCAGATCGGGTTTTGAGTTCCAAGCCAATTCAAATCAAATTGAAGGTTTCAACCTCTTTCTCTTGCATCCTTGAGTGATTCTGGAAACTTTTGGAGTTGGAAACGTGCTCTAACTACATCAATTTGAAGATCTACACCAGGTATGTAACCTTAAAATTTCTCACAATTCTAGGAAGATGTAGTTCAATTTGCATATGTGGTTAGGATCTAGTTAAGGAGTAGATCGTTTCTGGATCAGAATTTGAGCAATTAGAGACAAACTTAGATGACATGTGATTTCTGTTGAGGCACAGTTTAGCTTGATCATGAGGAATTAAGATGATTTGGATAGATCATGATGATTTAGGAAGTGTGATGAACATTTCTGTGCAATTAAATTAGAGTTTGATGATGATGAATGTTGGAGTGTCATTTGAACTTTGAATCGGATTTGAAAACGTAGCTTGATTTAGAGAAAATGAACATGAGATTTGGAATCTACGTGAAATTCTGGAGAGAATGATGTAAGATTTGTTGATTTTTGATCACCTGTAACCACCTGCTCACTGGAGAAGACAATCGAAGGTATTCTCCGGCCAAGACACCTGGCTTCCCTCCATCTGAGGATTCAAATTGGGACGATGACGCGTAGCCGTTGGATCAAGTCTGAGAGGAGACTTTGTATGTGCATCGCATGGATGTGTTATGTTGGAAAGTCTGAAGACTTTGACTTAGTGAAACGCAAAGTTTCACTAATGCGCTGGCGTGATGAGGACCTTTGGATGGCTTGACTAGTACATGCATCCTGCGCTCCACGTTTTTTTTTTCTGACTTTGGATTATTTTTATTTCATTTTGTTTTATTTTAAATGCATATTGATTCCAAAATTCACAATAAATCCATTTTTGATCCAAAAAATAGTTTAAAAATATCTCAATGCTCCTGATTAAATTTGTGATTTTCTAGGATCAATAGATTGCATTTTCATGCATTTTTCAATTTTATTTGATTTTTCTCATTTTGTTTATTTCTTTAATTTTTGCATAATTGTTCATCTGCCTTGTTGATTTTGGTGTGATCTTGTGGTTTTGAATCTGGATTTTATTTTTGAATATGTTATAGGTTAGATGTGCATGCTCCCTTAGGAATTTTATTAGATTTTTTCAACAATTATAGATTCTGGTTTAGGTGAGATGTTTAGAGCCTTCCCAAACTTGTGGTTTACCTTGACATATCTTAACTTAGGAATTGTTTAGTGGACCTAGAAGTGGATTTGGGCTTTGATATTTAAACCCTAGAATGATAAAACATGCATGTTCCCCTAGGAAATTTATTAGAATTTTACAACTTAGTTTTGTATTTTAGGTAGAATTTGCAAGTTGGTTGTGTATGTGGTGTTCCATCTTTGGTGCCTTGCTTTGTTTGGTCTTGTTGGTGGCTTTGGAGCTTGAAGTGCTTGGATTCCTTTTTGGAGGAGCTTTTGGACATCTTGTAGCTGTTGTGTCTTGGCTTGTGGAGCTTGGAGTTGAGGTTTTCTTTCTCTTTAGGAGCTTTTTTAGAAGCTTAGAGGATTAGGGTTTTAGGAAGAGCCATTAGAACTAGTTTTTCTTCTTTCAACAAACATAGAATGCATTGTTTGCTTCTATCTTCATCCCATGATGAAAATTCCTCTTAAGGAAGCTCCATCTCTCCTTTGGAGGGATGAGTGGCATGCCTTAATGAGTAGAACTTTTGAGGATGCACTTTCTTTCATGTTGGTTCCAGATGAATTCCTTTGGTTTTCATCAGGTTTCTTAACATTGTAACTTGACCTCAATGGTGATTTCTATTCTTGTGGAGCTTGCTAGATCTTGAAGATGAATAATTGAAGAGGCTTGAAGATAGAAGCTAGCTGGAAGATGAAGACTCTTTGCTGACAAGTCAACTTTGCTGACCAGAGCTGCTGTTAAAGGATGAAGTTGTTGTCTGCTGCTGCTTGGGCTGATTCCTCTATCTTTCTTTTGTTGTATTGTCTGTTTGCTTGTGTTGCTTACCTTTAGGTTTGAGGTGGAGCTTGTCTCCCATTGCTTGTTGTTTTCTTAGGTTTGAGGTTGAGCCGAACTCCCTTGCCTCGCTTGTACTGTTGCATAGCATGCATTTTACTGTTTACTATTTACTGTTTACTGCTTGCTTTCTTTTGCTGTTTTCCCCTAGGATCTCTGATTTCCTCTGTGCAAGAGGGAATTATGACAGACATTAGGTTCTAGACCATGCATGACAATTGTAGATAGATTCCCTTTCAACCATAGTTTCAGGGTGTCTTTCTCTTCTCATCTCAAAACAATTCAAAAATACAGTAATAAGGTTAATTAAAGTCGTGCGTTACGAGCCTTAAGCTATCTGGGAAAAGGTTGGTGGAGGGTCTCTCTCCAGTAATCTGGATGTTAGTGTGGTACCCTTTGGGTGACATACGAAGCGTTCACTCCTGGGTCATAGTCTTTAGTGCGACTGAGATTGCGAACATCCTAAAAAACAGTTCTTTTGTAAAAGACTCAAACAAACATTCAAACTCTGTTTTTTGTCCTCTTGGACCCTTAATCAGGAAAACCCTTTCTTAAGGAGATAAAAAACTGCCAGACAAGCATGTGTCTTCCGTAGCCCGAACTACGTTTGCTTTGATCTTTCATGCTGTATGAAAGTACGTAGGCACGAGATGCGATATCTCGGCGAGCAACCTTCCCCCCTTAACCCGTAGTTAGGCGAACTACGTTGACTCTGATTTCTCGTTCCAGACGGGAATACGTAGGCATAAAGTGAGATACTTTTCCGAGTCATTTTCTTTTCTTTTTAGACCATACCTTTAGAGTAGATAGATAAACATACCCTTAGATAGAAAACAAGCGTGGATCCCGTCGAGTACGACGGACGTGAGGGGTGCTAATACCTTCCCCTTGTGTAACCGACTCCCGAATCCAGGATTTGGTTGCGATGACCATTCCTTTCCCTCTTTGCGTTAGGTTTTCTCTGAGCGTTTCCTTTCCCTCTTGTGGGATAAATAACGCACGGTGGCGACTCTTCTGTCATAGCCGGTGCCGATTTTCGCAGTAGCGACAACTGGCGACTCTGCTGGGGACTCCAACGGTTCCCTATGCGAGTCAATCCTAGCGCTTGTTTTCCCGTCTGGGGTTTTGTATGTATTTATCTTTCTGTCTTTATTTTCAGTACTGTATATTGTTGTTGTTGTGCTGTGGGTAGAGGGTTAGTTTGAGAGATAAGCCGGACCTGGGCTTGAGTGCACATAGACTTAGAAGTAGAGAGTAGTGGTTAGCCTGCTTGCTTTGCTCGCACCAGCTAGCTACAAAATCTGCACTCAGACGAGATTCTCTTTGATGGCATCTTGCCTGGTCCTTTGGGCTCGACAGGTTGTTGGATTTGAGGATTGTCGACTCTGGGGACCTATCATTTGGGATTCGGCTAAGTGAGGCCTCTTCAAGGGATGATGATGCCACACCTTCTGGGTATTGTATCATCGCTCTTGAAAGTCTGTGATGCTGATTGTAACACCCCACTTCCCAAAAACAATTAAAATAATAAACATTATAAATAAACATCAGAGTTTTTCTTCCCAAGTGGGATATCACATAGCAAAACCAACATTTCCTTATAAAAAGGTTTTTCTCCAAATACAGCGGAATATTAAATAGTAAAATCCAACAAAGGTTTTTGATACGTTCACAGGAACAAAATACAAGTTCAACACAAAACAAATAAAAACACCCAAGTCTCGTGCTACGTATCAGAGCATCCTAGACTCGACAGGCACACCATAATCCAAGCTAGCTAAGTACCTGGATTATCTGTACTTCCGAAGAAGCACAGACCACAACATCAACAACAAAGGGGTGAGAAAACATGATCAAAAATATATTGGTAATGTAATACATGTAAACAAGGTAGTAAAACACACCAACACACCAATATTCACCCCACATCACCAATCACGAACCTACTGTTCAAGTTACAATATAACATATTATAATGCAAATATGCAACTCAACACCATGCATGCGGTACCGACTCATTAGTTCATTCAATCGAACCTTGGACAGATCACTTATGCTCATACTGAGATATGATCTATCCCCGACAGATCACTTACGCTCCTACTGAGATATGATCTATCCCCCACCATTCTCCACAAGGAGTACGGATGAATCACTTACGCTCCTCCTGAGATATGATTCATCCCACCAAACACCATGATATGCACGACACCAATGCATAACTATTATATTCAGGCACACTAAGTGCACACGATCCTCTTGATCATATCATCATACGTCAATGCATATAGGTATAGATATATTACACACCCACATCATATAATTCAAATCACACAGTGAGCAATCTCACATTCTAACACCAAGTATAAACATATCCCACCACTCGGGAATACACCAACTAATCATCCACTTAAAATAAAATATCAAGGGATCACTTACTATCACCAAGTAGTCCAATTAAATACTACAATCACCACTCTATCACTTCATCATGGCCAAAGGGATCACACAAGATCAAAGCTCAAGGCCAAACGTCACAAAAAGTCACATTTTTCTGCTACGTTCGCTGGGACATTCGCCAGGCGAATCCCCGTAGCGAACCTTCGCTGGAATTCGCCAGGCGAAGTTCCTACTCTTTTGGTCTGGGATTTAACTCAAAATTATTCGCTACCTCTCGCCACAGTTTGCCAGGCGAACTCTCGCCTCCCTTCGCCAGGCGAAGCTTCGCCAACACTCGCCAGGCGAAGCCCAGCGAATGCTGCGATTCACCAATTTCCTCACAGTTCTGTAGAGTGCTTTCTAAGCCGAATTGGTCAAACATCCTACTTCCAATTCACATCTTAACATCAGTACCAACTTGTACGTAATTCCGACTAATCGATTCCTAATCCCTATCCCAAAATCATCACCTAAACACTTTATCGATACATCGAAAAGCCATAGGGAACTTTCCCTAAAAACCGTAAAACAACCTATAAGCCAAATTTACCAAAAACAACAATTCATGAACCATCAACACCAAACTATCAACGATAATCAACAATCACAATATATCAATATAGGAAATCATATATCGATCAATTTCCTACGGGGTTAAGGAATCCCCACTACCCTATACATGTAAATACCATCCCAATCAAGTTTCTCCCCCTTACCTTGTTAATCGGTTTGATCGATGGAAATCCTCCTAGATTTGGTCTCTTGGCTTTTTCCTTTCTCTTTCGTTCCTCGTTCCTTTGCTCGTTCTATGCTCTTCTCACTTCTCTCGTTCTTTCTCCCAACTCTCCAAATGTATCGTAAAAACCACTAACCCCTCACATTCCCTATTTTAATTATCTAATCTTAATAATAATAATAACTTAATAAAATAATATAATAATAATAATCTTAATAGTAATACTAATATAATATTACTAATATAAATAATAACACTTATTAATAATAATAATAATAATACTAATATTATTATCTCACCAAATTCATAATAATATTAATAATAATAACAAATATAATAATAATAATAATAATAATAATAATAATAATAATAATAATAATAATAATAATAATAATAATAATAATAATAATAATAATATCACCACCAATATTACTATTATTTATTATATTATTATATCCACACCAAAACACCACCAATAATCCTCCCATATCAAGGACACCCACCAATCATCATCCAACACACCCCACCAAAGGGCACACCAACACATAATAATTAAAATTATAATAAAATGACTAAATAATTAAAATGGGTGTTACAATCTCCCCCACTTTAATTATTTTCGTCCTCGAAAATTAGCTGATGGAAATAGTTCCGGATACGCTTCTCGCATCCTACTTTCCAACTCCCAGGTCACACTGCCTCCTGCAGCACCTCCCCAAGCTACCTTCACCAAAGGTATCTCCTTCCCACGGAGCTGTTTCGTCTTACGGTCCTCGATCCTCAACGGCATCGTTTCAACAGTAAGATTCTCCCGAACCTGAACATCATCTCTTTGAATCACATGAGATGGATCAGAAACATACTTTCGCAATTGCGACACATGAAACACGTCATGTAAGTTCGACAACTCAGGCGGCAACGCCACCCTATAAGCCACAACACCAATTCTCTGCAAAATTTCATAAGGTCCAATAAACTTAGGATCCAGCTTCTTGGACTTCAACGCACGACCCACACTAGTCATCGGATTCACTCTTAGGAACACGTGATCACCTACACAGAATTCCAACTCTTTCCTCCGATTATCATGATAACATTTCTGCCTACTCTGAGACACTTTCAGTTTCTCACGAATCATCTGAATTGTCTCAGTAGTCTGCTGTACAATCTTTGGTCCAAGCACCACATTCTCACCAGTCTCATACCAACACAGAGGAGTCCTACACCTCCTCCCATACAAAGCTTCAAACGGTGCCATTCCGATACTCGAATGGTAACTGTTATTGTACGTGAACTCAATCAATGGTAAATGAGTATTCCACGCACCACCCTTTTCCAACACACAAGCTCTCAGCAAATCCTCAAGCGACTGAATAGTCCTTTCTGATTGACCATCAGTTTGCGGATGATAAGCTGAACTTAACTTCAACTTAGTTCCCAAAGCTTCCTGCAAGCTTTTCCAAAATTCCGAAGTAAACCGCGGATCTCTATCCGACACAATACTGGACGGAACACCATGTAACTTCATAATTACCCAAATATAAATCTCCGCCAGCTTCATCAACGGGAAACTAATATTAATTGGCACAAAATGTGCAGACTTCGTCAATCGATCCACAACCACCCATATAGCATCAAAACCTCTCGCCGTATTCGGCAAACCTGTAACAAAATCCATAGTAATGCAATCCCATTTCCAAACCGGAATCTCTAATGGTTGCATAAATCCAGAAGGTCTCTGATGTTCTACCTTCGACTTCTGACATGTCAAACAGGCATACACAAATTGAGCAATGTCTTTTTTCATACCAGACCACCAAAATAATTTCTTCAAATCATGGTACATTTTCGTAGCTCCCGGATGGATACTCAAATCACTACGATGTCCTTCACTTAAAATTGACTTTTTCAATTCTTCATCATCTGGTACACAAATCCTGCCTCTAAATCTCAACACACCTGTACTATCCAATTTAAAGTCATTATCGGAGTCACTTCCTACTCCAGGCATCAAATCTACTAATTTCACATCCAACTTCTGATTCTCTCTAATCATATCCAAGAAGTCATTATTTACCTGCAACATATCCAACATCACACTATCTGCAGTAGTATCACAAACCATGCTCAAATCTCTGAACTGTTCAATTAACTCAATTTCTTTCACCATCAGAGCTGCCATATGAATCGTTTTCCTGCTCAAAGCATCCGCCACTACATTGGCCTTTCCTGGATGATAACTCAAACTGAAGTCATAATCCTTCAAAAATTCTAACCATCTTCTCTGCCTCATATTCAGCTCTTTCTGATCAAACAGATATCTCAGACTCTTATGATCACTAAACACTTCAAATCTCGAACCATACAAATAATGTCTCCATATTTTCAATACAAAAACAACCGCAGCTAACTCGAGATCATGAGTCGGATAATTTTGCTCATGCACTCTCAGTTGTCGCGAAGCAAATGCTACTACCTTACCATTCTGCATAAGAACCCCGCCTAATCCCATCTTAGACGCATCACAGTACACCACAAACGGTTCACTCGGAGTCGGCAACACTAACACCGGTGCCGTAGTCAATTTCTTCTTCAGCTCTTCAAAGCTTTCTTCACACGCAACATCCCATACAAAAACTTGGTTCTTCCTCGTTAATTGAGTCAATGGCAACGCCAAATTAGAGAACCCTTCAATAAATCTGCGGTAATAACCTGCCAAACCCAAAAAGCTTCTAATCTCCGTTGCTATCTTTGGTGGTTCCCACTGCAACACTGCACTTACTTTTGACGGGTCCACCGCTATGCCATCACCAGATATTACATGCCCCAAGAAACTCACTTTCTTCAACCAGAAGTCACACTTTGACAGTTTAGCAAACAATTTATTTTCCTTCAGCACCTGCAAGGCAATCCTCAGATGTCCTGCATGTTCTTCATCAGATTTAGAATAAATTAATATATCGTCAATAAATACCACAATGAACTGATCCAAATAAGAATGGAAAATTCTGTTCATATACTCCATAAATACTCCCGGTGCATTAGTCACTCCAAACGGCATTACAGCATATTCGTAATGTCCATATCTAGTCCTAAAAACAGTCTTCTGAATATCACCTTCTTTTACCCTTATCTGATGGTAACCCGATCTCAAATCGATCTTACTGAACACATGAGCTCCCACCAGCTGATCCATCAAGTCATCAATCCTTGGTAGAGGATACTTATTCTTAATAGTCACTTTATTCAACTGACGGTAGTCGGTGCACAAACGCATACTACCATCCTTCTTCTTCACCAATAACACTGGAGCTCCCTACGGTGACACACTCGGTCTAATAAACTTTCTATCCAACAATTCTCCAATCTGAGACTTCAACTCAGCCAATTCCACTGCAGACATCCTGTACGGCGCCATAAAAATAGGCCTCGTACCAGGAACAAGATCAATACTAAATTCAACTTCCCTCGTCGGAGGCAATTCCGTAATGTCATCAAGAAACACTTCCGGAAATTCATTCACCACTGCCAATTCCTCCATTGACGCTTTGCTATCCATCGATAATGATGCAAATAGAGTAAACACTTTAGCTTCATCTTCCAACAAGGTCCTCAATTCTTTACTAGACAAAGAATCTGCTAAAGCTTCCCCTTCTGGAGTCAGAAACAACAATTCCTTTCGAAAACAATCGATGTAGACTCGGTTGAACTCTAACCAGTTCATACCCAGAATAACATCCAAATTACCAAGTGGTAGACAAATCAGATCCATTCCAAATTCTCTACCGAAAATAGTCAGCGGACACTTCTGGCATATCAAAGAAGTAGTCACTGAGCCAATAGAGGGTGTCTCTATAGTCATTCGTCCCTCAAGAGTAGACGGTACCAATCCTATCCTTTCCACACAATCCACAGAAATAAACGAGTGGGTTGCACCCGTATCAATAATAGCAGTTACAGGAATATTATTGATAATACAAGTACCTTTGATAACTCGCTCATCACTGGCAGCTTGAGTTCCTGCCAAAGCAAACACTTTCCCACCAGCTGGAGACGTCTGAGGCTTCTTCGGCTTCTCGCAATGTGTACTGATGTGACCCTTCTCACCACAGTTGTAACAGGTCGGCATAGTTGCTCTGCAGTCAGCTATCACATGACCTGGCTTCCCACACTTAAAACACTTCTTTACTTCATTAGGACAATCGTTAGCACGGTGTCCCATGCCACTGCATCGGAAACATTTCCCATCAGCAGATGTTTTTCCCTCTTTGAGCTTCTTATCAACAACAGCTTTACGCTTTCCCTTATCAGCAACAACACTATAAGGAGTACCACTGAACCTCTGCTTGCCCTTACGGTCATTAACAGCTTTGTAGTGTGCAATCCTTGCCCGGTTGTCATTATCATAAATTCTGCTCCTGCTTACCAGCTCGGGATAACTCCTGATCTTCTGACAAGCAATCCCCAACTTAATCTCTGGACGCAGTCCATTCTCAAATTTTAAACACTTAGAAGTCATTGCCCCATCAATATTATAATGAGGACAATACTGCACCAGCTCTTCAAACTTAGCAGCATACTCTGCTACTGTCATACTACCCTGCTTCAGCTCTAAGAATTCAATCTCCTTAGCACTTCGAATATCTTCCGGAAAATACTTTTCCAGAAAACCTTTCTGAATCACCTCCCAAGTAATGGCAGCTCCAGCAGCTTCCAATTTTTGGCGACTGTTGTCCCACCAAGCTTCAGCTTCGCCCTCCAGCATGTGAGTGCCAAACCTCACCTTTTGCTCATCACTACAATCCATAGTCCTGAAGATTTTCTCGATTTCCTTCAGCCACTTCTGTGCAGCTTCAGGATCCAGAATTCCTCCTTCAAACATCGGCGGCTTGTTGCTCCGAAACTGCGCCAAACTCCTGAATTGGGCATCTGCAGTTTGGTTCTGATTAGCAACCGCCTGCGCCATTTCTTGCATAGCAGCAGCCAACGCAACATCGTTCCTTCCTGCCATACTGCTCAAAAATAACAACACCAGGTTAAAAGATACTCGACTCTATCCTAATGGACAGACTCAACTCGACTCTACAACACTGGCCGGACGGACTAACCTGCTCTGATACCAATTGTAACACCCCACTTCCCAAAAACAATTAAAATAATAAACATTATAAATAAACATCAGAGTTTTTCTTCCCAAGTGGGATATCACATAGCAAAACCAACATTTCCTTATAAAAAGGTTTTTCTCCAAATACAGCGGAATATTAAATAGTAAAATCCAACAAAGGTTTTTGATACGATCACAGGAACAAAATACAAGTTCAGCACAAAACAAATAAAAACACCCAAGTCCCGTGCTACGTATCAGAGCATCCTAGACTCGACAGGCACACCATAATCCAAGCTAGCTAAGTACCTGGATTATCTGTACTTCCGAAGAAGCACAGACCACAACAACAACAACAAAGGGGTGAGAAAACATGATCAAAAATATATTGGTAATGTAATACATGTAAGCAAGGTAGTAAAACACACCAACACACCAATATTCACCCCACATCACCAATCACGAACCTACTGTTCAAGTTACAATATAACATATTATAATGCAAATATGCAACTCAACACCATGCATGCGGTACCGACTCATTGGTTCATTCAATCGAACCTTGGAATGATCACTTACGCTCCTACTGACATATGATCTATCCCCGACAAATCACTTACGCTCCTACTGAGATATGATCTATCGCCCACCATTCTCCACAAGGAGTACGGATGAATCACTTACGCTCCTCCTGAGATATGATTCATCCCACCAAACACCATGATATGCACGACACCAATGCATAACTATTATATTCAGGCACACTAAGTGCACACGATCCTCCTGATCATATCATCATACGTCAATGCATATAGGTATAGATATATTACACACCCACATCATATAATTCAAATCACACAGTGAGCAATCTCACATTCTAACACCAAGTATAAACACATCCCACCACTCGGGAATACACCAACTAATCATTCACTTAAAATAAAATATCAAGGGATCACTTACTATCACCAAGTGCTCCAATTAAATACTACAATCACCACTCTATCACTTCATCATGGCCAAAGGGATCACACAAGATCAAAGCTCAAGGCCAAACGTCACAAAATGTCACATTTTTCTGCTACGTTCGCTGGGACATTCGCCAGGCGAATCCCAGTAGCGAACCTTCGCTGGCATTCGCCAGGCGAAGTTCCTACTCTTTTGGTCTGGGATTTAATTCAGAATTATTCGCTACCTCTCGCCACAGTTTTCCAGGTGAAATCTCGCCTCCCTTCGCCAGGCGAAGCTTCGCCAACACTCGCCAGGCGAAGCCCAGCGAATGCTGCAATTCACCAATTTCCTCACAGTTCTGTAGAGTGCTTTCTAAGCCGAATTGGCCAAACTTCCTACTTCCAATTCACATCTTAACATCAGTACCAACTTGTACGTAATTCTGACTAATCGATTCCTAATCCCTATCCCAAAATCATCACCTAAACACTTTATCGATACATCGAAAAGTCATAGGGAACTTTCCCTAAAAACCGTAAAACAACCTATATGCCAAATTTACCAAAAACAACAATTCATGAACCATCAACACCAAACTATCAATGATAATCAACAATCACAATATATCAATATAGGAAATCATATATCGATCAATTTCCTACGGGGTTAAGGAATCCCCACTACCCTATACATGTAAATATCATCCCAATCAAGTTTCTCCCCCCTTACCTTGTTAATCGATTTGATCGATGGAAATCCTCCTAGATTTGGTCTCTTGGCTTTCTCCTTTCTCTTCCGTTCCTCGTTCCTTTGCTCGTTATATGCTCTTCTCACTTCTCTCGTTCTTTCTCCCAACTCTCCAAATGTATCGTAAAAACCACTAACCCCTCACATTCCCTATTTTAATTATCTAATCTTAATAATAATAATAACTTAATAAAATAATATAATAATAATAATCTTAATAGTAATACTAATATAATATTACTAATATAAATAATAACACTTATTAATAATAATAATAATAATAATAATAATAATAATAATACTAATATTATTATCTCACCAAATTCATAATAATATTAATAATAATAACAAATATAATAATAATAATAATAATAATAATAATAATAATAATAATAATAATAATAATAATAATAATAATAATAATAATAATAATATCACCACCAATATTATTATTATTTATTATATTATTATATCCACATCAAAACACCACCAATAATCCTCCCATATCAGGGACACCCACCAATCATCATCCAACACACCCCACCAAAGGGCACACCAACACATAATAATTAAAATTATAATAAAATGACTAAATAATTAAAATGGGTGTTACACTGATGACCGCATAGGATGCCGTACCTCGTCTGCGAGTTAAGTACATACCTGTGAGGGGTAGGTGGGTCTTTTGCAGGAAAACTTTGGCCTCAGAACACCTGGTTTGTCTCTGTCAGTGAGAATTGGTTGTAAGGGTTCTTTGGTGGTTGGTTTGGATTGAGGAGAAGATCTGATGGTTCTCAAGTTGCAGTACAGCACATCACAGTTCTTCATCATTGCGCTTGATCCCCTGTTTGCATATGCATTTGCATTTTCATGTTTGCATTTCATTAACGTGTATTTATGTTGCAGGTGTGTTTTTCCCCTCAGATTCTAGTGTTCTTCTTGCCAGACATGGAGTCCATGAAGAGGACAGTTGCTTACAGGTTGCCTTCTCCAGTTATCAGTTCCTTATTGCGGTTGGTTGCTCTAGCAGATCAGAGAGTGAGGGCTGAGTTTAGAGAGTCTTATGGGAAACTGCTCAGTTTGTTGTACAGACCTTCTGTGTTTGAGATGACTGGATTGTATACCTTGATGCAGTTTTACGAGCCTCAGTTGAGATGCTTCTTCTTCCCTGATTTTAGTTTGGCTCCTACTTTGGAGGAGTATTCTGATATGCTAGGAGTTCCTGTGTTAGATCAGATGCCTTTTATTCATGAGGATACTGAGCCTGAGTTGGCTAAGCTTGTTGAGTTTGTCAGTTTAGATGCTTCTGAGTTCCCCGGAGGTTTGGTCAAGCTGAATGGATTTTATGGTTTTCATCTTTCCTGTTTGTTTGAGAAGGCTACGCATTGTGCGATGTAACAGCCCGAATTTCATTAAATAATTAATTATAGTAATTAATTGATTTAGTGGGATTTTTATTAATGTTGGAAATTAATTTTTATTAATGGGAGTTAATAGAGAATTGAGAAGGAAATTGGAAGGAAGGAAAATAAAGGAAATATATAATAGAAAAGGAAAAGAAAAGAAAGTTAGAGAGAAAAATTTGGAAAGAAAGAAGAAGAGAAAGAGAAGAGAAGAAGAGGAAAGTGGAAAATCATCAAGAGCCAACATCAAAGCTCCGATTAATCGAGGTAAGGGTGAGAAATGTTTCTATTTGATCATTGCATGATGTTATATATGTTGGGTTGGGGTTTTGGTGTAGTTTCCATCCTTTTCCATTTAGGGCAAAAGTTGGAATAATCGGTAGAACTGTGATTTAATCGGTTGGAATTGAGTAATAATGCCGTAGAATAGTCGGGTAACATGTAGTGATGTTGTTTGAGCTGGTTTTGATGTTTGGGAGTTGGTTGGTGGTGGTTTGAGAAGGAGAAGACAGAACAAAATTCTGTTCTGCGCAAGTTCGCTGGCTCTCGCCAGGCGAGCGAAGGCGAAGCTTCGCCGGGCGAAGCCTAGCTAACGGTGGCGAATAATTATGATTAAGTCCCAATGGACTTCGCTGGCGAGTTCGCCCAGCGAAGGTGCTGGCGAATGGTGGCGAACAAAGTCAGTAGCTACTGACTTTGGCTTGTTGGGGAGTCTCGCCAGGCGAAGGCCTAGCGAGTGTTCGCTGAGAGGGTTCGCCAGGCGAATATGGGCGAATTTGACAGCATCTTTTCTTTGCTGTGGTTTCTATGTGTTGATGATTTAGTTGTTTCACATAGACTAGTAGCTCTACATTTTGAGTATGTATGTGATCTATTGTGATGATATGTGTTGTGGGTAGCCTACGGGCGTGAATCCTAGAATTGTGATTTGAATGTTAATTGCATCAAGTATAAATACATGTGAACATAATAGGTGATTATGTGTGTACTATTTAATGAACTTGTATATGCTTGATGTGTATACAATTATGCGATGAGTATGCATGAGAACATTGTGAATATGTGTGCATAACTTGTAATTGTATGATTGGTACTGTGATGTGAATACCTTGATTGTTGTGATATATGTTGTATGTGCAATCATTGTGTAATTCTTGAAGAGATGAATTATTAAATGCATGAGATTAAGATGCGAGAACGGTCTTAAGTGCATTGTTGTGGTTGATTGCATATGCATCATTTAGTCAAGAGGCAATGTCTGTTAGTTTCGTGGAAACTAGTGGCTTGTCCCAAACCTAGAAGAGTGGGTTTGAAGGCTTAGAGGACGGGCCTTTGTTGTTATCGGTCTAGAAGAGTGGACCCGGTTTAATGTAAAAACCGAAAAATGATAACGGGTTATCGGTCTAGAAGAGTGGACCCGGTTTAATGTAAAAACCGAAAAGTGATAACGAGAGTTGGTACCGCATTGCATGAGTTGCATTGAGTTGTTGAGTCACATTGAGATATCACATATGCATGAAGAGATGTTTATGTGTGAATGATATGATTGTGGAAATGTGAGTGTATGCATGATGTGGGAATGCTTTGTGAATATTCATGTTATCTATATATGTGTGGTAAATATATATGACTAAGAGGGTGAATTGTGGTGAGAAATATGGAGTTGAATTATATGATTACCTATATATATATGTATATAACCTTATGCTTTGATTATTATAGTTATATTTCTCACCCTTCTGCTGTTTTATAATGCTCTACGAGGCATTGCAGATTAGGATGCTGGAGTCTTTTCTTTGTGAAGTTATCTTCATTCTTTTGAGTCGGCTGCTCTGATATGTAACACCGGGTAGTTAGACTAGTATAGTTATTCTTTTGTGATACATTGTGATGTATCAGCTGATGTGGTTTTGTAATTACCTGACATGATGTATTAATCTGGATATCTTATGTGTATGTGAATTAATATTTTGGAAATGATTAAATGATTTTATCTTCCGCTTAAATTTAAATGTTGAAATGTGATTTCTAAAACCATGAAAATGTTACATATTTTATGGAGCAAATATTAAAGTGTTTCATTGGTGAAATTGTGACATTCTTCCTTTATACCTTATTCTAAAATTTTCACTCTGATAAATTTGTATATGCATTTATTTGGGGGTATAGAAGGGGGTGTTACAATAGTGGTATCAGAGTAGGTCGGTCCGTCCGGCCAAGTTGTTAGAGTGTTTTTCCCTGTGTGTTATTGATATGCGTGTGTTGCGTTATAAATATTGGTTGTTCTTACATGGTTCTATTGTTAGAATTAGTAAGATGGTTGCAGGGAGGAACGATGAAGCGATCGCAGAAGCTTTGACAAGGTTGGCGGGAGCGATTGGGCAGAATCCTCCGGCCAATGTGAATGCGGGAAATGTTGTTGAAGATGAATTCCGTGCTTTGGGGAGGTTTCAAAGGAACAATCCTCCGATTTTCAAGGGAACCCATGAGCGTGACAAAGCACAGGTTTGGTTGAAAGCTGTGGAGAAGATTTTTCGGGTTATGAATTGCTCAGATGCACAAAAGGTGCAGTTTGAGACTCACATGCTCGAAGAAGAAGCTGAAGATTGGTGGGGTAATACTCGCCAAAGATTTGAGGAGGATGATATTGTGATCACTTGGGATATGTTCAGAGAGACTTTTCTGGAGAAGTATTTTCCAGAGGATGTGCGAGGGAAGAAAGAGATTGAATTTCTTGAGTTAAAACAAGGTAATTCGACGGTAGCGGAGTATGCGGCAAGATTTGAAGAGTTGATCAAATTTTGTCCTCATTACAATACTGCTAATGCCGAGAGGTCTAAGTGCCTCAAGTTTGTGAACAGTTTGAGACCCGAGATTAGGCAAGCTATTGGATATCAGGAAATCAGGCGGTTTTCTGAGTTAGTGAACAAAAGCAGAATCTATGATGAAGACAGTAGGGCTCGGTCTAGCCACTACAAGAGTTTAAGTGATAAGAAAGGAAAAGGTCAATTCCGAGGAAAACCTTATGTGACTCCTGCAGACAAAGGGAAGCAGAGAATGAGTTATGGCAAGAGGCCAAGTGGGGGAGTTTCTACTCCGGTTAGATGCTATAACTGTGGTGAAGCGGGACATCATGCTCCTGAATGCAAAAGTGTTGAACAGAAGTGTTTCAAGTGTGGCAAGCCAGGCCACAAGGCTCTTGAGTGTAGAAGCGGTACCGGTGTGACTTGCTACAACTGTGGTGAGCGAGGGCACATTAGTACCAAGTGTGATAAGCCTAAGAAGAATCAAGGGGGCGGAAAAGTGTTTGCTCTATCTAGATCTGAGACTGCTAGCGACGATCGATTGATCCGAGGTACGTGCTTCATTAATGGTACACCTTTGATCGCTATAATTGATACCGGAGCTACGCATTCTTTTATTTCTTTGGATTGTGTTAGAAGGTTGAATCTTGAGTTGTCTGTGATTGGTGGCGGTATGGTTATTGATACTCCTGCTATGGGTTCGGTAACTACACCGTATGTTTGTTTGAATTGTCCGTTGAGTATCTTCGGTAAAGATTTTGGAATTGATTTAGTGTGTCTTCACCTAGACCAACTCGATGTCATCCTTGGGATGAATTGGTTGGAATTCAACCGGGTATATATTAACTGTTTTGACAAGACGATTATTTTTCTGGAATCGGACATTGCAGGAGATTTGTTTATGACGGCGAGACAAGTGAAAGAATCAGTGCAAGATGGAGCTAAGGTATTTATGCTTATGGCAACTTTGAGAATTGGTGGAAGTGAAGAGATTGGTGCTTTACCAATTGTTAGAGATTTTCCAGAAGTTTTCCCTGAAGAGATAAAGGATTTACCACCGGAGCGAGAAGTGGAGTTTTCAATAGATTTGCTTCCTGGAACTAGTCCGATATCGGTGGCTCCTTATCGTATGTCGGCATCAAAATTGAAAGAGTTGAAGAGTCAACTTGAGGATTTGCTTGAAAAGAGGTTTATTCGTCCGAGTGTGTCGCCGTGGGGTGCACCGGTGTTGTTGGTTAAGAAGAAAGAGGGTTCTATGAGGCTCTGTGTGGATTACAGACAGTTGAACAAGGTGACTATTAAGAATAAGTATCCACTTCCGAGGATTGATGATCTGATGGATCAGTTGGTTGGTGAAAGTGTGTTCAGCAAGATTGATTTGAGATCTGGGTATCATCAGATTCGCGTGAAAGCTGAGGATATTCAGAAGACGGCCTTTAGGACGAGGTATGGACACTATGAGTATTCTGTGATGCCATTTGGTGTGACTAATGCACCAGGTGTATTTATGGAGTACATGAATAGGATTTTCCATCCTTATTTGGATAAGTTTGTGGTTGTGTTTATCGACGACATCTTGGTTTATTCGAAGAGCGGAGAAGATTATGCCGAGCATCTGAAGATTGTGTTATCTGTGTTGAGAGAGAAGCAGTTGTTTGCAAAGCTTTCTAAGTGTGAGTTTTGGTTGAAGGAAGTTAGTTTCCTTGGTCATGTGATTTCGAGTAATGGTATTGCGGTTGATCCGTCGAAGGTTGAAGCGGTATCGCAATGGGAGACTCCGAAGTCAGTTTTTGAGATTAGAAGTTTCCTAGGTTTAGCCGGTTATTATCGGAAGTTTATTGAAGGATTCGCTAAGTTATCGTTGTCGTTGACGCAGTTGACTAGGAAGGGTCAAGCTTTTGTTTGGGATGCCAAGTGTGAAGCGAGTTTCCAAGAACTTAAGAAAAGGTTGACGACAGCCCCTGTTTTGATTTTGCCAAATCCGGAAGAGTCGTTCGTTGTGTATTGTGATGCTTCTTTGATGGGTTTAGGAGGTGTGTTGATGCAGAATAACCAAGTTGTGGCTTATACTTCGAGGCAACTCAAAGTGCATGAGAAGAATTATCCGACGCATGACTTAGAGTTGGCCGCCGTTGTGTTCGTGTTGAAACTTTGGAGGCATTATCTGTTTGGTGCAAGATTTGAAGTGTTTAGTGACCACAAGAGTTTGAAATATCTTTTTGATCAAAAGGAATTGAATGCAAGACAAAGAAGATGGCTTGAACTTTTGAAGGATTATGATTTTGGTTTGAATTACTATCCGGGTAAAGCGAATGTAGTAGCGGATGCATTGAGTCGGAAATCATTGCATATGTCGGCGTTGACGGTGAAAGAGTTGGAATTGGTCGAGCAATTTCGGGATTTGAGTTTAGTATGTGAGAGAACTTCTTTTGGATTTAAGTTGGGTATGTTAAAGCTTACAAGTGGTATTTTGGATGAAATTCGAGAAGGACAGAAATCGGATTTGAGTTTAGTTGATCGGTTGACTTTAATCAACCAAGGCCAAGGTGGTGATTTTCGGATTGATGAGAATGGGATTATGAGATGTCGGGATCGAGTTTGTGTTCCGAATGCTGTTGAGCTTAAAAAGAGTATCCTTGAGGAAGGACATCGTAGCGGATTGAGTATTCATCCGGGTGCTACTAAGATATATCAGGATTTGAGAAAAGTGTTTTGGTGGCCTAGTATGAAGAAGGATATTGCGGAATTTGTGTATTCTTGTTTGACTTGCCAGAAGTCAAAGATTGAGCATCAGAAGCCATCGGGTTTGATGAAGCCGTTGTTTATTCCTGAGTGGAAATGGGATAGTATCTCCATGGATTTTGTATCGGGTTTGCCGAGGACGCCGAGTAATTTTGAGGCTATTTGGGTTATCGTGGATAGATTGACTAAATCTGCTCACTTTATCCCTATGTGTGTGGATTACCCGTTGGAGAAGTTGGCTAAATTGTATATTGAGAGGGTTGTGTGTTTGCATGGTATTCCGTCGAGTATTGTTTCGGATAGAGATCTGAGGTTCACTTCGAGATTTTGGGAGAGCTTGCAGAGTGCTTTGGGTACTAACTTGCGTTTGAGTTCAGCGTATCATCCTCAGACAGATGGTCAGATGGAGAGGACAATTTAGTCGCTTGAAGATCTTTTGAGAGCTTGTGTATTGGAAAAAGGAGGAGCTTGGGATAGCTACTTGCCTTTGATTGAGTTTACCTACAACAACAGTTTTCATTCGAGTATCGGTATGGCACCATTTGAGGCGTTGTATGGTAGGCGGTGTAGGACACCATTGTGTTGGTTTGAGTCCGGAGAGAGTTCTGTTGTTGGACCCGTGTTAGTTCAACAGACTACTGATAAGATCAAGATGATTCAAGAGAAGATGAGAGTTGGTCAGAGTCGTCAGATGAGTTATTATGACAAGAGGAGGAAGGAACTCGAATTTCAAGAGGGAGATCATGTGTTTCTTCGAGTCACTCTGATGACAGGTGTTGGTAGGGCATTGAAGTCGCGCAAGTTGTCGCCGCGTTTCATTGGTCCTTATCAGATTTTGCAGAGGATAGGAGAAGTGGCCTATCGTGTGGCTTTACCACCGTCGCTTACTAATCTTTATGACATATTCCATGTATCTCAGTTGAGGAAATACATTGCGGATCCGTCTCATATAGTCTAATTAGATGATGTGCAGGTGAGAGATAACCCGACTGTTGAGACATCACCTATGCGGATAGAGGATCGGAAATTGAAGCAGCTTCGAGGTAAAGAGATTGCTTTAGTGAAGGTCGCTTGGGGAGGACCGGCTGGTGGGAACGTTACTTAGGAGCTTGAGAGCCAGATGAAAGAGTCTTATCCAGAACTGTTTGAATCGGGTAACATTTTCGAGGACAAAAATTCCTAAAGTGGGGGAGGGTTGTAACAGCCCGAATTTCATTAAATAATTAATTATAGTAATTAATTGATTTAGTGGGATTTTTATTAATGTTGGAAATTAATTTTTATTAATGGGAATTAATAGAGAATTGAGAAGGAAATTGAAAGGAAGGAAAATAAAGGAAATATATAATAGAAAAGGAAAAGAAAGAAAGTTAGAGAGAAACATTTGGAAAGAAAGAAGAAGAGAAAGAGAAGAGAAGAAGAGGAAAGTGGAAAATCATCAAGAGCCAACATCAAAGCTCTGATTAATCGAGGTAAGGGTGAGAAATGTTTCTATTTGATCATTGCATGATGTTATATATGTTGGGTTGGGGTTTTGGTGTAGTTTCCATCCTTTTCCATTTAGGGCAAAAGTTGGAATAATCGGTAGAACTGTGATTTAATCGGTTGGAATTGAGTAATAATGCCGTAGAATAGTCGGGTAACATGTAGTGATGTTGTTTGAGCTGGTTTTGATGTTTGGGAGTTGGTTGGTGGTGGTTTGAGAAGGAGAAGACAGAACAAAATTCTGTTCTGCGCAAGTTCGCTGGCTCTCGCCAGGCGAGCGAAGGCGAAGCTTCGCCGGGCGAAGCCTAGCTAACGGTGGCGAATAATTATGATTAAGTCCCAGTGGGCTTCGCTGGCGAGTTCGCCCATCGAAGGTTGGTTAGCGAAGGTTTGCCCAGCGAAGGTGCTGGCGAATGGTGGCGAACAAAGTCAGTAGCTACTGACTTTGGCTCGTTGGGGAGTCTCGCCAGGCGAAGGCCTAGCGAGTGTTCACTGAGAGGGTTCGCCAGGCGAATATGGGCGAATTTGACAGCATCTTTTCTTTGCTGTGGTTTCTATGTGTTGATGATTTAGTTGTTTCACATAGACTAATACCTCTACATTTTGAGTATGTATGTGATCTATTGTGATGATATGTGCTGTGGGTAGCCTATGGGCGTGAATCCTAGAATTGTGATTTGAATGTTAATTGCATCAAGTATAAATACATGTGAACATAATAGGTGATTTTGTGTGTACTATTTAATGAACTTGTATATGCTTGATGTGTATACAATTATGCGATGAGTATGCATGAGAACATTGTGAATATGTGTGCATAACTTGTAATTGTATGATTGGTACTGTGATGTGAATACCTTGATTGTTGTGATATATGTTGTATGTGCAATCATTGTGTAATTCTTGAAGAGATGAATTATTAAATGCATGAGATTAAGATGCGAGAACGGTCTTAAGTGTATTGTTGTGGTTGATTGCATATGCATCATTTAGTCAAGGGACAATGTCTGTTAGTTTCGTGGAAACTAGTGGCTTGTCCCAAACCTAGAAGAGTGGGTTTGAAGGCTTAGAGGACGGACCTTTGTTGTTATCGGTCTAGAAGAGTGGACCCGGTTTAATGTAAAAATCGAAAAATGATAACGAGAGTCGGTACCGCATTGCATGAGTTGCATTGAGTTGTTGAGTCACATTGAGATATGACATATGCATGAAGAGATGCTTATGTGTGAATGATATGATTGTGGAAATATGAGTGTATGCATGATGTGAGAATGCTTTGTGAATATTCATGTTCTCTATATATGTGTGGTAAATATATATGACTGAGAGGGTGAATTGTGGTGAGAAATATGGAGTTGAATTATATGATTACCTATATATATATATATATATATATATATATATATATATATATATATATATATATATATATATATATATATATATATATATATATATATATATATATATATATATATATATATATATATATATATATATATATATATATATATATATATATATATATATATATATATATATATATATATATATATATATATATATATATATATATATATATATATATATATATATATATATATATATATATATATATATATATATATATATATATATATATATATATATATATATATATATATATATATATATATATATATATATATATATATATATATATATATATATATATATATATATATATATATATATAACCTTATGCTTTGATTATTATGGTTATATTTCTCACCCTTCTGTTGTTTTATAATGCTCTACGAGACATTGCAGATTAGGATGCTGGAGTCTTTTCTTTGTGAAGTTATCTTCATTCTTTTGAGTCGGCTGCTCTGATATGTAACACCGGGTAGTTAGACTAGTATAGTTATTCTTTTGTGATACATTGCGATGTATCAGCTGATGTGGTTTTGTAATTACCTGACATGATGTATTAATCTGGATATCTTATGTGTATGTGAATTAATATTTTGGAAATGATTAAATGATTTTATCTTCCGCTTAAATTTAAATGTTGAAATGTGATTTCTAAAACCATGAAAATGTTACATATTTTATGGAGCAAATGTTAAAGTGTTTCATTGGTGAAATTGTGACATTCTTCCTTTATACCTTATTCTAAAATTTTCACTCTGATAAATTTGTATATGCATTTATTTTGGGGTATAGAAGGGGGTGTTACATGCGAAGGATGGATGTTGGATTGTCTTCAATGCTATTTTGGCTGTTTGCATTTATGGGATTGTATTGTTCCCCAATTTGCCTGATTTTGTTGACTCAGATGCTTTCTTTATTCTTGCCTCGAAGAATCTGGTGCCTACTCTCTTGGGTGACGTTTATCATTATATTCACTATAAGAATGAGAAGCGTCGGGGAAAGAATGTTTCTTGCTGTGTACCTCTTCTATACAGATGGTTTCAGGGACATCTTCCTAAGACGGGACCTTTTGTTGATACTGCTGGTACTTTAGATTGGTCTTCCAGATTGATGGGATTGTGTGCTGAGAACATTGTTTGGTTTGATCGGAACCTGCTTGGAGTGAATATTATATATAGTTGCAGTGGCTTTCCGAACGTTCCTTTGATTGGACGGAAAGGTTGTATTAACTATAACCCTTCTCTGCTTGTAAGACAGTTTGGCTATGCTTTGAGGGACTCTCTGATTGAAGACGAGATACAGGAATCTCTGTACCTCACAGGTTTATTAGATGGAGATGTTTTGGTCAGATTGAGGCATGCTTGGGATAATATTCACAGAAGAGGAAAGACATTGCTTGGTAAGAGTGACAGTTGAGCTTATAATCCTTATCGGTTCTGGATCCATGAGAGAGTTAGGACTTCTTTGATGCCATATCCTGCTGTAGAGCCTTTGTATCTTCCGGTGATTGAGGAACCTACTTCAGTGGAAATTGAGAAGTATAACAAGTTACTGGCTGAAAAGGAAGAGTTACAAAGAGCAAATGAAGAGTTAGAGAAAGAGATTTTCCAGCTTCGGCATGAAAAGAGTGAGGCAACCTTCACTTTGAAGAAGCATACTGAGATGATCAATAGGTTGGGTTCAGATTTGACTGAAGAAACCAGCAGGAGAGAGAAGGTGGGAGTAGTCTTGAATGGTGTTAGTAGTGTGCTTGCTACTAAGAAAGAGCTTTTGAACAAGGCTTATTCTCGACTTTCCAAATGGGAATTTTTGTGGAATGCCACGCTTACTAGCCGGAAAGAGCATGAAGATGAGTTGAAGCTGCAGATTTCTCGGTTAGAGGAGCAGCTCAGCGCTAAGGATGCGAAGATTGCTGAAGAGTCATCTCTTAGACATGACGCTGAGTTTAGAGTGAGCGACATGGTCAAAGAAATGAGGGGTTGTAAACTAAAGGCTGGCTTCAAGAGATGCAGGCTTGATGAGTGTTTTGGCGAGGGAGCCTGTGTAGAGGATGCCAAAAAGCTGAGATCCACTATTAGGCGACATGCATTACTGATACAGGAATTGCTCTCCAGACCAGGTCATCCGGATACGCTGAGGCTATTGAGAGATGTCCGGGCGCACCATCCGTCCTGATTTATTTTTGTTTTTCTCTTGTAGTATGCATTCGTGCTTGTATTTTGACCATCGCCAGGCTTGTTGGCCGAGGTCTTTTCAGTTGTATTTGGTTTCTGATTCTGCGCTTGCTTACTTGGGACTCCATTATTGTTATGGCTTCTTCTCCAGAACTAGAATCGGGGGGGGGGGAGGGGGGGGGGAAATTAACCTGTTGCATATTTACATGTGTGCATTTGCATCCTCATATTGCATGGCAGGTACCTTTTTTCGAGCTCGAATCTTATCTCCTGCGTCTTTCAGGTTATTTCAGGATTGACAAACAGAGAACTCACCGGTACGCTACAAGAAGCAACAGTAAGAAGATCATGGACCAGGTACAATCTGAGATGCAGGAGATCCGGGATAGGTTGGCTCAATTCATGCAGACTATGGAGGTTGTGGCCAAGGGCCAGGAACATCTTCAAACTCTGGTGCAACCGTTGCTGGTGCGAGCGGTTGGTAATACTGAATATAACTCTGTCCGTGTTGAGACCCCTCGCAGGGAGGAAGTGATACCCAATGCTGGTGAGACTGTTACCGGCAATGGCAACGACAACACTGGTAACAGAAATGCTGATAATGGCAATGGGAATGTGGAAACCAACAGGAATGTTGGTATCAATACTGGTTTCGGTGACAACAATCAGGGTTTTGGCTTTGGCAATCTGGATGGCAATGATGGCTTTAATAATCAGGGCTTCGGCAACAGGGGGTTTGGTGATAATAATCAAGGTTTTGGTAATAATGGCTACGGCAATGCTGGGTTTGGCAATGTGAATACCAATGGTGCTGGGATGGGTCCTTTCAATACTGGCTTTGGAACAACGGCTGCTAATCAAGAGCTTGGCAATCTGAGGTATGACCCCAGGTTTTTCCAAAGTGGTCATGGTTATGGTCGCAATGCTGTGCACGCTGGGTAGGGTAATGAGGGTCCGTACTGGGACAGAGATCGTCAGGAAGATGCCTTTTTTGGGTAAGGCATGGGTTTTGAGGGTCCCATTGATAATGATCAGAGGATTAAAATGCTGGAAGAACAGATAAGAGGTATAGCCAATCAAAATTCTGCAGGTCTGGACATGGCTACCATGGGGCTGGTTCCTGTGCTGAGGGTTCCATTGAAATTCAAAGCTCCCACTTTCGATAAATATAAAGGGGATACATGCCCACGGGTTCATGTGCATTCATATTACCGGAGGATGTTTGCTTACTCTGATGATGAGAAGATGCTTATGCATTTTTTCCAAGATAGTTTGTCAGGACCATCGTTGGAATGGTACATGGGACTAGAGCCTGAACAGATTGGAAGTTGGAAAGAGTTGGCTGATGCTTTCGTCAGACATTACCAATACAACAGTGACCTTGCACCAAATAGGGTCCAGCTTCAAAGTCTTTCACAGAAGAACAGGGAGAGTTTCAAGGAGTATGCCCAACATTGGCGTGATCTGGCAGCAAAGGTCCAACCACCTATGGTTGAAAGGGAATTGATTGATATTTTTGTTGGAACATTCTCTGGGATGTATTATGATAAATTGCTCAATTGCCTGATGGGTAGTTTCTCTGAAATGATACTCATGGGAGAACGGATTGAAAATGGCATTAAAATTGGTAAGATTCAAGCCGGTGAATCGACCTCAGCTGGAGGTGCAAAGAAAGTCTTTGGTGGTAGAAGACAAGGAGACGCCAGTGCAGTGTATGGTGGTCGAGGACGAGGTAGAGGTAGGAATCAATATATTCAACAACAGGTTGCTAGTGTGATGATTCCTATACCACAACAACGACAACAATCACAACAACAGCAGCAACAACAACAAAGGCCTAGTCCTGCTCAGAGAAGGGTTCAGAATGGGAAGCCAAAGAGGGTATTTGATACACCTCCGTCAACGTATGCAAAACTGCTTCAAACACTGTTGGGTTTGAATCTGATTGAAAAGAGAACGTTGGACCCGCCCACAGGAGCGCTTCCTTACGGGTATGATGCTAGTAAGCATTGTGAATTTCATTCTGGGGCACCCGGACATGATATCGAGAGTTGTCATGCTTTTAAACACAAAGTCCAAGATTTGATTGATAGCAAAGTCATTAACTTCAGTCATGATGGTCCCAATATTGTACAACAACCAATGCCGAATCATGGAGCGAATGCTATTATGACAGAAGAAGATTTGGATTTGGTTATGGACGTAAATGAGCTGAAGACGCCTTTAAGCTATGTTAAAAGCAGGTTTTTGAAAGGAGGAGTCTTCCCCGGATGTGATGAGTACTGTTTGGATTGTTGGACCCGACCAGAGGGCTGTATTGATTTGAAGAGAGGTGTTCAGGCCATGATTGATGAGGGAACTTTACAATTTGACCGTACTGCTGTTGAGAAACCTGGTGAGGTAAGTTTTGAAAAGAAGGGTGAGGTCGCGACAATTACAATTCCACGAAAGACTATTACGATATCAGCGCCCGCCAAGCGGCCAACCATCACGATAACGAAAGCAGGGCCCATTCCTTATGAAAGTACGAAAGCCATTCCGTGGAATTATGGGTTGGATGCTTTTTGCAACGGGGAAAAGATTAATATGGATAGCCAGCCAGCAGGGGCAGTGGGCAATCTTGTTGGAGCGGGAGGCATGACCCGCAGTGGTAGAATCTTCACTTCACCTGAAATTGAGGCTGAGAGGATTGCTAAAGGCAAAGCCAAAGTGAATGAAGGAGGACCTTCCCAGGCGAAAGAGAAAGGAACATCGATCAAGGATGTAGAAGAGTTTATGAGGTTGATTTGCAAAAGCGACTATAAGATTGTGGAGCACTTGCAGCAGACGCCCTCCAAAATTTCAATCCTATCTTTGTTGCTTTGTTCCGAGGCTCATCGGAATACCTTGTTGAAAATCTTGGACACATCTTTTGTACCTCAAGAAGTAACTGATAATCAGCTTGAGGGGGTACTGGCGCATGTGAATGCCGGACACAACCTGGGATTTACTGACTTTGATTTGACGCCTAGAGGTCGGGAGCATAATATGGCTTTGCACATTTCAGTGGAATATGGGGGCACTGTTATGTCGCACGTTCTTGTAGACACCGGATCATCTTTGAATGTTTTGCCTAAGAAGGCTATGATGAAGCTAGATATCCGAGGAATCATATGCACGCCAAGTGACTTGGTCGTGAGGGCTTTCGATGGGACCAGAAGGTCGGTGTTTGGGTCCATAACGTTGCCACTCCAGGTCGGGCCAGAAGTGTTTGACACTGTGTTCTACATCATGGACATACATCCAGCTTACAGTTGTTTACTTGGGCGACCATGGATACATTCTGCAGGGGATGTGACGTCCATGCTGCATCAGAAGCTTAAATACATGGTTGGTGACAGTGTTGTTACTATTTGCGGAGAGGAGGACATTCTGGTTAGTCATCTTTCGTCATTCAAGTACGTCGAAGTGGATGGGGAGATCCATGAGACGCCATGCCAAGCCTTTGAAGGGTTGCAAATCAAGGACAAGTCTCATGTTCCCAGCAAAGGGCCAGAGGTGGCCATGTCTTCTTACAAAGACGCTCAGGCAGTGGTTCAGGCTGGAGAAATCAAAGGATAGGGCCAAGTCTTAGAAATTCCTCTCAAGATGGACAAGTTTGGGTTGGGGTATCGCCCGACGTCGTCACCTTCCTCATCAGGCGTGCCAAAGTTCAAAGGGCCAGTGGTGATCACTCCAGGTGGAGTTTGTTATGAAACGATTAATGTTGTTTCCGATGCTGAAGACGGAGATAATGACTGCGATATGGACTCGTGGATCAAGCCCAGCGTGCCAGGACAGAGCCTATGCAACTGGTCTATCTAGGGACTTGTCCAAGTGACTACAAAATAGTAATGATTTGTTTTCTCGATTATTGTATAATTCTGTGTCTTACCTAGGGCATAGTAATTCTGTTTTTAGGGCTACCTGCTTATGTGTGTACTTTGTTTAATCATTAATAAAGGCGTTTTTTGCATGCAAATTTTGTGATCTTTGTTTTTCATGTTTTTGCTTTAACAATAAAATGGCAACGTGGTTATGTGCTTTATTTGCGTTATTTGAAGCATTTAACCATTCTCATTGCAGGATTCATATTTCAGACGACACCGATCACGAACTTCCTATGACTCGCTTTGACTTCGAGCACCCGATATTTCAAGCAGAAGAAGAGATTGTTGAGGATAATGACTTATCAGAAGAGCTGACTCGACTTTTGAAACAAGAAGAGAGAATCATTCTGCCTCATCAGGAGGAAATTGAGATTATCAACGTGGGGTCTGAAGAGGTTGTCAGGAATATCCGGATAGGGGTTGCATTGCAAAGTGATATCAAGCAAAGTTTGATAGAGATGTTGCGAGAGTACAATGATATCTTTGCTTGGTCTTATGAAGACATTCCTGGGTTGGATACTGATATGGTGGTTCACCGTTTGCCATTGTGGGAGGAATGTCCGCCGGTTAAGCAAAAACTCAGAAGAACTAGACCAGATATGGTCGTGAAAATTAAAGAGGAAGTTCAGAAATAGTGGGACGCCGGTTTTCTGGCTGTTACAACTTATCCCTCATGGGTCGCCAATATAGTACCTGTACCAAAGAAAGATGGTAAGGTGCGGATGTGCGTGGACTATCGAGATTTGAATAGGGCGAGCCCAAAAGATGACTTTCCGCTTCCTCATATTGATGTGCTGGTCGACAACACCGCTCAATTCTCCGTGTTTTCCTTCATGGACGGCTTTTCGGGCTACAATCAAATAAAGATGGCGCCGGAGGATATGGAGAAAACAACTTTTATTACCCCGTGGGGAACGTTCTGCTACAAAGTGATGCCCTTTGGTTTGAAGAACGCCGAGGGAACATATCAGCGAGCTATGACAACACTCTTTCATGACATGATGCATAAAGAGATCGAAGTCTATGTTGACGATATGATTGCCAAATCCTAGACGGAGGAAGAGCATCTGGTTAATCTTCTGAAATTGTTCATGAGGCTTAGGAAATTCAGGTTGAGGCTGAATCCTAACAAGTGCACCTTCGGGGTGAGATCTGGTAAGCTATTGGGGTTCATTGTTAGCGAGAAAGTAATTGAGGTTGATCCTGCTAAGATAAAAGCAATACAAGAAATGCCAACGCCGAAAACAGAAAAAGAGGTTCGTGGTTTTTTAGGGAGATTGAACTACATTGCTCGGTTCATATCTCATCTAACGGCCACGTGCGAGCCATTATTCAAGTTATTGAAAAAAGATCAGGCTGTGACCTGGAATGAAGATTGTCAAAAGGCGTTTGAAAAAATAAAAGAGTATTTGCAGGAACCTCCAATATTGATACCCCCAGTAGCTGGGAGATCATTGATTATGTATTTGACGGTTCTTGAGAAAAGTATGGGTTGTGTTCTCGGTCAACATGACGAGACTGGACGTAAAGAGCATGTGATTTATTACCTGAGTAAAAAGTTCACAGATTGTGAGTCCCGTTACTCAATGCTCGAAAAGACGTGTTGTGCACTAGCCTGGGCTGCCAAATGTTTGAGGCAATACATGCTAAATCATACAACCATGCTGATTTCGAAGATGGATCCGATCAAATACGTGCTTGAAAAGCAAGCACTTTCCGGAAGGATTGCCCGATGGCAGATGATACTGACAAAATATGATTTTCAGTATGTTTCTCAAAAGGCTATTAAAGGTAGCGTTCTGTCAGAGTACCTAGCTGAGCATCCAATTGATGATTACCAGCCGATGAGGTTTGATTTTCCTGACGAGGATATCTTGTACTTAAAAATGAAGGGCTGTAAAGAGTCGTTGCCTGATGAAGGTCCAGAGCTGGGTTCCAAATGGCAATTGATATTTGACGGTGCCGTTAATTCATACGGAAGTGGAACAGGGGCAATCATTACTACTCCCCATGGGTCGCACATCCCATTCACTGCCAGATTGACCTTTCCAGTTACCAACAATGAGGCCAAATATGAAGCATGCATTATGGGTCTCGAAGAAGCTATTGATCTGAGAATTAAAAATCTTGACGTGTACGGAGACTCTGCTCTAGTTGTGAACCAGATCAAGGGAGAGTGGGAGACTCGTCAGCCCAATCTGATACCCTATATGAATTATGCAAGGAGGTTGTTACCTTCCTTTGACAAGGTGGAATTGCACCATGTACCACGAGCAGAAAATCAGATGGCAGACGCTCTTGCGACGTTGTCATCAATGTATAAGGTTAACTTCTGGAATGAGGCTCCCAGGATAGTTATCTCTCTCCTTGATAGGCCTGCTTTCATATTCGCCATTGAGGAAGCTTCCGAAGGCAAACCGTGGTATTATGATATCCATAATTTCCTGAAGAACCAAGAGTATCCGGCTGGGGCATCCAGTCGTGATCAGAAGACTCTTAGGAGATTGGCTGGTAATTTCTATTTGAATCCGGATGGTGTTTTGTACAAGAGAAACCACGACTTGGTGTTGTTGCGGTGTGTGGACGAGAAAGAGGCTAAGTTGCTCATGGAAGAGATCCACGAGGGTACATTTGGCACGCATGCCGGCGGACATGCAATGACGAGAAAGTTATTACGAGTCGGGTACTATTGGCTGACGATGGAAACAGATTGTTTCAAGTTTGCAAAGAAGTGTCATAAATGCCAGATTTATGCGGACAAGATTCATGTGCCTCCGAGCCCTTTGAACATTATGTCATCACCTTGGCCTTTTTCCATGTGGGGAATTGATGTGATTGGGAAAATTGAGCCCACGGTATCCAACGTACATTGTTTAATCTTGGTAGCTATTGATTACTTCACCAAATGGGTTGAAGCGGCGTCGTATGCTAATGTTACCAAGTAGGTGGTAGTCAGATTTATCAAGAAAGATATTATCTGCAGATATGGAATCCCGGAGCGGATTATCACTGACAACGGTTCAAATTTGAATAATAAGATGATGAAGGAATTGTGCTATTATTTCAAGATTGAACATCACAACTCTTCTCCTTATCGGCCCAAGATGAATGGTGCTGTTGAAGTGGCCAATAAAAATATAAAGAAGATCATTCAGAAGATGGTTGTGACCTACAAGGACTGGCATGAGATGTTGCCTTTTGCTTTGCACGGTTATCGTACGACGGTACGCACATCAACCGGGGCAACTCCTTTTTCACTGGTATATGGTATGGAGGATGTCCTGCCATTGGAGGTTGAGATTCCTTCTTTGAGGGTTTTGCGCGATGTCCAACTTGATGAGGCGGAATGGGTAAAAAATAGACTGAATCAGCTCAGTTTAATGGATGAGAAGAGATTGACTTCTCTAGCATATGGTCGGCTGTATCAAAGCCGGATGAAGAAAGCTTATGATAAAAAGGTGTGCCCTCGAAGCTTTCAGACAGGCGATCTTGTGCTGGAAAAGATTCTCCCACCACAATCAGATCACAGGGGCAAATGGACTCCCAACTATGAAGGTCCATATGTCGTTAGAAAGGTTTTCTCTGGAGGAGCCTTATTGTTATCCACCATGGATGGTGAGGATTTCACATCCCCTGTGAACTCGAATGCAGTTAAAAAATACTTTGCTTAAAGAGACCCGCTGGACAGAAAAAGAGAGTCCAGGCAAAAATGGGGCATCCCGGCGAACCATAAAAAAGGAATAAAAGGTTCGAGCAAAAGTTAGGGATAAAATTGAAAAATGTACGCCCGCGAAGTTGAAAACCTGATGTTGCACCCCAAAATTTGACCAACTACTTATCGCAATTTGGCTCATGTTTCGACTCATTTCATTTTGCATTTGCATACCACGTACATTGCATTTTTTCCAGTCAGGTTGGCTTTATCGGGATCACGGCCCTCTGATCGCGCTTCAGGCATTTCAGGCCAATACGAGGACGTATTGGTGCTCGTCCCGGTGTTTTCAGCTCTCGCTGTTGTTTTTGAGGACATCTCGGTGTTCGGGTTTTTATCTTTTATTTTGATATAGTTCGCTAATCGATTTAATCGGCTTCCTCGTATTTTTAGATTTTCCCCCTTATTTTCTAGAATTTTTTTAATAGGTTTAATTGATTTTTCTAGATATTAGATAGATTTTTAATAGATAATAGAGTTTTTCCTATTTTTTAGTTGTTTTTAAATGGATTTTAGTTTTAATTTCTTTTTAAGAATAAATCATATTTTTTTAGATATTAAGTAGATTTTTTAAAATGATTTTTAATAGGTTTTTAAAATAGATTTAATAGAATGTCTTCTATTTTTGTTTGTATAGAAAGTAGTGGAATTAATAGAAATTAATAAAAAAATTTATTAGTTTAGAAATTAATAGAGTTTTATAGGTTAATCCTCTTTTTTAGATTTAATTAGGATTTGATAGAGTTTAATTAGATTTTAATCATTTGTTTAGATGTTAATTAGAGTTTATTAGAATTAATTAGGATTAGAATAGTTTTAATTTTCATTTAGGATTTAATTACTGTTTTAATTTTCATTTTACATTTAATTGTAGTTTTAGGTTTAATCAAATGTTAATTAGTCATTAATCATGTTAATTAATCATTAGTTCAGATTTAATTCGTGGGCCAGCCATTTTTGGAGGCCCAGTCCCAATCGTGCCAAGTGTCCACCATATAAGCCTTCCACGAGTCTCATTCTCATCTCTTCCTCCATTCGCCACGTTTTCCACTCTTTTCTTCACTTCCACGCGTGAGCTTCCTATAGATCGCCACGTTTCATCTCTGCATGCACTCTCTCTGCACCACCACCTCACCCTCCACGTGTGGCAACCACATCACGCCACACGCTCTGCACCCCACACGTGGCCTCCATCCTTCCCTCTCTCACATGCACGTTTACACGCGTCTTTCCCACTAACCCTCGTCGGCCGGCCATGCAAACACACCAGAAACTCCGCCGGCGAAATCAAACTATCAATTCACGGCCAAAACTCCACCGGAAACTGCATCTCACGCCAGAATCACCATCGATATTCATCGCGTTTGTCAAATCTTCTAGTTTTTCTCCAGAAACTCAAGATCTTCATCTTCTTCGTGAAGATCCTCAAGAGCATTCATCCCGATCATTCATCGTTCAACAAGCTTTTCCAGAAATCCCTTCGATCATCATCTTCCCAGAATTCCTCAACCAACCTTCATAACCGTTCTTCGTTTTCCAGATTTTGTTCGAGCTTTCATCACTGACATTCTTCCAGATCTTGATTCAAAATCTTCAACATCAAGAACACATCCACATAATTTCCAGATTTCGTCATAGTTCATTAACCATCAACAAACATCATCAGAGCTTCAAACGATCTGCATAGAACCTTCGGTGATCCTCAAATTGCTGTTAGTGTTCATCCGCTCTTCATCGAGAATCATCATCGATCCAAACTTCGTTCTTCAAAGATCTTCGCCCAGAAACCCTTCAACGTCAGGATCTGAGGCCACCGTCTTCGCACGAATCTAGAATCACGAGCCAAGTCTCCAGATCCACCTTCATCGTCGTTCATCGCGACAACATCCAAGGACAATCGGCCTCAGATCTTAAGAGCTCCACCGCCACGTTCTTCTTCAAGTTTGTTCTCCATCAAGAGCAACTCCAAGAACGGCTTCAACGGATCTTCATCAACGTTCATCTCCACGAATCTTCAAGAACCTCAAAGGATGGATCACGTTGTTTTTCCAAGTAGGTGATAGTTCTGTTGTTGTTGTTTATTCATTTGTGTTGTTGATTAGAGGCGAAATCTGAAGATGATAGAGAGTGAGTTCGTGAGAGAGAGGAGGGAACGAGAGAGAGAGGCTGAGAAGGGAGGTTGGAGCAGCGTAGAAGGGATGAGCAGTGAACGAGAAAGAAGGAGTCACTTAGGGTTTTGGTTTGCTGAAGCATGGACCACGTGGCCGCGGATTGGGTATTGGGTCTCAGGCCCAGTTGTTGTTTTTGGCACCCTCCATTTTTCCTCTAACACCCCTCCCCCGTTTGTGTGTGTAGCTGGGCTGGGCCCGCTATCTTTACTTTACCGTACACCCTCCGTTTTGGCCATAAACCCCCCGCTTTTTTTATTTTCTTTTCTGAATTTGTGTATTGGGTTGGGCCCCCAATTCTGTTTTATTTTCTGCAGGCTGTATACCCCTGGCTGAACTGATGCACCCCCCTTTGTTTTTCTCTTTTTTTTTTTCATTATTTTCTTTTGTATTCATTTGCTTAGATTTTTTTATAGAAAAGAATATGTAATATAAAAATAGAAAAAATGGAAAGTATAGTGGAATGAAAAATATAAAAAAATGATAGTATTTTAATATTTTCTTTTTAGGATATATTTTCTTTTAGGAGTTTCTTTTACGCTTTTTTAGAGGTAGAATTAAAGGTCCACTTGTTAGGGGACTATTTTTCATTAGATTTTCCATGATAGATGGGTATGATTTTTTAGGAGTTTATCATTGTAACCTTCCGAATATTAATAAAATGAGATTTGTGTTGTGGCCCCCGTTTTAGCTGTAAGCTGAACTACAGCTGCTCTGACTTTCTCTGAAGAGAATATGTAGGCATAGGATGTGATATCCTAGCGAGCACACTAACAACTAACCTTTTGTTCTCCTTGCTGCCGTGCGATCGAGACTTTCCCGCTGACGACTGATGTTATCCTTTTCTCTTACCCGAGCGCATTTGAGACCAGACCGTAGTTCTAGTTCCCATACCTCGAAACCCGACATACTACGTCCGTTCTACCGCAAACAGGTACGCCTGAGTCTCCAATGGTCGAGCAGCGTCCACCTAACTGCTAGAATGTGTACGCTAGTATTGTCAACTTACTTTCTCACCCCCGTGTGACCGAGAACACCCCTGTTTACCCGTAGTTAGCCTGAACTACGTCATGCTCTGATTTCTCTGACGAGAATATGTAGGCCCAAGATGCGACGTCTTGCCGAGCAACTCCCCCGTAGTTTCCCGAACTACGTAGACTCTGATTTTTCATTCTCTGATGAGAATACGTAGGCATAGAGTGCGACGCTCTATCGAGTCAGTTTCCTTTCCGTTTAGATCTAGCAGCCGTAGATAGATTGTTTTTTCACCCGTAGGCAAACCCACAAGCGCGGATCCCGTCGAGTACGACGGACGTGAGGGGTGCTAACACCTTCCCCTTGCGTAACCGACTCCCGAACCCAGACAACGGTTGCGATGACCTTGTCTTACCCTTTTTCGTCAGGTTTTTCCGATCGTTTCCTTTCCCGTTCCGAGGGATAAATAACGAAAGGTGGCGACTCTTCTGTTCTGCCGGCACCTTATTTTCGCGGAAGCGACACCTGAAAAGGGCAACTTCGGCAAAAAAAGGGTATCCCGGTGAATTGAAAACCCGCAAAGGGCGGTTCACACAAAAGTTAGGGATTTGAAAAAGCAAATGACTGCGGTCCGAGTTTGATACTGCGTTACTTAGTGGTTTGGGAGTACCTGAGGGTCGTATGTCCAAAACAATCTCTTCTAAAGATTGAGTATCGGGAAAGCGTCAGAGTCAGGCGAGTCATAGGAGGATCAGCTCATGGTGTTCGTCTGTACCACGTTGCCGACATGTATACAAATTTTCTTTGTGCTTCTGTAATATTTGTATTTGCTTGTGCGTAACATCCTCTTTTCAGGAGTTGCATCCAGTGTACAAAATTGCGCCTATTTACAGGCCCGTTGTCAATAAAGCATGTTATTCAGTACTTGATGCATGTTCTTTACTGTTTTGATACTTGTTCTTTACTGTTTTGTTTGTGAAAAACGCCGATGTTTTTGATAAACTTGCATGTACATAAACTTGCTGGCCCTTGCCAATAATTGTTAAAACTTCGAATTGACTGAACGAATGTCACAGATACTAACCGGAATAGATCTTGTTGTATAGATTTGTTTTGTCTCGTTTGTGTTTTGCAGGATTCTCACCTTTGAAGCAAACAGTCAATGAATTTGTGTTTCCCCAGCCAGAGTCTTGTGACATAATGATTGTATCACTCCTCAGCCGATGGAAGCCACGTCTTATCCCAGAGAGAGTTGAGATGGCACTTACCCTTACTGGATGTGGATTTGTCCTCCCCAAGAGAGTATCCTCAGTGGATCTTGATGTCCCCAATAGAATGTGCATTCCCAGCAATGAGTATGTACGCAATCAATCCCCAGCATGGGTAACTCCCGCAGAGTATAACCAAGTCGTCTTTGGTTCAGAAAGATTATCCCCGCGTAGGACTGTGTTTTTCCTTCTCCCCAGCAGGTTGTCATTCTTTTGTCAGGATGATCATCCTCAGCAAAGGTCGTAGTTTCAAGCTTGTGAGCCATTTCCCAACAGGATGATTATCCCCAGCGGAGTTGGTTTCACATGTCCAGCATTTATTTTGCTGGAATGTGTCTGTGGTACCGGGTTATCCCCAGCAGATTTGGTTTTGTCTTCAACATTTATTTTGCTGAAGCGCCTCTGGGCATCTTTGCATTTTGCATATATCATCATATTTGCATCTACCGAAACGCGTAGCATTTCCATGTTGCATGGAGCATTACGCCTTTGTCAAACATATGCATTTTGAAACATAAGCCATGTGGGTTACCTCTTTGTTTTCAGGTGTGTTTTCCTGCAGATAATTGAGATTATTGTTCAGGGAAGAGTCCAGATATTCAGATTCTCGGCATGAGATAGGTGATGATAACGTTCTTCCCTTAACAAAGTTGCTTGGTTAAGTTTCTCTTCTTCCCCAGTGGAATTCTTCTCAGTTGCTGTTACGTCAGCATTAAAAGATTTCATGGCTTAAACTTTCGGAGTTATCACTAGTGATTTCCCCAGCAGAGTTTTTCCCCACAGAGTTGTTTGATTAGATTTCTCGTATCCCCAGCAAACTATTCTTTAGACTGCCGTACAATAGTTTTGAAAATCTTGAGATTGTGAACCGTGTTGACGGAGATTCTGACCCGTGCTGACGGAGTCCTTACCCGTGATGGACGGAGAAGTTACCTGTGTTGACAGAGATCGTTATCCGTGTTGACGGAGATCCTTACCCGTGTTGACGGAGAGCTTCTGAATTTTTACCTGTGTTGACAGAGATTGTTACCTGTGTTGACAGAGATTTTACCCGTGTTGACGGAGATGTTACCTGTGTTGACAGAGATCGTTATCTGTGTTGACGGAGAACTTATGAATTTTTACCTGTGTCGACAGAGATGTTACCTGTGTTGACAGAGATTGTTATCCATATTGACGGAATCATTACCCGTGTTGACGGAGATATTTTGACCCGTGTTGACGGAGATCATTACCCGTATTGACGGAGATTTTTTGCCCGTGTTGACGGAGATTTTACCTATTATTATACGTGTTGACGGAGTCGTTACCCGTGTGGACGGAGCTGTTACCTGTGTTGACAGAGATTGTTACCCGTGTTGACGGAGTTGTTACCCGAATTGACGGAGTTGTTACCCGTGATTGACGGAGTTGTCCCCAGTGAGGTTGATAGAGATTGTTACCTGTGTTGACAGAGATCGTTACTTGTGATTGACAGAGATTGTTATTCGTGTTGAAGAATTTAGTCCAGTTGTGGACGGAGTTGTTTCTTGCAAAGTTAATTCGTTGCCTGTGGCGTCACACAGGGGGTTGATGTTGAAATCCATGATTGATCAGTTGTTGCCGTAACAACTGGGATCAGTGTAATGGGTGTTGTTCCCACAAGCAGTTTTCGCAGCTTATTCCTGTGGTTGGAAAATTTCCGGGTTTTTTTGGTATTCAACCGTCTTCTACCTCGATTGTTTGAAAGCCGTTCTCTTTTCACCCAGTCGGGTCCAAGCCGTTTGAATAGGGGCAGCTGTTGTACCCCAAAATTTGCTCAACCTCTTTTCTTACTTAGTTTATGTTTCATTGCATTAACATTTGCATAGTTATATCATTTGCATGTCATGATGTCATTCATATAGAAGGGGATCAATTGTGACTCTTATCAAGAGAAGCCTAGCAAGAGGTCTTATTCAAGATTGAGAAGTTATCGAAATCATCAGGAGGTGATTTGAGTACCTAAGAGTTTAGATTCTTGTATGTGGATTTGCTCTTAACTTGAGGATCAATTGAAGACCATCAAAGGGATGTGAAGTGTTGAATATGAGAAGAGGATATGTATGGAGCTCACAAAATGCCTAGAGGGCCATGAGAGAGCTCAATCAAGTCATTGTGTCAAATGCAAGAGCCACAATTGAGGTGCAAGAAATTAGGGTTTCATCTGGGTCAATTCTAGGTAAATTGTGCAATTGAAGAGCATCAAAGCCTACTTTTAGTTCATGGAGTTCATGAAATGATATGTTAAGACATTGGTGGTTGTGCCAAGATCAAGTCAAGAAGAGTCAAGAGTGTGGGAAGTTGCTAAATTAGGGTTTCAGTGTAAAATCCCCTATTTGGTGCCTAACTTCAAGACCACATAAGTCAATATGAAAGTTTCAAATGGATCTTTGGCCAACATAAAACTTGTAGAGCATCTCAATACCTTTAATTTGAGTACTAGAAGTCCTCAAGGGGATTTATAGAACTCAAGTTATGGTCCAGACAAGTTACAGGTCCTCAGATGCCTCTGAAATTTGTCTGTGAAAATCATCTGATTTCCAAGCTATTTTTGACCTAGAAGAAGGTTTCACCTGAACTTTTGGCCAACATGAAAGTTGTTCCTCATGATCTTAGCTTTCTAAATTGCACTAGAAATCTTCCATCTGATTTGTAGAACTCAAGTTATGAGGTTTACAATTCAGGGGTATTTTGGGAAAGTGAGATTATAGGCCATTTTCAATCATAGGTCAAAATCTCCAACTTGAACTTGTCAAATGGATTTTTGTTCAACATGAAACTTGTTCAAAATGTGGTTTTTAGGCTAGCTAAGAAGTCATGATGGATTGATTGGGCTCATAGCAAGACTTGGTTTGAAATGGTTTGAAAAAGAAGATTTTCAAAGGATTCAAATTTGGAAAATTCAAATAATTGGTTAAGTGACCAAAACATGTCAAATAAGTATTCACTTTGATTGGAAATTTCATTTCAAACACAATGGCATTATCAGATTTTTGAGTTTAGGCCAATTTTCACAAGTTATCATTTGGTTTCTTCATATGCAAGTTACATAGCCAAATCACTTACCAAGGCATTTCAAGCAGTCCTTTTGACTTGAATTCATTCACAAGGCATTGTGCAAGTGATTAGAATCTTCTAGAGCAAGCTGGGATGACAAATTCGTGACTGTCACATGGAGATTTTGGAGAGAAAAACAGAAAATGGAATTGGCTGGATTGGGCTTCAATTGAGTCTCTAAAGCCCATATACATGTTCTATTTAAGTCATTTGATGATTTCAGAATCATTTTGGTGCAATTTCTGTGGCTGAAGAAAAGATAGAAGTTGGTTTTGCAAGCAAGCAAGTGCAAATCGGGTTTTGAGTTCCAAGCCAATTCAAATCAAATTGAAGGTTTCAACCTCTTTCTCTTGCATCCTTGAGTGATTTTGGAAACTTTTGGAGTTGGAATCGTGCTCTAACTACATCAATTTGAAGATCTACACCAGGTATGTAACCTTCAAATTTCTCACAATTCTAGGAAGATGTAGTTCAATTTGCATATGTGGTTAGGATCTAATTAAGGAGTAGATCGTTTCTGGATCAGAATTTGAGCAATTAGAGACAAACTTAGATGACATGCGATTTCTGTTGAGGCACGATTTAGCTTGATCATGAGGAATTAAGATGATTTGGATAGATCATGATGATTTAGGAAGTGTGATAAACATTTCTGTGCAATTATATTAGAGTTTGATGATGATCAATGTTGGAGTGTCATTTGAACTTTGAATCGGATTTGAAAACCTAGCTTGATTTAGAGAAAATGAACATGAGATTTGGAATCTACGTGAAATTCTGGAGAGAATGATGTAAAATTTGTTGATTTTTGATCACCTGTAACCACCTGCTCAACGGAGAAGACAACCGGAGGTCTTCTCCGGCCACCACACCTGGCTTCCCTCCATCTGAGGATTCAAATTGGGACGATGACGCGTAGCCGTTGGATCAAGTCTGAGAGGAGACTTTGTATGTGCATCGCATGGATGTGTTATGTTGGAAAGTCTGAAGACTTTGACTTAATGAAACGCAGAGTTTCACTAATGCGCTGGCGTGATGCGGACCTTTGGATGGCTTGACTAGTACACGCATCCTGCGCTCCACGTTTTTTTTCTGACTTTGAATTATTTTTATTTCATTTTGTTTTATTTTAAATGCATATTGATTCCAAAATTCACAATAAATCCATTTTTGATCCAAAAAATAGTTTAAAAATATCTCCATGCTCCTGATTAAATTTGTGATTTTCTGGGATCAATAAATTGCATTTTCATGCATTTTTCAATTTTATTTGATTTTTCTCATTTTGTTTATTTCTTTAATTTTTGCATAATTGTTCATCTGCCTTGTTGATTTTGGTGTGATCTTGTGGTTTTGAATCTGGCTTTGATTTTTGAATATGTTATAGGTTAGATGTGCATGCTCCCTTAGGAATTTTATTAGATTTTTTCAACAATTATAGGTTTTGTTTTAGGTGAGATGTTTAGAGCCTTCCCAAACTTGTGGTTTACCTTGGCATATATTAACTTAGGAATTGTTTAGTGGACCTAGAAGTGGATTTAGACTTTGATATTTGAACCCTAGAATTTTAAAACATGCATGTTCCCCTAGGAAATTTATTAGAATTTTACAACTTAGTTTTCTATTTTAGGTAGAATTTTCAAGATGGTTGTGTATGTGGTGTTCCATCTTTGGTGCCTTGCTTTGTTTGGTCTTGTTGGTGGCTTTGGAGCTTGAAGTGCTTGGATTCCTTTTTGTAGGAGCTTCTGGACATCTTGTAGCTGTTGTGGCTTGGCTTGTGGAGCTTGGAGTTGAGGTTTTCTTTCTCTTTAGGATCTTTTTTAGAAGCTTAGAGGATTAGGGTTTTAGGAAGAGCCATTAGAACTAGTTTTTCTTCTTTGAACAAACATAGAATGCATTGTTTGCTTCTATCCTCATCCCATGATGCAAAGTCCTCTTAAGGAAGCTCCATCTCTCCTTTGGAGGGATGAGTGGCATGCGTTAATGAGTAGAACTTTTGAGGATGCACTTTCTTTCATGTTGGTTCCAGATGAATTCCTTTGGTTTTCATCAGGTTTCTTAACATTGTAACTTGACCTCAATGGTGATTTATCTTCTTGTGGAGCTTGCTAGAGCTTGAAGATGAAGAATTGAAGAGGCTTGAAGATATAAGCTAGCTTGAAGATGAAGACTCTTTGCTGACAAGTCAACTTTGCTGACCAGAGCTGCTGTTAAAGGATGAAGTTGCTGTCTGCTGCTGCTTGGGCTGCTTCCTTTGTCTTTCTTCTGTTGTATTGTCTGTTTGCTTGTGTTGCTTACCTTTAGGTTTGAGGTGGAGCTTGTCTCCCCTTTCCTGTTGTTTTCTTAGGTTTGAGGTTGAGCCGGACTCCCTTGCCCCGCTTGTACTGTTGCATAGCATGCATTTTACTGTTTACTGTTTACTGCTTGCTTTCTTTTGCTGTTTTCCCCTAGGATCTCTGATTTCCTTTGTGCAACAGGGAATTATGACAGACATTAGGTTCTAAACCATGCATGACAACTGTAGATAGATTCCCTTTCAATCATAGTTTCAGGGTGTCTTTCTCTTCTCATCTCAAAACAATTCAAAAATACAGTAATAAGGTTAATTGAAGTCGTGCGTTACGAGCCTTAAGCTATTTGGGAAAAGGTTAGTGGAGGGTCTCTCTCCAGTAGTCTGGATGTTAGTGTGGTACCCTTTGGGTGACATACGAAGCGTTCACTCCTGGGTCATAGTCTTTAGTGCGACTGAGATTGCGAACATCCTAAAAAACAGTTCTTTCGTAAAAGACTCAAACAAACATTCAAACTCTGTTTTTTGTCCTCTTGGACCCTTAATCAAGAAAACCCTTTCTTAAGGAGATAAAAAACTGTCAGACAAGCTTGTGTCTTCCGTAGCCCGAACTACGTTTGCTCTGATCTTTCATGCTGTCTGAAAGTACGTAGGCACGAGATGCGATATCTCGGCGAGCAACCTTCCCCCTTTAACCCATAGTTAGCGAACTACGTTGACTCTGATTTCTCGTTCCAGACGGGAATACGTAGGTATAAAGTGCGATACTTTGCCTAGTCATTTTCTTTTCTTTTTAGACCAGACCTTTAGAGTAGATAGATAAACATACCCTTAGATAGAAAACAAGCGTGGATCCCGTCGAGTACGACGGACGTGAGGGGTGCTAATACCTTCCCCTTGCGTAACCGACTCCCGAATCCAGGATTTGGTTGCGATGACCATTCCTTTCCCTCTTTGCGTTAGGTTTTCTCTGAGCCGATTTTCGCAGTAGCGACAGTAATCACTCTTTCGGATAATTCTTAAAAACTCCTCTGGATCTCCTTTATTTGTTGGCACTTCTCTGTCTTTTGTGGCCACGACAGGAGTAACCTCTTTTTGAGGGATCACTGTTATTTTGGGTTGATAGATTTAACTGTTATGGGTCATCTTGCTCATTCCCTCAATATTTGTCACATCAACTTGGTTACCCTTTACTTCCTCATCTTGAATAACCTTCCCTGATCTTTGGTCCACCACAGTCATATCATATCTCCAAGGGATAAGTTTTGTACTCTCAAAATAGAATGGTCTCGGCTTCTGGATGATAACCGGTCTAGCCTGAATAATAGCAGATTTGTTGAAAACAGGCTTCACACTTTTACTGGTTGGATTCGCAATACCAGATGGGCATATTAAAAATAGGAACCTTTTTACCTTTCTTCGGTAAGTTGAAGATAGGCTCAACCACTAAGACTTCCTCTTTTTTTGTCCTGCTACACACTTGAAAAAGTCCATCATCAATCAATCTTTGCACATTCTTCTGAACTACACCACATCCCTTAGGATCAACAAAACATTCTTCACAATCATCATGGATACCTTCAATCAGACCCGCTTTTAACAATTTCTCATGAAGTGATCGCAACAGAGTCTTGATTTCCGATGCATCATAAATTATCCTCTCATTTGACGCCTCCACTATGGCATTAACTCCCCATGATTTGGCAATTGATTATTCTTGACATTGGGATGTACATCATCATAAGACAACCACTTCTTTTCCATGAGTTCTCTGACAAGATGCTTCAAGGCAAGACACCCTTCTAAATCATGGCCGACAACACCCTCATGAAATACACAATGAGCATTAGGATTGTAATGAGGAGATAAGGTGTCTAACGGTGGTCCTAGCGGTCGTGTTGTTATCAGCCCTTGTTGCACTAAAGACGGGTACAATTATGTATTGGTAATTGGAATCTGAGGAATTGGAGGCCTTGCTGATGGTCTTCTATTTTGATAATTTTGTCTTGGCGCTTGAGACCTAGGCTGTTGGTATTGTTGATAGGGCAGAGCGTTGGGCGCTCGCTGATACCCTTGCTACTGAACTGGTTGATATACAGGTGCCTATTGCACCGTCTGATAAGTTGGAACAGAATTTCTAAAAGTAGGTGTGATAGCTTCCACATACGGTTGTTGGGCATACTGCACTGTATACACTAGTTGCTGAGTAAAATTTTGCTGAGGTTGTTGAATATAGCCTTGTTGAGGCTGTTGATAGGGTTGCTTCCAAGTCTGATTCTTCCTTCCCACTGTTATGGCATTTGTCTCTCCCTCCTTCTTCTTGTGAACATTTCCACTGAACTTCTTAGCATTACTGTTGTTGGAACCACTAGAGCTGCTAGTCATTTTTCTGTTTTTCAATCCCAATTCTACTCTCACCCCCATAACCACTATATCAGAAAAATTAGTTGTTACACTGCTAATCATTTTTTTCATAAAACTCCGGTCTTACCGTGTCCACAAACAAGTCTGTCAACTCCTTCTCATTTAGAGGAGGCTCCACCTGAGAGGCGGTCTCTCTCCAACATTGTGCGTACTCCTTGAAAGATTCAGAGCTTTTCTGCGACATACTCAACAACTGTCTTCTGTCAGAGGCTAAATCCATGTTCTATTTATAATGCTTTACGAAAGCGTCAACTAGGTCCTGGAAACTATGAATACGGGATGATCCAAGCTCAAATACCATTGGACAGATGCTCCTTGTTAGAACACAGATTGGTTCTTAATAATATCTCTATGTTTTGATGATAACTATTATGAAATTTTGTAGTTAAGAATTATGTACTCTAAAATTTGCTTAAGAATGTTTGCTGCAGATATTAAAGTAAATATCACTCCAGAAGCAAATCAGATCTGAACATAAGAAATATATAGGCTCTGAAGCGTTAGAAGCATTCCTTAGAAGATTCTGAACGCTGCCATCAGAAGATCCTGAGCGTTGCCTCCAGAAGGATCTGAAGCAGAAGCTCCAGAAGAATCTAAAGCAATCCAGAAGCATCTGAGTCAATGAAGAATTTTGTATGAAGAGTTTTCAAGCATAGTTACTTCAGAAGACTCTGATAGTTCTAACGCTACCAGTACTGAGGATCTGACCCAAAACTCTGCTCTGAACTTATACAAGCTAAAAGCACACTTGCTGCAAAGACTCTGATTCAACAAAACTCTGATGAACATCAGAAGGCTCTGACCAAATTAGACTCTGATGATTGTTAATCAAAATTGTTGAAGAAGAATTCAAAGATTATGTCCGTTGGAATATCCAAACGACTCTTTCCTTATTTATGCTAGACACAAGAACACAGACAAAAAGGATTTCTCTGTGCTTTCTTCTTCTAGGAAAGGTCACTTGATATGAAGACAAAAAGGCTCAGACCTTTTGGTACACTCTTCTCAACGTGAAAAACTCTTGGACCACTGTGCCTATAAAAGCAAGTCTCCACTCATCTTCTTCAGTTGACGAAATACTTGAAAAGAATTCATTATCAAAGCTCTCATACAACTCATATATTCTTGCTAGAATTATTTCTTTATTCTTAATCTTAAGTGAAAAATCACAGTTGTGATAAAGCTTTATTAGAAGCATCTTAACACTTGTATTTATTATTACATTTGATTGTAAGAAAACCTTAAGATGATCCAATTAGGATCAGAAGCTCTTGAGAAGACTTTGAACAGTTGTTCTTAGTGCTTACTATTGTAATCAGTTGATTAAATAGTGAATTAAGTCCTTGTTTGAGAAAGGCAAATCACTCTAGAAAGGGTGGACTGAAGTAGTTGAGTTCAACGAACCAGGATAAAAATACTTGAGTTTTTACTTCTAAGTTTTTATCTTCATACTTATTCAACCCCCTTCTATGTATTTTCTCAGCTTCACTCCTTTCATACTATCTTGGAAGTAATGGATCATTAGCTTATCATCTTCTACGTGGGCAGCCATTCTTCGGTAATTCATGATCAAATGTGTCCGTGGACAAGTAACACCAGAATATTGATCAAAGTTGGGAGTTTTGAATTTTGGAGGAATCACCAACCTAGATACTAGACACATATCTCGGGCATCAGTACCAAAGATATCATTTTCCTCCATTTCCCTGACTTTCCTTCCTATAGTTTCTACACTTTCTTTGAATTTCTCATGACGTCCACATCCTTCTTCAGACCCATCAGGAACTTCAAATACTTACTGTTGATTATGAAAAACATGATGCGTTTGGGCTTGCACAAAGGCTAGAGTATAGGTTGGAACAACTTGAGGAATCTCTGCCCTTAGAGAAACTGGTTGTTGATTAACCGACATCGTAAAAGGTGGCGGTACAAAACCATGAGGTAACCCATAGGGTGGTACATTTGCAATAGTGACTGCAGTTGGAGTTGGCTCCATAGCTATGTGTCGCTTCCGCGAAAATAAGGTGCCAGCAAAATAGAAGAGTCGCCACCTTTCGTTATTTATCCCTCAGAACGGGAAAGGAAACGATCGGAAAAATCTGACGAAAAGGTATAAGACAAGGTCATCGCAACCGTTGTCTGGATTCAGGAGTCGGTTACACAAGGGGAAGGTATTAGCACCCCTCACGTCCGTCGTACTCGACGGGATCCACGCTTGTTGTGTTTACTGGACGAGTTGGTTTATCTATCTACCTATCAAGGCTGGCTTAAAAGAAAAGAAAATGACTCGGCAAAGCGTCGCGCTTTATGCCTACGTATTCTCATCAGAGAATGAGAAATCAGAGTCAACGTAGTTCGACTAACTACGGGTTACGGGGAAGGTGGCTCGCCAATACATCGGTATTGTGCCTACGTACTCTCAACGGGCATGAGAGATCAGAGCTTACGTAGTTCGGGATAATACAGCTACAGGAATTCTGATTCATCTGTTTTATCGAGTAGGGTTAAACAGCAGTTCCAGCAGTTAGGGACAAAGCCTGTTTGCGTTGGCGCTGAAGTTTAACGACACTCTTTTCTTCAGAAAAGCTTTCTTTTGACTTATGGGCCCACGGGGCAAAAAGGTTTGAAGTTTGTTTTCTGTCTTTTACGGAAGAAGTGTTTTTTATTGTGTTTGCAATTTCAATTGCACTAGAGACTATGACCTGAGAGTGAATGCGTCGCATGTCACCCAAAGGGTGCCATACTAAACATCCGGCATGTTGAAAAGAAGCTCTCCAACAATCCTTTCTCAGATAGCTTAAGGCTCGTAACGTACGAAAGAAATCATTCATGATTACTGTATTTTAAGCTGTTTTGAGATGAGAAGAGAACGGGCTCAACTAAAGGGAGACTATCAAGTCCTACTGTTGTCATGCCAAGGATTCATCCTATGGTTGAAGTTTGAAACAGGGAACTCCTAGAAGTTATCATGCATAGGTTTCAACCTAAAGTTCTATCATCATTTCCTTATCAAAGGAAATGAGAGTCCTAAGGGATCATATCAATGATAAACAGAAATAGATAAAGCATCAACTTAAACAGTAAATAGATATACAGTAAATGACTGTAAAATGCATGCAATGCAAGTGAGGGAGGAAATGTGTGTGGGGCTGCAGCCTCCACAAGCTCATCTCAACCTCAAGCCAGAATGAATAACAGTAATCATACTGAGGAAATAAAACATGCTATCAAGCAAAAATACAGTAAACTGCAATCATACAGATGAAAATAAAATCATGCTATCAAGCAACATAAACCACATGGGCAAGGGAGCAGGGCTCTACCGAATACCCGCAAGCAAAGCCATACAGTAACAATACAAGCAGAGGGAGCAACTCAACCTCTAGTGCAATCATGCTCTTAGATTAAAGTCAGTCTAATCATGGACTTATTCTAATGCATCAAGCAAGTCAAACAAGGCACATCAATACAGAAAAGAAAACAGACAAGAAAGCAGATCATTAACTCTCAACTCCAAGCTTCAGCTCTTCTGACAGCAACACAGTCTTCAGACTTCAACCACCCTTCAAGGATATCCTCTCTCATGACAAATATAAATTTTCTTCTCCAGGTCTCAACCCTTCAACATAAGTTTCAACTTATCCTCCTTCTCCAAGCTTCAGCTCTTCAGTCAATTCCACCTTCAGGCTTCAGTCTTAACTGCAAGTATCAACTTGATTCCTTCAGGTTCTCAATGTATCAATGTAAGTATCAACTTATCCTTTATTCCTCAGCTTCAGCTTTACACTCAATCTCAATTGGATCTTCAAGTGTCAACTTGTTCTTCTTGCTCTGCAAGCTTCAGTTGCAATGGCAATGCTCAAGGAATCATCCTCTTCCACACTCTTCAGTGAAGTCTTCATCTTCAAACTCAAGTCCAACATCTTTCAAGATACTCAAACCAGAAGATAATTGATTCAACAGGATGAGAGGAAATGATAAACAGCTTACTGACAACCAAAGGAAGCCTATAAGGGTTCATCATTATGAGAGACTGGTTCCCTCAAAGTTCTACTTCCCAGATAAAGCCACTCATCCCTCTAAAGGAGGGATGTGAATATCTTAGAAGGACTTTTAGTCATTGGGAGGAATGGAAGCACAAGATGCTTTCCATGTTTGTGAAAGAAATCATTCTAACTACAAGGCTCTCCCTATGTCCTATCTCCTAATCTTCATCAGACACCTTCAGGCACCACCACATCCAAAGCTCCAAGCAACTTCAAGCCACCTCAAGCATCTTTCTCTTGTCTTCAACTTGTCTTCAATCTCAACCAAAGACAAACCAAGCACAAACCCTAATCTAAGGGAACTAAATGAGTTAAACTAGTTGAATTAGTAATTTAGGATCACCTAAAACCTAGCACTAAAGTTAGTCCTAACTAAAATACTAAAATCAATTGTAAAATCTTACAAAAATTACTATGGGAACCTAGGTCAATCATGACTCTACCACATTAGTTTCAAAGATCAAACCATCAAATTGGACCTAGAACTAACTCCTACATTACAAGGTGTCAAACCTAAACCCTAAAAGGAAGCACCTAAATATCAATCTAGAAAGCACGCCTATTTTCATCACAAAAATGTGAGAAAAATACTATGGGAGCATACATGTCTAACCTAATCACACACAAAAAAATTAGGCTTAAAATCATCACCATGAGATCAAACAAAATTCTACAAAAATATGCATCAAACATGAACATTTTAATATCAATTAAAATGACAAATTCCAATTAAATCAGAAATTACATGAAATGAAAATATTTTTTCTCTAAAACATAATAGACTCAATCATGATTAATATGCAAAAAGAATGGGTTTGATTGGATTAATATTCAATTAGTTATGATTTTTACAAGAATCATGAATTAAATGGAAATTAAATGAAAATCAAATAAAAATGAATAAGCGCGCGGTGCAAGAAGTAATCATTTTCAGTTAAAAAAACTGGGTTGGGCTCGCTGGGGGGTGTGAATAGCACTCAGATCACTAAGCCCAAAACATCAAATAAATGAAACACAGCGTTTCTGGCTTCAGAACCCTTCACAACTCAACTTTAAAACACAGCGTTGGATCCTCTCCCAGTCAATGGTCAGACCATGATCTAATGGTGAAAACTTCATCTTCTCCATTTCAAACGCCTGAGCTTCGCGCCCAGCTCCGGCCACCGCCGGTGGAGCTCCGATCGTCCCCTTCAACCCTAGTTCTTCCTAGAGGCCTCCAATCCAAGAGGTCAAAACATGAAACTCATTCCAAATCTTGCCACCAATTCAATAATACCTATAGTTTCCTCTGAAACCCTAAGAATCATCATCTCCCAATCTCAGCCGAAAATGGTGATCTTCCTATTTTGTCTCTAATTCATCAATTAACCATCTGAAATCCATCCTAGGTCATTCTACAACTAATCTAGCACCTTAATTCAACCTAATTCCACCTAAATCATGCTATAGGAAGAAGGTTACCAACCTGGAAATTCTTGAATAACAGATGCACCAAATCTTCACTTCAAGCTCTCAAATCTTCTGTACACGATCACTGAACCTCCTTCTTGCTTCTGTATGCAAAAGATTCAATGGAAAGTGCTTCAATCTTGAAACACGATGATGAGTTGCAGGTGCTGAAAACCACTTGCTCCCACACGATCTAGCCACCAATTCTTCTTGAAATTCATGGAAGAAGTATCAACCAAGAAAATGAATGGAAATTGAGGAATTTGATGAAACCGATTTCAATTGCAATCTATGAAAAATCAATCTCAAACTATGCTCAATCCTTCAATGATCACCAACCTCTGCCATGGATCCATTCTACTCAATATATAGATGAAGTTTGGATGATCTAGAACCCTCTAGATCCTTCCAATGAGATTTTCCACATCTCATGTCATGAGATTTTGAATCACTTATCATGACATGTACAACCCTTGCAAACAGCTTGGATTTCATCCCATTCACTCTTAATTTCTCCCCTAGTGAGATATTAGGGGTGTTTAGCTTGCAAAAACCCTTGCCCATGCCTTGATTTTGAGTTATGCACATGTTACTTAATATGCAAGTAAGTGCTTTTCAAAGCAAGTCCACAATTTAGACCTCAAATCAAAAATGTGGCTAAACCAATGTTTTTAAAATGTTTTCTATAGTCAAAATGATATATTACATTCCATGGTTTGGATGTGTAGGTTGAAAATATCAATTTCCAACTTTGGTTCATTTAACTTATGCCCTTATTTTAGGTCATTTTTGCAAATTTGAGCTACAAGCCTTTCCAACATCTCATGACCTCCTTAATAGCCTTAAAACATCATTTTGAACAATTTTTATGTTGAAGATTTTTCCATTTGAAGCTTGGAAATAGGAGTTATGGCTTTATGGTTGAAATGACCTGTAATCTCCAAATGACCAAAATGCCCTTGACTTGTCAAAGCCATAACTTGAGTTCTACAAATCCTATCAAGGACTTCTAGTACTCTATAGAAATATAAGAAGATAAGTAACAACATTCATGTTGACCAAAAGTTCATAGGAATCATCCTTCTTGGGCAAACGTTTGATGCAAGTTGGGTAACTTTCAAAGCCCCAGATTCACATACCTCAGATGACCTGTAACTTGTCAAAGTCATAACTTGAGTTCTATAAATCCTATCAAGGACTTCTAGTACTCAAATTAAATCTAAGCTCAAGCTCTACAACATTCATGTTGGGGGTAAGATGAGATGACAATCACATGAGCTAAACTGCCTTGAAGATAGGGGTCAAATTAAGGGATTTTACACTGTCAAGCCTTAGAAACCCTAGCTTGAAACTTCTCTAACTCTTCAATCATGATGAGTTGACCTTGGAATCATCCTTATAGCATCTCAATGCATCAATCCATGATCAAATGGACTTTGAATTAGGTCTCAACCTCCTTCAAATCATCAATTGACCTAGGGTTGACCCAGTCAAACCCTAATTACACCACTCATGGCTGAGTCTTCTTAAACTTGTGCCATGACCTATCTAGGATTCATGATGGCTTTCAAGACACCTCATAAGCTCTCTCAAGGCTTCAAGTCCATCCTCATGGCTTCAGAATCATCTGAGGAGCTCCCACAACTCTCAAGTTAGGAGGCACACAACCTTGGTTTCAACCACTCTCTCTGAGAATCTTCTGACTTCTCTGACAAAGATATCTACCCTTGAACACTTGAATAACCTTCATAGTTAGCTTCATGGTCTTGTGTAGCTCTTGATTGGTACTCCTACCTTTTGATCTCATGCATACATATCAATGAAATGCAAATGATAATGCTAATGTGAATGAAATGAAACATAAGCTAGGTAAAGAAATGTTGGTCAAATTTTGGGGTGCAACAGCTGCCCCTATTCAAACGGCTTGAACCTGACTGGGTGAGAAGCGAACGACTCTCAAACAATCAAGGTGCGAGACGGATGAATACCGACAAACCCAGAAATTTGCCAACTGCGCAAGTACACGGTACTCTGATGAGAACAAATCTTCGAAAACTGAAATATTAGCTGCACGACAACTAGCTGGGGAATTGGTCACACGGTAACCAATGATACATGGTCGATCATGCCGTCAGGCATCAAGATTCTCAGGACTCATCAGGTCAACAATCACGTTAGTCATGCCGTCGAGCATTCAAAGAAAACTTTCGGGCATCAGCCGGACCTTATCAGTAAGTCGAGAATGGAATTCTCAGTCAATCATGAATCAATTGGGGGTATCCAAACTTCTGCCATCAGGCACTCCGCATCAGCTGGGAGAACTGCTTCGTCAATACGGTTGGAATTCAATCATCAAGTCTTCCAGGGAAGTTTCAACTTCGTTGTTCTGCAACCTGTTGGGGATGACGCATCTCCGCTGGGGATTCTGGAGAACTATCAAGTAACTCTACTTCGGGGATCCAGATATCATTCTGGGTGAATCAACTCTGCTGAGGAAATCAAGAATCATCTTGAACGAATAACTCCGTCGGAGATTTCAGGAATCATCCTGAGCACACACTCTGCCGAGAACTCTAAGCATCAACTTGAGCAACCAACTCTGGCGACTGCACTAGGGATTTTAAGAATCATCTTAAGCAAACGACTTTGCTGGGGAGAATTCAAGAATCATCTTGAGCAACCAATTCTGCGGCGGAACACCTGCGAAACAAGAACGGTAACGACCTAGATCATGCCTATTATGCTTATGCTTTGACAATGGCGCAATGCTCCACATGGTGGAAATGCTATGCACTCATGCAAAATGTTATGCAATCATGCAACATGCTGTGTTCCCGTCAGCAAAATAAATGCTGAAGGGAGAATCTTTCTGTGAAAGAGAAAGAACCACTCTGGTGGGGAGGAGGAATCATCCTGCCACAAAGAAACGGTCACGCCGATCTCAATCGGACTCTGCATGGGGAAATGAACTTCAGTTGACTGCTGCAGGGGAACGGAGCTTTACGAGAACCTGGACCTGCCGAGGAGATGATGTCAACCGCGGAAATAAACTGCAGGGCCTTCACGGCTAAACCTCCTGGAGACAACGACTCCGGTGGGGAAATACAGCATCAGCTATTCAACACTCTACTGGGGAAAACCAATCATGGCCCAAACGGCTTCCAAGGATTCGGCTCTCTTGGGGATCTGCAGACTCGGCTGGGGAAGAAGAAATCATCCTGCTTCGGAGGGAGAGTACGACTCTGTGGGGGATCTCAATTCCGCTAGGGACTTCAGTCTGGGACTATCGATTGTTACACACTTCAGTGAACGGTCTCCTACGAGACTTGCACTTATGACCCGGTGCTGGGGAGATGACGACCCTTCGGGATGCATCTGATTGGGGAGAGAATCTTCTCTTCCTGGGGAGACATATCAATGCTTTACGATCTCACGTTCAGACTCTGCGGGGAGAGACTGCTGAACCTTGCTGGAGAAGGAGGAATCATCCTGCTTGGGGACGCGTACGGCGTACTTCCTGGAATATGCTACACCTGTAACAACACAAACAAACAGACAAGATACCCTTCTCAAAGGGACCTATCAAGGTTATCATCTTGTGGCAATGTTTAAGTAATTCATTGTTTCAACAATCAGTGGCCTAGGCCAGTAAGTTTATGTATGCGCATTTTATCAAAAACATCGGCGTTCTTTTTCGCAAACAAAACAGATAAATGCTAAACAGACAAACAGAATTGCTGAATAGTATACATTTTATTGATAACGAACCCCTGAATGGGTAAAAATGTTTTACAACAGATGCAAGCTCCTGGAATGAGGAAGCCGCGCAAAAAAGATAAAACATAAATATACATCAGTATATACAAATGTCGGCAACGAGGCGTAGACGAACACCATGAGTTGATCCCTCTATGACCCACTCGACTTCGATACTTCTCCGAGGCTTCAGCTTCAGAAGAGATTGATTCAGATGAACGGCCCTCAGGTCTTCCAAACCACTAAACAAAGAAAGTCCATACACGGACCGCAATCATTTGCTTTTTCAAATCCCTAACTTTTGCGTGAACCGCCCTTTGCGGGTTTTCAGTTCACCGGGATACCCCTTTTTGCCAAAGTCGCCCATCTGGGTTTTCGACCTTGCGGGTACATTCTTTTCAATTTATATCCCTAATTTTTGCCCGAACCTTTTTCTTTTTTATGGTTCGCCGGGATGCCCCTTTTTTTCCTGACTATTCTTTTTCTTTCCAGCGGGTCGTTTTTAAGCAAAGTATTTTTTAACTGCGTCCGCGTTCACCGGGGATGCAAAATCTTCACCATCCATCGTGGATAACAACAAAGCTCCTCCGAAATGACCTTGCTGACGACGTACGGACCTTCGTAATTAGGAGTCCACTTGCCCCGGTGATCGGAGTGTGGAGGAAGAATCTTCTTCAGGACGAGATCACCCGTCTGAAAGCTTCTAGGACGCACCTTCTTATCATAAGCTTTCTTCATTCGGCTTTGGTACAGACAACCATACGCAATCGATGCTAACCTCTTCTCGTCCATCAGGCTGAGTTGGTTTAGTCGGTTCTTAATCCATTCTGCCTCGTCGAGTTTCACGTCAACCAAAACTCGCAAAGAAGGGATCTCCACTTCTAACGGTAGGACAGCTTCCATACCGTACACTAAGGAGAAAGGAGTGGCCCCGGTTGATGTACCTACCGTCGTACGATAACTGTGCAGTGCAAATGGCAGCATATCGTGCCAATCCTTGTAGGTCACAACCATCTTCTGAACAATCTTCTTGATGTTCTTATTGGCCGCTTCAACAGCGCCGTTCATCTTCGGCCGGTAAGGAGATGAGTTGTGGTGTTCAATCTCGAAACTCTGGCACAGCTCCTTCATCATCTTGTTATTCAGATTCGAACCATTATCAGTAATGATCCGCTCAGGAACTCCATAACGACAGATGATGTTCCTCTTTATGAATTTAGCCACCACCTGCTTGGTCACATTAGCATATGAGGCTGCCTCCACCCACTTGGTGAAGTAGTCGATAGCTACTAGAATGAAGCGATGACCATTAGATGCAGTGGGCTCGATCTTGCCTATCATGTCGATGCCCCACATGAAGAACGGCCACGGGGAGGACATGACATTTAACGGGCACGACGGCACATGAACTTTATCCGCATAAATCTGGCATTTATGACATCTCTTCGTGAATTTAAAGCAATCTGATTCCATCGTCAGCCAGTAGTATCCTGCTCTCAGGATCTTTCTCGTCATGGCATGCCCGCCGGCGTGCGTACCAAATGTGCCTTCATGGACTTCTTCCATGAGCATACTCGCTTCTTTCTCATCTACACATCTGAGTAGCACGAGATCGTGATTTCTTTTATACAAAACTCCATCAGGATTGAGATAAAAATTTCCAGACAGCCTCCTCAGAGTCTTCTTATCCTGGGTTGACGCACCCGCGGGATACTCCTTAGTCATAAGGAAAGTTTGGATGTCATGGAACCATGGCTTGCCGTCGGCGGCTTCCTCGATCGCAAAGACGAATGCAGGTCTATCAAGACGATAAAGGACAATTCTTGGAGCCTCATTCCAAAAATTGACTTTATACATCGAAGCCAACGTGGCTAAGGCATCAGCCATCTGGTTCTCGGCCCTGGGCACATGATGGAGTTCCACTCGATCAAAGAACGGAAGCAGCCTTCTGGCATAGTTCATGTACGACACCAAATTCGATTGACGAGTCTCCCACTCCCCTTTAATCTGGTTGATCACAAGCGCCGAGTCACCATATACGTCTAGGTTCTTGATTCTCAAATCAATTGCCTCTTCTAGACCCATGATGCATGCTTCGTACTCCTCTTCGTTATTGGTGACCGGAAACGTCAGTCTCGCAGTAAACGGGATATGGGATCCGTGGGGAGTCGTGATGATTGCCCCAATGCCACTTCCGTAGGAATTAACCGCCCCGTCAAATATCAACTTCCACTGGGATTTCCTATCTGGCCCCTCGTCGGGCAACGGTTCATCGCAATCCTTCGCTTTGAGAAACATGATATCCTTATCAGGGAATTCAAATTTCATCGGATGATAATCCTCGATCGGCTGTTCGGCAAGGTATTCAGACAATACGCTTCCCTTGATGGCCTTCTGGGAAACGTACTGAATGTCATATTCCGTCAACACCATTTGCCATCTGGCAATCCTGCCCAAAAGCGCTTACTTCTCAAAGACGTACTTGATCGGATCCATCTTCGAAATTAGCATGGTGGTGTGATTGAGCATGTACTATCGTAAATGTTTGGCAGCCCAGGCTAGTGCACAACATGTCTTCTCTAGCATCGAGTAACGAGATTCATAGTCAGTGAACTTTTTACTCAAATAATAGATGGCATGCTCCTTTCTGCCCGTCTCGTCGTGCTGACCGAGAACACACCCCATACTATTCTCAAGAACTGTCAAGTACATGATTAAGGGTCGTCCAGCCACTGGGGGTATCAAGATTGGAGGTTCCTGAAGATACTGCTTTATCTTGTCGAATGCCTTCTGGAAATCGTCGTTCCAGATAATCGCCTGGTCTTTCTTTAAAAGTTTGAACATCGGTTCACACATGGCCGTGAGCTGAGAGATAAACCTTGCAATGTAGTTTATTCTGCCCAGGAAACCACGAACTTCTTTTTCTGTTTTTGGCACTGGCATTTCTTGTATCGCTTTAATCTTTGCAGGATCAACCTCGATGCCTCTTTCACTCACGATAAACCCCAGTAACTTTCCGGACCGTACTCCGAAAGTACACTTGTTAGGATTCAGCCTCAACTTGAACTTCCTAAGCCTCTCAAAAAGCTTCAGCAAATTGACCAGATGTCCCTCCTCCGTTTGGGACTTCGCAATCATGTCATCAACATAGACTTCAATCTCATGATGAATCATGTCATGAAACAAAGTAACCATTGCTCGTTGGTAAGTGGCCCCTGCGTTCTTCAAACCGAAAGGCATTACCTTGTAGCAGAATGTTCCCCAGGGAGTGATAAACTTCGTTTTCTCCATGTCCTCCGGCGCCATCTTGATCTGATTGTAACCGGAGAAGCCGTCCATGAACGAAAACACGGAGAACTGGGTTGTATTGTCGACCAACACATCAATATGAGGGAGCGGGAAATCATCCTTAGGGCTCGCCCTATTCAAATCCCGATAATCGACGCACATTCGTACCTTACCGTCCTTCTTCGGTACAGGCACTATGTTGGCGACCCACGGAGGGTAAGTAGTGACCGCTAAGAAGCCAGCATCAAGCTGTTTCTGCACTTCTTCTTTGATCTTAACGGCCATATCTGGTCTTGTCCTCCTAAGCTTCTGCTTGACGGGAGGACAATCTTCTCGCAACGGCAAGTGGTGGACCACGATGTCAGTGTCGAGTCCGGGCATATCCTCGTATGACCAAGCAAAGACGTCACTATACTCTCTCAGCATCTCGACCAATCTCTGCTTGACATCACTCTACAATGCAGCCCCTATCCTGACGTTTCTGACGAGTTCTTCAGAACCCAGATTCACAATCTCGATCTCCTCTTCATGAGGCAGGATAACTTTTTCCTCTTGTTTCAACAAGCGGGCCAACTCTTCAGGAAGGTCTTCGTCTTCATCAATCTCTTCTTCGGCTTGATAGATCGGGCAATCAAAGTCGAAGCAAGTCGTAGAAGGTCCAGAATCGATGTCATCTGTTATGTGGATCCTACAATAACAAGGGTTAAGCTTAAAACAAGGATATGCAGGTTAGCACAAACTCCATTGCCATTTTATTGTTTTTCAAAACAAATATAAAACAGGAATAACAGAGATCACAATATTTGAATACGAAGAAAACACCTTTGATTTATTAACAAAATGCATGTACATAATCCAACAAGGCCCTGACAATAAAACCGCTATGCCCCGGGTAGGACATAGGGTCGTACAATGATTGGAAAAAGTAAATCATTACTCTTCGCTTGTCATCTAGATGATATCCTTGACGGACCAGTTGGTAAGGCCCTCGCCTGGCTTGCTTGGCTGGATCCAAGAGTCGAGGTCACAGTCACTATCCCCGCTGTCTTCAGACACCGCGCTGATGCTTTCAAATGTCATCCCGCCACTGGTAAACTGGATCGACCCTTTACCTCGAGACGCACTGCTAGAAGAAGAAGAAGAAGCTTCAGCTCCAGGAGAGTATCCCAACCCAAACTTATCTTGCTTGTTAGGTATCTCCAAAATTCTCCCCCAGCCTGGGGTAGATCCGGCTTGGACAACGACCCGAGCTTCCTTGAATGAGGAGAGAGTCATCTCTGGCTTTTTGGTGACTACAGGGGCTACATCCTTAACTTTGACAGCTTCGAATGCTTGGCAAAGAGTTTCATGGATTTCCCCATCCATCTCAACATACTTGAAGGACGACAAATGGCTCACCATTATGTCTTCCTCACCGCAAACGGTCACAATGCTACCTCCGACAGCATACTTGAGTTTCTGGTGCAACGTGGAGGTCACGGCACCAGCAGCATGGATCCACGGCCAGCCCAAGAGACAACTGTAGGCAGGCATGATGTCCATAATGTAAAAGATTGCATCGAACGTTTTCGGCCCGACTTGGATTGGCAGGGTCACCTCCCCGAAAACGTGGCGTTTAGTTCCATCGAACGCTTTCACAACCCGATCAATGGGTGTGCAAATCACTCCACGAGTATCCAACTTCATTAATGCCTTCTTCGGAAGAACGTTAAGTGACGAACCCGTGTCCACCAACACGTGCGACATAATCGTTCCCCTACACTCTATCGAGATGTGCAGGGCACTATTGTGATTCCTCCCTTTTGGCGTCAGCTCTAGGTCGGTGAACCCTAACCCATTTCCAGCATTCACATGGGCTACGACCTCCTCTAGTTGATTTACCGATATTTCCTGCGGTACATATGCGGCGTTTAACACCTTCAGCAGCACGTTGCGGTGTGCTTCAGAACACAGCAACAAGTTCAAGATGGAAATCTTCGAGGGCGTCTGATGGAGATGGTCCACAATCTTGTAGTCACTCTTTTTAATCAACCGCATAAACTCCTCGACGTCTTTAACAAGTAAGTCTTTTTCGGCCCCACGCGGGATCTCTTCAACGACTTTACTTTTACCTTTATCAGTTGCATCAGCTCTGACCTCCTTGTCTGCCATAACCTCAGGTGGTGCAAACACTCTTCCGCTGCGAGTAATACCACTGATTCCTTCCAGGTTCTCCACAGACGACCCAAACGGTTCTAGCTCCAACTTTAATCCGTTGCAGTAGACTTCAGCCCCATAATGCCATGGAACAGCATTAGTGCTTTTGAACGGTATTGGCCCAGCTTTGGTAATAGTAATCGTGGGCGGCCTGGGTGCAGAAATAGTTATCGTCTGGCGAGGGATGGTGATGGTGGAGACCTCATCATCTTGCTTCAGCACTACCTCTCCTGATCCACATTCGGCCCTCCGGCTAAACTGTAAAATCCCTTCAGTCATCAGACTTTGAACTCCTTCTACCAACTGTTCACATCCATCAAGACTAGTGGCACAGTCCATACACAGCTCTCCGCATCCTGGAAAGAAACCTCTTTTCATCAGCTTAGCTTTAACGAAGCTAAGCGGCGTCTTCAGATCTCTGACGTCAGTCAACAAATCTAAACTCTCGTCTTCGATAATGGCGTTTACTCCACCTCCCTTATGATTCGGCATAGGATTCTTCGTGACATTTGGCACATTATCTGAGAAGTTGATGATCTTAGCGTCCATCATGTCCTGTACCTTATGCTTAAAGGTTTTGCAGTTCTCTATTGTGTGGCCCGGTACCCCTAAGTGAAACTCACAAGTTGCATTCGCGTCATAACCTGGCGGAGGTGCCCCTGTCAAGGGAGCCAGAGTTCTCTTCTGGATCAACTGTAGCTGAAGCAAAGTCTGCAATAGTTGCGTGTACGACATGGGCGGTGTCTCGAGGTGACGACTCAACAGAGGTGCCCTATTCTGGTACTTTCTGTACCCTTGTTGATTCAATTGCTGCTGCTGCTGCTGTGGCTGTTGAACTGCCGGGATAGTTATGCTGGCCACCTGTTGGTGAGGACCTTTACCCTTCCTTCGAGCGTTGGACACAACGCTCGTTTCTCCTTCCCGTCTTTTGCCACTATAAGGTTTCTTTCCGCCTCCTCCAGCTGAGGACGACTCACCTTGAATTTTCCCGAGCTTGATCCCATTTTCGATGTGCTCACCTGTGATAATGAGATCTGAGAAGGTTCCAAACATACCGCTGACTAATTTCTCATAGTAAACCCCTGGGAGGGTGGCTACGAACATCTGCACGAGCTCACATTCAACCATCGGCGGCTGAAACCTGGCTGCCAACTCACGTCACCGCTGGGCGTATTCCTTAAACCCTTCATTGTTCCTTTGCGACAGATTCTGCAGTTGGACTCGGTTCGTGGCCAAGTCGCTATTGTATTGGTAGTGGTGCACAAATGCTTCAGCAAGGTCCTTCCACGTGCGCACACTGGTAGGCTCCGGACTCATGTACCATTCGAGGGAGGGTCCGGACAGACTGTCCTGAAAGAAGTGCATCAGCAACTTCTCGTCATCAGAATGAGCTGACATTTTCCTGTAATACGATCTCAGGTGAACGCGAGGGCAAGTGGTGCCCTTGTACTTTTCAAAGTCAGGTACCTTGAACTTGGGAGGCACCTTGAAATCAGCAATTAGTCCCAACTTGGACATATCAATGCGCAGGGTGTTCTGGTTCTCGATATTTCTCATCTTATCCTCGAGTTCCTTGAACCTTAGCCGTGCTTCAGCATTCAGCTCCCCTTCAGCACCTCTCTGAGAGAACACATCGTCTTGACGATCTTCCAACCACGGCTGAGGCCCAAACAGATTCCCGACACCTGCATTGTCGTTGCCCAGCCCAACATTGACATTAGCTTCCAGACTCCCATTACCGACGCCCGTCGTATTGCCATTGAGTCCCATGTTAGCTATCACATTACCGTTGGCACTGCCATTCCCCCCGGTCACGGGGACGCCATTCTAAGGAGTTTCAACTGGTGGAGGAGTAGGCACAGTCCCACCATGGAGTACGCCATTGTTATCGACCCTTGAAATCAGAGGCTGAACCAAGGTTCTGAGCTGATCCTGGCCATTGGCGACCGCTTGCATGAGCTCCATGAAGCGATACATTCTTTCGTGGAGTTCCTGAACATCAGTTTGCACTTGCTCCATGATCCTGGTTTGATTTGCTCTGGTCGAATAGCGGTGGATAGGTCTCTGATCAATCCTGGAACAACCTGAAACAACCTGAAAACACAAAAGGGTTAGGAAAAACGACAAAGTGCTCGTTATGCAAATGCTTCATGCAAATGCAAACGTGTGTCTGTGCGTTAGGGAGATTTCCCCCGATCCTAGTGCCTGAGTGCCAGTGCTGATAATAAGAAGAAGTCCGAGTCCAATCATGGAAATAACAATCTCATATATAAAGAAAGCCCATCAAGGCAGTACACAACATCGGCGAGTACAAGATGAATCAATAGCGTGACCTCAGCCAACAAGCCTGGTGATGGTCAGCATACAACGATGATCAAACAAAAGGAATACAAATAGTCAAGCACGGCCACGGGTGCGATACTCTTCTAACAACTCCTTCGTTTCTGGATGATCAGGCAGAGTGAGTAACCCTTCGACGAGTAATTCCCTCTGCACAATGGTATACTGAAGACCTTCGACCGAATCTTCCCATGCTCCTTCGCCGAAACAATCTTCTAGCTTCCGCTTCTTGGTCTCAAACATCGGTTTGCGCTCCTTCAGGTTAGCGAGAGCTCTGTTGAGCTGGCCTTCAGCGGCATATCTGCGAGCGGTTTCTTCATCAAACCTCTTCTCACTAGCCTTTACCTGGGCTTCCAGCTTGGAAATTTGTAGCATCAGCTTATCCTCCTGCTCCTTCCTGTTTGCTAGGGAGGCCTTCCAGTGCTGGTTAAACTTGGATATCCTCCGATACGCTTCATCCAAGTGTTGCTTCTTCGTGGCCAGTACATCATTAACAGCTTTGAAGTCTCGACCCATGCGCTCACGCTCAGCCATCTGCTTAGTCAAATCTGTCCCCAGCTGGTTCACCAGCTCGGTCTGCCTCTTGAAGGAATGAACAGCTTCGTTTCTCTCGCTTCGGAGCTGAGCCAATTCTTTCTCCAGTTCTTCATTTGCCCTCTTCAATTCATCTCTCTCAGCTAACACCTGATTATGCTGCTGAATGGGCACAGTGGTAGGCTCTTCAATCATTGGAGGGCTTTCTGGCTTGGCAGGAAGAAACGAAATCCCTATAGCATCTGCTCTGGCTCTGATCCAAGTCACGTATGGAGCGTATGCTTGATTATTGCTTCTCCCCAGCAATGGTTTTCCCCTCTTACTGATGCCATTCCAAGCGCGCTGAAGCTTAGATAACAGATCCCCCTCTAGAAGACCAGTGAGGTACAGAGATTCCTGCACCTCTTCATCCTTCGGCGGAGCCCTCAAAGCATAAGCGAACTGTCGGACCAGCAGAGACGGATTGTAGTTTATGCAGCCCTTCCTGCCTATCAAAGGCACGTTCGGAAACCCGCTGCAGCTGAAGATAATCTCGGTACCCAACCTATCTCTGTCAAACCAGTCAATATCCTCCGCTGATAGACTCATCAAACGCTCGGACCACTCAGCTGTGGCTGCAGACGAAACAAAGGGACCCCTCTTGGGCAGATGACTATTAAGCCATTTATAAAGCAGGGGTACACAGCACGAGACATTCTTGCCCCTTCTGTTCTCGTTTTTGTAGTGGATAGAATGGTAGACATCTCCTATCAAGGTAGGGACTGGGTTCCCTGAAGCAAAGATGCGAAATGCGTCGAAGTCTACAAAGTCGGGCATATTGGGGAACAAAATGATGCCATATATGCACAGAGCGAGGATGACGTTGAACACGACCCAACATCCGTCTTTGGCGCACTACTGAGCCTTACCCACTAAGAACTGCAAGGAGAAACCGGGAACCTTGTTCCAACTAGACAATACCAACTCGGAGGCATCCAGAAGAAGTGAAGGAGCTAGACTAGCCAGATCAGGCTTAGCATCCATAGGAACAAAGGGCATCTGCCTCTTGATAGGCACACCTAACAAATCAGCATATTCTTCTAGCGTGGGTGCGAAAACAAAATCCTGAAAGTGAAGCATCTCAATGGAGGATCGTAGAACTGCAGCAGAGCGTGCAACCCATTCAACTCGAACGCAGAAGGTTTACGAACCAAACTGAGCAATTTACCGTAAGATTTTCTGAACTCATCTCTCACAGAATCATCTGCTAAAGCAATCAAACCAGTCAGCTGAACCACATCAGGGGCAGGGAGCTTGTAAGCCACGATCTTCCTCAGAGAACCCATAACAATACAGTAGGAGGCAAGAAAACCTGGATCGGGGAAAACGGTACCTGCAACACAAACACACGTTAATGAAATGCAAATGACTATGTGAAACAATGTAAAATGCAATCATGCAGCAGGAGATCAAGACAACTGTGCTGCGGAGATTCTGTATCAACAAAACCATAATGCTGCTCTGTCAAGAACAACCACTATATCTGATAATAAGAAAACCCTGGTATCGGACCACAAATCTGCTCTGTCAAGAACACACATCTGACGATAAGGACCTCTAACGCAGGACCAAAACTCTGCTCTGTCAAGAACAACCATCTGATGACCAAAACTCTGCTCTGTCAAGAACAAACATCTGATACAGGACCTCTGGTACAGGACCAAAAATCTGCTCTGTCAGGAACAACCATACATCTGCTGATGAGATCCTCAGACCCCAATCATAAATCTGCTATGTCAAGAACACACATATATATCTCTGAGTATAAGGTCCTCTAATACAGGACCAAAGCTCTTCTCTGTCAAGAACAAACATCTGATAATAAGACCCTCTGATCAAGACCTGCTCTATCAAGAACAAATACACATCTCTGAATACAAGGTCCTCTGATACAGGACCAAAGCTCTGCTCTATCAAGAACAATCATATATCTGATGATGAGAACCTCCGGTACCAACAACACTGATTCACAATCAAGAAAACCAGGTAGTCTGAAGGTCAAAGTTTCCTGCAACAAACCCAACCCTGCTCACAGGCATGGACCTAAACTGACTCAAGTTCGGCATCCTATGTGGTCATCAGCGTCACAAACATTCAAGAGGGGTGATACAATACCCAGAAGGTGTGGCATCACCGGCTCATGAAGCGGCCTCACTCGGCTGAATCCCAAATGATCGGTCCCCAGAGTCGACAATCCTCCAAACCAACAACCCCCTCAACCCAAAGGGTTGAAAAAGAAGCCAATCGGGAGAACCTCGTCTGAGCGTGGATTTCATGAGACACTAGTGCCTGCCAAGCAAGCACGCGCCCACTAATTTCCACAACTAATGCTATGTTCACTCAAGCCTGGGTCTGGCTTCTCACTCATCAGAATGCCCCTCCCATAACAGCACAGATAATCATATCATACTGAAAAATAAAGTGCGGGGAATAAAATGCGATAAATAAATACAACCCAACAAGTAATCATACAAGCGCTAGGATTGACTCTCGCAGGGGACGTCGGATCCCCAAACTGACTCGCATACGGGACGTTGGATCCCAGGAAACTATCAAGTCCCCAACAGAGTCGCCAGCTGTCGCTTCCGCGAAAATAAGGTGCCGGCAAAACAGAAGAGTCGCCATCTTTCGTTGTTTATCCCTCAGAACGGGAAAGGAAACGATCGGAAAAACCTGCCGAAAAGGTATAAGACAAGGTCATCGCAAACGTTGTTTGGGTTCGGGAGTCGTTACGCAAGGGGAAAGTATTAGCACCCCTCACGTCCGTCGTACTCGACGAGATCCACGCTTGTTGTGTTTACTGGACGAGTTGGTTTATCTATCTACATATCAAGGCTGGCTTAAAAGAAAAGAAAATGACTCGGCAAAGCGTCGCGCTTTATGCCTACGTATTCTCATCAGAGAATGAGAAATCAGAGTCAACGTAGTTCGACTAACTACGGGTTACGGGGAAGGTGGCTCACCAATACATCGGTATTGTACCTACGTACTCTCAACGGGCATGAGAGATCAGAGCTTACGTAGTTCGGGATAATACGGCTACGGGAATTCTGATTCATCTGTTTTATCGAGTAGGGTTAAACAGCAGTTCCAGCAGTTAGGGACAAAGCCTGTTTGCGTTGGCGCTGAAGTTTAACGACACTCTTTTCTTCAGAAAAGCTTTCTTTTGACTTATGGGCCCACGGGGCAAAAAGGTTTGAAGTTTGTTTTCTATCTTTTACGGAAGAAGTGTTTTTTATTGTGTTTGCAATTTCAATTGCACTAGAGACTATGACCTGAGAGTGAATGCGTCGCATGTCACCCAAAGGGTGCCATACTAAACATCCGGCATGTTGAAAAGAAGCTCTCCAACAATCCTTTCTCAGATAGCTTAAGGCTCGTAACGTACGAAAGAAATCATTCATGATTACTGTATTTTAAGCTGTTTTGAGATGAGAAGAGAACGGGCTCAACTAAAGGGAGACTATCAAGTCCTACTGTTGTCATGCCAAGGATTCATCCTATGGTTGAAGTTTGAAACAGGGAACTCCTAGAAGTTATCATGCATAGGTTTCAACCTAAAGTTCTATCATCATTTCCTTATCAAAGGAAATGAGAGTCCTAAGGGATCATATCAATGATAAACAGAAACAGATAAAGCATCAGCTTAAACAGTAAATAGATATACAGTAAATGACTGTAAAATGCATGCAATGCAAGTGAGGGAGGAAATGTGTGTGGGGCTGTAGCCTCCACAAGCTCATCTCAACCTCAAGCCAGAATGAATAACAATAATCATACTGAGGAAATAAAACATGCTATCAAGCAAAAATACAGTAAACTGCAATCATACAGATGAAAATAAAATCATGCTATCAAGCAACATAAACCACATGGGCAAGGGAGCAGGGCTCTACCGAATACCCGCAAGCAAAGCCATACAATAACAATACAAGCAGAGGGAGCAACTCAACCTCTAGTGCAATCATGCTCTTAGATTAAAGTCAGTCTAATCATGGACTTATTCTAATGCATCAAGCAAGTCAAACAAGGCACATCAATACAGAAAAGAAAACAGACAAGAAAGCAGATCAACAACTCTCAACTCCAAGCTTCAGCTCTTCTGACAGCAACTCAGTCTTCAGACTTCAACACCCTTCAAGGCTATCCTCTCTCATGATAAATATCAATTTGCTTCTCCAGGTCTCAACCCTTCAACATAAGTTTCAACTTATCCTCCTTCTCCAAGCTTCAACTCTTCAGTCAATTCCACCTTCAGGCTTCACTCTTAACTGCAAGTATCAACTTGATTCCTTCAGGTTCTCAATGTATCAATGTAAGTATCAACTTATCCTTTATTCCTCAGCTTCAGCGTTACACTCAATCTCAATTGGATCTTCAAGTGTCAACTTGTTCTTCTTGCTCTGCAAGCTTCAGTTGCAATGGCAATGCTCAAGGAATCATCCTCTTCCACACTCTTCAGTGAAGTCTTCATCTTCAAACTCAAGTCCAACATCTTTCAAGATACTCAAACCAGAAGATAATTGATTCAACATGATGAGAGGAAATGATAAACAGCTTACTGACAACCAAAGGAAGCCTGTAAGGGTTCATCATTATGAGAGACTGGTTCCCTCAAAGTTCTACTTCCCAGATAAAGCCACTCATCCCTCCAAAGGAGGGATGTGAACATCTTAGAAGGACTTTTAGTCATTGGGAGGAATGGAAGCACAAGATGCTTTCCATGTTTGTGAAAGAAATCATTCTAACTACAAGGCTCTCCCTATGTCCTATCTCCTAATCTTCATCAGACACCTTCAGGCACCACCACATCCAAAGCTCCAAGCAACTTCAAGCCACCTCAAGCATCTTCCTCTTGTCTTCAACTTGTCTTCAATCTCAACCAAAGGCAAACCAAGCACAAACCCTAATATAAGGGAACTAAATGTGTTAAACTAGTTGAATTAGTAATTTAGGATCACCTAAAACCTAGCACTAAAGTTAGTCCTAACTAAAATACTAAAATCAATTGTAAAATCTTACAAATATTACTATGGGAACCTAGGTCAATCATGACTCTACCACATTAGTTTCAAAGATCAAACCATAAAATTGGACCTAGAACTAAATCCTACATTACAAGGTGTCAAACCTAAACCCTAAAAGGAAGTACCTAAATATCAATCTAGAAAGCACACCTATTTTCATCACAAAAATGTGAGAAAAATACTATGGGAGCATACCTGTCTAACCTAATCACACACAAACAATTAGGCTTAAAATCATCACCATGAGATCAAACAAAATTCTACAAAAATATGCATCAAACATGAACATTTTAATATCAATTAAAATGCAAAATTCCAATTAAATCAGAAATTACATGAAATGAAAATATTTTTTCTCTAAAACATAATAGACTCAATCATGATTAATATGCAAAAAGAATGGGTTTGATTGGATTAATATTCAATTAGTTATGATTTTTACAAGAATCATGAATTAAATGGAAATTAAATGAAAATCAAATAAAAATGAATAAGCGCGCGGTGCAAGAAGTAATCATTTTCAGTTAAAAAAACTGGGTTGGGCTCGCTGGGGGGTGTGAATAGCACTCAGATCACTAAGCCCAAAACATCAAATAAATGAAACGCAGTGTTTCTTGCTTCAGAACCCTTCACAACTCAACTTTAAAACACAGTCGTTGGATCCTCTCCCAGTCAATGGTCAAACCATGATCTAATGGTGAAAACTTCATCTTCTCCATTTCAAACGCCTGAGCTTCGCGCCCAGCTCTGGCCACCGCCGGTGGGGCTCCGATCGTCCCCTTCAACCCTAGTTCTTCCTAGAGGCCTCCAATCCAAGAGGTCAAAACATGAAACTAATTCCAAATCTTGCCACGAATTCAACAATACCTATAGTTGCCTCTGAAACCCCAAGAATCATCATCTCCCAATCTCAACTAAAAATGGTGATCTTCCTATTTTGTCTCTAATTCATCAATTAACCATCTGAAATCCATCCTAGGTCATTCTACAACTAATCTAGCACCTTAATTCAACCTAATTCTACCTAAATCATGCTATAGGAAGAAGGTTACCAACCTGGAAATTCTTGAATAACAGATGCACCAAATCTTCACTTCAAGCTCTCAAATCTTCTGTACACGATCACTGAACCTCCTTCTTGCTTCTGTATGCAAAAGATTCAATGGAAAGTGCTTCAATCTTGAAACACGATGATGAGTTGCAGGTGCTGAAAACCACTTGCTCCCACACAATCTAGCCACCAATTCTTCTTGAAAATGATCTGAAATCACTCCTTGACATTCATGGAAGAAGTATCAACCAAGAAAATGAATGGAAATTGAGGAATTTGATGAAACCGATTTCAATTGCAATCTATGAAAACTCAATCTCAAACTATGCTCAATCCTTCAATGATCACCAACCTCTGCCATGGATCCATTCTACTCAATATATAGATGAAGTTTGGATGATCTAGAACCCTCTAGATCCTTCCAATGAGATTTTCCACATCTCATGTCATGAGATTTTGAATCACTTATCATGACATGTACAACCCTTGCAAACAGCTTGGAATTCATCCCATTCACTCTTAATTTCTCCCCTAGTGAGATATTAGGGGTGTTTAGCTTGCAAAAACCCTTGCCCATGCCTTGATTTTGAGTTATGCACATGTTACTTAATATGCAAGTAAGTGCTTTTCAAAGCAAGTCCATAATTTAGACCTCAAATCAAAACTGTGGCTAAACCAATGTTTTTAAAATGTTTTCTAGAGTCAAAATGATATATTACATGCCATGGTTTGGATGCGTAGGCTGAAAATATCAATTTCCAACTTTGGTTCATTTAACTTATGCCCTTATTTTAGGTCATTTTTGAAACTTTGAGCTACAAGCCTTTCCAACATCTCATGACCTCTTTAATAGCCTTAAAACATCATTTTGAACAAGTTTTATGTTGAAGATTTTTCCATTTGAAGCTTGGAAATAGGAGTTATGGCTTTATGGTTGAAATGACCTGTAATCTCCAAATGACCAAAATGCCCTTGACTTGTCAAAGCCATAACTTGAGTTCTACAAATCCTATCAAGGACTTCTAGTACTCTCTAGAAAGCTAAGAAGATAAGGAACAACATTCATGTTGACCAAAAGTTCATAGGAATCATCCTTCTTGGGAAAAAGTTTGATGCAAGTTGGGTAACGTTCAAAGCCCCAGATTCACATACCTCAGATGACCTGTAACTTGTCAAAGTCATAACTTGAGTTCTATAAATCCTATCAAGGACTTCTAGTACTCAAATTAAAGATAAGCTCAAGCTCTACAACATTCGTGTTGGGGGTAAGATGAGATGACAATCACATCTTGAGCTAAACTGCCTTGAAGATAGGGGTCAAACTAGGGGATTTTACACTGTCAAGCCTTAGAAACCCTAGCTTGAAACTTCTCAAACTCTTCAATCATAATGAGTTGACCTTGGAATCATCCTTATAGCATCTCAATGCATCAATCCATGATCACATGGCCTTTGAATTAGGTCTCAACCTCCTTCAAATCATCAGTTGACCTAGGGTTGACCCAGTCAAACCCTAATTACACCACTCATGGCTGAGTCTTCTTAAACTTGTGCCATGACCTATCTAGGCTTCATGATGGCTTTCAAGACACCTCATAAGCTCTCTCAAGGCTTCAAGTCCATCCTCATGGCTTCAGAATCATCTGAGGATCTCCCACAACTCTCAAGTTAGGAGGCACACAACCTTGGTTTCAACCACTCTCTCTGAGAATCTTCTGACTTCTCTGACAAAGACATATACCCTTGAACACTTGAATAACCTTCATAGTTAGCTTCATGGTCTTGTGTAGCTCTTGATTGGTACTTCTACCTTTTTATCTCCTGCATACATATCAATGAAATGCAAATGATAATGCTAATGTGAATGAAATGAAACATAAGCTAGGTAAAGAAATGTTGGTCAAATTTTGGGGTGCAACACTATGTTAGTGACTTCAGAAACTACAGTAGCCTGAGTGTCCATCTTTGCATTAATGACTTGTAGGACCTCCATAATCCACCCACACTTCCTCGTAGATCTTCAAGTTCATTGTCGACCTTATCCAATTCCAGATTCTATTCTGCCATCCTTTGACAAGCTTGGGCTCGTGTGTTATACTGATGTTTAGAATTTAGTGTGACCGGCTGAAGATAAGACAACGAGATGAGACACAAGACGGGAAATGCACATGAAATGCTTATGAGTGCAAATGCAAATGCAAAACTAAACATTCAAGGAATCCAAAGAAATATTAACAAACATTATAATAAAGGAGAATAAAGCAAGTTCAAAGTATTCATAAATTAACAGTTGAGAGTTTTACATAATAATTCGAAACTGAAATACAAATCTTCAACAGATCAATAATAAAACACAGAAAGCAAGATCCTAAATCTTCTGGCGAGAGGGTCCTTCATCTTCTGGTTAATTCCTTTTTCCACCCAGATGGAGCAACTTCTGAATCTCTTCCTTTTCTTACATAGTCCTGAAGCATTTATCCCTCTAGGCCTTCCCCTCTTTTTTAGCTTTAGTCAAAGCAGCGTTCAATTCTTCAACAAGAGTGGGTTTTGTAGGGATTGGCTCAAAGCAGGCGTAGAACATCTTCAACGCTCTTTCTTTAGCCCATGATAGGTAGGATTTTGAAACAGAACAGTCAGGGTAACCCAAAGCGGTCATCTCTTTCATGTGAATGTGACGCCAAGCATACAAAATCCAAGCCTTGTAAACTGGATTTTCCCCTCTTCAAGGTAGAAACTTCTCAAGAGAACTGGGTCAGGTTCATTCTCCATCGGGTATCCCAACCGGCAGCGAGCTAAGATAGGATTGTAGCTGATACAACCATTAGTGCTGATAAGAGGTACATTTGGGCAATCTCCGTAGCTTTGAATCATGGCAATCTCTCTGTCCATGAGGGTCCACTATGCATATCCCAAAGTGCTGGTAGTCTTGGCAAGTGTGAAATAAACCACTTGTAGAGAAGAGTGGTGCAAAATACAATCTGTCCAACTCCATGATGGTTTCTTCGATGAATGGAAAAATACACGTCAGGCAACAAAGTGGAAACATGATTCTTGATCAAGAAGAGATTGATTGCACTCTCATCAACAAAATCCTTAGCAGTGGGGAACAAAAAGAGCCCATAAATTAACAACGCCAAGATGGCCTCAAATGCTTCGGAATTCTTTGACTCAGCATAGTACTGAGCTTTTTCAAATAGGAACATAGCTGGTAATCCATAGTAACCCCCTTTAACAGTCATGCGAGAATGCACTTTCATCAGCTCTAGATGTGTCGCCTTTGCAATAGCATTCTCACTCAAAGTCCCTTCTCCCCCAGAAAATGAATTAGGGATGACACCTAAATCCATTAGCACTGAGTATTCTTCCATGGTTGGCAGCAGTTAGTAGTCTGGGAATATGGAATAGTGATAGATGGGATCATAGAATTACATAAGTTCCTTCAACATCTCTTCATCCACTTGAAGTCTTAGTAACGGCAGCATACTCCCATACTTGCCTCTGAACGCCAAAGGTCTTCTACCAAACCTCCCAGCTTCCTCTGATTCTCCAAATTTGGACTTTGGAACACATACTTTGAAGTTGTCCTCTTTCCAGAATCCATTCTATAATATCTGCAAAACAAACTTTAGTTCCTTGAATGGTTAGTAAAACATGAATGCAAATGCGGAAAAGTGTCATGGAACTCAGATATCTGCAAACATCAAAAAGTGTTATAGACTCAACTTCATTACTCAACAAGATTGAATTACAAAACATCAGTACTCCTTACAAAAGTTTAAAAATAAAGCTAAATAAAATCTAACAAAAGTCCTAAGAAGATTCTCCTGACAACCTCATATTGAGCTTCTTGATCTCTTCTTCCATCTGGGCCTTCTTAAGAATAAGCTTATCCATGATCAACTTCCATGGGGTCGACTGAGGGCTAAAGGAAAATAAATCCTCTTGCTCCTTCCTTTTCTTACAAGAGAGCACTTCTTCATCCTTCAGTTGTAGTTGCTTTTGGAGTTCTGCATTCTCTTCGACAACCACTTGATACTTGTGCTTCCAAGCATCTTCTGTTTGTTGCACCTTTCTTAAAGCGATTCTCAGCTTCTCCTCCTCAGACATGAAGATCAAGGTGTGCTCCTCCTTCAAAACCATGGGCTCTTGTTGGGAATAAGGAATCTTCACCTCGATAGCCCTCTTTTGGACCCATTGAAGATATGGTTCCAAAGAAACACAGTTAGGTTTTCCTAGGTCTTTCTTCCCTTTCTTATGCAAGTTACTCCAAGATTTTAGGATCTTCTCTTTCAGCTCTTGATTATTCTTCTCTTCCTTGAAGAAACTACTTTCCATATGAACATTATTGGGCTTGTCCTTCAAACGATATCCTAACTATCGACGAGCAAGGACTGGGTTATAGTTGATCCCTCCATTAGTACCAAGAAGAGGTACATTACTAAAGTCTCTACGGCTATCAATAATCATTACTCCATCATAGTCATGATTGTACCAATCAATGTCAAAATGAGTGAGAGCCATGATCTTCTGTGACCACCAACCTTTCTTAAGATCCCAAAAAGCGTTAGCCTTAGGCAAGTGCAAAATATACCACTTGTACAATAAAGGGACACATCAGGTGATCATTCCTCCTTTATGGAAATTCCTCAGATGAACTGAACGGTAGGCCTCTGCTAGCAAAGTAGGCACATCGTTATTCCTCAAGAAGATTTTGATGGCATTGATGTCCATAAAGTTCTCAAAGCTAGGGAACAAAAAGATACCATAAATGAGCAAGGAAAAGATAGCCTTGAATGTGTCCATGCTCAAATGATCAGCATAATATTAAGCTTTCCCCATTAAGAACTCTACAATCAAATCAAAAACTCCTCCTTTTATGGTCATATTGTTTTGAATATCAACCAATCCCAAGTGTGTAGCCTTAGCAATAACCTCCTCCTTAGGTTCTTTCTCCATGATTAGAAAAGAAGATTCATCAAGAATGGGAAATCCAACCAAATAAGAGTATTCTTCTAATGTAGGTACCAGCTGATAATCAGGGAAAGTGAAACCATGGTAGACTTGACCATAAAATTGAAGAAGTGTGGAGAGGAGTCCATTATCCATCTTTATCTTTAACAATGACAACAATTTCCCATATTTTCTCTTGAATCCCTCTGGATCTGTCACCAAGGTACTTAACCTTCTTAGGTCATCCAAGTTAAGACTCTTGTAAGCGTACTTCCGTGTTTTCTTTCTTTTATTGTCCATAACAACCCTGATGTTTACAAATAAAGGTATGTGTTCCATAAAAATTTTATGATATGATGCTTATGAATGCAAAGATGCACAAACACAGGCAGAGAAAGATTCACATATACACACATGAACAAGTAAATATGTAAAAGCCTAGGTTCAGAGAACAAAGACATGGAGTCGTGGTCATCCCAAAAAGTGTGTACTATGGGTTCTTATATCTATAAAATAGGGTTCTAAGAAGTTCCCAGATTCACTAACCCATCTTTCGGATATTATCAATTTCCCAAATTACTCGGTAGTCGATAATATTCTCAAGAGAGTTTCATCTGAGTGTAGCATCACATATCAATTACTTCGGGACTACTCCCTCATAGTCATCGCACTACATCCTAACAAGGCTAAAGCGGGATGAAAATGTAACTAAAGGTTCTCAATGTCACTGACTCCTAGGTCGAAAGTAGTAATGTTTTCACAAATACTCTTTTACCAAAACTAACTCCCAAGAGGGCCTCCACTGAGCGGTGGTTTCTCAAGTCAGCTTGGTCGAGAATCAACTCCCTATAAGCCTTCTTGAATATACCACCTTCCTATCATAGGTGCACTCAAATTGGGGTAAAGGACTTATCTCACCACTCAAAGTAACCACCCTGCATACAGAAAAGACCAAGCACAACAGGCATAATACAAGCAAGCAAACATATAGCAAACACAAATACAAACAAGGTGGGCTTAACCCTCTTAGGGGATATTCCCTAGTAAAGTCGCAATTTCTATTGCGGTGAGAATCAGACATTAAGCTATTAATTAACTTGAATCACAAATAAAGAAGTTCACCACCGAGCTTTGATTTATCCAAAGGAAAGAGTAAAGATCGAAGAAAACCCTAAGTGCACTACGTAACAACGAAGCTAAGAGATCTAAGGTTCGGGGATTGGTTAGACCTAGGGAAGGTGTTAGCATCCTAAGTATTTGTAGTACTCTAGATGAAACTCTTATTTGTATTTTTGTTATGTTAAAGTTTTCTTGCTAAGGAAATTGTGCTAAGGTAAAGACCTAGAGCTATATACACTAAGTATGCTTGCCAAGACATCGCATCTCGTGCCTACGTATCCTAACTAGGATGGAATCAGAGCAACCATAGTTCACCTAACTAGGGATGAAGAACCTTTCACTATGGTCAAAGTTCCAAGGGGAATGAGAGTTCATAACAATGACACTCATGTAGAGTTGACAAACTCTCTAAGTCTAAGTTGAACTAACTAGGGATTGACTTTAACAAAATCCAAAGGGGAAGGTGAATACCATAACAATTATAAACACTTAGAATTAACAAACTCTAGACCTAAATCTAAGTTATAAGACTTATTGGTTCTAATAAAACCAAGAAGAGAGGAGTAAGTACTCAACAAAAGTAATTAAGCAGGGTTAACAAACCCTAAACCTAAAACTAGGTTAAGAGGGAAGTGGCTCTAACAAGGCCCAAGGAAAATATTCTAACAAGATCAAGAAGAGGAAGATAAAGGTTTAAACCAAATCTATAAAGTGACTTACAAGTCAACAAAATAACCTTCCTTTGGATAATGGAAGCAAACAAACTTGTAATAACAAGTAAAGGAGTTAAGCTTAGGGGATAGATGGTAACAATCAAAGTGTCAAAGCCAAAGAATCCAAATGAGGTAACAATCCAAGATGGGCAGTAGCTATATCATATTATGCTTAACATGTCAAAATGATCAAGAATAAAGTCAAAAATACACCAAAATAAGCAAGCACTCGCTACAAACTTAATCAAACAAGAGAAGTGCAAAGAATGATTCAAACATGGGAGTTACAACTCAAGAACCACATGGGAAGTAGCATACACATCTCATAAAGCTCATGCTCAACACCAATATGTCAATAGAAACACAAACAAGAATCACATTAAAACAAAAATCAAATAGAAAATAAATAAAAGAGAAAAATAAAAAGTAAAGAAACCAAACAGGGGGTGTCATAATAATCCCATAAACAACATACATCCATTTACCAACGCGTTTGCGCTAAAATATGAGGGGTGTGGTTAGAAAAAGGGGCCAAGACCAGTCCAAACAAAGTCAGAAGCAAAAAAAAAGAAAGGCCACGCGTTCTCCTCATTAAATGAGGTGTCATCCACCTCAGCGCCATATGGGCGCCACCTAGAGCAGTCAAAAGGTCAAAACCTCAAGCCACCTCAGACGCCGGAGCTAGGGCTCTGGTCTTCTTCTCCAGTGACCCTCACCAGAGTTGGTTGAAAACTTCAACAAAACAAACAAAACCAGGCACTATCTCACACGATTTTTCAAGAGGAACAAGAATCCAGCCTCAAAAGTCATTTATAAGTACTCTAAAGCTATGAAAAACGAAAACAAAAAAAATGATCCATAAACTGAAACTCCATGAAACAACACAACAACCGTCCATAAACATTTTATATCAATTCAAACAGTCAGATATGCATCAAACATGATCTTTGCACGTGAAATATGAGAGAAAGACATTGAGAGATTTTTCCCACGAAATGAAGACTTAGTGCTTCTGTTCTTGCCTTAAGACTCCAACAAGCTCTTTGTGTTTCTTCCTCGAGCTCCAAAGATGATGATGGTGATGAGAGAAAGGGGGAAACAAACTTGCAATGTCAGGTTCGAGGGAATGGATTTTTTTAGAAAAATGAGGAGCTCTAGGGTTCTGTGGATGCTGAAAAATATGAATGCCCTCTCTAAGGTTTGCTTCTTGGTTTATATATGATGCTTTTCAGAGGTAATAATCTAGTTATTATGGTTAAAAATCAAGGTTAAAGCTTTTGGTGAAATTTGAAAATGGATGGTGTGAAGGGTGGCACGAGCACAACATGGCTTCCTTGTTGTCTTGTTCCCATTTTTTGAGTGCAAAAGGATCAGAATCAGAGAGTGGAGCAACCATCTTGGTGTGCAAACTTTGTGCTTTCTCTTATTTTGCCAAACATTCAAAATATGGTGCATGTGGTACACTTACGTGTTTGGTCATTTGTGGTAATGTTTTGGTAAGGCAATTGAGGTGGTATACATGTGAAAATGATGAGGCAAGGTTGCTGCATGACCATCCAAAAAAAGAATTATAAGAAAACACGACATGATGCCCAACTTCCCATGTTCATATAACCTTATTTTCATGATCATAACTTGATGGAGAATGACTCAAATTGTGAGGTTTTGAGTCCATGGGAAAGTTTTCACGACAAGGAACAAATTCCATGTTAGTGATAACTTGAAATGAGGTCTATGATCAAGTGGAAATTCACCTTGAAGTTAATTCGACAATCTTTCCATTAACATGAAAATATTTCTAAGTCATGAGGAATTTCCAACAACTTGTTAACACCATCTTTGTAAGACCATAACTTAAGGCATGTTTACTAAATGAGGGAGTTCTTATAATGGATGAAAAGCTTAGAAAGAGCTCTACAACTTTCATGTTTGAAGGAATTTTATATGAGTCTTGATCATAATGAAAGATCCCTTGGAAAATTGTTCCATGAATGCTGCCAAATTCTATCAAACTTGACATAATGAAAACCCTATCTTGATGACTTCATAACTTGAGTTCTATACACCCAATGGAAGAGTTCTTATACTCAAATGAAAGCTTGGAGAACGCTCTACAAATTTCATGTTTGAAGGAAGTTGAGATGATGCCTTGATTATAATGAAAGATTGATTTGAAAAGTAACCCTCCATTGTTGAGATTTTACACTTAGAAAATTTTCTAAGTATAAACCTCCAATGTTTGATCCGTTGGTCGTTACCTCTCTCTTTACAAGTATTTTACACTTTGATATCCTTTGGTAGTTACCTCTCTCCAATTTTCTAAGTATTTTACACTTTGAGATCCTTTGGTCGTTACCTCTCTCTTTGATCCGTTGTTGTAGATCTCGCTTTGAGGTTGATACCCCAATGTTTCCAGTAATCCTGGGATTGCTATTTCTTCTCTGGGAAGCTAATTGTGACTAGCAGTATCCGATTTACCTAGATGGTTAGTTGCTAATGTTATCTCTGATTTGGTTGTCACCAATAATCTTTGAAAATCTAGTACTCACTAGCATTTCTTAAAACCAATTGTTATTTGGTACCTCGATTTGGTTGTCACCAACAATCTTTCAAACTCAGTAGTCACTGACTCTCTAAAAAAAGAAAACCAATCGTCATTGGAGTCCCTTTGATTCAGTTACTACCAATCTTTGTCAAAATCTAGTGGTTACTAGTATTTGCTTTTAAAAACCAATGGTCATTGGTACTTGAGATGGTTGTTACCAAGTTTCCTAAAAGTCCAATAATTATTAGCGTCGCTTATACCCAATCATTATTGGTACTGGTTGGCTCAGTTGTTACCATTCATCCCAAGTCTAGTGGTCACTAGCATTGTTGGAAAATCCAATGGCTATTGGTGTTCGATTTAGTTGTTACTAATCTCATCAAATCTAGTGGTTACTAGTATTGGTAAAACCAATTATTTTTGACATACTTTTGATTTGGTCGTGACCAGTCTGTTTAAGTCCAATAATTATTGGCGTCACTTGAAATCGGTTGTTATTGACACTCTGAATTGGTTATTACCAATTCTTTCCCTTTGAAGCCCAGTAGTTACAAGCACTTCTTAACCCAATTGTTATTGGCACCTGTTGGTTTAGTTGTTACTGCTCCTTCTAAGTCCAGTTATTACTGGCATTGCTTGAAAGCTAATTGTTATTAATACCGTAAGTAGGTTGTTATCAACTTCCCCAGTCGAAGTCCTGTATTTTACCAATGCGTCTCTGATCTTTCGTTTCCCCGGTGGAGAATTGTCTTCTTCTCCAGTGGAATGTGTGTCCCTTTTCCCCAGTGAAGATTTGTCTTCCCCGGTGGAATTTGTGTCCCCTGTGTGAAAGATTCCCCTTGAACAACATCTTTAGTCATGATTGAACTATTTAGCTTGCTTTACCTTGGATCTTTCCTCAGTGTGTTGGGTTCCTCGTGAGTAGTTACTCGTTGTCTTGCCATTCTTTTATTTTTACTCGTGTGTCTGTATTTGTCTTGCATTCAAGCATAATAAAGCATCATTTAGACTCATTGCATTTCCGCATTTTTCCTTTTGCATGTCGTCGGATCTAAGGGATAAAATTTTTGGTTTGCTATATTTAAATAGCTTTCACTACGATTCTATGAGGATCATAATCTCTCATTGTCATCTAGTGAAAATATTTAAATAGGGGCAACTGTTGCACCCCAAATTTTGACCCCTTATATCTTCATCATCATTTTAGGATCATTTTCATTTGATTATCTAACCTTAACCTATTTCTAGTTGGTCTTTGTCAAGATACAGGTGAATTAGGGTTCCGTACAGCCGAGAATCGAGGTTTCGATGGTTAATCAGTCAATGTATTAGATTTATTCTCCATGAAATAAGTCTCCACATCATCAAATATACTCCATTGGGTCAAGTATGAATCCAATTTGAGGTTGTCACCCAAGGATCAAGAACAGTGCAATTCAGGATACCCGATTAGGGTTTTCGATCAGGAAAGTCAACTGTAGGTTGAATTTTGATTTAAATAGTGTTCCAATGGTGGGATCATGGTACATGAAGTTCATATGGCTTAGTTAAGTCTACTCAAGAAGTTTCAAGGCCTTAGGAGACCCGGAACATCAATAGTCGACTCGGTAGTCATCGATCGATCGTTCGGATGACCAAAAAGTCAACTCTTCAATCATAAGGAGTTTGACCTCAAAGTATGAATAAAAAATGTTCCTAGTAACATATTACACCTATCCATGAAGTTTCATGACCATTGGATCAAGGATTGGGGAGTAATCGAAAAATCGGGAAATTATGGTTTTGAAAGGGGAAAGACCATAACTCCCTAACCACACATCCAATTGAGTTGGTTCAAGGCTCATTGGAAAGTTCTTGACAAGTCCTACAAAAGTCTCACAGTGTTCCATGAGCAAAAAGTTAGTAGATTTGGAGTTATGGCCAAAATCATTACAAGAGGGAGAAAACACTTAGAAAAATTCTAAGTTGTTGGCCTTTTTAGGCATGTTTTTAGCCAACTTTGAGTGGATTTTTGACCTAGTTCCACTTGGAATCTGAAGATCATGAAAACATGAAAGTTGTAGAGCTTCATGGGGGATTTCTAAAATTTAGTAGAACTCCTCCATAGCCCTTATGAGTTGAGAGTTATGAATTCAGCAAGTTGAGGTTTCAACACTTGAGTTCACCACTTCCACTTTTTCACAAACTCACTCTTTAACCTTTTGAGCTATTCTCAGCCATTTGATCATATTTCTATCTGATAGTTAGAGAGTATGATGAATAGAAATGCAGAAAATTAAGAGATTTGGTGGATTTGGCAAGTTGTATGCAAATGGCATTATTTTAATCAAAAAAATCAAGATGAAAAAGAAACTTTTCTTGAAGTAACTTGCAGCTGCAGCTCCCCTACTCCCTTGCCACACTTCAGTCACTTCCATGTCCTTCATGCCACTTGATTTGTGCATCATCTTGAGCCAAGAACTTGGATTTACAGCTGCAACAAACCTTGGACAAATTTTCATTACAAAACTCCCTCCAAAATGCCAAAATACAAATCTGCCCCAAACCATTCCTTGCCTATAAATAGAGGTTTCCTATATGTTGAAACACACACCATAGCACTCTAAAACCCAAGATAAAACCATAGCTCTCATCTTGCCTTGCTTTGCTTATAAGTAAAGAAAACCATTCCAAAACTACCTCAAAAATCTGCATTGAGCATTTAGCCTTCCAAAACCATTTTCACCCACTTAAAATCATCACAAACAATACACACAATCCACAAATGATGTGTGGGAGGTGTTCAAGCTCTTAAACTATTCAAAAACTTCATTTTCTCAAAAGTCAACTTTCAACCAAGCAAAGTTTGACTTTATACACAAAATCTGATAAATCTTTGCTCAGGCCTGTTTTGATCATCTCAACCCTCCAAACACCCTTGGTTTATGATGTACCAACTGTCCATAACCTAAAATACACTCATCATCACTTGTTTTGAGTTCTGTCCTAAAGTTCACTTGTTTACTTCAAGTGCAAGAAATGTTGTATTTTCATCAAGGCATTGGTTGGATCTCATTTGGGAGTCTTCAAGTTTTTCTCTGCTACACAAGCTTGCTTGGAAGTCTACAAGAGGTTAGTGATCACTATCTTGATTTTGGACTGCCATGAACATGATTAGTGTACATTAGTTGGAACAGTTTTGAATATAAGTGCAGTCCATGTGTGAATCTGCCAAAAATTGGTTTTGTGTTGCTCATCAATATGTTTGACACTCTTTTAATCATCATACAATGTTGTGTTGCTGTGTGTTAAACCTTGAGATTCTCTTAAATGCCACTCTATGTCATGTATGAACATATGAAAGTTGCTTGCAACTGTTATGAAGTTTGATGCTGTTTTGATCTGGTTCTGTTTGTGAATAATGTTGATTTGTTTCTGTTGCAGCAACATCTTTAAATCTTGATCTTTTTTTGCTGGCATTTTAATTTAGAAGCCCTTATATATTTGATTCATGTGATTGTTTGACATTTTATCATTTGAAACTATGCTTGGTTTTGATCTGCACATTTCTGTTCTTGCCATTTTCAACCCATGTGCATTTTTTCAACTCATAGGTCATTTTCAATTCTAGTACATTTTTGGATCATCCTTGTGTTTGAACTTTGTCTATAACATGTTTTGAATGTGCTTGTAAGTTGTTTAGTTCTGTTGGACTTGGTAAAATCATTGGAATGATTCATATGGCTGTTGAGGTTTGTTTTAAGTCATGATGACCAATGCTTACTTTGCTGTCATAGGGTGTAACCACTATATGCATTGAATTTCGTTACTTGCCATTGTCATGCCAAGTATGCCTCTATGATGATTTGAACTGCTCTTTGTGTTTGATCTATGTTTGTTAACATGAGGATCTAGTATCATTGAATCATGTTTTGTTAGATAAGTGACATTATCATTTTTGCACCAGTTGCTGTCAGCATTAGGCATTGTAATACAACTGTTTTGTAATCATGACATAACCATATCTTGTTTGCATTGTCATGTGTGATGAGCCTATATGTATTGTTTTGATGTTTTGTAAGTCATTGTGTGAATCTGTCTTGAATTTTCTAGTTAGCATCATAGATCCATAAGTTGAATGTTTTCATTAACATGTCATGTTTTTTGTTGCAAGCCAAAATGCCTTAGCCCTATTGTTATAGGATACCAATTGTCATTGGCCTGAAAATTTTTATGTGCATGTAGCATTAGGACTATCTGTTGATTGTGCTAGCATTGTCATGTTAAGATTCACTTTTTTGCTGCTATAACTGTCTAAGTCATGAACCACTGCCATGTAATGCTTTGCTTCCAACCATTTGTCAAGTTTTGTTGTTTTGGCTTGTTTGTAACCAAGAACATGTTTGTTTGGTGCTAATTGTCCTTTTGCATCTGTTGCTGCTAAAACTTTGATTTCTTGCTAGATTCTGTTTGTGTTTTTTACCATAGAGTTGTAACTCTCATTTTAAAGCATTGTTATGTATTGATGTTGGATTGGTATTGTAATAACCAAAGACTAGCTGTCATGTTGTTTGATCTGTGCTCAACTATTTAATCATGTTTGATAGAATGTTTATTTAGACCAATTTGTCATGGTATGAACTGTATGTGTGTGTGTAGGATTCATCATGTATGTTTTGGTTTGGTAATGACCAAAAGGGCTTGCTGTCAAATTTCTGTTTTGAGGTTTTCACCTCTTGTGCTATCAATTATTTTGTTGATCTTTCTTGCAAGCTGTTTGAATTCATGTCTTGATGTATGTGAATCATTTATTGAGTGTTGAGGAGTGGAAATGTGGACTGCTGCACCATGAACTGTTCTTATTTTCAAAATTAGCATTTCAAGCATTTGTGATCCATAGTTGTAGTCCACATACCAGTTTCTAGTCTGAGTTATTTTTGAATGTTCGTTGCATCTAGAATCCATGAAATATATGTTTAGAATTTGTGCATACCTTCATCTGATCTTAATCACTTCTGTTTTGAGCTGTAGCTTCCATAATGCATTTCGAAGTTTCCATTTGCATCTGCAATCGTGTTTTAATTTGTGTACCTTGTCTTGAAAAACAAATGATGCCATCGTGTTCCTTATTGAATTTCACATAAGATAGACCCAAATTTTGTTAAATTAGACTTTGTTTTGAGTAAGTTATGATGTAATCGTTTTCATGCTACTTGCCTTGTTCTTGCTTGCCATGCCTTTTGCCCAGAATGCTTGCTTTTTTAGGTTTAAGTGTTTATTGGGGTGGCATAATACACGAATGTATCGCCACCCCAGTGGTTATGCCTTAAGTTTCAATTGACTTGCCATGCTTCATGACCTGAGGTCGATCCGTGTGGAGATCAACTATTTTGGTTTTTTTTTTCTTCATATTTTCCATGTTTTTACATTTCTCTCTCTTTTTCCCTTGTATATCACGCGCGCGCCTTGGTTGGATTGGTGAGGTTTTGTACCTGTGACCCAAAGGTGGTGGATTTAACACCCACCAAGCGCATCCCTTCTTTTTTAATTACCAAAATGTTTGTTTTCTTCTTTAAAAATTCGAAATAGCACAACTTTGTCAATTTTTTTTTATCATTTTTGATTGATTCCTTTTGCAATTGTCTTGTATTTGTGCATATTTTCAAATGGTATGTGAATATTCTATAATTTTCATTTTGGAAAACACTTTGCATTAAAAGAAGTCATGCTTCATTTTTAGGGTTTTTACCCTCCTCTCTTACAATCTTTCCATTCAAAACTTTTGATTCCTTTCCTTGAGTTTGATTTTGCACTTGATGTGAGCATTGTTTGTCAACACCTTTGTGTATGTGATCTTGAATTCAACTTTTGCTTGTAAGCATCATGATTGTTTCATTTAATTTCCATTTAAAATCCCCGTCAAGTTATAACTTGTTTGCATTGGTTGTTACCTTTATCTTTGTCAAGATATGCTTTGGTCTTTACCTTTCATTAGTCTTGTAAGAACTTCCCCCTTTCATGATATTGTGATATCTTAATGCATGTTCTTGGTTGTGACCATCTATCTTGATTGTAATCCTTGCTTGATATTGTAATATGCTTGCATGTCTTTGGTTGTGACCATCTATCTTGTTTGAAATCATTGATATTGTAATATCTTAAATGCTTGCTTTGGTTGTAACCATTCATCCTGATTGAAATCCTTGCTTATTGTAATATGCTTGTTTATTCTTGGTTGTAACCATATTTCTTGTATTCATCATGTTTGAATATTTTTGCTTTGTTAAGTTTATTTCCCCAGGTGATGAAACTCTTTAGTTCTCATCCAAGTTGCCTCATCTTTTTTTCCTTCCAAAGGAAAGTCTCTCTATTGACCTTTGGGTCATAGATAGCTCATTACCCTCCCTTGACTTTGTTAAGTCATTTGTACACTTATTTAAGTTAGAACCTATCCATTAGACTTTGCTTAAGTCTAAAAAGCTTACCCTTTGCTAGGAGTGCTCCTTCAATTAGAACTTAAGATAGAGTTTGTTAACTCTATGTAAGAATCATAGAGATGATTACTTACTCCCCTTTTTTGAGTGTTCAATGTAGAACTAGAGAGTTTTCTTAAACTCTACACAAGCATTGTAATGGTTGTTCCCCTTTGAACCTTGATCATAATCAAGTGTTCTTTATCCCTAGTGAGGTGAACTACGATTGCTCTGATTCTATCCCAGTAAGGATACGTAGGCAGAGGACGCGATGTCTTTGCGAGCAAACTTAGAAACTATCCTTAGGTCTTAACCTACACCTTTTACCCAATCCCAATCCATAGCAAACATTTAACAAGTCTTAGCATACAAACAAATAAAAAGTTCTTGTAGAGTACTATAGATGTTTAGGATGTGAAATACCTACCCTAGGCATAACCAACTCCCGATCCCCGAATCTCTTAGCGTTGATGTTACATCGCGCAAAAGGTTCTTTCTTTCTTTAGACCTTTCCTTTGGATAAATTAAAGTCCGGTTGTGAATTTAAGAATTAAGATTCAAGTTAATCAATAGCTTGGTATCACGATTCTCACCGCAACAATATGCTTTCATCTCTTGTTTTCTCCACATGTTTGCATCATTCTCGCATCACTGTTGAGGTCGAGATGCGCTTGTGGCGGCTGCTGCCCCACACACTTTTCCTCCCTCCCACCATTCTAATTGTTGTCGTAACACCCCCTTTCTATATCCCCAAATAATCAAATAAATCGTTTAGGCACATATAACAATTCATTTATCAGAGTATATTTAAAACATGGTATAAAAGAGGTATGTCAGATTATCCATGAAATTAAAACATACAACACCTACTCAACAAGATATGCAACAGTGAGGTAACTTTCAAAGCAGAGGAACTTAGTCCTTACACCCACATCTCAATATTTAGAATAAAAGCGGAAAATCTAAACATTGAATAACATCAAAACATATGATCATATATACATATCATTCAGTTTGATTCACATCATCATTCAACATGTTTTCATAAACATTCATCAGCAGATACATATACAATGTATCACAAAAGAATTCTATACAATCCTAGCTACCCGATGCTACATATCAGAGCCAACCGACCAAAAAGAATAAAGCCACGCTTCACAAAAGACCTCCAGCAATCCTACTCTGCAATGTCTCATAGATCATCATAAAACAACAGAAGGGTGAGAAATATTATCATAATAATCAATGCATATAATTATATATTAACATAATAATACACATATCTCCATTCTCACCACATTCATCACAATTCAATCATATGTATATCACAACATATGTATAATTCGCCAAGCATATTCATCATGCATATATTCACCATTCATTCATACACATCACAATGCATATTTTCATAACTAAGCATATTCATCAATCATGCTTCTACAATTCACATCATTTTCACATAAACATTTACAATTATGTTTATTCACCAATACACAATTCATGATGATAAATGCAACTCATAGAGACCGACTCACGACTCTATGCAGATGCACATGCGGTACCGACTCAATCATCTCAAATTCACTCAGGAACTTATTAGAACCATCGCTCACACCTCACATGGGCACACGATGTTCACCCATTGCTCACACCCCACATGGGCACATAATGTTTATGGATTGCTCACACCCCACACGGGCACACAATCTAATTGCTCACACCCCACATGGGCACACAATCGTTCAGCAGATTCTACGCGGAATCAATTTACCCATTGCTAACACCCCACATGGGCACACAATGTTTAAGGATTGCTCACACCCCACAAGGGCACACAATCGTCCAGTAGATTCACCGAGGAATCAATCAGCACAAGAATGTATATCATGATGCTTCACATGAAAAATGATTCCATACACTTCTTGAAATGCATACATATTCACAAATATATAATCATGCATTCATCTCCTCTAATCTCATACAATCATCATACATCCACAATATCATGCCAAGCGACAACAAACTCCATCACAATCACTATGCATGTTTAACCAATTTAAACAATGCACATATATATGCCAAAAGGCCACATTTCACAATCGATTCCATAATCTTGGATTCACGCCATACGGGCTACCCTCAACATATCATGTAACAGCACACAGCTATACGTTATAGACATATATATCGGAATCGTCAGCATTGGATGGAAGCAGCAAAATAAACAAGTTGATGTCACGTTCGTTGGCCAACTCGCCTAGCGAGGCCCTTGCAAACATTCACTACCTGTTCGCCTAGCGAACAAGCTCGCGAAGGCAGACATAAGCTACTGTAAGGCTTCGCTATCTACTCGTTGGGGTTTCGCTACAGTGAAACCCTCGCTACCTCGCTCGCTACCAGCGAAGAGGATTATCTCCATTCTGTCCAAGTCTAGGACCGTTCGCTACTAGCTCGCTACAGCGAACACTCGCGACCTGCTCGCCTAGCGAAGGTGCTAGCGAGCGTCTGCGATGTTCAAAACCCCAACTGTCCAAAATCACATAAGTCCACAAAATCATCTGATTCGATTCCAACAAGTTCCAGTAGTCTTAGCCTAACATTCCTCGACTAAACTACACCATTTATTTCGGGTTCTAACCGTAAAATAATCAGTTTCTATCGACTAAACCAACTTCTGCCCTAAAACGGAAAATGAGTAAAAACTCTCCAACAATCCAAAACAATCCAACAAACACATACATAATCATACACATTGAGAAAATAATAAGATTTCACACCCTTACCTGATTAAATCGAAGCCTAGATGTTGTTCTTGATGATTCTCCAAGTTTTCCTCTTTTCTCCTCTTCTCTCTTTCTTTCTCTTCTTTCTATTTCTATCTCTTTTCTCTCCTCTTTCTGCTTATATTTCTTTCTATTCTATTCCTCTCAAAATATCTATTAAATCCATTTTCTCACAAAATATCCAACTTAACATTAAATACTAAATGTCTAAAATACCCTCCAATCTATTTTCCCCAAAAACTCTTAAAATCGGTAAAATAGCACAATATGCAAACATAACATATTAACACATAAATTTCACAATTAAAATAATAATCACCCAATTAAATCAAAAAGACTCAACAAAAATGGGAAATCAGAATCTGGGCGTTACAACTCTCCCCCACTTTAGAAATTTTCGTCCTCGAAAATATTACCTGATCCAAACAACTCCGGATACGACTCTCGCATCCCACTTTCCAATTCCCAAGTCATATTTCCTTCCGAAGCGCCTCCCCACGCTACTTTCACAAGCGCAATATCCTTGCCTCTAAGTTTCTTAACTTCATGGTCCAAAATCCTAATCGGTAAAGCTTCCAGCGTAAGTTATCTCTTACTTCGACCTCGTCCATAAGAATAACATGTGACGAATCCGGAACATACTTCCGAAGTTGCGAAACATGGAACACATCATGCAAATTCGAAAGATTCGGAGGCAACACCATACGATAAGCCACAACAGCATCTCGTGCAGTAATATGATAAGGACCAATAAAACGAGAAGTCAACTTCTTCGACTTTAAAGCACGACCCACACCCGTAACTGGTGTAATTCTCAAAAACACATGGTCGCCTTCTTGAAACTCAAGATCTTTCCTTCTCTTGTCATGATAGCTCTTTTGTCTACTTTGAGAAGCTTTCATCTTTTCCCGAATAAACTTCACTTTCTCCGTCATTTGTTGTACCATCTCCGGTCCAACTACCGACTTCTCACCAGTTTCATGCCAACACAAAGGTGTTCGACATCTCCGACCATACAAAGCCTCGAATGGTACCATACCTATACTCGAATGAAAATTGTTATTATAGGTAAACCCAATCAACGCCAAGTAACTGTCCCAAGCACCACCTTTCTCTAGTACACAAGCACGCAACAAATCCTTTAACGATTGAATTGTCCTCTCAGTTTGACCATCCGTCTGTGGATGATAAGCCGAACTCAATCTTAGCTTAGAACCCAAAGCCTTTTGAAAACTCTCCCAAAACCTCGATGTAAATCTAGGATCTCTATCCGATACAAGGAACTCCATGTAACTTCACAACCACACGAACATAAATCTCAGCCAACTTTTCCAAAGGATAACTAATATCAATCGAAACGAAGTGAGCAGATTTAGTAAGCCTATCAACAATCACCCAAATAGCATTATGACCTCTTTGCGTATTCGGCAACCCCGTGACAAAATCCATAGACATACTATCCCATTTCCATTCTGGAATGTCCAACGGTTGTATCAATCCACTAGGCTTTTGATGTTCCACCTTAGACTTCTGACAAGTCAAACAAGCATACACAAATTGAGCTACATCCCTCTTCAATCCGGACCACCAAAATATTTTCTTCAAATCTTGATACATCTTATTCGATCCCGGATGAATACTTAAGTTACTTCGGTGTCCTTCTTCCAATATCATCTTTTTCAACTCTACATCGTCGGGAATACAAATACGACCACGAAACCTCAAAACTCCAAAATTATCAACCTTGAAATCCTCGTTCTCATTCATCATCAAATCAACAAACTTCAAATCCAACTTTTGCTTTTCACATACGATCGCAAGAAAATCATTCGTAACATGCAGCATACCAAGTTTCACACTGCTCAGCGTCATTTCACAAACCAAACTCAAGTCTCTAAAATTCTCCAATAATTCCCATTCTCTCGTCATCAATGCGGACATATGTAACAACTTCTGACTCAAGGCATCGGCCACCACGTTTGCCTTACCCGGATGGTAATTCAAACCAAAATCATAATCCTTCAAAACCTCTAACCACCTTCTTTGTCTCATGTTCAATTCTTTCTGATCAAATAAATGCTTCAAACTCTTGTGATCACTAAAAACTTCAAATCTTGCACCATAAAGATAGTGCCTCCAAATTTTCAAAACAAACACCACGGCCGCTAACTCCAAGTCATGCGTAGGATAATTCTTTTCATGCACTCTTAATTGTCTTGAAGCATAAGCCATAACTTTTCCATCTTGCATCAAAACACCACCCAAACCAGTCAAAGAAGCATCACAATAAACCACAAAAGGTTCCAACGGATTCGGAAAAATCAAGATTGGCGTCGTTGTCAATCTTCCCTTTAGCTCAATGAAACTCTTTTCACAATTAACTTCCCAAATGAAAGCCTTTCCTTTACAAGTCAGTTGTGTTAACGGAAGTGCCAACTTTGAAAATCCCTCAATAAACCTCCGATAATAACCTGCCAATCCTTAAAAGCTTCGAATCTCCGTAACTGATCTAGGAGACTCCCATTGCATCACCGCATCAATCTTGGATGAATCCACACTAATACCATTACCGGAAATAACATGTCCAAGAAAACTTACTTCCGACAACCAAAATTCACACTTCGACAACTTAGCATACAATTGCTTCTCTTTCAAAATCCATAACACAATCCTTAAAGGCTCTTCATGCTCCTCTTGAGACTTAGAGTAAATCAAAATATCGTCAATGAACACAACCACAAAACGATCCAACTGATCATGAAAAATACGATTCATGTATTCCATAAAGACACTCGGCGCATTAGAAACCCCGAATGGCATCACTAAATATTCATAATGACCATACCGTGTCCTAAAAGTCGTCTTTTGAATATCCTCTTCTTTCACACGAATCTGGTGATATCCTGATCTCAAATCAATCTTGCTAAAAACACGCGCCAACCAGTTGGTCCATCAAATCATCGATCCTTGGAAGCATATACTTGTTCTTAATTGTCACCTTATTCAATTGCCGATAATCAATGCATAACCGCATACTTCCATCTTTCTTCTTCACCAACAATACCGGTGCACCCTAAGGAGAAACACTTGGTCTTAAAAATCTCTTTTCCAACAAGTCATTCAATTGCCTCTTCAATTCTACCAACTCCGATGCCGACATACGATACGGTGCTATCAAAACTGGTCTAGTACCAAGAACCAGATCAATAGAAAACTCAACTTCCCTTTCCGGAGGTACATCCATAATATCCTCCGGAAACACTTCTAGAAAATCACACACTACAGGAAACACATCGAACTCAACTTTTCTCTCCACCGATAATGATGCAAACAAACCAAACAACTGAGCTTCATCCGCTAAAAGTTTCTTCAACTCTTTAGTGGATAGAAAACTCCCATCTTCATCATCTTCCAAAGAAGGAAACCTCACTAACTTGTGATAACAATCTATATGAACTCTATTGAATTGCAACCAGTTCATACCCAATATCACATCCAAACCCTCTAACGGAAAACGCACTAAATCCATAATGAAGTCTTTACCATACATGGTCAAAGGATAACTTACACACACCAAAGAAGTAGTTACCGACCCTGAAGCAGTAGTCTCAATAACCATCTCACCACCACAAGAAGACATGCACAAATCCAAACGCTTAGCGCACAAAAGAAATGAACAAATGAGTCGCTCCAGTATCAATAATAGCAACTAAAAGCATATTATTAATAAAGCATGTACCTTTGATCAAACGATCTTCACTAGTAGTGTCTGAACCTGCTAATGCAAACACCTTTCCGCCCGCTTGAGCTTGTTTCGGCTTAGTACACTTAGTACTAATATGAACAACTTCTCCATAATTAAAACATTTTACCACATTCCTTCTACAATCAGTTGTAGCATGTCCAATACCTCCACAGTTAGAACACTTCATAATGGTCTTCCCACACTCAAAAGACTTATGGCCCATCTCGCCACACTTATCAACAGGTGTCACATAAGGTCCACTCCTAACTTGTTATTTTCCTTTCCTCTCATTCAAACTCTTATAGTGTGTAGAACGAGCCTTGCTATCTTCCTCAAAAATTCTACAACATTCGGTCAAATCCGAAAATCTCCTTATTCTTTGGTATCCCACCACTTGCTTAATCTCAGGACGCAAGCCACTCTCATACTTAATACACCTAGAAAACTCAGCAGTAACCGCATCATAATGAGGATGAAATTGAACCAATTCCACAAACTTAGTAGTATAGTCCACTACGGACATACTACCTTGTTTTAGTTCAAGAAATTCCATCTCCTTTTTTCCCTTCACACTCTCAGGGTAATACTTCCTCAAAAACTCAGTACGAAATAGATCCCAAGTTATCTCTTCGTCATCTACTTCAAGAACTTGTCGCATTCCGACCCACCAATCGTCGGCTTCTTCTCTCAGCATGTGAGTCCCAAGTCTCACCTTATTCTCTTCTACACAACCCATGACTCTAAAGATTCTTTCAATCTCTTTCAACCAAATTTGGGCACCATTGGGATCAAACATTCCTTTGAAGACCAGTGGTTGGTTCTTCCTGAACTCATCGTTAGCATTCACATTCGGCGCACCTTGCACCGCCCTAGCCATTGCTTCCAATGTAGCAGCCATCGCATTGTCATTATAACCAGCCATATTCTGATTATTCCCAAAAATAACAATAAGGTTAAACAACCGTTTAACCAACATAACAACGAGACAGACGCAACTGACTCAACACTGACTCTGATACCACTTAATGTAACACCCCCTTTCTATACCCCCAAAATAATCAAATAAATCATTTAGGCACATATAACAATTCATTTATCATAGTATATTTAAAATGTGGTATAAAAGAGGTATGTCACATTATCCATGAAATTAAAACATAAAACACCTGCTCAATAAGATATGCAACAGTGGGGTAACTTTCAAAACAGAGGAACTTAGTCCTTACACCCACATCTCAATATTTAGAATAAAGGCAGAAAATCTAAACATTGAATAACATCAAAACAAGTGATCATATATACATATTATTCAGTTTGATTCACATCATCATTCAACATGTTTTCGTAAACATTCATCAGCAGATACATATACAACGTATCACAAAAGAACTCTATACAGTCCTAGCTACCCGGTGCTACATATCAGAGCCAACAGACCAAAAAGAATGAAGCCACGCTTCACAAAAGACCTCCAGCAATCCTACTCTGCAATGCCTCATAGAGCATTATAAAACAGCAGAAGGGTGAGAAATATTATCATAATAATCAATGCATATAATTATATATTAACATAATAATACACACATCTCCATTCTCACCACATTCATCACAATTCAATCATATATATATCGCAACATATATATAATTCGCCAAGCATATTCATCATGCATATATTCACCATTCATTCATACACATCACAATGCATATTTTCATAACTAAGCATATTCATCAATCATGCTTCTACAATTCACATCATTTTCACATAAACATTTACAATTATATTTATTCACCAATACACAATTCATGATGATAAATGCAACTCATAGAGACCGACTCACGACTCTATGCAGATGCACATGCGGTACCGACTCAATCATTTCAAATTCACTCAGGAACTTATTGGAACCATCACACACACCCCACATGGGCACACGATGTTCACCCATTTCTACCACCCCACATGGGCACGCAATGTTTATGGATTGCTCATATCCCACACGAGCACACAATCCGATTGCTCACACCCCACATGGGCACACAATCGTTCAGCAGATTCTATGCGGAATCAATTTACCCATTGCTCACACCCCACATGGGTACACAATGTTTAAGGATTGCTCACACCCCACAAGGGCACACAATCGTTCAGCAGATTCACCGAGGAATCAATCAGCACAAGAATGTATATCATGATGCTTCACATGTAAAATGATTCCACACATTTCTTGAAATGCATACATATTCATAAATATATAATCAGGCATTCATCTCCTCTAATCTCATACAATCATCATACATCCACAATATCATGCCAAGAGGCAACAAACTCCATCACAATCACTATGCATTTTTAACCAATTTAAACAATGCACATATATATGCCAAAAGGCCACATTTCACAATCGATTCCATAATCTAGGATTCACGCCATACGGCTACCCACAACATATCATATAACAGCACACAACTATACGTTATAAACATATATATCGGAATCGTCAACATTGGATGGAATTAGCAAAATAAACAAGTTGCTGTCACGTTCGCTGGCCTACTCGCCTAGCGAGGCCCTAGCGAACATTCGCTACCTGTTCGCCTAGCGAACAAGCTCGTGAAGGCAAACAGAAGCTCCTGTAAGGCTTCGATACCTACTCGTTAGGGTTTTGCTACAGCGAACCCCTCGCTACCTCGCTCGCTACCAGCGGATAGGATTATTTCCATTCTGTCCAAGTCTGGGACCGCTCGTTACTAGCTCGCTAAAGCGAACACTCGCGACCTGCTCGCCTAGCGAAGGTGCTAGCGAGCGTCTGCGATGTTCAAAACCCCAACTGTCCAAAATCACATAAGTCCACAAAATCATCTGATTCAATTCCAACAAGTTCCAGTAGTCTTAGCCTAACATTCCTCGACTAAACTACACCATTTATTTTGGGTTCTAACCGTAAAACAATCGGTTTCTATCGACTAAACCAACTTCTGCTCTAAAATGGAAAATGAGTAAAAACTCTCCAAAAATCCAAAAAAATCCAACAAACACATACATAATCATACACATTGAGAAAATAATAAGATTTCACACCCTTACCCGATTAAACCGAAGCCTAGATGTTGTTCTTGATGATTCTCCAAGTTTTCCTCTTTTCTCCTCTTCTCTTTTTCTTTCTCTTCCTTCTATTTATATCTCTTTTCTCTCCTCTTTCCACTTATATTTCTTTCCATTCTATTTCCCTCAAAATATTTATTAATCCATTTTCTCACAAAATATCCAACTTAACATTAAATACTAAATATATAAAACACCCTCCAATCTATTTTCCCCGAAAACTCTCAAAATCGGTAAAATAGCATAATATGAAAACATAACATATTAACACATAAATTCCACAATTAAAATAATAATCACCCAATTAAATCAAAAAGACTCAACAAAAATGGGAAATCAGAATCGGGGCGTTACAGTTGCACTTTCATGTTTACATCTTTTCTACTTGTGATTGATTCTTCTTTTGTTCTTCTTGTGCTTTCTTTCCATGATCCCCATAGGATTCCTAGTCCCTCCGTTTAGGACGGGAGTAGGAGAGACATTAGGTGTTCAATCCAAGTATTCTAACATTAGGGTAGATGTTTCCCTTTTAATCCAAACTTTAGGATCACTTTGCATGACAACGTTAGGGCCGAGTTTCCCTTAGACCTTCCGTGCGTCTCTCTTCTCATCTCAAAATCATTCTAATTCATCTAATAAAGGCGATAAACGTTGCGCGCTACGAGCCTTAAGCTACATGGGGAATGATGAGTGAGGGGTCTCCTCTCGCTGATCTAGAATGTTTAGTATACGTCCTGTTTGGGGGCGATATACGACGCATTCGCCTCCATGTCATAGTCTTTAGTGCAACGTGAATCACAAACTGAATCAATTCACTTCACTAAAAAACACAAAACAAATTCAAACCTTTTTACTTAGGGATTGATAGGAAACTTTTTTCAGAAAAGAGTGTTGTTAAGCTTCGGTTCTACCGCAAATAGGCTTCGTCCCTAACTGCTGGAATAGATGTTTAACCTTACTTGGTTAAAACACTTAATCAGTCTGTGGTTTCGTGTCAGCCTGAACTACGTTTGCTCTGATCTTTCATACCAGATGAAAGTACGTAGGCACAAGACGTGATGTCTTGGCGAGAAACCTTTCCCCCTTTCTCCCATAGTTAGCCGAACCACGTTGACTATGACTTTCCCATTGCACGAGGGAATACGTAGGCACAGAGCTGTGATGCTCTGCCGAGTCACTTTCCTTTCTTTTTGTATCGCAAGCCTTTAGCGTAGATAGTTAAACACACCCTTAGATAGACAATAAGCGTGGATCTCGTCGAGTACAACGAACGTGAGGGGTGCTAATACCTTCCCCTTACGTAACCGACTCCCGAATCCAGGACTTAGTTGCGATGACCTTGTCTTTCCCTTTTCCGTCAGGTTTTTCCAATCGTTTCCTTTCCCTCTCTTTGGGATAAATAATGAAAGGTGGCGACTCTTCTATTTTCCGCCGAGTGTTTTTCGCAGTTGCGACAACTATTCTACTAACAGCAGAGCCTATAGAGTATTCAACTACAAAACTAAAACTATGATGGAGTCCACCAATGTTGTTGTTGATGATGTGAATAAGGAGACTGATGTCTTAGAATATGTTGGAACATCTCTTGATACCTCAGTAGAGTCTGCAAACAAAGACACTGATCCCAATCCTACTACTACAAAACCTAAACTTGAACTAGTTAACAAAGGACCCTCTACCAAAATTCAAAAAGACCATCCTATGGATCTTATCATAGGTGATCAAAATAAGGGGGTTACTACTAGATCCAGAGAAGTTATTACAAACTCTTATTTTGTGTCTAAAGTTGAGCCACAAAATATCAAAGAAGCATTAACTGATGAATTCTGGATAAATGCCATGCAAGAAGAGCTAGGGCAATTCAAGAGAAATGAAGTATGGGATCTTGTTCCAAGGCCTGAATGAACAAATGTGATTGGAGAAAAATGGGTTTACAATAATAAGTCTAATGAAAAGGGATTGGTCACCAAGAACAAAGCCATACTGGGGGTCACAGGGATACACTCAGATTGAAGGGGTTGACTTCGATGAAACTTTTGCTCATGTAGCTCGCCTTAAATCTATCAAATTGCTTTTGGGAGTTGCCTTTATTCTGAAGATTAAGCTGCTTCAGATGGATGTTAAGAGTGCCTTCTTAAATGGATACCTAAATGAGGAAGTCTATGTGGAACAACCTAAGGGATTCATTGATCCAACTTTTCCCAATCATGTTTATAAGTTGAAGAAAGCTCTGTATGGACTGAAGCAAGCTCCTAGAGCTTGGTATGAGAGACTAACAGAATTTTTTGTTGACAATGGATACAGAAAAGGTGGCATAGATAAGACATTATTTATCAAGGAAGAAGGATGAAAACTCATGATTGCTCAAATATATGTTGATGATATTGTGTTTGGTGGGATGTCTGATGAGATGGTTCAACATTTTGTCCAGCAAATGCAATCAGAAATTGAAATGAGACTTGTTGGTGAATTAACCTATTTTCTTGGGTTGCAGGTCAAACAGATGGAGAATTCTATATTCTTATCCCAAAGTAAATATGCCAAGAATATAGTTAAGAAGTTTGGGATGGAGAATGCCAGTCACAAGAGAACACCTGCACCTACCCATCTTAAGTTGTCTAAAGATGAAAAGGGTGTTAATGTGGATCAAAGTCTCTATAGAAGTATGATAGGGAGCTTGTTATATCTTATAGCAAGCAGGTCTGACATTGCCTTTAATGTAGGTGTATGTGCCAGATACCAAACTAAACCCAAAGTGAGTCATATCAATCAAGTAAAAAGGATCCTGAAGTATATTAATGGAGCAAGTGAGTATGGAGTGTTATACACTCATGGATCTGGCTATGTGTTGTCTGGTTATTGTTATGCTGATTGGGCTGGAAGTCTTCTGTATGGAGGCCATAATGCCCCTATAGGTAAATCTTCTGATACTCCTCTTGATTCAACAACTAAAAATAGGAACAAAGAGGGTAGTGCTTATGTCGATAGAGCCATTAGGAAGTTAGTTACTAAGGTTCTGTATGGAGGCCATAATGTCCCTGGGATTTCTACCCCACTGTCTCGAATGGAGGTTATTCCCACTACAAATTCTAGCCAAGGTGAAGAGAAAGATGTTGATGGCTCTCATTCTGAGAAGAACCCTGACACTGATAATCTTCACAAATTAGCTAAATCTGTGCTTAAAGAAGGAAGGGTGGAAGGTGATGCTAATGAGGATGTTGGTACCTTTGGTGTGGAAAACAAAACTAATAGTTCAAATCAAAGTAAGAAGAAGGTAAATGTTTTTGATGATTGGTGGACCGTGATAATGTTCCATCTGATGATGAATTAATTAAGAATGTGGCTCTTGGAATTGCCAAAAGGTTGAAGACTAAGAAAGGTAAATTTGTGATTGATCAATCTCCCTATAAGAGTAATAAGAAGAAAATTGTTGCTGGTCCCCCTAAAGCTTGGAGCAAAGTCACTCCTGTCTCTAAGAAAAGAAAGGCTAGGTCAGAAACTGAATCTGATGAAGATGTTGAGGATGATGTCCAGGACATCACTCCTATAAAAAGATCTGCTACAAAGAGAGCAACAGATATTGTGCATGCTGCTCCTTTAGAAAGTGTATCTTTCCACTCCATTGATAATGTGGCTAAGTGGAAATTTGTGTACCAGAGAAGAGTAGCTTTGGAGAGAGAATTAGACAAGGATGCTCTTGAGATCAAGGAAGTCATGAAACTAATCTCTGATGATAGGCTGATAAAAACTGTGGTTGGTTTTTCAAAATGCTATGATATGTTAGTTAAAGAGTTCATTGTAAACATTTCTTAAGACATTATTGACAGAAAGAGCAAAGAATTCATGAAGGTGTTTGTGAGAGGAAGATGTGGTGAGTTTTCTGCTGATGTGATTAACAGGTTTCTAGGTAAGGATGAGGAAGAGGCTGGTGAACTGGAAGTTACTGACAATCAGGTTTGTAAGGTGATAAATTCTAATCAAGTTACTGCATGGCCCTCAAAAGGTAAATTATCTGCTGGCCAAATGAGTGTGAAGTATGTTATCCTACATAGGATTGGTGCAACCAACTGGGTGCCTACCAATCACACTTCCACCATTGCAGTTGGTTTAGGAAGGTTTATTTTTGTTGTTGGTACCAAGGTTAAGTTTGATTATGGAAGTTATATCTTTGATCAAATTGTGAAGCATGCCACCACTAATGATGTCAAGCTACCCATTGCTTTCCCTTCTCTGATATGTGGGATTATTTTGAGCCAATATCCTGGGATTCTCTCAAGCAATGATGTGGCCTGCAAAAGGGACTCTGTATTGTCACTCCATTATAAGTTGTTTGTAGGAAGACATGTCCCAGACATTGTCTTCACATCTTCTGAGAAGACATCCACTGCAAAGTCTAGGGTTGTCTCAGAATCAAAGGAGACCTGCAGGGAATTGGGAGAAGTTATTAGTGTGGCTACTGCAAGGAAACTTAAGTTGGAAGCCCTGATAAGAGGTCTAGAACAGAATGAAGAAAATAATGTGGAGGCTGCTGATGCTCAGGAAGAGGAAGATGAGGAGGTTTCTGTCTCTAGTGAGAAAACTGGTGATAATGCTTTTGGGTCTACAATTGATGAGAAGATGAGAGTTCTGGGTCTGAGGAAGAGAATTGATGATGCTTGGCTATGGTGTTCTTTGGTTTATGGATTGTTTTGTTTGATGTTTTAGAATTTGTTCTTCTAGCACTTAATGTGCTTTTGACTTGTAGTATTTCGGTTCTCACTGTACCCTTAACTCTATTTGGTTATGTATAATTGTTCTATATTATTCTCTTTCCCTTAGTATGTTTCCTTTACTTATGGCTAAAATGGGGGAGAAAAAGTATGATGAGTTGATGTTGGTGAGATTTGATGAGGTTTGCTTTTAACTAGGAGTTGAAACTAGGAGTTGTTGTTGTTGGTAAGTGTTGCACCCCAAAATTTGCCCAACCTTTTCTAACCTAGGTTTATGTTTCAATTGCATAGTCATTTGCATTGGCATCAGGTACATAGTGTATTCATCTGCATAGCATAGCATAAGCAAGTTATCTTAATCAGGGGGATCAAGTGCCATTCTTGTCTCAAGAGGCATATTCAGAGGGTTTCATTCATATTCAAGACTACTCAGGTCATCAGGGAAGAATTTGAGCTTTGAAGAGCTGACAGGTTGATCAGTGAGTTCTCCCCTATCTTGGGGATCATCAGAGGAAGTGTGAGCTATGCGCCAAGAGCATGAGGTGTGTATGGATGTTATGAAGAGCCTAAATGATCATTTTTGAGGAGTAACCAAGTCATTGGAATGATTGCAAGAGCCTCAGTTGAAGTCAGTCAACTAGGGTTTTATCTGGTTCAACACTAGGTCAAACCTAGGTCAAAGACTTGTTTTGAAAGGCATCAAGGATCATTTGAAGAATGTTGGATTCATTATTTGCTACATGGATAGGGATATGGTGTTGTGCTTAAGAAAAATTAGAAGGAATCAAGGAGAAATGGAGTTACCAAATTAGGGTTTCAGTGTAAAATCTTCATAGCTTTAATTTGAGTGGTGGAAGTCATCAAGATGATTTATAGAACTCAAGTTATAGCTCTTGCAAGTTACAGGTCATCTGAGGGCACTGAAGTTTGTCTGTGAAAGTTATCTGTCTTCCAAGCAACTTTTGACCTTCAAGGAGATCAAATGGATTTCTGGACAACATGAGAGTTGTTCCTCATTGTCTTAGCTTTCTAGAAAGGTATGGTATGCCTTCATATGATTTGTGGAACTCTACTTATGGTCTTGGCAAGCAAAGGGTATTTTGGTCATTTGAGAATTACAGGTCATTCTTAGCTCATGCCTAAAACTCATACAAGGAAGCTTCAAATGAAAAACTTCACAACATCAAAGTTGCTCAAAATGTCATTTTAAGTCTAGAAAAGAGGTCATGGAAGTTTGGAAATGCATAGAACTCAAGTTGATAAAAGTTGGTGGAAAATGACTTAAAAATGGCATATAACTTGAAAAAGTTCAAATGGAAAATTGGTTTGGGCAATCTACAAATCTAAAAGGGGTCATGTGATATACCAAATTGATTCCAAACATCATTTTAAAGACATTGGTTCAGCCATTTTTTTGAGTTAGGGTTTAAATTTTGGACTTGCTTTGTATTTTTGTTACTTGCATAATAAGGCAAGTATGGAAAACTTGGCACAAGGTAAATTTCAAGGCAAGGAGCTTACATATCATTCCAATTTGGCATGTAAGGAGATTTTGAAGGGGCTGTAAGTGCATTGTAAGGAGATACCATGAGATATCAAAATATCATGTCATGAGATTTTCTCAAAGCTTCTAGAAACATCTTGGATTGAGCTAGAAACTTCTAGACTCCTCCATGCTGGTCTATATATTGAGGTGAGATCACATGTGTGAGAGGTTGGTGCATTAAGAGGGAGAATAGAGAGATTTGAGAGATTACTTCAATTCCAAGCAAGTGAGAGAATTATCATAATACACCATTTCTGTTCAAGGATTTTATTCATCTTCCATCTGTGGTGAGTTGTGAGTGTGAAATATCATCCTCCAAGGTCCATCCATGGCTGTTTAAGGAGCTGTTTCTCAAAACTCAAGATTGTGCATCAAAGTTGCAGCCAAGGATACTAGCTTTTCCCTCCATTTTCTTTGCAAACAGAAAGATCTCTACACCTCAAGGATCATCTGAGGAGCTAGCCAAGTCTTGGATTGCACGAATTCTCAACTGTCTCCACCAATATTCAAGGTATGAAGTTCAATTCGTATCTCTGTAATTATGATCTATTAGCATGTTTCTTTAGGGTAGATTTGCTAGGGTTAGCTAGAAGATGATGTGCAGAAACTTAGGGAACCATTGATGATGATTCATGTCAGGGCAGTCAAACTTTTAGGGTCAAGAACTCATGGATTAGGGCAAGATAATCTTAGCTTTTTAGTTTAGAGTGATTAGCATAACGCATAGAACATTCTAGTATAGTTTGAGCAAGTTTAATAACTATGCATATCAGTGTACAATGGTGGAACTAAGATCTTAGGGTTCTCTGTTTGCGAGTTATAGGAAGTTTTAGGAGAAATTAAGAGTGCAGTTGTGTTCCTGGGAAAGAATAGAGCAAGATTGCTCTTTATAGTTTGGGATTTGATGGAGAATCGAGGGAGATCGAACGAGTTGAAGGTTCTTGCATGGAGTTGTAATTCTGAAACCCTAATGGCATGTTGGGGACGATGACCCCTGATCGTTGGATCTTCCCGAATTATTGACTTGTTAACCTAATCCAATGGCTGAGATTTAAAGAAAAACAGAGGGAAAATCTGATCTTAATGGAACGCAACGTTCCACTTAAGTTGAACATTGGGCCTGAATCCAAGCGTGCTTTCCACACCCCCACCAGCGAGCCCAATGGAAAATGAACTGGAAATTGTTGCTTTTCGCACCGCGCGTTTCACCTTTTTTCTTTTAGTTTTTATTCAATTTTCTGATGCTTGCTGGGCCCTGCGTAATTGATATTCACACCTCCTATTCCCTGGCCCATCGATAAATACAACTAGGCGCATATGCTTCTGACACCCCCTCCCCATTTAATTCATTTTTTTTCGATTTTTCATTTTCTTTAATTTTCTTTGATCTTGTAAAATCCATATAAAATTGAAAAAAGCTTATTTTTAATTGGTTCTTTTTGTGGTAGATTCATAATCCTGTTAAGAAAAATATCCAATAATAAAAATAGCATTTTATTTGGTTTTAGTATTTTTTGTGTATTTTTCTAGTAAATAGCTTTTTAATGAGTTTAGGTTAGTACTTAATTTTGTTGATTTTAGTTCTAATAGTTCCCTTTAGATTTAGGACCCATTCTTTTTAGGGTGATTAGCTTAGGACCTCAACTTGTATATAGGATTTAATTCATAATTTTAGGATTAATTTTTAGGTAGTTTGAGTAGGTGAGATTAGAATGGTTAAAGTTAGGGTTTTAAGTGAACATAGGTGAGATAGATCATTTCTTTTAGGAATTTTGATTTGATTTTGGGGTATGGGACTATAGGGGTTATGGGTAGATAATAGATCCCTTAGAAAATATTAGGCTTCCCCTACTGCTATTAGTATATTGCTTGTATTTGATTGACTGTGTGGTGTGCCCTCTTTAGGGTTATTATTTGTCTGTGTGGGGTATTCGGTTTGTTTGGGACTTGGGGTTTGAGCTGAAGACTGTGTTGATGAAGCCCATTGAAGATCAAAGAGAATGAATACCAACTTCCAGAGTTGATGAGGAGTATCTCTTGCTGGCAGCTGTTGAAGTCTGTAGGATCTAGGAGTTAGGTAGAGCTCTAGAGTAGAAAACTTGATTCTCAAACATGGAAGGTCTTGATTGCCTCCATCCCTCTCTGTGATGCAGAGTCTCTCTAAGACACTCACCCCCTTCCTTTGGAAGGCTTGGTGATAGTGTCTAAGGGATAGAACTCTTGAGAGAAATATTCTATGTGTTGTTGGCAGTCTGTTTGCCACCTTTGATGGTCAACTAATTGCTTAACACCCAGTTCATTCTTGTGATTGATTCCTCAGCTGGGAGATTGGGACTTGAAGAAAAGCCATTGAGAGATTGATGATAAAAGACTGATGCTTGCCTGAAGCTTGTAGATAGTTGATGCTTTGCTTGAAGGCAGATGCTAATGAAGATTGCTTTGCTGTTTAATTCTTGATGTATTGTGTGAATTTCCCTGACTGTATTGTTTGTTGTTTACCTTGTTGGGTTGAAAGTGAATTCTGTTCACTTTTGCCTATTGTTTTCTAGGTTCGAGGTTGAGTGGGACTCCCTTGCCTCGCTTGTATTGTTGCATCCATGCATTTTACTGCTTTATTGTATGTATCTGCTGTTTCTGTTTCCGTTTATCCCTTAGGATCTCTGTTTCTCTCTGCGCAAGAGAGGAGCATGATAGACATTAGGTCTTAACCCATGCATGATAACATTAGGGTAGGTTTTATCCCTTTTTCAACCCTAGGATTTTTAGAGTGTCATCTCTTCTTTCTTCAAAACAACAGAAAAACATTAATAAAGGTTATAACAGAAATCAATTCATTTCTTCCGTCAAAAGATTTGAACAAACATCAACCTTTTTGCAATAAGAAAACCCTTGTTTAAGGTGAGATTTTTCATAAAAGACACTTGAACAGCTTGTGTCGTGCGTAGCTCGAACTACGTTTGCTCTGATCTTCCATGCTGTGTGGAAGTACGTAGGCATAGGATGCGATATCCTAGCGAGCAACCTTCCCCCACCTTCACCCATAGTTAGGCGAACTACGTTGACTCTGATTTCTCGTTCCAGACGGGAATACGTAGGCATAAAGTGCGATGCTTTGCCGAGTCATCTTTTCTTTTCTTTTCAGACCTCATCCTTTAGTTTAGATAGAAGTGTAATCCGTACAAACCAAGCAAGCGTGGATCCCATCGAGTACGATGGACGTGAGGGGTGCTAATACCTTCCCCTTGCGTAACCGACTCCCGAATCCAGGTTTTGGTTGCGATGACCATACCTTTTCCCGTTTTTTTGCGTTAGGTTTACTTCGAGCGTTTACTTTCCCTCCTTTGGGATAAATAACGCACGGTGGCGACTCTTCTGTTCAGCCGGCGCCGATTTTCGCAGTAGCGACAGCTGGCGACTCTGTTGGGGACCCAACGTCCCCTGGCTGCTAAGGACTGCGATAGTTCCTTACGCATTTGGGATCCAACGTCCCTTAAGAGAGTCAATCCTAGCGCTTGTTTTCCTGTCGAGGATTTTGTATGGATTTACATTTCTGTATTTACCTTTCAGCATTATATTATCATTATTATTGCTGTATTGTGGGTTTGACGGGAGTTCTATGATTGAGAGATAAGTCGGACCTGGGCTTGAGTGCACCTAGATTTAGAGTGGAGATTAGTGGGCGCGCACGTGCTTTGCATGTCCTAGTGTCCCGCGAAATCCACACTCAGACGAGGTTCTTCTGGTTGGCCTCCTGTCCTGCCCTTTGGGTGGCTCGGGTTGCTGGTTAGTTGGATTGTCGACTCTGGGGACCGATCATTTGGAAGTTGGCTAAGTGAGGCCTCTTCAGGATTTGATGATGCCACTCCTTCTGGGAATCGTATCATCAACCCTGAAAGTCTGTGACGGCGACTACCGCATAGGATGCCATACCTTTGTCAGTTACTAGGACATCCACATGTGAGAGGGCTTTGGGGTTATACAGGTAACTAGACCTTCAGATACCGGTTATTTCTTGATCTGAGATCCTGGGTATTTATGGACAGTGGAAAGGTCTATCGGAGACCAGTCAGAGTTATAGTTGTGAGGTCTATCAGAGACCAGTTAGAGTTATGTTATGGGGTCTATCAGAGACCAATGTTAGAGCTCTATGTTGGGTCTATCTGAGACCAGGGTTTGAGGAATTCTGGAGGGTCTATTTGAGACTTTTGATATGGTTCAGGCTTCTCAGCTATGGCACTTGGTCCCTGTTGCATGTTGCTTGCATTGCATTGTTTGCATAATCATTATCATTGCATCCCATTAACGTGTGTCTGTGCTGCAGGTGCATTTGCATATTCCCTGGTTCTAGTGTCTGGACTTCTGAGTATTGATCATGGCTGGTTTGAGGATGACAGTTGCGTACAAGCTACCTATCCCTGATATTACTCCCCTCCTGGGTCTGATTTCTCTTGCTGATGAGGATGTCCGTAGAAGCTTTAGGCAGAGTTACGGACGGCTGTTGGGTTTGGTTCGCAAATCAACTGATGATGAATTGAATGGGCTGTACACCTTGATGCAATTCTACGACCCGGCTTTGAAATGCTTCACGTTTGCTGACTTCATTTTGGGGCCCACCATGGAGGAGTATGTGGAGTTTACCGAGCTGCCGGTGCAGAATGCAGTCCCTTTTATTCACTCTGCCGCTGAGCCCAAGTTGGAGGATTTAGCCAAGGCCCTTCACATGAATGCTTCTGAGCTGTTGATGACTTCTTGGCGAGGGGTTCCAGGTTTCTCTCTCCAGTTTCTGGTTGGTAAGGCTCAAGAGTACGCCAAGAATGGGTGTTGGGTGGTCTTTAACGCTATTTTGGCTCTATGCATTTATGGGATAGTGCTGTTTCCCAATTTCCCGAACTTCGTGGACCTGGATGCATTTCATCTGTTTGCTGCTGGCAACCCGGTGCCTACACTGATCGGTGACTTCTACCATTCGATGCACTACAGAAATGAGAACAGGAGAGGCAAGAACGTCTCTTGTTGCGTGCCTTTGCTGTACATGTGGTTTAAGAGCCATCTTCCCTTGAAGGGACCTTTTGTGGATGGTGCAACTACAGCTGATTGGCCAGAGCGTATGATGAGGCTATCTTCTGAAGACATTGAGTGGTTTGACCGAGACTTGCTGGGGTCTGAGCTTATTTTCAGTTGTTCTGGGTATCCTAATGTTCCTTTAATAGGAAGAAAGGGGTGTATCAATTACAACCCATCTCTATTTGTTCGCCAGTTCGGATATGCGTTGAAGAACCCACCTCAAGAGGAAGAAGTACAGGAATCTCTGTACTTCACCGGTGATTTGAATGGAGAGTTACTAGCCAAGCTTCGGCATGCCTGGATGCGTATTAACAAAAAAGGGAAACCACTGTTGGGGAAGAATGATTGTCAGGCATACACACCCTACAAAGTTTGGATCCAGGAGAGGGCAAGACAGTTACTAATGCCATTTCCAGCTGCGCCGGTCCCTGTTCATATTCCGGTGGAGGAGCCAACCACTGTTACTATGGAGGTCTACGAGCGAGTTGTGAAAGAAAAGGAAGCCTTGATGAAGATTAATGAAGAGTTAGAGAAGGAGCTAGCTCAGATGCGTAGCGAGAAGAATAAGGCTGTACGTTCTTTCCAACAGCAGATCGAACTAGTAAACAAGCTAGGTGCTGAGTTGACTGAGGAGAAAAAGAAGCGCGAACGTCTGGGGCAAGAGTTCAGAAGCTCTCATGACATGTTGGAGTCCAAAAAGAAAGCACTTGACGCCGCTCACTGAGAAATCTCTTCTTGTAATAAGACGTGGAATGCTACGCTAACCAACAACAAAAAGAGGGAAGATAAATTGAAGCAGCAAATTTCTGACCTCGAAGAGCAGTTGAAGGCTAGCATTGAGAAGCATGAAGAGGAGGTAATGGCCAGATATAGTCTCCAGAAAGCATTGAACAAGGCCATCGAAGGCAGGAACGAAGCTGTGTCTCAGAAGCGGAAGCTAGAAGATCGCTTCAGAGAAGGGGCATGGGAGGAAACCGCTGGTGACGTGCGACGTGTTCTCAAGAGAAGAAACCAGCTTGTCGAGGGTCTGCTTACCCGACCAAGTCATCCAGAGACCAAGAAGTTAATAGAAGAGTACCGTGCTTATGGGAGTACTTGATCATTTCATGTATGCTTTATTTGCATTAGCGCTGACCATCACCAGGATTGTTGGTTGAGGTCATGCCTTCTTATTGTATACTCAGTGATATTGTATTCTTGTATTTCTCTGCAATATACGAGGTTTTCTATGATTTGGCTCCAATCACCGTATTGCTAGCACTGTCACTGCACCGGCATATTCACACTAGAATCGGGGAATGATAATCCCTAATGCACAGACACATATTGCATTTTACATACATACTCATATTTGCATTACAGGTTTGTGATCTGTGTATCTTATCTCCTGCATCTTTAATCAAGGTATTTTCAGGATTGCAGAAAAGCGGGTCCACCGTTACTCCACAAGGATTAACCAAAAGAAGATCATGGACAACGTGCAGAGTGAAATGCAAGAGATGCGTGACAGGATGGCCCTGCTCATGCAAACCATGGAGACTATCGCCAAAGGACAAGAGCAGCTGCAGAGTCTGGTTCAACCGATAGTCGCAAGGGCTGAAAACAACGGGACACCGCATGGTGAAAACATTGTTGCGTCTCCCCGAATTGAGAATCGTCAAAGTGCTGATGCTATTCCCGTAACCGGTTTGAATGCTGGAGAAACTGGTCTTGTAGGTGGAGGTGGGAACGCCGGTAATATGAATGCCAATGCAGATGCTGTTGGGGTATTTGTGGGTAATGTCAACCAGGGTTTCAATGGGGGTGTTGAGAATGTCAGAATGAATGGTATCAATGGTAACCAGGGCTTCAATGATGTGAATATGGGGTATGGCAGCATGGCTGGCGCCAAGGCTGGGTTTGGTGGCTATGGTAATCTTGGATATGGAGCTGGCGCATACAACGCTCAAGAGATGGGTAATCTGAGGTATGACCCCAGGTACGTCCAAGCAGGTCCGGGCCGCGATGCAGATTATGTTGGATATGATGCAGTACCTCGCTGGGAGGATCGCCAGGAGGATGTGTTCTCTGGTCAGAACGAGGGTTATGAAAGGGCTAGAGATGACAACCGTCAGATGAGATTGCTAGAAGAGAAAGTGAACGGATTGGCCAGCTAGAATGCTCTTGGGCTGGATATGTCAAATATGGGGTTAGTCCCAGGGTTGAGGGTCCCGCTGAAATTCAAAGCACCGTCATTTGATAAGTACAAAGGGGATACATGCCCTAGGGTGCATGTACGCGTCTTTTACAGGCGCATGTCTGCGTATTCTGAGGATGAAAAGATGCTAATGCACTTCTTCCAGGATAGCCTGTCAGGGCCATCGCTGGAGTGGTACATGAGCTTGGAGCCTACTCAGATCAGGAGTTGGAAAGAGCTGGCAGAGGCTTTTGTTCGACATTATCAGTATAATAGTGATCTCGCCCCTAACCGAGTCCAGTTGCAGAGCATGTCTCAGAAGTCTAGCGAGAGCTTTAAAGAATACGCCCAGAGATGGCGAGATCTGGCTGCTAGGGTGCATCCTCCAATGGTGGAGCGTGAAATGATGGATATGTTCATAGGAACTTTCTCTGGAATGTACTATGACCGGTTGCTCAATTTTTCGATGAGTACTTTCTCTGAATTGATCTTGATGGGGGAGCGCATTGAAAACGGGGTAAAGATTGGTAAAATTCAAGCGGGTGAGTCCAGTTCTGCAGGAGGTAATAAGAAGACGTTTGGTGGTAAAAGGCAGGGTGATACCAATGCTGTATACAATGCTCGACGAAGGAATAAAAGTCAGAACTGGCATCAGCAGTCGCAGGTTGCAAGCGTAACCATTCCAGGGCCTTCTCAGCAGCAGAGACAACAACCACCGCAGCAGGCTCAGCAGCAGCCTAATAATAATCAGCGCAGACTTCAGAACCCACGACCGAGGAGAGTATTCGAGGTACCGCTGGTATCATATGTAGAACTCCTTCAAACTTTGTTGAAATTGCAGCTAGTCGAGAAGAGGACCTTAGCACCACCAACTGGCCAGCCACCAGTCGGATATGATGTTAACGAGCACTGTGACTTCCATTCGGGTGCACCAGGGCACAATATTGAAAATTGCCTAGCTTTCAAGCATAAAGTACAGGACTTGCTTGATAGTACGGCTATCAACTTCGGGAAGGAAGGTCCCAATATCACGCAGCAGCCAATGCCCAAGCATGGTGGGGCTGGGGCCAATGCAATCATGGTAGATGATGAGTTGAACTTGGTGTCAGAGGTGAGCGAGCTGAAAACCCCTTTGAATTATGTAAAGCAGCGCTTATTGAAAGGAGGTGTCTATCCCGGTTGCAGTAAAGAGTGTGGTGACTGTTTGATTCAACCTGGGGGCTGTGAGAAGTTGAAGAGGGGAGTTCAAAGTTTGATTGATGAAGGGATTTTGCAGTTTGACAGGTCTGTGGGGCGAGAGAAGTCTGTTGAGACAGAATCTGAAGCAGAGCGCAGGGAGATTGCTACGATCACCATTCCGTTCAAATCGGTGACAATTTCGGCATCATCAAAAAGGCCGACCATTACTATTACCAAGGCTAAGCCAATCCCTTTTGAAAGCACAAAGGCAATCTCGTGGTGCTATGGTGCTGAAGTGTATTGTAATGGGGAAAAGATTGACTTGAATGATCCGCCAGCGAGATCCGTGGATAACATAGTAGGAGCGGGTGGTATAACCCGGAGCGGGAGAATTTTCACTTCACCTGAGGTCGAAGCGGAGAGGCTGGCCAGGGGTAAGAACAAAGTTGTTGAGGGGGAATCTTCGGGGAGTAAAGAGAAAGAGCTGATAACCAAAGATGTGGAAGAATTCATGAGGTTGATCCGCAAAAGTGATTACAAGATTGTAGAGCACCTGCAGCAGACCCCGTCAAAAATCTCCATATTATCGCTGTTGTTGTGTTCTGAGGCGCATAGAAATGCCCTGTTGAAGGTACTTGAGACATCTTTCGTGCCGCAAGAGATTTCAGTTAATCAGCTGGAGGGAATGGCACATGTTAACGCTGGGCATGGACTGGGATTCACGGATTTTGACTTAACGCCTAGAGGGCGTGATCACAATAATGCCTTGCACATCTCTATCGAATGCAGGGGCACCATTTTATCCCATGTGCTGGTAGACACTGGGTCCTCGTTGAATGTGTTACCAAAGAAAGCCCTGTTGAAATTAGACACTCGGGGGTTGTTGTGCACACCTAGTGATTTGGTAGTGAGGGCCTTTGACGGAACAAGGAGGTCGGTATTCGGGTCGATCACGTTACCCATCCAGGTAGGTCCAGAGGTGTTTGACACAGTGTTTTACATCATGGACATCCAGCCTGCATATAGCTGTTTGATTGGGAGACCTTGGATTCATGCCGCTGGGGCAGTAACTTCTACGCTCTATCAGAAGCTGAAATATATGGTTGAGGGGAGTATTGTGACGGTGTGTGGCGAAGAGGATATCTTAGTCAGTCATTTGTCTTCTTTCAAGTACGTGGAAGTAGATGGGGAGATTCATGAAACGCTGTGTCAGGCGTTCGAGGAGGTGAAAGTTAAAGAAGAAGCTCCGGTGAAGAGTGAAGGGCAAGAGGTGGCCGTCTCCTCATATAAAGTAGCCAAGGCGTTGGTACAAGCAGGAGAGACTCAGAAGTGGGGGCAGATTCTGGACATCCCGGTGAAGCAGGATAGGTATGGCTTGGGGTACCTCCCATCTCCCTCGCAGAGTGCGCCTAAGTATAAGGGACCTGTGGTGTTCACGCCCGGTGGAGTTAGCTTCGAAAGGATCAATGCCGTGTCTGATACGGAGGAAGTGGATAGCGATTGCGACATGGACGCATGGATTCGACCCAGCACGCCGGGGCAAAGCCTATGCAACTGGTCCATCCAGGACGTCATCCAAGTCACCAAACAGTAATGCATTGTTTTTTTTCAATCATTGTATGATCACATGCCTTGCCCGGGGCATCGATGATCTTGTCTTAGGGCCTAACTGTTTACCTGTATGTTTGCATGATCAATAAATGACGGCATTTTTACATTCAAATGTTGTGATCCTTTTCTTTCTGTTTTTTTTATTTTTCAATAAAATGGCAGCGTGGTTGTGCATTTTTGCTGGTACATCATTTTTGAAGCACTTAACCGTTTCCCTCGCAGGATTCATGAATTTTCAGATGACACCGACCAAAAACTTCCTATGACTCATTTAGACTTCGAGCATCCGATCTTCCAAGCTGAGGAGGAGATGGTGGAGGATAGTGATTTACCAGAAGAGCTTAGTCGGTTATTGAAGCAAGAGGAGAGAGTCATTCTGCCTCACCAGGAAGAGATTGATATTGTCAACTTAGGGTCTGAAGAATGCGTCAGGAATATCCGTATAGGGGCCGCGTTGCAAGTGGACATCAAGCAGGAGCTTATTGAGATGCTGCGTGAATACAGTGATATATTTGCTTGGTCCTACGAGGACATGCCGGGTTTGGATACTGATATGGTTGTTCATCGTCTGCCGTTGAAAGAAGATTGCCCCCCTGTGAAGCAGAAACTCCGAAGGACTCGTCCTGACATGGCCGTAAAGATAAAGGAAGAAGTGCAGAAGCAATGGGATGCTGGGTTCCTGGCTGTTACCACTTATCCCACTTGGGTCGCTAATATCGTGCCTGTGCCAAAGAAAGATGGCAAGGTTCGAATGTGTGTTGATTATAGGGATCTAAACAAAGCGAGCCCGAAAGATGATTTCCCACTGCCGCATATTGATGTGTTAGTTGACAACACGACTCAGTTTTCAGTATTTTCCTTCATGGATGGATTTTCGGGGTACAACCAGATCAAAATGGCTCTGGAGGATATGGAAAAGACGACCTTTATCACCCTGTGGGGAACCTTCTGTTATAAGGTGATGCCCTTTGGTTTGAAAAATGTTGGGGCAACGTACCAGCGGGCTATGACAACGCTTTTTCACGACATGATGCACAGAGAAATTGAGGTGTATGTCGATGACATGATTGCCAAGTCTCAAACAGAGGAAGAACATCTGGTTAATCTGCTGAAGTTGTTCAAGAGGCTGAGGAATTCAGACTGAGGCTGAATCCTAATAAATGTACCTTCGGAGTGAGATCCGGGAAGCTACTGGGGTTCATTGTGAGCAAGAAAGGAATCGAGGTCGATCCTGTAAAAATAAAAGCAATACAAGAGATGCCAGCACCGAGAACAGAAAAAGAAGTCCGTGGATTCTTAGGGAGGTTGAGTTACATTGCTAGGTTCATCTCTCACCTAACGACCACGTGTGAACCACTATTCAAGCTGTTAAAGAAAGATCAAGCGGTGGTCTGGAATGACAATTGCCAAAGGGCATTTGAAAAGATAAAAGAATACTTGCAGGAACCTCCGGTGTTGATACCCCCAGTAGTGGGACGACCACTGATTATGTATCTGACGGTTCTTGAGAGCAGTATGGGTTGTGTTCTCGGTCAACATGACGAGACAGGGCGGAAAGAGCATGCGATTTACTACCTGAGTAAAAAGTTCACGGACTGTGAATCTCGATACTCTATGCTTGAAAAGACGTGTTGTGCATTGGCGTGGGCTGCCAAATGTCTAAGACAGTATATGCTGAATCATACAACCATGCTGATATTGAAGATGGATCCGATCAAATATGTGTTTGAGAAGCAAGCGCTCTCTGGAAGGATTGCTAGATGGCAGATGGTATTGACAGAATACGATATCCAGTATGTTTCCCAGAAGGCCATTAAGGGAAGTGTTTTGTCCGAATATCTCGCCGAACAGCCAATTGAGGATTATCAGCCTATGAAGTTTGAGTTTCCTGATGAGGATATAATGTACTTGAAGGCTAAAGATTGTGATGAGCCGTTGCCTGGTGAAGGACCTGAACGGAGTTCCCAGTGGCAATTGATTTTTGACGGGGCTGTCAATTTGTACAGTAGCGGGATCGGGGAAATCATTACAACTCGCCACGGGTCGCACATCCCATTCACTGCCAGATTGACTTTTTCAGTGACGAATAACGAAGCCGAGTATGAAGCTTGTATTATAGGGTTAGAGGAGGCTATCGATATGAGGATTAAGAATCTGGACGTATATGGGGATTCAGCATTGGTTGTGAATCAGATTAAGGGAGAGTGGGAGACGCGCCAACCTAATCTGGTGCCGTACATGAATTACGCGAGAAGGTTGCTACCTTTCTTTGATAGGGTGGAGTTCCATCATGTACCTCGGGCGGAGAATCAAATGGCGGACGCCCTTGCAACGTTATCCTCGATGTATAAAGTCAACCGCTGGAATGAGGCTCCCAGCATTGTCATATCTCGCCTTGATAGGCCGGCCTTTGTGTTTGCAATTGATGAAGCATCTGACGGTAAACCTTGGTACTTCGATATACAGAATTTCCTGAAGAGTAAGGAATATCCGGCTGGGGCATCTAGTCGTGATCAAAAGACTCTAAGGAGATTAGCAGGCAACTTCTATCTGAATCCCGACGGCGTTTTGTATAGAAGGAACCACGATTCGGTACTTCTCAGGTGTGTAGATGAGAAAGAAGCCAACTCGCTCATGGAAGAGGTCCATGAGGGAACCTTTGGTACACATGCTGGTGGGCATGCTGTGACTCAAAAGTTGTTGCGGGCGGGGTATTATTGGTTAACGATGGAAACTGATTGTTTCAGATTTGCCAAGCGGTGTCACAAGTGCCAGATCTATGCAGATAAGATCCATGTGCCACCTAGTCCACTGCATGTTATGGCTTCACCGTGGCCTTTCTCCATGTGGGGAATCGATATGATTGGCAAAATTGAGCCTACTGCTTCTAATGGGCATCGCTTCATTCTGGTTGCGATCGATTACTTCACCAAGTGGGTGGAAGCGGCTTCTTACGCCAATGTGACGAAGCAGGTGGTGGCCAGATTTATCAAGAGAGATATAATTTGCAGATACGGTATTCCTGAACGGATCATTACTGATAATGGTTCGAACTTGAACAACAAGATGATGAAAGATCTGTGTCGGGATTTCAAGATCGAGCATCATAATTCATCTCCCTACAGACCCAAGATGAATGGCGCTGTTGAAGCGGCCAACAAGAATATAAAGAAAATTGTTCAGAAGATGGTGGTAACGTATAAGGATTGGCATGAGATGCTGCCATTCGCTTTGCACGGTTATCGTACTACAGTGCGTACATCAACCGGGGCAACACCGTTCTCACTAGTATACGACATGGAGGCAGTCCTGCCATTGGAGGTTGAGATACCATCTTTGAGGGTTTTGCTTGATGTTAAGTTGGATGAGGCAGAATGGGTGAGAAGTAGATTGAATCAGCTGAGCTTGATAGATGAGAAAAGACTGGCATCCATTGCACATGGTAGGCTGTATCAGAGCCGGATGAAGAAAGCGTTCGACAAGAAGATTCGACCTCGAAGCTTTCAGACGGGTGATCTTGTGTTGAAGAAGATTCTCTCACCGCAATCGGATCACAGGGGTAAATGGACTCCCAATTACGAAGGTCCATACGTCGTGAGAAAGGTCTTCTCCGGAGGAGCCTTATTGTTATCCACCATGGACGGTGAAGACTTTTCGTCCCCTGTGAACTCGGACGCAGTTAAAAAATACTTTGCTTAAAATTGACCCGCTGGACAGAAAAAAGAGAGTCCAGGCAAAAATGGGGCATCCTGGCGAACCAAAAAACAGAATAAAAAGGTTCGGGCAAAAGTTAGGGATATAACGGAAAAAATGTACACCCGCGAAGTCGAAAACCTACACTGGGCGGCTTCGGCAAAAAGGGGTATCCCGGTGAATCGAAAACCCGCAAAGGGCGATTCACGCAAAAGTTAGGGATTTGAGAAGCAAATGACTGCGGTCCAAGTTTGATGATTGGTGGTTTGAGAGCATCTGGGGGTCAATTATCCAAAGCAATCTCTTCCTAAGACAGAGATCCGGAAAGTGTCAGAGTCCGGCGAGTCATAGGAGGATCGGTTCATGGTGTTCGTCTGTAACACGTTGCCGACATGTGTATAAATTTTATTCTGTATATTTGTATACTTCTGCATTTTGTTTATGTGTGACTACCTCTTTTCAGGAGTTGCATCTGATGTACAAATCTCGCCTATTCTCAGGCCGTTATCAATAAAGTGTTTTATTCAGTGTAGTTTTGTGACTTTGGTTTTAATTTTTTACAGTTTTGGTTGTAAAAAGCGCCGATGTTTTGATAAACTTACATGCGTGTAAACAGGCGGGCCTCGGCCGATGATTGTTAAAACCAAAAATTACCTGAATGGTTGTTGTGGGTGATTACCAAGATGTTTCTTTCTTGCATAGATTGCCTTGTGTTTGCTTGTTGACTTTTGCAGGTATTCAAAAGCTCGCAAAGTTCCCCGCCAGAGTCCATGGCAGGCTGGTACCCTCTCCGGAGGTTGAATGTTGTGTCTTCCCCCGGTGAAGTCGCCCCAGGCAAAATTGAATGTTATCTCCCCAGGAGAGCGGAAATTGCGTCAAAGGAAAAGACCAATGTATCTTCAGTTCAGAATTGGCTTATCAAGCGGAGCAGCGTCCTCCTCAGCGAAGGTCGATATGGATATGACTAACGTCCCCAAAGAGTTTCTTGTGCAGTGCAAATCAGAATGTGTAGTTCAATCCCCAACTCAGTGATAGCGGGATGATTTCCCCAGCTCAGTGATAGCAGGAGAGGTTCCCCATAGAGTGTGATCAGGTGGTTGGAGCTGCTGAAAGGAGTTTTCCCGAGCACGATTGTCCTTTCTTTCCCCAGCAAGTCGCTCTTCCTCGTCAGGAGGATCGTCCTCAGCAGATTTTGGAATTTTGAGTTCGTGAGCTACTTTCTCAGCAGGATGGTTATCCCCAGCGGAGTTACTTCATCTTTCCAACATTTATTTTGTTGGAAGCGTATCGGTAGTATTCCGATCATCCCCAGCGGATCCAGTTGGTCTTTAGCATTTATTTTGCTGAAGCAACTCTTTGCATAAACATGCATCATGAGCATTCGCATTTCACATGAGTATGTAGCATTTCCATGTTGTGTGGAAGCATTACGTCATTATCAAACGTGCATTTTGGAAACATAAGCCAGGTGGTTACCTCTTCGGTTTCTGATGTGTTGTTCCCTGCTGATAAGAGAAATCGTGATTCAGGAAGATGCTGTTTTATGGTCAAAGTACGCAGTAATCGTATTTGTACCATATACAGGGTTCATATTGTAAGGCACGCAGTGATCGTGTTTATTTTGAGATGTTGATGTGTGGCCCAAGTACGCAGTGATTGTATTTGTACCATCTATGGGGTTCATGTCGTAGGACACGCAGTGATCGTGTTGATCTTGGTATGTGTATCTGTGGTCGAATGGCGCAGTGACCGTATTCGTCCCGATCTGAGAAGATTGTTTTGTAAGGCACGCAGTGATCATGTTGGTATCGTCTCGGGGGTTTATTTGAGCAGGACGCACAGTGATCGTGTTCACTCTATTAGTGGTGCGAGACACGCAGTGATCGTGTTCATCATATTGGTGGTTGAAGTACGCAGTGATTGTATTTGTACCATCTATGGGGTTCATGTCGTAGGACACGCAGTGATCGTGTTGATCTTGGTATGTGTATCTGTGGTCGAATGGCACAGTGACCGTATTCGTCCCGATCTGAGAAGATTGTTTTGTAAGGCACGCAATGATCGTGTTGGTATCGTCTCGGGGGTTTATTTGAGCAGGACGCGCAGTGATCGTGTTCACTCTATTAGTGGTGCGGGACACGCAGTGATCGTGTTCATCATATTGGTGGTTGAAGCACGCAGTGATCGTGTTCATCCAGTTTTGTTGGTCGATATACACAGTGATCGTATTTGTCCGTTATACGGTTTGGTTATAGGGTGAGGCACGCAGTGAACGTGTTCATCTGGTTGTTTGTGGCCGAAGTACGCAGTGATCGTATTCGTCCCACATTTGAAGTTGTGTCACAGCACGCAGTGATCGTGTTTTTCTCCAGTCAAGAGGATCGTGGCTCAGAGCGCGCAGTGATCGTGTTCAAGATATGCAGTGATCGTATTCGTATAGCATGCAGTGATCGTGTTGATAGTACCATGGGAACTTGTGATGCGGAGCACACAGTGATCGTGGCTATTGTATCAGTTGGTTTGGTTGGTCGGCATACGCAGTAATCGTATTCGTCCTATTACATGGGTTGGCTTTGTGACACACGCAGTGATCGTGTTGACATCATTTTGGGGGTTTGCTGGTCGAGATGCGCAGTGATCGTATTCTTCCTATTGCAGCACACGCAGTGATCGTGTTCATCATATTGGTGGTTGAAGTACGCAGTGAACGTGTTCGCCTATTCTATGTGGATTTATTCCGTCTGGCACGCAGTGATCGTGTTTATCTCATCCGGTTGGATTTATGGTCGATGTGATTGTAACGCAGCACGCAGTGATCGTGTTCGTCGTGTTTGTCCCATTATGTGATTCTGTTTGTGGCATCAAGACGCGCAGTGATCGTGTTTTCTCCTATCAAGAGGGTTGTGGTGTAGAATACGCAGTGGTCGTGTTCATCTTGTTACAGAGGGTTGTTGTGTCAGGCACGCAGTGATCGTGTTCGTCATGTCATATTCCCCTAGCAGAGTTGCCTGGTCAAGCACTTCTCTTTCATCCCCGGCCGAGTCCTTTCTCAGAGTGCTGTGGAAATGGCATGATGCAGATTTTGGGTGGTTACCCACAGTTACCCCAGTGGAGACATAATCCCCAGCGGGGTGGTCTTCAACGAGATACTTGGTTAAGTTCCTCGTGGTCCCCGGCAGGATATTCTTTGACAAGTCGCTTGGTTAAGTTACTTGTATTCCCCCATCTGAGTCTTTCTCAGGATGCCATGGAGTCAGCATTAGAAGACGGTACTGCAGTTCGTGGGTAGTTACCCGTAATTCCCTCAGCAGAGTTATGTGCTCCAGCAGGGTGTTATTTCAATGAGTCACTTGGTTAAGTCCCTCATAGTCCCCAGCAGGGTATTCGCCACAGGAGTTGCTTGGTTAAATTCCTCTTATTTTTCAACAAGGTTATTCTCGTCAGGGTGTTTGGTTAAGTTCCCAGTTTCCCCAGCAAGTGTTTGACGGCCGTCGTCAGAATCGTCCCCTCAGAGTTACTTAGTTAAGTTTCTCAGTTCCTCCGCAGAGTCGGTTGTTCATGTCTTCGAACATTGCCCCGCTTGGTTAAGCGTTTGCTCGTTTCTTCAGGATACGAAAGGTTGGTCAGGGAAGTCAACATGATAAGTGAAGTCAATATTCTCCCGCTGGTTAGCGTGTGCTTGGTTGATAAGTGAGATCAACAAAGGTTGATAAGTGAGATCAACAGAGGTTGATAAGTGATGTCAACAATTTCTCGTTGTGTGGTGTATGCTCATTTCTTCGGAATGGAGTGGTCTGCGGACAATATCAGATTATTTTTCAAAAAAATAGATTGACAGATGGATGGTTAGTTGTTGCTGTGACAACAGAAGTCATTTCCCTAAAGGGTTTCCCCAAGAAGTAGTCGTATTCGCAATTTATTTCGGCGGTTGGCAAATTTTCGGGTTCTTTCGTATTCAACCGTCTCGTACCTCGAATGTCTGAAGGCTGCGCGCTCTTCATCCAGTCGGGTCCAAGCCGCTTGAATAGGGGCAAGTGTTGCACCCCAAAATTTGCCCAACCTTTTCTAACCTAGGTTTATGTTTCAATTGCATAGTCATTTGCATTGGCATCAGGTACATAGTGTATTCATCTGCATAGCATAGCATAAGCAAGTTATCTTAATCAGGGGGATCAAGTGCCATTCTTGTCTCAAGAGGCATATTCAGAGGGTTTCATTCATATTCAAGACTACTCAGGTCATCAGGGAAGAATTTGAGCTTTGAAGAGCTGACAGGTTGATCAGTGAGTTCTCCCCTATCTTGGGGATCATCAGAGGAAGTGTGAGCTATGAGCCAAGAGCATGAGGTGTGTATGGATGTTATGAAGAGCCTAAATGATCATTTTTGAGGAGTAACCAAGTCATTGGAATGATTGCAAGCGCCTCAGTTGAAGTCAGTCAACTAGGGTTTTATCTGGGTCAACACTAGGTCAAACCTAGGTCAAAGACTTGTTTTGAAAGGCATCAAGGATCATTTGAAGAATGTGGGATTCATTATTTCCTACATGGATAGAGATATGGTGTTGTGCTAAAGAAAAATTAGAAGGAATCAAGGAGAAATGGAGTTACCAAATTAGGGTTTCAGTGTAAAATCCCCTGATTTAGGTCCAACTTCAAAGCAGTGTAACTCAAGATCCAAGCTTCATATGAATTTCTGGTCCACATGGAACTTGTAGATTATCTTCATAGCTTTAATATTAGTGGTGGAAGTCATCAAGATGATTTATAGAACTCAAGTTATAGCTCTTGCAAGTTACAGGTCATTTGAGGGCACTGAAGTTTGTCTGTGAAAGTTATCTGTCTTCCAAGCAACTTTTGACCTTCAAAGATATTTCAAATGGATTTCTGGAAAACATGAGAGTTGTTCCTCATTGTCTTAGCTTTCTAGAAAGGTATGGTATGCCTTCATATGATTTGTGGAACTCTACTTATGGTCTTGGCAAGCAAAGGGTATTTTGGTCATTTGAGAATTACAGGTCATTCTTAGCCCATGCCTAAAACTCATACAAGAAAGCTTCAAATGAAAAACTTCACAACATCAAAGTTGCTCAAAATGTCATTTTAAGTCTAGAAAAGAGGTCATGGAAGTTTGGAAATGCATAGAACTCAAGTTGATAAAAGTTGGTGGAAAATGACTTAAAAATGGCATATAACTTGAAAAAGTTCAAATGGAAAATTGGTTTGGGCAATCTACAAATCCAAAAGGGGTCATGTGATATACCAAATTGATTCCAAACATCATTTTGAAGACATTGGTTCAGCCATTTTTTTGAGTTAGGGTTTAAATTTTGGACTTGCTTTGTATTTTTGTTACTTGCATAATAAGGCAAGTATGGAAAACTTGGCACAAGGTAAATTTCAAGGCAAGGAGCTTACATATCATTCCAATTTGGCATGTAAGGAGATTTTGAAGGGGCTGTAAGTGCATTGTAAGGAGATACCATGAGATATCAAAATATCATGTCATGAGATTTTCTCAAAGCTTCTAGAAACATCTTGGATTGAGCTAGAAACTTCTAGACTCCTCCATGCTGGTCTATATATTGAGGTGAGATCACATGTGTGAGAGGTTGGTGCATTAAGAGGGAGAATATAGAGATTTGAGAGATTACTTCAATTCCAAGCAAGTGAGAGAATTATCATAATACACCATTTCTGTTCAAGGCTTTTATTCATCTTCCATCTATGGTGAGTTGTGAGTGTGAAATATCATCCTCCAAGGTCCATCCATGGCTGTTTAAGGAGCTGTTTCTCAAAACTCAAGATTGTGCATCAAAGTTTCAGCCAAGGATGCAAGCTTTTCCCTCCATTTTCTTTGCAAACAGAAAGATCTCTACACCTCAAGGATCATCTGAGGAGCTAGCCAAGTCTTGGATTGCACGAATTCTCAACTGTCTCCACCAATATTCAAGGTATGAAGTTCAATTCGTATCTCTGTATTTATGATCTGTTAGCATGTTTCTTTAGGGTAGATTTTCTAGGGTTAGCTAGAAGATGATGTGCAGAAACTTAGGGCACCATTGATGATGATTCATGTCAGGGCAGTCAAACTTTTAGGGTCAAGAACTCATGGATTAGGGCAAGATAATCTTAGCTTTTTAGTTTAGAGTGATTAGCATAACGCATAGAACATTCTAGTATAGTTTGAGCAAGTTTAATAACTATGCATATCAGTGTACAATGGTGGAACTAAGATCTTAGGGTTCTCTGTTTGCGAATTATAGAAATTTTTAGGAGAAATTAAGAGTGCAGTTGTGTTCCTGGGAAAGAATAGAGCAAGATTGCTCTTTATAGTTTGGGATTTGATGGAGAATCGAGGGAGATCGAACGAGTTGAAGGTTCTTGCATGGAGTTGTAATTCTGAAACCCTAATGGCATGTTGGGGACGATGACCCCTGATCGTTGGATCTTCCCGAATTATTGACTTGTTAACCTAATCCAATGGCTGAGATTTAAAGAAAAACGGAGGGAAAATCTGAACTTAATGGAACGCAGCGTTCCACTTAAGTTGAACATTGGGCCTGAATCCAAGCGTGCTTTCCACACCCCCACCAGCGAGCCCAATGGAAAATGAACTGGAAATTGTTGCTTTTCGCACCGCGCGTTTCACCTTTTTTCTTTTAGTTTTTATTCAATTTTCTGATGCTTGCTGGGCCCTGCGTAATTGATATTCACACCTCCTATTCCCTGGCCCATCAATAAATACAACTAGGCGCATATGCTTCTGACACCCCCTCCCCATTTAATTCATTTTTTTCGATTTTTCATTTTCTTTAATTTTCTTTGATCTTGTAAAATCCATATAAAATTGAAAAAAGCTTATTTTATATTCTTCATTCTAAGTGTCATTACATATTTTCATATTCTTCATGTTTTCAGAAATGTTTCTTTGTTTTATACCCTCTGCCTTTATTACTTTTCTTATTTCTGTACCTTAATTATTCCTCCATATAATGATTTGTCATATTTTCACATTTTTTTACAGTTTTATCCTTCCGAAGGATTAGGTCCAGCCTTTTGGCCGCCGAGTCAATAGCCTTACCCCTTTAATGGATCAAACCCTGTTTAGCCTAGGTGTCCCGCCGTGGGCAAAATTGCTTTTATCCTAGTGTTAGGCCAAAAGAGTCGCCGTACTCTGTTTTAAGGTTTTCCGCCGTGGAATCCCTAATTTAACCCTATTTTAATTTTAATTAACATTTTTTTAACATAGAGATTAGAGTCTCTGAACAAACCTTGGCCACAGTCAAGACGTTTCTAACCTCCCTTTTGAGGGGAACTACAGTTACTCTGATTCCATTCCCGTAAGGATATGTAGGCACAAGATGCGATGTCTTGCCGAGTAAACTTAGAATTAACCCCTAGGTCTTTTTTAATTTTCAATCCTTTGTATATACCCTAAAGCAAAATAATTAATGAAATAAATAAAAAAAAATAAACAAAAGGTTCCCGTAGAGTACTACGGAAGTTTAGGGTGCTAATACCTTCCCTAAATTTAACCAACCCCCGAACCTTAGATCTCTCCCTTTTAGGTTTTTCCTTTCTTTAACCTTTCCTTCGGATAAATCAAAGACCGGTTGTAAAGGAATTAAGATTCAAGTTAATCAATAGCTTGGCATCCAAATTTCACCGCAACAGTTCTTTTTGTGGTAGATTCATAATTCAGTTAAGAAAAATATCCAATAATAAAAATAGCATTTTATTTGGTTTTAGTATTTTTTGTGTATTTTTCTTGTAAATAGCTTTTTAATGAGTTTAGGTTAGTACTTAATTTTGTTGATTTTAGTTCTAATAGTTCCCTTTAGATTTATGACCCATTCTTTTTAGGGTGATTAGCTTAGGACCTCAACTTGTATATAGGATTTAATTCATAATTTTAGGATTAATTTTTAGGTAGTTTGAGTAGGTGAGATTAGAATTGTTAAAATTAGGGTTTTAAGTGAACATAGGTGAGATAGATCATTTCTTTTAGGAATTTTGATTTGATTTTGGGGTATGGGACTATAGGGGTTATGGGTAGATAATAGATCCCTTAGAAAATATTAGGCTTCCCCTACTGCTATTAGTATATTGCTTGTATTTGATTGACTGTGTGGTGTGCCCTCTTTAGGGTTATTATTTGTCTGTGTGGGGTATTGGGTTTGTTTGGGACTTGGGGTTTGAGCTGAAGACTGTGTTGATGAAGCCCATTGAAGATCAAAGAGAATAAAGACCAACTTCCAGAGTTGATGAGGAGTATCTCTTGCTGGCAGCTGTTGAAGTCTGTAGGATCTAGGAGTTAGGCAGAGCTCTAGAGTAGAAAACTTGATTCTCAAACATGGAAGGTCTTGATTGCCTCCATCCCTCTATGTGATGCAGAGTCTCTCTAAGACACTCACCCCCTTCCTTTGGAAGGCTTGGTGATAGTGTCTAAGGGATAGAACTCTTGAGAGAAATATTCTATGTGTTGTTGGCAGTCTGTTTGCCACCTTTGGTGGTCAACTAATTGCTTAACACCCAGTTCATTCTTGTGATTGATTCCTCAGCTGGGAGATTGGGACTTGAAGAAAAGCCATTGAGAGATTGATGATAAAAGACTGATGCTTGCCTGAAGCTTGTAGATAGTTGATGCTTTGCTTGAAGGCAGATGCTGATGAAGATTGCTTTGCTGTTTAATTTTAGCTGTTTAATTCTTGATGTATTATGTGAATTTCCCTGACTGTATTGTTTGCTGTTTACCTTGCTGGGTTGAAAGTGAATTCTGTTCACTTTTGCCTATTGTTTTCTAGGTTCGAGGTTGAGTGGGACTCCCTTGCCTCGCTTGTATTGTTGCATCCATGCATTTTACTGCTTTATTGTATGTATCTGCTGTTTCTGTTTCCGTTTATCCCTTAGGATCTCTGTTTCTCTCTGTGCAAGAGAGGAGCATGATAGACATTAGGTCTTAACCCATGCATGATAACATTAGGGTAGGTTTTATCCCTTTTTCAACCCTAGGATTTTTAGAGTGTCATCTCTTATTTCTTCAAAACAACAGAAAAACATTAATAAAGGTTATAACAGAAATCAATTTATTTCTTCCGTCAAAAGATTTGAACAAACATCAACGTTTTTGCAATAAGAAAACCCTTGTTTAAGGTGAGATTTTTCATAAAAGACACTTGAACAGCTTGTGTCGTGCGTAGCCCGAACTACGTTTGCTCTGATCTTCCATGCTATGTGGAAGTACGTAGGCATAGGATGCGATATCCTAGCGAGCAACCTTCCCCCACCTTCACCCGTAGTTAGGCAAACTACGTTGACTCTGATTTCTCGTTCCAGACGGGAATACGTAGGCATAAAGTGCGATGCTTTGCCGAGTCATCTTTTCTTTTCTTTTCAGACCTCATCCTTTAGTTTAGATAGAAGTGTAATCCGTACAAACCAAGCAAGCGTGGATCCCATCGAGTACGATGGACGTGAGGGGTGCTAATACCTTCCCCTTGCGTAACCGACTCCCGAATCCAGGTTTTGGTTGCGATGACCATACCTTTTCCCGTTTTTTTGCGTTAGGTTTACTTCGAGCGTTTCCTTTCCCTCCTTTGGGATAAATAACGCACGGTGGCGACTCTTTTGTTCAGCCGGCGCCGATTTTCGCAGTAGCGACAGTAAGATTTGAGAAGGTTTGGTTTTAACTGCTGCTGGTTATGATGTTGAGGGGGAGTTTTTTTTTTTTTTGCTTACACTTTGGTTTGAGAGGGAGGGAGCAATATCTTTTTTTTTTGCTGTTGTACTATATAATTTGTTCTAGGAGCTCTTGTGATCTATTGGTTGTTTTAGCCAAAATTTTCCAAAGGGGGAGTTTGTTAGTTCTATGGTTGGCAGGAATTTCGGTAAAACTTTAGGTTATCACAAGATGTCCTATAGGATGTCTTGACATAGGAACTTAACATTCTGCAGGTGGTTATTCTTAATATTGCAGGGTTTAGTTCACGATGTCCTGGCATTTGTGAACAGAACATTAAGCGAGAATGTTATGATTTGACTGTTGCATTTTTGTGCAACCTTTTGCGCTGTTGTGATAAGAGGTTTTGGTGGTACAAATCTGCGTGGAAATCTTCCTTATACAAAAGAGTTTCAGATGCGTAATTCGTGGAGAAATTGTGAAATCTTTTGTTCTATTTTCTGCATAAAATCTTGAGAAGATTTGAAGTGTGATTTGATTTGATTTAATCAAATCTGTTTCGGTTCTATTTCTATGATGTTAATTATGAAAGGTTTTGAAGAATTATCATATTTGATTTTATCAAATCAGAGGTAGTTTTTGCTGAAGCCCAAGCCCGTTCAAAGTGTTACTATATAAAGACTTTACAATCCTATTTTAAAGCTCAGAGAAGTTAGGTTTAAGTTAGTGCATTGCGTAAGGGATAGGTTTTTAGCTTCTTGTGTTATTATTAATTGTGAGCCATTCACTCATCTCCTTGATGTGTGAATTGGACTGAGTTTTTAAGTTGTAAGTTGTCCACTTTAAGCTTTTAAGCAAGAGTGCATTGTTCTTGATTGAAGCTTTTAAGCAAGATCAAGTATTGTCTTTGTAGAGTGTCTTCTACGTTTTATTAATCTGTTGTTATCACTGTTGTGATTAAGGGGGTGTGAGAGGTGTCTCATATCTAAGAGTGTCTTAGATAGAAATTGCAAGGGTAGAGATTAGGTGCAAAGATTGTAAACTATAGAGAGTTTGTTGTGAATCTTCAAACTAATTCTATTTAGTGAATTTCCTTCCTGGCTTGGTAGCCCTCAGATGTAGGTGTGTTTGCACTGAGTTGGGTTAACAATTGCTTGTGTCTCTTTAATATTGTTAATTGCTTTTATTTTGTTCATATATTGGCAAATGTTTAGATATTAGTGTCGTGACATCTCCTTCGACATCTCATATCTGACAAACAACCCTTGATATCAAACTCACATTTGGATAAAATGTGCTTAACATTTGATGTACGGTTCTTATTGGAACAGGATAATCAACAAATGTCAATTTTGTAGTGTTTTATATATAAGCGAATGTCCAAGTAGTTGAATTTTAGGAATTTGGAATCTTAGGTAGAATGATAGTAACGTGATATCTTTATTAACAAACCATTTCCAAATACCCAAACAGGGTTGTCATCACGATTTTTGTTTTACATAAAATTGCATTCACAACTTGCTAATGTATCAAAAGGGTTTCATGTCAACTTCTCATGTTATGCCTGAAATTTTCTTCGCCTTCTTACATAGGGTGTGTTGAGTCATGTTCCCAAAGGGTTCCTAAGCAGGAACAACGTTTGACATCCTAACATGCCGCTCGAAATGTTAGAAAGTGGCCTCGAACTGTAACTAAATTGAAAGCGGGCCTAAAAAATGTAAATTTCTTGTTTGAATTTTTTTTTGCAATAGAATGAACTTATGAGTCCAACTTGTGGTCCCTAGAAGAATTGAACTTGTGCTTAAACTCATAATTTTGGATGATCTTGTGAAATTTAATTTTGAATTTTCATGAGCTTATATACTTTGAATCACATGATGACTCGGATTTGAGTTTCTACTTGAACTTTGTGAAGAACATAAATCATGAAACCTTAGAATACAACTTGATGAAATTTGGATACTTACATTGAATGTTGTCGCACTCATCAATAATGACTTGTATTTTACAAGAAACATGTGTTTCAAAGAATCCCTTATGAACGGACATCCAAATTTTAGTATGCTTACCAATTTTAACCCGAGTAGATTGCACCATTGAACTCAAAACATTATGAACCAAAAATGGATGCCACATGGAATCTATAAACCAAATTACACCATTTGATCCTTTTACAAATATTGCATTTAAAGCACCTCTGAATAAACTCCAATATTAATTCCAAGCTACTTCGCGTTTAGGGCAACACATGATTGAGAAAGCAATAAGGCTTTAAACACCATGAGCCCACGGCTTTCTCTTTTGCACCATGACTTGTACCTTGCACTTTATTCAAACAAAATCATGTTTTAACAACCCTTCCTTCACTTGATGGCTTTGACTTGAGAAGTGACAAAATGGAGAAACCCTAATTCAGAGTATCCTTAGTTGAAAAAGCGATGAAAAACCAAACTCAAACTTGATTTCAAGGATATAGTCACTAAATCTATGAGAAAAGTCTTTAAAAGCAAGACTCCAAATCAGATAGATGCCTTAGGATCACTTTAAATCAGAATCCATTGGTCACGTCCCTGTATTGCTTGACTGTAGGAATATATACTTGAAGATATTGCACTTGCACCAAATAGTTAGACACACACACACAAGATCAAATGCCTTAAGGATATTATGCAAGATGATGCTCAAAGAGGTGGGATCTTAGGTTTAAAAATAAGGTTGTGATAGATGCCCTTATTTTAGTTTCTTCTACCCGGAGATATGGAGATCAAAATCTTCGTCTCGACGAGATAGGAGAGACTTAAGTACAACCATGCACAAATTTTTGGCCCTAGAATGCCACAAGATGCATATGATATAAAATGATATGATATGAAATGCAAGGCGAAGATCCTATGGGGAAAGATGTCACAGGGGATAACTATATACAAAACACTGCGACATAGAAAAGAGAAACTGACAAGTAACAGACTCGGTTGAGCAAGGCTCCACGAGGAAAGATTCAACTCCACTAGGGAAGAGACAAACAACCACCACTAGGAATAGCTTAAACATATGGTATCTCCAAAAACTTAAAGATGTATAGTACTTATTATCAAGAATGTGGTAGTTCAAACAACGGGAGACAAACATGAAATTGAACGATAACCTACTACTAACATGTGGTAGCCTAAGAAAAGGTATCCAATTGAGATAAAGGAATGCATGTTACCTACTATCATACATATATTAGCCTAAGCAAAGGTAACACGAAAAGTAGAGATGATCTACTATCAAACCTAATAGCCTAAGCAAAGATATTTGTCCAATATGATATGGTATATTCCCTACTATCGAATGTACGATAGCCTAAGCAAAGGTAATAACCAAGATAATCATCTAAGATCAAAATATAATTCGGCTTCTTCTTTGACTAAATGGTTCATTTAGAAAGAGTAAATAAACCTCCCCACGCTTCAAGGTTGTATGCCATGAACGAGTCTCAGTTTCTTCTTTAATGAAGTATTCCACTTGAAAAGGGTAAAATAAACCCCCTCATGCTTCAAGGTTGTATGCCATGAACGGGTCTCAGTTTCTTATTTAATCAAGTATTCCGCTTGAATAGGGTAAAATAAACCTCCCCATGCTTCAAGGTTGTATGCCATAAACGGGTCTCAGTTTCTTCCTGGAATGAAGAATACTTATGGGAAAGTATCTTCACAGGGGATCAAAGTTCTAGTGGAGACTAAAGACTTCAGAGGGAATCCATAACATATTGGAGATTAGGAAATATCACCGGGGATCTTCGAAAGAGATACAGGTCGATTGATTTGCAAAACATGTCTTCTCGAATAAAGAGGAGTATCAACTATAAAATCTTCATCAAACTTCTCAGGGAAATGTCATTTGATGGAATTAAATTTGTTTAACAGACTCACTAGGGAGAACATCCCTGAGGAGCATTATTATTATAGCTTGAAAAATGAATTGAAATAAAATCCTTGTAATAGGAATTCTCAAATAAAGAGAAACACTTGGAAAGTCTTCAACAAAATTCTCAGATGGATTTCCGGAGAGATGCCATTTGATGAAGGACGAGTTGATTTCTTTGATAATCTCATTGAGGATAGACAAACTATCTTGAGGAGACTTCCATTTGTCGTCCAAATAGAAAACTTGAGAACAAAACAAACTGCTCAAATAAAGAGCTACCACTTTTTGTTTGGGTACAATTTGCTGATAAAGCGTTATCACACTGTTGGAGAAATATTTTCGTCTTCCATGGTGATCTTCAAACAGATTCTTCCCAGGGAATCAAAGTGCAAAATAAATGCACGCTAAATCTAGGTTTAAAAGCCTAGAGATATCCAAAAATTGTGATTGTCAAGGACCAAAGTTTAATTCAGGAATTAATTAAAGAGAAACGGTCAAGCAAGACTCTACCCAATGAGGAATGAACTCAATTGGGGTTTACCTTTATCCAAAAGTGGAAAAGAAGACTAATGAGACTTAGATAATAGTAATCCCTGGTAATCCCAATCTGGATTGTTTTCTTCATTCTCGAGCATAGTACTTTTTGACTATGTCTATGTTCACCGGACGGGTAATTTCTTCTCCATCCATAGTTGCTAACATCAGGGCGCCTCCTGAAAAGACTTTCTTGACAACATACGGACCGTCATAGTTTAGAGTCCACTTTGTTGCACCCTAAAAATTTGCCCAACCTTATTCACTTGGTTTATGTTTCAATTGCATTAGCATTTGCATATAGGGCCATGTACGTAGGTTACTCATCTGCATAGCATAAGCATAACAAGTCATCTAACAGGGGACCAATCATTATTCTCATCTCTAGAGGCCTATCAAGAGGTTATTATCCTGATTCAACCTCATTCAAGTCATCAGAAAAGAATTTGGAAGCTATCAAGTCAATGGATCAAGCAGTTCATCTATCTCCTAACTGAGGGTGTCTGAGGATCAACAAAGAAATGGTGAGCTGTGGGCTGAGCATGGGGAGTATCTAGACATCTTGGAGGACTTAGAAAGTCATTTGGAGAAGGAGACAAGTCATTGGTGAAGTCACAAGAATTACAGTTGAAGACAGTCAACTAGGGTTTCATCTGGGTCAACCCTGGGTCAACTCTAGGTCAATTGACTGATTGAAAGGCATTAAGGGCTATTGGAGAGATGTGGGGTTCATCATTAGACATGAAGAATAAGGATATGTTGTTATGCTAAGAAGAATTCAAGAGAAATCAAGGAGAAGAGGAGTTTCTAAATTAGGGTTTCTGTGTAAAATTCCCTAGTTTAGGACAAACTTCTAAGCAAGATAAGTCAAAATGCAAGCTTCAAATGGATCCTTGGCAAACATGAAACTTGTAGAGGATCTCAAGACCTTTAATTTTAGTGGTGGAAGACATCAAGGAGATTTATAGAACTCAAGTTATGGTCCTTGCAAGTTACAGGTCATCTGAGGTATCTGAAGTTTTGTCTGTGAAAGTGACTTGACTTCCAAGCAAATTTTACCCCTCAAGGATATTTCAAATGAATTTCTGGTAAACATAAGAATTGTTCCTCATTGTCTTAGCTTTCTAGAATGGTATGGTATGACTTCATATGATTTGTGTAACTCTACTTATGGTCTTGGCAAGCAAAGGGTATTTTGGTCATCTGGTGATTACAGGTCATTCTTAGCCTATACCTAAAACTCACACAAGGGAGCTTCAAATGAAAAACTTCCCAACATCAAAGTTGCTCAAAATGCCATTTTAAGTCAAGAAAAGAAGTCATGAAAGTTTGGAAATGCATGGAACAAGACTTGATAAAAGTTGGTGAAAAATGACTTAAAAAAGGCATATAACTTGAAAAAGTTCAAGTTGGAAAATGGTTTGAGAGATCTACAAGTCCAATATGGGTCATCCAATATACCAAATTGATTCCCAACATCATTTTAAAGACATTGGTTCAGCCACGTTTTTGAGTTAGGGTTTAAAAATTGGACTTGCTTTGTATTTTTGTTACTTGCATAATAAGGCAAGTATAGAAAACTTGGCACAAGATGAATTTTCAAGGCAAGGAGCTTACATACACTTCCCATATCTCATGTAAGGAGATTTTGACATAAGTTTGGAAAGGTGCAAGCATGAGATAAGAGATATTCAAAGTATCATGGCATGAGAAGTTCATGAAGTTTCCACAACTTTCTAGAATCCTCCAAGATTATTCTAGAAACCTCTAAGTTTGTTAATCATCATCTATATATTGGATTGAGATCATTAAGAGTAAAGGTTGGTGATAGTTGATGTTGAATCCATTTGCAAATCATATTGAATTTTTTCCATCATTTTTCCATTTTTTCCCACACTTTCACATGTTTGAATTTCCATTTTTTTCAATCCTTTTTCTCTCCATTTTTTGATCCTTTCTCATTACCAATTAATTCAATATACTACATAGGATTTTTCCATCAATTTTTGAGAAGATTTTAGTGCAATTCCATGGTTGTATCAACATGAAAAAGTGAGCTCCAAGTGCAAAAGTGATTTTCATTTCCTCACCAATTCAAGCATTTTCTTTGATCCTAATACCTCTATCAAGAATTATTGAAGGTTTCTACACTTTTTTCCAAAGAAATTCGTGCTCCATTAAAGCTCCATAATTCATTTTTCCAAGGTATAAAGAATTCGACATAACTCATGATTTATGAGTCTTTCTTGCATTATTGTTGTTGCATCACATTGCTCTCATCTCCTACATGGATTCTAGTACAAAAAAGATGGTTTTTATGACAATTTTTGGTTCTTGAGTTTTTCTTGAGGTGCCATATTTTGGGAGTTAGAGAGAGTTTCAAGAAAATCTAAGACCATATTTGGATTCCTTGATTTTTTTCCTTCAAGTTTGACTAAAATTTTGTGCGAAACGGATAATTATTGATGGAGTTATGGTGCTTCAAAGTGGCCAAAAATCCATGTGAATAGTGCTGCGGGTTACTATTCATGTGCTGAAAAAATATTCAATTTGGAGAAGAAACATGCTTTCATGTACTTTCTTTTATATTTTCTGTTTTATATGTTGACTTCAAATAATCATAAAAAATAGGAAAATTAGTCTTTTTGATCCCCATTTTTTTGTTCTGAATCTTTAAGATGTCTAGGATTTAATAAAACTGGAATTATAATTTTATCATTTTTTGAAATTTTCTTTGGATTTTTTACATTTGGGTCGTCATAAAAAGGCCAATGCTGGTGCTATCATTTTGTTGAATTTCTTTGACCTATCAAAACACAATTTAAATGTCAATCCTTGTGCAGGGATCTCATACACACGTTGAGGTATTGTGATATATTTTTGTGGGAATTTTATTGTACCATTTTAATTGGTTTTGGATGCTTTCTTTAACATGCTCCACTTTAATCTTTCCTTTGGTATACATGAGATATCTTGCAATGTTTTCATCTTGTTTGACCATTTATCTTTGGATATTTTTGTGGTATCTCTCACCTCTGGTTTGTGGCTTGATGTAGGGCATTGGAGATTTTTATTTGAATTTTTTAGCACCTTTTGCTATTTTTCTCATATTTTGTATTCGAACTTGTAATTTGGACTTCCGAACGGACTTTATTTTTGTTAAGGCTCCAACGGCCGCTTTGTGTTTGCATGGTGAATGTCGTGGCTTATATTTCTTATTGTAGATAGGTTAGAGGTATTGGAAGACCCCTTAGGTGGCTGTTATTTGTATGTGTAGCTTGCCCGATTATCGACTTGTTTGCATGATAGCACGTTGCGATTCCAAATAGTGGATTACGCGTTTCATTCGGAGTTTTCACTCGATTCTTTGCATATGATCACTTGATGTTTTCTTATTCCATCCATGGATGGGCTTGAGGTTGAGATGAACCTTCCTCCCTCCTTTGCATTGCATTTACCATTGCTATATTCATGTTCACTTGTATGCGATTATTACTTGTATTTCCGTTTCTTCCTTTCGTTTCCTTTCCCGTAGGACTTCCATTCTTCCTTGTTCAAGGGAGGATGTGATAGACATTAGGAGTTAACCCATGCATGATAACATTAGGGTAGATTTTATTCCCTTTTAACCCTAGGATTTGTAGAGTGTCATCTCTTCTTCCTTCAAAACAACAGAAAAACATTAATAAAGGTTATAACAGAGATTAATTCATTTCTTCCGTCAAAAGATTTGAACAGACATCAACCTTTTGCAATAAGAAAACCCTTGTTTAAGGTGAGATTTTTCATAAAAAACAACAGACAGACTTGTGTCGCGCGTGGCCCGAACTACGTTTGCTCTGATCTTTCATGCTGTATGAAAGTACGTAGGCATAGGATGCGACATCCTAGCGAGCAACCTCTCCCCACCTTCACCCGTAGTTAGGCGAACTACGTTGACTCTGATTTCTCATTCTCTGATGAGAATACGTAGGCATAAAGCGCGATGCTTTGCCGAGTCATTTTTCTTTTCTTTTTCAGCCAGCCTTGATAGGTAGATAGATTATAACTAACCCGTCCAAGCAAACAAACAAGCGAGGATCCCGTCGAGTACGACGGACGTGAGGGGTGCTAATACCTTCCCCTTGCGTAACCGACTCCCGAATCCAGGTTTTGGTTGCGATGACCATACCTTTCCCATGTTGTGCGAGGTTTACTCTGAGCGTTTCCTTTCCCTCCCGTGGGATAAATAACGCACGGTGACGACTCTTCTGTCAGCCGGCGCCGATTTTCGCAGTAGCGACAGCTGGCGACTCTGCTGGGGATCCAACGTCCCCTGGCTGCTAAGGACTGCGATAGTTCTTATGCATTTGGGATCCAACGTCCCTTAAGAGAGTCAATCCTAACGCTTGTTTTCCCGTCGAGGATTTTGTATGGATTTATATTTCTGACCTTTATTTTCAGCTTTGTATATATGGATTATTATTGTTGTATCTTGGGGTGTGACGGGTGTTCTGATATTGAGTGAGAAGCCGGACTTGGGCTTGAGTGCACCTAGAATTAGAGTAGAGATTAGTTGGCGCCCGCTTGCTTTGCTTGCTTTGGTGTCCCGCGAAATCTACACTCAGACGAGGTTCCTCTGGTTGGCCTCCTGCCCCTTCCTTTGGTTGGCGTGGGTTGCTGGTTAGTTGAATTGTCGACTCTGGGGACCGATCATTTGGAAGTTGGCTAAGTGAGGCCTCTTCAGGATTTGATGATGCCACTCCTTCTGGGAATCGTATCATCAACCCTGAAAGTTTGTGACGCCGACGACCGCATAGGATGCCATACCTTTGTCAGTTACTAGGACATCCACCTGTGAGAGGGTTTGGGGTTATGCAGGTAACTAGACCTTCAGATACCGGTTATTTCTTGATCAGTGATCCTGGGTATTTATGGAGGGTTATGAGGTCTGTCAGAGACCATTTGGAGATGTGTTCTGAGGTCTGTCAGAGACCATTTGGAAATGTGTTCTGAGGTCTGTCAGAGACCAGTTGGAGATGTGATTTGAGGTCTGCCAGAGACCAGGTGGAGTTATGGTTTGAGATCTGTCAGATACCATTATTGGAGCTTGATTTTAGGTCTATCTGAGACCAGGGTTTAAGGACTTCTAGAGAATCTATCTGAGACTTCTTGATATGGTCCAGGCTATTCAGCTACGGCAGTTGGCCCCCGTTGCATGTTACTTGCATTGCATTCTATTTGCATACTCATCATCATTGTATCCCACTAACGTGTGTCTGTGCTGCAGGTGCATTTGCATTTCCCTAGTTCTAGTGTCCGGATTCCTGAGTGATTGGTCACGGCCAGCTTAAGAAGGACAGTTGCTTACAAATTGCCTACTCCTGATGTTGTTCCCCTGCTTGGGTTGATCTCTCTGGCTGATGAGGAGGTTCGTAGGAGCTTCAGAATGAGCTATGGAAGACTATTGAGATTGGTGCGCAAACCCACGGAGACAGAGCTAGATAGGCTGTACGCTTTGATGCAATTCTATGATCCCGCATTGAGATGTTTTACGTTCGCTGATTTCATTATAGGGCCTACCATTGAGGAGTATGTGGAGTTTACTAAGTTACCCGTGCAGAACCAGGTTCCATTCATTCATTCGGGCATTAAGCCCAAGCCGGAAGACTTGGCAAAAGCCTTGCATGTGGATGCTTCTGAACTGTTGACTACTGTTTCCCGTGGAGTTCCAGGCTTCTCACTCCAGTTCTTGATCGGTAAAGCTCAAGAGTACGCTAAGAGCGGATGTTGGATTGCCTTCAATGCTGTGCTGGCTCTGTGCATTTACGGCATAATATTGTTTCCCAATGTACCGGATTTTGTGGACTTCGATGCCTTCTACTTGTTTGCAGCTGGTAATCCTGTACCGACCATGCTCGGAGATTTCTACCACTCACTGCATTACAAGAATGAGAAGGGAAGAGGAAAGAATGTTCATTTCTGTGTACCATTGCTGGATATGTGGTTTAAAAGCCACCTTCCCCTGAAGGGATCTTTTGTGAAGAGTGCAACCACAGCTAGCTGGTCAGAGCGCCTGATGAGGCTATCTTCTGAAGACGTTGAGTGGTTTGATCGAGACCTGCTAGGATCTGAGCTTATATTCAGTTGTTCTGGGTACCCTAATGTTCCGTTGATAGGGAGGAAAGGGTGTATCAACTACAACCCTTCTCTGTTCGTCCGTCAGTTCGGATATGCGTTGAAGAACCCACCAAAGGAGGAGGAAGTACAGGAATCTCTGTACTTCACCGGAGACGTGAAGGGGGAGTTACTAGCCAAGCTGCAGCATGCCTGGACGCGTATTAACCGCAGAGGGAAGCCGTTGTTAGGAAAGAATGACTGTCAGGCTTATGCACCATACAAGGTTTGGGTCCACAGGAGAGCAAGTCAGTTGCGGATGCCATTCCCAGATGTACCAATCCTTGTTCCTATTCCGGTAGCAGAGCCAACCACTGTTTCTCGGGAAGCCTACGAGCAAGTTGTGAAAGAAAAAGAAGCCTTGATGAAGATCAATGAAGGGTTAGAGCAAGAGTTAGCCCAGGTACGCAGTGAGAAAAACAAGGCCGTGTATGCTTTCCAACACCAGATTGAGCTAATGAACAGATTAGGGGATGAGTTGACTGAGGAGAGGAAGAAGCGCGAACGTCTGGGGCAAGAGTTCAGAAGCTCCCATGACATGCTTGAATCCAAGAAGAAAGCGCTTGACATCGCTCACCGAGAGATCTCTTCTTGCAATAAGACTTGGAATGCTACGCTCACCAACAATAAGAAGAGGGAAGATAAGTTGAAGCAGCAAATTTCCGACCTCGAAGAGCAGTTGAAGTCCAGCATCAAGAAGTGTGAAGAAGAAGTGATGACCCGGTACAGTCTCCAGAACGCACTGAACAAGGCCATCAAAGGCAGAGATGAAGCCGTGTCTTAGAAGCGTAAACTAGAGGATCGCTTAGGAGACGGGGCATGGGAAGAAACTGCTGAAGACGTGCGTCGTGTTCTTAAGAAGAGAAACCAACTTGTTGAAGGGCTGCTTGATCGACCAAGTCATCCGGAGACCAAGAAATTGCTAGAAGAGTACCAGACTTCTGAGAGGATTTGATCACTTCATGTAGTAGCTTGTATGCTTTATTTGCATAGTGCTGACCATCACCAGGATTGTTGGTTGAGGTCATGCCTTCTTATTGTACTCAGTGATATTGTATTCTTGGCCTATTAGTTTTCTCAGCAATATATGAGGCTTTCTATGATTCAGCTCCGATCTTTGTATTGCTAGCACTGTCACTGCACCGGTACCTTCACACTAGAATCGGGGAATGAATTTCCCTAATGCACAGACACACACATTGCATTGCATTCATATTCATATTGCATTACAGGTAATTATTAAAATGTAGCTCATCTCCTGTATCTCTCAGGTCCCCCAGGATTATCGACTGAAGAATTCCCTAGCATTCAACCAGAAGCAGCAGCAAGGAAGTCATGAGTCAGGATCCGACTGAGATGCAAGAGGTGCACGACAACATAATGCGGCTCATACAGGTAATGGAAGCCATGGCCGAGAGTCAGAAACAGTTGCAGAACATGGTGCAGCCTCTGATTGCGTGGGCTGATGATAGGGCTGCCGACTTTGCTCAGCTAGAGAATCAAGGTTTTCTCCCAGGCCGCATACGCCAACTTGTGGGGGTAGCCATCAAACAGGTTCAAGCAGAATTAATGGATGTTCGAGGCCAGCTGGGGCAGTTCACGAAAGATATGCAAGAGTTACGCTCGAATCAAGAGACGCTAGAAGAAGAGAACTGCCGACGGAAGGCACAGATAGGGTTGATGGCTGAAGTATTAAGGAACGTACTCAGGAGAGAAGAAGGGCAAATGTTGGAAGACGCGGCTGGCTTATCTGTTCCTCAGGGGTCTGAAGAACCATTACCCACGCAGGATAGGCTTAAGAGACCCTCTCCACGGTTCGAAGCTCAGGAGTCTCCTCGTCAGCAGTCGCAATTGATTTTGCAGGATAACTCAAGGAGGTGGGGTAAGAGAATGAGGTTTTCTAACAGAGTATTTGATGAGATCCCTGTGGATTATGATCAGCTGGTGCAACTCTTGTTCCAACTTCAACTGGTTGAGCCCCGCATTTTGGTTCCACTGACAGGGCAGCCGCCACCAGACTATGACCTGAACGCCCATTGTGCCTTCCACTCCGGAGCACCGGGGCATAGCATTGCAAACTGCAAAGCTTTTAAGCATAAGATTCAAGATTTGTTGGATGAGAAAATAATTGAGTTTGTACCAGGGGGCATAAAAGTTGCAGGGACTGATATTCCCATTTCTCCGCCAGAGGTTGCAGATGAATCGAGGTATATCCCAGAGCCACTGGAAGCTAAGTCTCCATGTCCACAACAGTTGCCAATGCCAGGGTTGAACTTAAGGATGATAACGCGTGAGCCTAAGGAAACGTCCGAGCAAAGCCAGCAGCCTACAAGACGCCAGTATACGACTCAGCAAAGAATTCGGGAAAAAAAGCCAAGGAGGGTGTTTGAGAAGCCTCCCTCAACGTACGCAGATTTGTTACAGACACTACTAAGATTGAACTTGGTGGAGAAAAGAACTCTGGCGCCAATAACCGGCACTCTGCCGGATGGCTATGATGCGAGCAGGCACTGTGAATTCCACTCCGGGGCTCCCGGACATGATATTCAAGGTTGCCACGCGTTCCAGCATAACGTCCAAGATTTAATCGACATCAGGGTCATTAACTTCTCCAATAGGGTCCCCAAGGTGGTGCAAAGCCATAGACAAGCAAAAGCCGGGGTGATGAAAAGTTTTCCCAGATTTGATCGGGCCGGTGAAAGAAGATCGAGACAGCAGTAGACTACCCCTGATGATAGCTTCTAAGAATGGTTGACTCGCCAATAAGTCAAAGTGTAGGAAGTCCAGTTCTGAGACACCGACATTTTTCATGTTATCTTGTTCATGTCCGCGCATTTGTAGTTTCTTTTTCTGTGTAATTGCAAATTTCGCTCTTAAAACTTGTTATTTTTCAATTGATATTAACAAACGAAATGAATATGCATGTTTTGAATTAATCCAGTCGTGTTCACTCTTTGTTTTGCTTTAATGCTTAATGCTTGTTTTAGCAGGAATCTGGGGAGGATGACGAAAACAGATGACGAATAATATTCCGATCGTATGCTTTTGGATAAAAAACTTGTTGATGAAATACAGGCATTGTTTCAATCCATAAACACTGGAGATATAAGGAAGGTAATCCCTTGATAACCCCTTTCGGGCCAGTAGTAGGAGGTTCTTTTCGAAAATGAAAAAACCCCAAATCTTAACCCGGGGCAGGGTAGGTGTCAGTTAGTTTGACCAAGCGTTCGAATCGTGGAAAGAGTGTCCGGTTGAGGATAAATCACACTTGTATAAGTCGTGCCTAAAGAACCCCAATGGTTAAACCTTGCCGACAAAGAGTGAAACAGTCACATTACTCCACAAGAAGTCAGACAAACCAGTGTCACACGACTTGTTCAAAAAAAAAAAGAGAACGAAAAGTGAAAAGAATCAAGAGCCCGCTAAGTCAAAACTTGAAAACAAATGACTTAGGCAAAAACAGGGGCATCCCGCTGGACTGGAAAATCAAAAGAATCTCAAAAGATACTCAGTCCAGGCAAAAGTTAGGGAACGAAAAAAAACGAAAGACGAAAAGGATTGTCAAAGAAAAGAACAAATCCTCGAAAAGGACAAAGTCGTGTGACTCTGGATACCCAAAGACGAAAAGCAAATGACTGTCACTCAAAAAAGAAAAACGCGTGGTATCCTGAACCATCACTCCTATCATTCCACCTCTAATAGGTGAACGCTGAAGTCAGATTAGCTGAACATAGGATTGGAGAACATCACGAAGAATGGGTGGGTCGAAATAAATTTTGAGCCTATATCTTTCCTTGTTAACCGTGAACCTGACCACGTTACAACCCGCAAAAGTCCTAATTGAAACAGGTTTTGTCCGAGGGCATACGTCAGTAAAGATCTCGTCGATTCTGACTCCTAAAAGGGTTCCTCTTACCAGCTTTCATATTGACATTTTGATAATTGATTCATTACATGTCACAAAATTTTTTAGTGAACAGACTTGGATTTTGAAACTGTCATATGCATTGCGTTTAATATATCTTTTATGCAGAATAACTTGTGTTACCTGCGAGTAAGCGCATGCCGACAGGAAAGATTCCTACAGTGGAAGGTATGATCAGGATAAAATGCAGAATGCCCAAATATTTCGTGAACTGGGGCAAGCTATACTGATTAATTCAAGTAGAGTCGGTCATCCTAAAATCAGTAAATCCGGGGCAGTCAGGTCAAGATTTGGCAAATCTCTCATAGCTATGGGCAGTGCTCCACGACACAGTCGATCAGAGACAAAAGATTGTTGCGAGACCGGGGCATGTCACCCTAGAAGCACGAAAGTTATGTTCTTGAAACACCCCTTCGAGGTCCGAAATGTAGAAGCCGTCCATGTCTGGTCGTCAGGATACAAAGACTGTAGGGTCCATTCCAAAACTGTTGTAGATTCAGGGGCAAGCTGGGCATGTTAGTATCCCCGAAGCGGAGTTCTCTCCTTTCAGCAAGTGTTCTTTCCTCCCAGTAGAACTCGAAGATTAAGACTCTCCCCAACAGAGTTGGTTGTGGGTCCTGGCATTTATTTTGTCAGGGATACTGTGTAATATCAGTTCACTCTCCAGCAGAAATCCAATCGTACTGTGCACATCTGCTATTCCCCAGCAGAGTTATATTCCCCAGCAGGATGCTACTTCAACAAGGTGCTTGGTTTAAGTTCCTAATTTCCCAGCTGAGTCGACTTCACTCTTACAGAATTTATTTTGCTGGAATAATTCTGTAGCACCTGGCTATCCCCAGCGGAGTTGGCATTATCTTCAGCATTTATTTTGCTGAAGCGGTTCCTGTATCCCAGCAGGTGGGGAGAGCACTTGCTCAAATGAACTACCAAACACTCAAGATCTCGGCATGAGATATTCAATGATAATGTCAGTTTCGGCAGTATTCCCCACAGAGTTACCAGGATAAGTCTCTCTTTATTCCCAAGCAGAGTTATTTGTCATCAAAAGGTTTCATGAACCAGAATTTCAGAAGTGGCATCCGGTAGTTTGGTTTCCAGATATCCCCAGTAGAGTCCGCCTCAAAGTTGCTGTCACGTCAGTGCTAAGAAGTTTGTGGGTCGGGACCAATGAAGAAGTGAGTCCTGACGTGGACAAGTTGTATTTCCCCAGCGGGTCGAAGATGCCTGAGTCCTGACGTGGACAAATCAAGACGAAACATGGGTCCTGACGTGGAACGAAGTTGTTTCCTTACGTGGAAAGATTGAGTCCTTACGTGGACATATCAAGCCAGAGTCCTTACATGGACAGATTGATAACGTATTCATTACGTGGAAAAAGATCATATTCCTTACGTGGAAAGATTGGAGTCCTTACGTGGACAGATTAAGATTGTGTTCCTTACGTGGAAAGATGGAGATTCCTTACGTGGAAAGATTAGAGTCCTTACGCGGACATATCAAGAGGAGATTCCTAACATGGAAAGAAGGTAGATTCCTTACGTGGAAAGTTTAGTCCTGACGTGGACAGATTCAGATCAAGATCATTCCTTACGTGGAAAGATTGGAGTCCTTACGTGGACAGATTAAGATGGTGTTCCTGACGTGGAAAGGTGGGTCCTAACGTGGACGATGTTCTCCTTACGTGGAAAGACAATGTTTCCTTACGTGGAAAGAAGATGGTTTCCTTACGTGGAAAGACGAATTTATTCCTTATGTGGAAAGAAGTTGGTATTCCTTACGTGGAAAGATTGAGTCCTTACGCGGACATATCGAGATGGATTCCTTACGGGGAGACAAGTGCATTCCTAACGTGGAAGAGTTTAGTCCCGACGCGGACAGATCCAGACGAAGTCTTATTCCTTACGTGGAAAAATGGTGATTCCTTACGTAGAAAAGAGATTGATTCCTTACGTGGAAAGTTTAGTCCTGACGCGGACAAATGGAAAAGAAGTTGATTCCTGACGTGGAAAGAGAAGGTGTTTCCTTACGTGGAAAAGTTTAGTCCTGACGTGGACAGATCAAGGTTTGATTCCTAACATGGAAAGATCAGAGTCCTTACGTGGACATATCAAGAGCATTCCTTACGTGGAAGAAAAATGGTTTCCTTACGTGGAAAGACGAGTTTATTCCTTACGTGGAAAGATTGAGTCCTCACGCGGACATATCAAGATTGATTCCTGATGTGGAAAGAAAGAGATTATTCCTGACGTGGAAGATTTTAGTCCTGACGCGGACAGATCAAAGAAGTTATTCCTAACGTGGAAGAAGAAGATAGATTCCTTACGTGGAAAGTTTAGTCCTGACGTGGACGGAAAGAAGAAACGGTATTCCTTACGTGGAAAGAAGAAGCATTCCTAACGTGGAAAGAAAGATTGATATAGTATTCCTCACGTGGAAAGATTGGGGTTCCTTACGTGGAAAATTTGTGATTCCTAACGTGGAAAAAGAAAGAGTCCTTACGTGGACAAAGCAAAAGAAGACGTATGCCTTACGTGGAAGAGTTTGACAAAGCAGAGAAAAGTCACCCCTGACGGGGAAAAGCGATGTATTCCTTACGTGGAAAGGTGAGTCCTAACGTGGACAGTATTATTCCTAACGTGGAACGGTTATTCCTTACGTGGAAAGGTGAGTCCTAACGTGGACAGTATTATTCCTGACGTGGAACGGTTATTCCTTACGTGGAAAGGTGAGTCCTAACGTGGACGGTGGTATTCCTAACGTGGAAGAGTTTATTCCTTACGTGGACGATTTATCTCTGACGAGAAGGCAGACGAGCCGTCCCCAGCAAAGTTGTTGAAGTTTTTTCCGAGTTGACAGCAGATAGATTCCTGACGTGGACAAGCAAAGGACGAAGTTTCCGATGATTCAATCTTTTTCAGGATGATGAGAAGAATCCCCAGCACGGTCGCACGAGATCAGTGGGTTGTCGTAACAGTCAGATTCAGCTGATGAATGTCGTTCCCCAAGCAGTGGCGCAATTTATTTCTGCGGTTGGCAAATTTCTGGGTTCCTAGTATTCAACCGTCCCGTACCGCGAATGTCTGAAGGCTCCGGGCTCTTCACCCAATCGGGTCCAAGCCGCTTGAATAGGGGCAGCTGTTGCACCCTAAAAATTTGCCCAACCTTATTCACTTGGTTTATGTTTCAATTGCATTAGCATTTGCATATAGGGCCATGTACGTAGGTTACTCATCTGCATAGCATAAGCATAACAAGTCAGCTAACAGGGGACCAATCATTATTCTCATCTCTAGAGGCCTATCAAGAGGTTATTATCCTGATTCGACCTCATTCAAGTCATCAGAAAAGAATTTGGAAGCTATCAAGTCAATGGATCAAGCAGTTCATCTATCTCCTAACTGAGGGTGTCTGAGGATCAACAAAGAAATGGTGAGCTGTGGGCTGAGCATGGGGAGTATCTAGACATCTTGGAGGACTTAGAAAGTCATTTGGATAAGGAGACAAGTCATTGGTGAAGTCACAAGAATTACAGTTGAAGACAGTCAACTAGGGTTTCATCTGGGTCAACCCTGGGTCAACTCTAGGTCAATTGACTGATTGAAAGGCATTAAGGGCTATTGGAGAGATGTGGGGTTCATCATTAGACATGAAGAATAAGGATATGTTGTTATGCTAAGAAGAATTCAAGAGAAATCAAGGAGAAGAGGAGTTTCTAAATTAGGGTTTCTGTGTAAAATTCCCTAGTTTAGGACAAACTTCTAAGCAAGATAAGTCAAAATGAAAGCTTCAAATGGATCCTTGGCCAACATGAAACTTGTATAGGATCTCAATACCTTTAATTTTAGTGGTGGAAGACATCAAGGAGATTTATAGAACTCAAGTTATGGTCCTTGCAAGTTACAGGTCATCTGAGGTATCTGAAGTTTTGTCTGTGAAAGTGACTTGACTTCCAAGCAATTTTTACCCCTCAAGGATATTTCAAATGAATTTCTGGTCAACATAATAATTGTTCCTCATTGTCTTAGCTTTCTAGAATGGTATGGTATGACTTCATATGATTTGTGGAACTCTACTTATGGTCTTGGCAAGCAAAGGCTATTTTGGTCATCTGGTGATTACAGGTCATTCTTAGCCTATACCTAAAACTCACACAAGGGAGCTTCAAATGAAAAACTTCCCAACATCAAAGTTGCTCAAAATGCCATTTTAAGTCAAGAAAAGAAGTCATGAAAGTTTGGAAATGCATGGAACAAGACTTGATAAAAGTTGGTGAAAAATGACTTAAAAAAGGCATATAACTTGAAAAAGTTCAAGTTGGAAAATGGTTTGAGAGATCTACAAGTCCAATATGGGTCATCCAATATACCAAATTGATTCCCAACATCATTTTAAAGACATTGGTTCAGCCACTTTTTTGAGTTAGGGTTTAAAAATTGGACTTGCTTTGTATTTTTGTTACTTGCATAATAAGGCAAGTATAGAAAACTTGGCACAAGATGAATTTTCAAGGCAAGGAGCTTACATACACTTCCCATATCTCATGTAAGGAGATTTTGACATAAGTTTGGAAAGGTGCAAGCATGAGATAAGAGATATTCAAAGTATCATGGCATGAGAAGTTCATGAAGTTTCCACAACTTTCTAGAATCCTCCAAGATTATTCTAGAAACCTCTAAGTTTGTTAATCATCATCTATATATTGGATTGAGATCATTAAGAGTAAAGGTTGGTGATAGTTGATGTTGAATCCATTTGCAAATCATATTGAATTTTTTCCATCATTTTTCCATTTTTTCCCACACTTTCACATGTTTGAATTTCCATTTTTTTCAATCCTTTTTCTCTCCATTTTTTGATCCTTTCTCATTACCAATTAATTCAATATACTACATAGGATTTTTCCATCAATTTTTGAGAAGATTTTAGTGCAATTCCATGGTTGTATCAACATGAAAAAGTGAGCTCCAAGTGCAAAAGGGATTTTCATTTCCTCACCAATTCAAGCATTTTCTTTGATCCTAATACCTCTACCAAGAATTATTGAAGGTTTCTACACTTTTTTCCAAAGAAATTCGTGCTCCATTAAAGCTCCATAATTCATTTTTCCAAGGTATAAAGAATTCGACATAACTCATGATTTATGAGTCTTTCTTGCATTATTGTTGTTGCATCACATTGCTCTCATCTCCTACATGGATTCTAGTACAAAAAAGATGGTTTTTATGACAATTTTTGGTTCTTGAGTTTTTCTTGAGGTGCCACATTTTGGGAGTTAGAGAGAGTTTCAAGAAAATCTAAGACCATATTTGGATTCCTTGATTTTTTTCCTTCAAGTTTGACTAAAATTTTGTGCGAAACGGATAATTATTGATGGAGTTATGGTGCTTCAAAGTGGCCAAAAATCCATGTGAATAGTGCTGCGGGTTACTATTCATGTGCTGAAAAAATATTCAATTTGGAGAAGAAACATGCTTTCATGTACTTTCTTTTATATTTTCTGTTTTATATGCTGACTTCAAATAATCATAAAAAATAGGAAAATTATTCTTTTTGATCCCCATTTTTTTGTGCTGAATCTTTAAGATCTCTAGGATTTAATAAAACTGGAATTATAATTTTACCATTTTTTGACATTTTCTTTGGATTTTTTACATTTGGGTCGTCATAAAAAGGCCAATGCTGGTGCTATCATTTTGTTGAATTTCTTTGACCTATCAAAACACAATTTAAATGTCAATCCTTGTGCAGGGATCTCATACACACGTTGAGGTATTGTGATATATTTTTGTGGGAATTTTATTGTACCATTTTAATTGGTTTTGGATGCTTTCTTTAACATGCTCCACTTTAATCTTTCCTTTGGTATACATGAGATATCTTGCAATGTTTTCATCTTGTTTGACCATTTATCTTTGGATATTTTTGTGGTATCTCTCACCCCTGGTTTGTGGCTTGATGTAGGGCATTGGAGATTTTTATTTGAATTTTTTAGCACCTTTTGCTATTTTTCTCATATTTTGTATTCGAACTTGTAATTTGGACTTCCGAACGGACTTTATTTTTGTTAAGGCTCCAACGGCCGCTTTGTGTTTGCATGGTGAATGTCGTGGCTTATATTTCTTATTGTAGATAGGTTAGAGGTATTGGAAGACCCCTTAGGTGGATGTTATTTGTATGTGTAGCTTGCCCGATTATCGACTTGTTTGCATGATAGCACGTTGCGATTCCAAATAGTGGATTACGCGTTTCATTCGGAGTTTTCACTCGATTCTTTGCATATGATCACTTGATGTTTTCTTATTCCATCCATGGATGGGCTTGAGGTTGAGATGAACCTTCCTCCCTCCTTTGCATTGCATTTACCATTGCTATATTCATGTTCACTTGTATGCGATTATTACTTGTATTTCCGTTTCTTCCTTTCGTTTCCTTTCCCGTAGGACTTCCATTCTTCCTTGTTCAAGGGAGGATGTGATAGACATTAGGAGTTAACCCATGCATGATAACATTAGGGTAGATTTTATTCCCTTTTAACCCTAGGATTTGTAGAGTGTCATCTCTTCTTCCTTCAAAACAACAGAAAAACATTAATAAAGGTTATAACAGAGATTAATTCATTTCTTCCGTCAAAAGATTTGAACAGACATCAACCTTTTGCAATAAGAAAACCCTTGTTTAAGGTGAGATTTTTCATAAAAAACAACAGACAGACTTGTGTCGCGCGTGGCCCGAACTACGTTTGCTCTGATCTTTCATGCTGTATGAAAGTACGTAGGCATAGGATGCGACATCCTAGCGAGCAACCTCTCCCCACCTTCACCCGTAGTTAGGCGAACTACGTTGACTCTGATTTCTCATTCTCTGATGAGAATACGTAGGCATAAAGCGCGATGCTTTGCCGAGTCATTTTTCTTTTTTTTTCCAGCCAGCCTTGATAGGTAGATAGATTATAACCAACCCGTCCAAGCAAACAAACAAGCGAGGATCCCGTCGAGTACGACGGACGTGAGGGGTGCTAATACCTTCCCCTTGCGTAACCGACTCCCGAATCCAGGTTTTGGTTGCGATGACCATACCTTTCCCATGTTGTGCGAGGTTTACTCTGAGCGTTTCCTTTCCCTCCCGTGGGATAAATAACGCACGGTGACGACTCTTCTGTCAGCCGGCGCCGATTTTCGCAGTAGCGACACACTTCCCTCGGGAATCAGTAAGGAATGGTTGGATTTTATTGAGCATAAGGTCTCCCTCTTTAAACTCGCATGTTCGAACCTTCTTATCAAACACCTTCATCATCCTTTGCCGGTATAGTTGATCGTGGCATAAAGTTGTCATCCTCTTTCTTTGATCAAGTTCAACTGGTCATACCTGCTTTGATACCATTCATCCTCTGAGAGCTTTGCCTCCATCAGAACTTGCATAGAAGGAATCTCAACTTCTACTGGGAGTACAACTTCCATACCTTAAACAAGTGAAAAAGGAGTTACCCCGGTCGACGTGTATACCGAAGCACGATATCCATGTAAAGAAAACGGGAGCATTTCATGCCAGTCTTTATACGTGACAACCATCTTCTGAATAATCTTCTTTATATTCTTGTTAGCAGATTCAATAGCCCCATTCATTTCTGGTTGATAGGGAAAAGAGTTATGATGCTCAATCTTGAATTCTTTACATAGTCATGTCATCATTCTATTGTTCAGGTTGGAGCCATTATCATTAATGATTTTGCTTGGCACACCATATATGTAGATGAGTTGATTCTTGATAAACTTAACAACCACGTGTCTGGTAACATTAGCATAGGAAGCGGCTTCGACCCATTTGGTGAAATAATCAATCGCTACCAAAATAAAGTAATGTCCATTAGACGCTTCCGGCTCTATGATACCAATCATATCAATGCCCCACATGGAAAAAAGTCAGGGAGACGAAATAACGTTAATTAGAGTTGGAGCTACGTGAATTTTGTCAGAAAAGATCTAACACTTGTGACACCTCTTAGCAATTTCGTAACAATCGGATTCCATTGTGATATAATAGTAACCTGCTCTCAAGAGTTTCGTTTCCATAGCGTGCCCATTGGCATGAGTGCCAAAGGATCCTTCATGAATCTTCTTCATTAACATGTCTGCTTCTCACTTATCAACATATCTTAGCAAGATCATGTCAAAGTTTCTCTTGTACAATACATCATTGCTTAGGAGAAAGTTATCGGCCAATCTTCTCAATGTTAGATGCCCCATACGGGTACTCTTTCTTTGAAAGAAATAATTCGATGTAATGATACCAAGGTTTACCATCTTCAGCCTATTGTATTGTGAATGTGTAAGCAGGTTTGTCTAGATGGTTCACATCAATCTTGGGACAATCATTCCATCGGTTCACCACAATCATAGAGGCCAAAGGTGCCAGAGCATCTGCCATTATATTCTCATCATGAGGAATATGATGGAATTCAACTCTATTAAAGAAGGGTAGCAGTCTTCTTGCATAGTCTTTATATGGAATTAAGTTATCTTGATGGGTTTCCCACTCTCCCTTGATCTGGTAGACTACCACAGCAGAACCACCACATACATCCAAATTCTTGATCCTTAAGTCTATTGCCTCTTCAAGGCCCATAATGCACATCTCATATTTAGCTTCATTGTTTGTACATTTGAAGGTCAAACTGAAAGTAAACAGGATATGAGATCCATGAGAGGTCACAATGATTGCATCAATTCCTTTCCCATGAATGCTGATGGCACCATCAAAAATTAAAACCCATTGAGAATCTGGTTCAGGTCCTTTGTCAGGTAAAGGTTCTTCACAATCCTTCATTTTCAAATACATTACATTTTCATCAAGGAAATCATCATCAGTAGGCTGGTGGTCTTCAATAGGTTGATGTGCCAAATGATCAGCCAAGACAGTTCCTTTGATAGCCTCCTGTTTGTGGTATTCAATATCATACTCTGACAATAACATCTTCCATCTAGCAATTCTTCCAGTCAGAGCAGGTTTCTCAAAAATATACTTGATCGGGTCCATCTTAGAAATTAGCCAAGTAGTATGATTTAACATGCATTCGCGTAAATGTCATGCAACCCATCCCAAAGCACGACAAGTCTTCTCAAGCATTAAGTATCTAGATTCACAGTCGGTGAACTTTTTACTCAGATAGTAAGTAACATGCTCCTGCTTCCCTGTCTCATCTCACTGACTAAGTACACATCCCATAGAGTTTTCCAAAAAAGTCAAATACATAATTAAATGTCGTCCTTCAACTAGAGGGATCAAAATAGGAGGTTTAAGCAGATATTCTTTGATCATATTGAATGCCTTCTGACAATCATCAGCCCAAACATAACCTTGTTCCTTTCTAAGAAGCTTAAAGATGGGTCCATAAGTGGCAGTCATGTTAGAGATAAAATAGGAGATATAGTTTAAACATCCTAGGAAACCACTGGCCTGCTTTTCTGTAGTGGGAGCCTGAATTTCTTGTATTGCTTTAACTTTGTCAGGATCTACTTCAATACCCTTCTAACTAATAATGAAACCTAACAGTTTCCTTGAACGCACACCAAATGTACACTTGTTAGGGTTCAAATGGAGTTGGTATTCCCTTAGTCAACGAAACAACTTCAACAAATGTTCGACATGGTCCTCTTCAGTCCTGAATTTGGCCATCATATTGTTCACGTAAACTTTGATTTCCTTGTGTATCATGTTATGGAAAAGAGTAGTCACAGCTCTCTGATATGTTGCCCCGACATTCTTCAGACCGAACGGCATGACTCTGAGGCAAAAGGTGCCCCATGACGTGATGAATGGCGTCTTATCTCTATCCTCGGGAGCCATCTTGATTTGATTGTAACCTGAAAATCTGTCCATGAAAGAGAATATCTCATACCTTGCGGTGCTGTCCACTAACATGTCAATATGGGGTAGAGGAAAATCATCCTTCGGGCTAGCTTTGTTCAAGTCTCAGTAGTTAACACACATATGAACTTTTCCATCTTTCTTCGGAACAAACACAATATTAGCTAACCATTATGGGTATTCAGATGTAACAAGGAAACCTGCATCAATTTGCTTATGTAATTCCTCCTTAATCTTCAAAGCCATGTCGGACGAGTTCTTCTGACTTTCTATTTGACCGGTGGGTATTCTCTTTAAAGGCAAGTGATGTTCCACTATAGTAGTGTCGAGACCAGACATATCTTGATACGACCAAGCAAAAACATCGACGTACAGTCTGAGTAACTCAATCAACTTTTCTTTCACGTCAGACTTGAGCAGAGCTCCAATTTTCACCTCTTTACGGATTTCCTTTGTACCCAGATTAATAACTTCCACAGGCGCTTTGTGAGGTTGAATGGATTTATCCTCATTTTCAAGTAATCTAGAAATCTCTTCATGGATCTTTCCTTCTTCTTCTTCGGCTTCGAACATAGGAAACTCGATGTTTGGAGAGGCAATGGATTATTATTTTTGATATTTCGTTCGTGCAATAATCTGCGCATGTGATATGGCTTTATTTTAGAATTAGGAGGTAAAAGTGTGTGCATAGAATACGCAAAGTGATTATTGCTTATTATTATTATTTTCCAGAAAAGGCGAAAAAAGATAAAAGAAAAAGGTAGGAACACAAAATGATACTTTTATTAATGATAGCAAATTTTCAAACAACAAGCCCTAGAACAAGATCACTTTTCCTTGGGCAGAGCAAAATAATTACTAAAATAAGCCCACACAACAACTCTTTCACCTTGGGCAGAGCAAAAAACTAAAAACAACAGACAATTACTTTGATAAATAGATAATAACAGGGACGTCAACAACACTCTAATTTTGGGCGACTGCTCCAGGCGTCACGAAATTGGGTAGGTCTTCATCAGAATCTTCTCTGGTGAAAGCATTGACTTTAAATTGGAATTCTTTGCGCCTTGATCTGGGAGAATAGAAAGGTGTTAGACGATGGCTTGGATCTAGAAGGGGGGTGGAAAAATTACGTCTAAGAACGAACTGTTATTAGAAGACCAGATATGCGTCTAGCCTTATGAAAATGATAATGAGCAAAATTTGATTCAACACACTAGTTATACCCTCAGTTGATTTTACCATTTATTAGTAGAACTAGCACCAATGATCTATAATGCCCACAAAGTAGGCAAATGAGCTAAGTACACTTTGGTGTAGGCAATTTATCAAACATTTGGTGTGCAATACACTCCAAGTGTGGTTTGGCTTGAGTAAGTTACTTTAAGTTCCTTGTGCAATATATTGTTGCACTAAAGTTCAAAACAGTAATAAGTACTTACTCAAATCAACCCAAATTATGATATAACTGCTTATACTAAAATCACTTAAATTTTAAGCCAAAACTGAAAGTGCTGAAAAGTACAGAAGACAAATATTTGTTGAGGCAGTTCCCCTGCCGTCCTTGCGTCAGGGTACGTCTGCCCTCAATTCTAATAATAGAATTGAGATCAATATAATAGATATCACCTGTAATGTAGAAATGTTTATACAAGAATTGATAAGCAAAATATTCAATCAAACCCTCTTGATGTTGATGATGCTATTGCTTATTTCTCCTTGATTCGAGTCGAATCAAGTTCTCTGATTGTTGTGAGTAGACCTTCGATTCCAGCCCCTTTGTTAAATAACCTTCCGTTCTTCAAACCCTCGGCCCGGCTGATCTCACGCACAAACAAATCGAACCTGAAACACTCTTGAATGCTTCACTGATTTCCGCTACTAGATTGACAAAGACTACCGCTTCTCAATCACCTTCACTCAGCTGAAGTAGGTAGAGATGATCCGTACCGAAAAACCCCCAAAATCTCCAAATCTTGGAGGGCAAAACCTGCTAGGTTTTATCCAAGAAAAACCTGCCTTCAAAATCAACCTGAACCGGATTTCCGATCATGGCTTCGGACCTTATCACCTTGAACAAGATCACAAGCACCCCAAGAATTGTTGTGTGTAATTGTTGTGTTGTGGGTTGTAAAATATGAAGATTGATGAATTTTGATGGCACCTCTTTCACTTTTCTTGTTTTGTGACAATTGACTCAAATTCACAATTGTTGTTGATAAAAATGAACAAAGTCTCTATATATAGTAACCAACCAATCACAAAACTTAACAGCTTTTCAAACACAGTGGGAAAACTTTAAAAACAACACCAACGCGCGAACGGTCGACCATAGCAGGTCAATGCATTGACGCATAGCCTACAGATTTGGATAATTTGAAAGGCCAGCAGTGTGCGTCGACCATAGGTCGGCGTGCGCTGACCCGTGAGAAAACATAAGCTTCATGCGTCGACCATGCGGTCGACTCATAGTCTTCATGCGCTGACCCGTGACAATTTGCACAGATGCATGCGCTGACTCAGTGGTCGACTCATGACCTGCAATTCTGCAAAAATTGATATTTATGTGCTTCTTTATGCATTTAGTCATAACCACATATCATTCACATATATTCTATTGAATAAAGCACATTAAATGATATAAGAAGGATATGGTGGATGGAATATTTGCATTTGTCTTTGTAGAGGTAGAACCGATAATACTGATTCATCCATGGTTGCAATTTGTCATCATCGAAACTCAAGATCGTATGTTGTATTACGGTTTCCCTTCACATACTCCCCCTTTTTGATGATGACAACCTGTGCGCGAAGCCAATGTGACCCAAATGCAATATTACAAACATGGTAGCATAAGCTCCCCCTTTCTTTTTCAATCCTATACTTTCAATCAACAAAAGTAACTGTAACTGATGTGATGTGGTGTGGTCTTCTTGGCTTTGATACACTCTTCTCCACCTTTGACAACATCAAAAAGAGAAAGAGAACGATTAAGAGTAATGTGTCTTTAGTTTCAGAATCATAACCAGGATCCTCCAGGTAAGGCTCCCAATCTTGATAAGAAATGGAATTGCTTTCAGACCCATCCGATATATAACCCGCAGATTCATCTTCAGATACAATGTTGACATGAGGAGGATGAATGAGCCCTCCGCTGCGGAAAACATCTTTGATTGGTGGAACAAAAGAACTTCTGGTAACTTGCTTGTTGGAGTTGGTAAGAGAAAAACCAAGACCTTCTCTATTCTTGTTTTCAGGTAGAGATAACACCTTCCCCCGCCCTTCCTGGGAACCATTCTTCACAACTCGTTGTTCATCTTTGAAAGATGAAATGGAAACTCCAGGCTTTCGGGTATCATTATCAATAATTGAAAGTTCTTGGAACTGAGTTCCAACATCCTCCTCTGCATCAACATAAGGGAATGAAGAAAGATGGCTTACCACCAGGGCTCTCTCCCTGCAAAGCGTAACTATATTTCCATTAAAGGTATATTTCAGTTTCTGGTGTAGTGTAGATGTAATTTCCCCAGCCATATGTATCCACGACCTTCCGAATAAACAACTATAGACGACGCGAATGTCCATGATTTGAAATGTAACTAGAGAAACCTGCAATCTGATGGTCATCAATGTCGCATCACTGCGAAGAGGGACCGACAAAGACAGAAGAGTCGCCACCGTTCGTTATTTATCCCAAAAGAGGGAAAGGAAACGATCAGAGAAAACCTACGGAAAAGGGAGAAGACAGGTCATCGCAACCAAATCTTGGGTTCGGGAGTCGGTTACGCAAGGGAAAGGTATTAGCACCCCTCACGTCCGTCATACTCGATGGGATCCACGATTGTTGTCTATCTAAAAGGGTGTTTATCTATCTAAGCTACAGGCCACACAGACAAAAGAAAAGAAAAGAGACTTGATAGAGCACCACCGCTTTATGCCTACGTATTCCCTCATGCAATGGGAAAGTCAGAGTCAACGTAGTTCGGAAAACTACGGGTGAAGGTGGGGGAAGTTTGCTCGATAAGACATCACCGTCTTGTGCCTATGTATCCTCGTATGGTACGAGAAATTAGAGAAAATGTAGTTCGGGCTAACAAGACCACAGGTTGGTTCAAATGTTTTACCCGAGTAGGGTTAAAAATTAGCTCTAGCAGTTAGGTGTATGCTGCTCGACCATTGGAGACTTAGGCGTTACCTGTTTGTGGTAGATCCAAGAGTTAACAAAACTCTCCTTATGAAAATGTTTTCCAAATTATTCCCGAAGGATAAAAAGATTTGATGTTTATTTTTGAAGTCTTTTAGAGAAGAAGTGAATTGAATTAATGTTTGTAATTCATGTTGCACTAAATACTATGACTTAGGAGCGAATGCGTCGCATATCGTCCAAAAGACATACGCTAAACACTCTAGATAATTAAGAGGAGGCCCCCCAATCATCATTTCCAAAATGCTTAAGGCTCGTAGCGTACAACATTCGTTATCCTTTATTAGATGTTTTGGAAGAGCTTGAAGATGAGAAGAGAAAGACACACTAAAGGGAGACTAAACTCAACCTAATGTTCTCATGCAAAGTGCACCTATGATTGGGATGAAAAGGGAAAGCTACCTTAATTTTATCATGCATGGTTTCAAACCTAAGGTCTATCATAATCAATCTTAAACAAGAAGGATTAGAGATCCTAAGAGAACATGGCAAAGAAGAGAGAAGAAGAAAGGATAAGATAAGAGAAGAAAGGATGCAAACATGCAATGCAACACAAACATGAAGAAAGGAGGGAGGAACAAAGTGTGGGACAGTAGCCTCCACAAGCACATCTCAACCTCAAGCATGCAAATGAGAGATGCAAGACCAAATAATGAAAGCACACAAAAGAGCATCAACAAGTTCACACCAAAAGAAAGTTCTCAAAATGGCCTCTCATCCAAGTCAAAGTCAAAGTGCAAACAAGAGGCACCAAATCAACTTGGATGAGTTCCCAAAGTCCTAGGACATAAGTGAGAACAAGAGAAGAAATTTCACAAAGCAAATAATAAAACACACCAAAGCAAGTTGCAAGAATAGGCATGGTAAAGGACCTAGGTCCTAAACACTTTCAACATGAGAAACCAAATGGAAAGCCTAAAAAGAATGCAACTTAGCACAAGAACCAAACCACTTTATGACCTATAAATTAGCATCCAACAACTTCAACATGTTATGAATGTGGATCAAAAAGAGTTCGAAGCATTTGGGATCCACAAGGGTCATTTCCCATCAAAACTAGGTCAAGTGTGTGTGTGAACCATCCTTAAGGATAACTTAACTTTCAAGCTACTCCAAAAATAGGAAAATAGTTCAAATAAATCCAAATAAAATATTAAAAGCTCATAAGATGTTGGAAGCCAGAGGCCAAAACAATTCAACCAAAGTCCATTCAAAACATCACCAAAGGAGTTGATCCACAAGGGTGCACCATTTTGAAGGAGAGTTATCGAGGATCAAACAAATGGAAGAAAAAGTCAACAAAGAAGGAGACAAACCAGGGCCAAAATCATCCTCTAAGACCCCCCAACTCATCATTTAAATGAGGAAAAAGTCTCACTCATTGGAGATATCAATTGGCCAAGAATCAAGCATGAAACACAAAGGAACAATTGAAAAACAATTCAAAAACAGCTCTAATCATAAAATTCCATTTTAATTGAAAAATAAAAGGAAAATGAAAAAAAATATATCAAAAATTAATTAACACATGAAAGTATCCTGAAATATTTTTTGTGGAATTTTATCATAATTGGAGCTATTTTTAAATGATTAAAATCAAAACAGAAATTAAAATAAAATAAAATAAAATGCAAGAAATGGTGTAAATAGAAAGTTTCAGCGTGGAAAACAATGGGCTCAGTCAAGAGTGGGGTGCAAAAGGCACTTTGAGCCCAACTCAGTTCAACAAGTGAAACGCGTTGTTTCACTAATTGACGTGGAATTCAACAGATCCACGCAAGCTGGGCAAAACAATCTGAACCGCTCATCACCTCAGGTCAACAAGTCAAATGGAAAACACATCAGCACGCCTGAGTTTAGACCAGACGTAGGAGCCCTAGCTCCGGTCGTCTTCTTTGGCGAGGTGGCCGGATTTCAGGTTTGAAAAACTCACTAAACGTCTCATTACGTAGGTCACAAATCCAGGCTTCAAATTCATTTATTATGCTTGTATTGTGAGATTCGAACAAAGGAAGTTTCAAGTGCTCAACTGTAAAACTCATCAAACATAGCAATTAAGATGTCAAACATTGCCTACAAGATGTAGGACTTCAGATGCACAAATAATGACCTAGATTTAGTGCCTAACATGAGAGAAATTTGACGAAGAAGATTACTTAACAGAGAAACTCCGTTGGTGCTTCAATTGAGGTTAATCTTTCTTGCAAACGTGCAGATCAACTCCAAATCACTTGAGGAATAAGAAGCTTGCTTCAATTTGGCTTGAATTGATCTAGATCTAAGTTTCCAAATTTGAATTTCTCTCTTGAATTCCAAAATTGGTTCTGCTCTTCCCTCCACGAATTTCACCTTCTGAGCTCTCAAACTTGATTTTGAACTTATATATTATGGATATCTGATGAATTGGAGGCCCAATGAGGCTTGATTCATTTGAATTTTTGAAATGCCCAATTTGGAAACCAAATTCATGCACACGTGAATTCAGCTTCAAGTACTCATGAAATGGACTTGGTTTTGCAACTAGAAACTTGGATTACTCATGTGGATTAGTTTTGGGCTTTGATATGATCCAATTAAGAAGTTTGGAAGTGAATCTTCTTCATGAAGCAAGCTTCAATTCCACGTGTTTTTCACTTTATACACCAAAAGAAATTTGTGCATTTTTTTTATTGGAGTATTGTGAATCATTTTGAATACAAACATGGTATGAAAAGGTCTTAAAACCAATTCAATTGAATTCACCTTTTAAAACTCATTTTCACTTGAAATTTCTTCACCAATGTCTCTAACCAGTCATAATTCATGCCAATCTTGAGTTTCATGATGAAATTGAGGTCATTTGGAGCAACTTTCATTTTGGTGAAAGTTTCATTTGAAATACTTAAAGGCATGTAAATGACCTATAATGAAAATGACCTATAATCAAAGTTTCCCAAAATACCCTTGCCTTGCAAGCTTTATAACTTGAGTTCCACAAATGATATGGACTTTTTGGAAAGCTAAGATCATGAGGAATAACTTTTATGTTCATAAAAAGTTGAGGAGAATCATGATTCTAGTTCAAAAGTGCCTTGGAAGTGAGTTGACTTTTATTGACTGAAAAATATGTTCATCTGAGACCCATAACTTGATGGCATTATAAATTGAGTTCCACAAACCCAATGGATGAGTTATAGTACTCAAAAGAAAGCTAAGAACATGCCCTATAAGTCTCATGTTTGTAAGAAAATGATATTCAACTTGTATCTTGAGATAAGTTGTCTTGAAGTTAGCTCCTAAAGAAGGGGATTTTACACTGACATCCTCTGAAACCCTAATTTAGTAACTTCTCACACTCTTGATTCTTCTTTTTTTGAACTTGAAATGAAATTCTAGATGCCTCAACATAAATTTCCATGACTCTAATGACTTGGAACTAAGTCTCAAACCCCTTCAAGCCAACAGTTGACCTTGAACTAGGCAGATGAAACCCTAGATGCACAGCTTTGACTGCAACCTCTTGCAAATGATATAACCACATAGATAAGCTCCCCAATGTCCTCAAAAGCAATCAATGAGCTTTTTCAACATCTCCTATCCATAACCACGATCTTGTGATCCTCTGATGATCCTCAGTTGACCCCTAAGATAAGAGGTAAGCAACAACTATCAAGCCACTCTCTCAAAGAGCTTTGACTACCTCTGGTGACCATAAGCATTGGATAAGTTGAGCAAACACTCTTGATTGAGCTTAGAACCCTTGATACTCTTTTCTTGAATACACGCCTCTCTTGATCCCCTGCAAAGAACCATACTATGTATATTCAAATGCTAAAGAAATGAAATGAAACATAAGCCAAGTAAAGAAAAAGGTTGGGCAAATTTTGGGGTACAACAATCGACATATCAACCTTACCGATCATTGTCTTCCTCGATCCATCAAAATCTTTAACGATAACGTTACTCGGTCTCATAGGTGACCCTTGGTATGAAATTCTTGCGAGAGTAGTTCTGAGCATTACATTTAGTGAGGATCCAGTGTCAACCAACACACTAGATGACGCGTCATTCGTACAATTCATGGAGATATGTAACGCCATATTATGCTTTCTTCCCTCCTCCAAGAAATATTCTTCACAGAATCCAAGATTATTGCATGAGGTGATATTACCCACAATGTCGTTAAACTGCTCGATAGTCACATCATGCTCGACATAAGCTTGTTCCAATACCTTCTGAAATGCTTCTCTATGGGCTTCTGAACTCACTAGTAGGGTCAATACATAGATCTCGGAAGGAGTCTGCAATAATTGATCCATGATTTTGTGTTCTCTTTTGATCAGCTTCAGAAATTGATCAGGTTTGGATGAAGAATCAGCCCCACTAGACTGCCGCAAAGTCGAATCCTTTACAATTGGTTATTCAAATGAAATCTCTTTGTCTTTCGGAGGTGTTGAGAAATAAACCCAACCACTTCTAGTTACTCTGCTAATATCTGCAATATTAACAACTGTTGCAGTGAGAATAGGATATCAAATTATTAATTAATTTGAATCACAAATATTTGATTCACAACCGATATTTGATTTATCCAAAGGAAAGGCTAAAGAAAGGGAAAACCTAGTTTTGTATCGTAAACACAATGCGAGGAAAGATCTAGGGTTCGGGGGTTGGTTAAGCTGAGGGAAGGTACTAGCATCCTAAACTTCTGTAGTACTCTACATGAACCTCTTATTTTAAATATGCTATTGCTATGATTACCTGCTTAAGGGTAATGCTAAGGGTTAAAGATAGAGAAAGACCTAAGGGGTTAGTTCTAAGTTTACTCGCCAAGATTCGCATCTTGTGCCTACGTATCCGAGGTAGGGGATGGAATCAGAGTAATTGTAGTTCCCTTCACAGAGGGAGATGAGGAACTTCTTGACTATGGTCAAGGTTCCAAGGGGATATAAGCGTTCATATGGAAGCGCTTACATGGAGTGTGGCGACTCCTACTTCTACGTTGTAAAGTTGCACTGAAAAGGGTAAGATAGGTATTCCACGGCGGAAAACCTAATATGGAGTGCAGCGAATCCTTATCCTAATGCTAGGGTAAAGGGTAAAATTATCCACGGCAGGACGCCTAAGCATGAGTACGGCGACTCAAAGTCTTAAGATTTGAAAAAAGGTGAAGGGTATGTCCACGGCGGGACGCCTAAGCACGAGTACGGCGACTCGGATCCTAAGGCTAGGATGGACGAGGGTAAAGAAATTTGGACATGGCAGTCAAACGGTTAAACCTTTCCTTTAGAGGGAAATTAACGGTAAAATAATAAATGGTGAAAAATTAATGAGCAATGAAGATAGAAACATGGAATAATGTACAAGTGATAATGGAATGTGAATAATGTTAAATAATGTGCAAAAATAAAAAAGTTAGTAAGCAACTTTATGGATAAACGAGAATGAATGTTAGGAATGAATAAGTGGACTGATGAATTTAGACATTAGGTGGTTAACATTTTGTGAACGATGAGAAATTAGGTAATTAGAAAAGAGTTATAATGGAATTAGGTTTTTTTTTGTAAAATTTTAGAAAAATTTGAAATCAAACAAAAGGGATGTTAAGATTTTTAAAAAAAATAAAATAAAAAGTGTTAGAAATTTCAGGGAAAAATAGTTAGAAATTTTAAATTAAAAAGAATTGTTAGAATTTTAATGAAAAAATGAAGAAAAAAGAATTAGAAATTAAAGTGTTAGAAATTTTCAAATTAAAAAAAGTTAGAGCTTAAAAAAAAGTTAGTAATTATTGATTTTAGAAAAGGGTTTTAGTTTTGATTTTAAAAAAAGTTAGATTTTATTTATAAAAAAAAAGGTTGATTTAAAAAAAAATAGTTAGATTTTATTTTAGGTTAGAAATTAATAAGAATCGTAATAATAAAAAAAAAGTTAATGTTAATTAAAAAAAATTAGATTTTATTTTAAAAAAGAAAAAGTTAACTATTTATTTTTAAAAAGTGTTAGATTTTACAAAGAAAAGTTAATTTTAATTATAAAAAAAAAAAGAGTTACTGTTGAAGGTGTGAAAATACACAAGAAAGAGGGGTTTGAATTGAGTATTTGCTCCATTAATACTTTTTCTCTTTTCTTCACTTGTTGCTTTCTATTGAGTTCTTTAAGATGCATTGCGAAAGCATATATAATAAAGCATAACACAAGTAAAGAACACATGATATATCCTGGTTCACTTGAGCAACTCTCAAGCAAATCCAGTACACCCTTCCAAGGTGATTTCTCCTTACTCAAGCAAGGACTTAATCCACTATAACCAAACTGATTACAGTTGCACAAGCTAGCTGCAGGTGACTAACAAACAGACAATGACACGTTCATGGATCCCTTAGGATATAACGTTCATTGACACCTAATAGAATCCGATCAATTAAGATCTCCTATTAGTTATCACAAATGACAACTGTCACTTGTCATCTCAAGTATTTTGATCTTCACAAGATCACTTGAGGAGCCACTAATTCTAAAATGAATTTGTGTTACCGGAGATTACATGAGTGCTTCTTGTCAAGCAGATTACTCCTAATTAAGTACATAGCAAGTATTGAGCAACAACTCCTTGCTTCATAATACAGAAACTAATCTAAGGATAAATCTCTAAGAGATTATTAGAACAGTAGTTTCCATATTGCTTAAAAGTTTTCCTTGTTAATCAACTATTTTGCTAACTTCACTCGTCAGCATCATTGCTTCGTAACAAGCTGGCTTTCTTTGTAATGAGCTTTCTTACTGTGTAATTAGCTAACATTTGAATGAATCAAATATTCTTCTTTTATAGTGAAGCTTTGTGAGGGTAGAAGTGTCATCTCTTAATTCCAACGGTTATATCCCAACGGATAGAATAAGCTCACGTGTTGGACAGTGACCTTTGCTTGTAGCTTTAATATCTCAACATTGGAAACCACGCTTATGAATAGTACCAACGTCTTTGTCATAGTGAAATGTTTGCATACGTTGTACTGTAGTCTTCTTGACTTGGTTCTTCTGATGAGTAGTTCAGCAGCTACTTTGGTATGACAACTTCAACATCAGACTTTTTTAAGCACATGTTTATCATATTTAATAGCAGCATCTTATCTGATGAGTAATACGCCTCTGTCTGGGTGAATCTTCTTCTGACACAATCTTCAACTTCAGAGTCCAGTCTTCAGCATTCCAAGATCTAAGTTTCCTCTGAAACAGTCTTGAGAATCTTCGTGATTGATTCTTCAAAAATCATGTCTTCAGAATCTTCAGAGTCTTGATCTTCAGAACACGTCTTCAGAGTGTTTATGCACTTGGTCTTCAGAGCCTTCAGCCTTCAGAACTTCAAGTCATCAGAGTCTTCAGAGTAGTTCTTTAGAGGACTATATCTTCAGAGTCTTGATCTTCAGAACCCTTAAGTCTTCAGAGTCTTTCTGCACTTGGTCTTCAGAACTTCAAGTCATCAGAGTCTTCAGCACTTAGTTCTTCAGAGGACTCACTCTTTAGAGATGCTTGTTAGCTTCCAGATCAGATGCATTTCTCAGAATAGAATCCATAGGAGCATTGCTACTTCATTATCTAGCGTCCTTGGATCTTTCTGATCGTGACCAAATACAGATGCATACTTGCTTCTTCAATATGCTTTGTTTGCTTTCAGATTAGATGCACTACTTCAGAGCAGAATCCACGGGAGCATTGCAACTGCAATATCCAGCATCCTTGGATCTCTCTGATTGTGATCAGATGCATAAGCAAACTAGCTTCTCCCATAAGCGCTTTATGATACGTCACACATAGTAACTCTCATATTGTATTAGTTGCACACGTTGATGTATTTTGTTTGATCTTATATATTTAATTATCATGATCTGCACATAACAAACATTAGAACATAAAATGGTTCTTTCACAAATACTTAATTATTATCTTCAAAACATAGAGATAATCCTGTAGAGACAAATCTTGCTCTTACAATCTCCCCCTTTTTGATGATGACAAAAAAATGTATTTTGATAGAACATTTTATACAGGGTAATCACCAAGCATTAATATATTCAAAGTTTCAAGCAACAGCTCCCCCTGAATGTGTTAACCTTAACAATTCTTTTTATGCTTGTTCAGAGACTTTCTCTGATCCCAAGACTCACAAAATAGAAGTATTTAAAAACATAAATCAAATAGAAGATTAGGTATACTTCACTACGATATAAGAGAGCATAAGTCTTCAGCATCTGGACTAGTTCAGCAGAACTTCCATCTTCAGATCTTTAGAACTTGTTTTCTCTAAACATCGCATCAGAGTCATATAACTTCAGAGCCTTCTGAAGCATTTGCTATTGTTCATCAGAACATCTGTAGCATAGCAGCTTGACAATTCTTTTCTGAAGCAGAACTAGTCTTTTAGATGAGAAACTCCCCCTGAGTCTCAGACTGGGTGAATATCAAATATTCTGACTTGTGAACCTTTATGGGAGAACTCCCCCTGGCTACAATAGGTTAGATATTTAGATCTTCAGAACTTTATACAGTCTTGATCCTTGGTCTCTTGAAGCTAATTGATTCTGAGTTTGATATCAATTAATTTAATACTGAGTTTAATATCAATTAGTTTAATACTGAGTCTGATACTAAATCTTGCTTCTATGAACAGCCAGTTCATTTGAACTCAGAGTTCATTCATTTGACCTGTCTTTAGAATGCCTCGTGAACTTATTCAGAGCTCCTCAGTAAAACATCAAACATACAGTTAGTGACAAACGTAGTTTATATCAGAATTGATGTTTTGCATTCTCTTTACATATTCTATTTCTCCAGATTATATCAAAATCATATTCTCTTTCTCCCCCTTTTTGACATCATCAAAAAGGTGAGTTTTCATTAAAAAAAAAAGGTTTAAAATATATTTTGTTTCTCCCTCTTTTATATCCGAATAAAAAATAAGATTAAGAGAGTCAAGAAATAAAACCTGAGTGCCTAATTCTTATAGATTGACATCTTTTCCAGAATTTGTTGAAGCATGCACAAAAGAGAGTTGTTGACAAGTTTCTGCTTAGCAAAGTTTTCTCTGAAAACTTGTTGTTCTTTCTTCATAGCTTGTTGATCTTCTTGAATCTCCCTAACTCACGTTCTCAACGTACAATAGTAGTTTCAGAAGAAGAACCAACTATAGCAACTTGCTTAGCCTTTTCAGTATCTACAACTTCTTGCTTCAATCTGATAGTTTCTTTTCTGGAATATTTCTATGCTAAACTTTCTCCCTTCTTCAGCAGCTCTTTCTTCAGCTTCTTTTTGCTTTTAAGAAGTTTGAAGTTTCGTATCCTTTCTAGCTTGTCTTCTCTTTCCTTAACCAATTGAACTTCAACTTCTAGTGACTTGAAAAGCATCCAGATTCAAGGTTCAACCACTTCTGAGAGCCGTTTCAGAAAGTCTCAAACTCCAGAGGATGAAGGTTTATTGAGTGTGAGGAGAGGTTTCAGAAACATGAACATACTCCGAGAAATGAATAGTGCTCAGAGGTGATGTGGTGAAAGGATAGAGGAAAAGGTTCAGAGTGATTTGCATCATCTAGTTGCTTTGAAGAGGGACCTGTGGGTTATGGGCCCACCACGCTTCCAACTGAAGGTGTGAATGGTGAAGTGGTGAGAGGACTTCATCAGAGTTGGTTTCCTGAGGAATACTAATTGAAGGAGGTGTAGAAAATTGTTGAAACCATATTCTCTTTTAATGTAGTAGATGCAGATGGAGAGGAGCTTTCAGAATCAAGACTTTCACTTTTCAGTCAACTCATATATCTTTGAGATTCTGAGATCTTCAGAGTTATTCTTTCTCTGAGTGCTTTCCATTCTGACTTTTATCTTTCTTCATCTTGTTTCTTTAACATCAAAACACTATACTTTAGAAGTATCAAAGTTTGATTTAAAAGAACTTCTTCTAATTGAATCTTTTATCTAGATCTCCAGATAAACCAAATCTTTAGATGATCTACGACTTCAGATTTACTCAGATCTTTAGAAGAGCATATTTGACACCAATAAAAAGTAATGTGCAAAAAATGTGTTTTGATTCTTCAGTCTTATGCACATGATAGTTCTCCAGCTAATTCTTTATCCAGAGCATCTGATACTTCAACAAGCAGCAACAACATATTTTGCTTCTGCAGTAGAGAGTGCTATTTTGAGTTGCTTCTTACTATAACAAGGATCAGATTGTCTGATAACTTCCAGAGGTGCTCTTGCATTCAGCTATGTCTCCAGCAAAATCATTATTACAGAAACCTTACTAAATTATATTCAACTAATTTTATGTAACACAGAGCCATGTTAGTAGTACCTTTCAGATACCTCAGAAATCTCTTAACAACTGTTAAGTGAGATTCTCTAGGATCTGATTAGAATCAAGCACATAAACTGGAAAGAATGTCAGGTCTATGAGTAGTAAAATACAGAAGAGAGCAATTCATAGCTCTGTACAACTTTACATCTACCTTTTTACTAACCTCTTCTTTCCCTAGGGTGTATGTTGAATGTATGAGAGTCTTAGCTGGCTACTCTCTGACAGATTGGTCTTCTTTCAGCTATATTCTTCTTTTGAATCATAATGACTTCTTCAACTTCCTTTCTTTTGAATAGAAACATATCTCCTCTGATGTTTCTATCATCTTAAAAAATATTTATTAATTCCAGATTCTTCCTTTGGTCTTCATCTTCTGATCATCCATCTTCTTATACCAATGATCACACCTCTTTATCTTCTTCTAGACAACTTGTTTTCTGATGAATGCTAGTTTCTCAGAAAAAGCCTAAGCTTCAAGGAAGGTTATGAGCTGAGGAAACTTGCTGACATCTTGCATCATAAGAACTTATCCTATGAATAGACGTAGTTAATCATCACAAACTATCATCAACCCAAGATGTATTTCTAGCATATGTTTGAATGACAATCTTGCTCTTTATCAACCAGCATCAGATCATCTGATGGTGACTTCTTTTGCTAGAATTCTCGTACCAATGAAGGTGTGAGAGCTTCTGCTAATACACCTTTGGTTTCTGATTCCAAGCTTGTTATCAAATCAATCATGACTTGAGTCTTAGTAACAGTGCTTTAGTTTTCATTCCTTGATACCAATTTGGATATCCAGAATAGTTTCTTCAGACTATGAAGTTGCAATTCTAGTTATCTTGATTGGCATCTATTAAGTGAGAAAACATGGAAAAGTTTCTTTGCATTAGATCCTCTGATGAAGTTCTATCTCTCCCCTTATCAGAGTGATCCTCAGATCTTCTGATGAAGTTCCAGAGTAAGCTTCAGATCTATGCAGCTTAGCTCTAGCGAATGTTTCAGCAAATAGTTCATCCAGATGTAAGCTTTGTTGTTGACATTTCAGAGTCATGCATAATTTGATTCTCATAGCCTCTGCAGTTGCAACATTTGAGATCAGTGCACTCAGAGTCTTCTGAAACAACTGAATTTTTACATTCTTCGCTCAGAGTCTTTTGTAGAGTTGCTTCTCATCAAATGATCTGAATCTTATGTAGCTTTGCTTCCTCAGAGTCCTTTGTAGCTTCTATAGCTTCGCTTCTGAGGCTTCACTTCTGTAGCCTTGCTTCTGAGTCTTCTGAAGTTTCTGAATCATTACACTCTTAGCTTAGAGTCATCAACTTAAGATCATGTTCAGCAGAGGGGGTTTCTTTGACAAGGTTTTCTCTCATTTTCCCAGAGTGCTTATTTCAGCTTCTGTCTGCATACACTTAGCAAAATCCTTTCCAAGCGTAATATTTGTTTCTAAAGAAAAATATCATCAACATAAATCTGTTAGATTAAAATATCTTTCTTAATTGATTTATGAACAAGAGTGTTATCAATTTTTCCTCTTATAGAATTATTTTCCAGAAGAAAATTTCTCAGCCTTTCCCACCAAGCTCTGAGAGTTTGTTTTAGGCTATAGAATGATTTCTTTAATTTATAAAACGTGTTCTAGAAATCTTTTCATTTACAAAAATAAAAGATTTATGGACACGTAATTCTTTTTCATTTAAACCATTTAAAAAAATAATTTTAACATTCATCTAATTTAGATTGATGTTATTCTGAGCAACAAAGGAAACAAGAGTATGGATTCTAACCTTGTCACATAAGCATATGTCTTATGTGTAGTCAAAGCCTTCTTGCTGAATAGCCTTGAATATATGAGGAAAAACCTTCTTGTTCTTGTGAGAGGAGCCAGTAATAACATCTGAAGTATGATCTTCTGAATTTCTCTTTTGAGCTGATCACAAATCCTTTGGTTGCATTCTGCAGCATCTTCCTCACCATATCATCCATCTGATTTCTGAGAGACATCTTCAGAGCACATATATTCTGATCTTCATGATAAAAAGAATCTAACTTCCATCAGGCTTCATCTACTAATTTTGTTGATTGAATCATATGCAGATCCAGTCTAGATACAATTATCATCAAACTTGGATGCATCAAATGACACAGTCTAAATGACAATTCTGTTCTTGCAATGCTGAGCTAACTATAGGAGTTCGTTCATCAAGAGCATCTGCTTCTGAAAGAGGATGTCTACTGACTTATTCATTCTGAATAACACTAGAGACTTAAATCCATTTTTAAAAGCAGATTGAATGACTTCAGTCAATGTATCTTTCTGAACAGCTAGACTTCAGGATCCAATCATTATGAACTTCTGATAAAGAATGTCTGATAACATCTGACCAATTACAGTTTGTTCAACTGAGATAAAATCTCAAGTTAACAGAACTTAATTATCCATGCTACTTCTAATGAACTTACAGAATTCATCTTACATCATATCCATGATGAGTTAGTGAACTTCTTTACACGAAACATCTACAGGTTTCTTTGAAGCTTCTCAAGAACAACAACATTTTGATGCCTTGAATCAGGAGGATCATTGCTTTAAAATTTGAACTATCTCTGTTCCATCCCTTTTCTGCAGACTTTTATTCTGAAGTTCCTATGAGTCAAATTCATTAGCCAACAATATTTCTTTACTTACTAAAGATAATTCCCAATGAGCTTTTCATGAGAAAGTCAAGAGTGGACTAATCTGTTTCTTGAAAACATCTCATACTCACATAGAAATAATCTTCAGCAAACAAGATTTCTTGCTTTTTGATGATTTGATCTTTTTGAGCGAATACGTTGTATATCCAAACGTATTACAAGATAAGCATTCAACAAAAAACTTCTTATCTGATGAATCTCTCTTGTCAGCTGATTCTTCAATCTTCTCCAAGCTCTAGTGGAGAAGATTTTGTTGTTGAAAACTTCAAAACTTCAAACTTCAACTAATCACTGACTTGCTCAAGATAACCCATTGGATTAAAATTTTAGTACTCATCATTCTCAAAAACTGATATGAGACTGAAATTGTAAGAGAGGTGAAAAATCCCCAAGAGTATTTCTTCACACAACTTATGGATCTTTATCTGACACTGTTAGGTGTTTGATATCCATCAATAATAGAACCGGAGCTCTGATACCAACTAAAGGTGTAAAAAATACACAAGAAAGGGGGGGGGTTGAATTGGGTATTTGCTCCATTAATACTTTTTCTCTTTTCTTCACTTGTTGCTTTCTATAGAGTTCTTTAAGATGCATTGCGAAAGCATATATAATAAAGCATAACACAAGTAAAGAACACATGATATATCCTGGTTCACTTTAGCAACTCTCAAGCTAATCAAGTCCACCCTTCCAAGGTGATTTCGCCTTACTCAAGCAAGGACTTAATCCATTATAACCAAACTGATTACAGTTGCACAAGCTAACTGCAGGTGACTAACAAACAGACAATGACACGTTCAGGGATCCCTTAGGATATAACGTTCATTGACACCTAATAGAATCCGATCAGTTAAGATCTCCTATTAGTTATCACAAATGACAACTGTCACTTGTCATCTCAAGTATTCTGATCTTCACAAGATCACTTGAGGAGCCACTAATTCTAAAATGAATTTGTGTTGCCGGAGATTACATGAGTGCTTCTTGTCAAGCAGATTACTCCTAATTAAGTACGTAGCAAGTATTGAGCAACATCTTCTTGCTTCATAATACAAAAACTAATTAAGGATAAATCTCTAAGAGATTATTAGAACAGTAGTTTCCATATTGCTTAAAAGCTTTCCTTGTTAATCAACTATGTTGCTAACTTCACTCGTTAGCATCATTGCTTCGTAATAAGCTGGTGTTCTTTGTAATGAGCTTTCTTACTGTGTAATTAGCTAACATTTGAATGAATCAAATATTCTTCCTTTATAGTGCAGCTTTGTGAGGGTAGAAGTGTCATCTCTTAATTCCAACGGTTATATCCCAACGGATAGAATAAGCTCATGTGTTGGACAGTGACCTTTCCTTGTAGCTTTAATATCTCAACATTGGAAACCACGCTTATGAATAGTACCAATGTCTTTGTCATAGTGAAATGTTTGCATGCGTTGTACTGTAGTCTTCTTGACTTGGTTCTTCTGATGATTCATCTGATGAGTAGTTCAGCAACTACTTTGGTATGAAAGCTTCAGCATCAGAGTTGTTTAAGCACATGTTTATCAGATTTAATAGCAGCAGCTTATCTGATGAGTAATACGCCTCTATCTGGGTGATTCTTCTTCTGACACAATCTTCAACTTCAGAATCCTGTCTTCAGCATTCCAAGATTTAAGTTTCCTCTGAAACAGTCTTGAGAATCTTCATGACTGATTCTTCAGAAATCATGTCTTCAGAATCTTCAGAGTCTTGATCTTCAGAACACGTCTTCAGAGTGTTTCTGCACTTGGTCTACAGAGCCTTCAGCCTTTAGAACTTCAAGTCATCAGAGTCTTCAGAGTAGTTCTTCAGAGGACTATATCTTCAGAGTCTTCAGAGTCTTGATCTTCAGAACCCTTAAGTCTTCAGAGTCTTTCTGCACTTGGTCTTCAGAGCCTTCAGCCTTCATAACTTCAAGTCATCAGAGTCTTTAGCACTTAGTTCTTCAGAGGACTCACTCTTTAGAGATGCTTGTTAGCTTCCATATCATACGTATTTCTCTGAACAGAATCCACAGGAGCATTGCTACTGTAATATCCAAGGTCCTTGGATCTTTTTTATCGTGACCAGATACAGATGCATACTTGCTTCTTCAATATGCTTTGTTTGCTTTCAGATCATATGCACTACTTCAAATCAGAATCCACGGGAGCATTGCAACTACAATATCCAGCGTCCTTGGATCTCTCTGATTGTGATCAGATGCATAAGCAAACTAGTTTCTCCCATAAGCGCTTTATGATACGTCACACATAGTAACTCTCATATTGTATTAGTTGCATACGTTGATGTTGTTTATTTGATCTTATATATTTAATTATCATAATCTGCCATAACAAACATTAGAACATAAAATGGTTCTTTCACAAATACTTAATTGTTATCATCAAAACATAGAGATAATCCTGTAGAGACAAATCTTGCTCTTACAATTGTTAATTTAAAAAAATTTAATTTTAATTATAAAAACCAAAAATATAAAACAAAACTAAAAATATTAAAAAAAACAAGGAACTGGGTCGAGCTTAGGTTTGCGACGATTTTGTGATGACGGTGATGGTGGACGGATTTTGTGGTGGCTTGAGCTTTGACGGTTGTTGTTCTTGGATTTGATGGCCGATGATGAGTTTCTCTGAGGCTATTTGTTGTTCGATCCGCGGATGATGATTTTTGATGAAGACTGTAAGAGTCTTTGATGCTTGCAGATCTGCCATTTTGTTGTTCTTGAGGGTCCTCTTTATACTTGATTTTTAAATCTTTTTAAATCTCGAATTTGATTTGAATATCTCAATCTTTTTCAATCTCAGATTTGATTTGAATATCTCAATCTTTTTCAATCTCGGATTTGATTTGAATAGATTTGATTTAGCTCCATATGTGATTCATTGTGATTAGATTTGATTAAAAAAAAGTGTTCGAATTATTTTAAAAACTGTTAGAATTTAATTTTAAAAGGAAGTTAGATCTTAATTTAAAAAAAGAAAAGGGCATTAGAATTTAATTTTAAAAAAAATATTAGAATTTTAATTTGAAAAAGAAAGGTGTTAATTTAATAAAAAAAATATTTAGATTTGATTTTAACAAAAGGTGGTGGAATTTGATTTTAAAAAAAGTGTTAGAAATTAATTAAAAAAAGGTTATATTTTAATTTTAAAAAAAATTTACTCTTGAAGAAAAGAAAAAAAGTTAAATTTTAATCTAAATCCTAAATGTTAGAAAAAAAGAAATTAAAATGATTTAAATAAATAAACTAAATAAAAAAAGGTTAATAAAAAACATTAGTAATGTTATAAAAAAAAGTTTAATTAAATTAATATTAGTTAAAAAAAAGAAAATATTTTAAAAAAAGGTTAATTTATTAAGTTAATCAGAATTTAAGAAATAGAAAATAGAAAACGAAAGGGTAAAATTTGGGGTATGACAACAACCGATGGTAAAACAGGTAGAGGCACCTCTTTTTCGTTTTCTAACATTGTGGCATTATACTTGTACGAAACCTCCCTATTTGAAGCATAGGGAACTGGTCCAGGCACATTGATGATCAGAGGAGTTACAGAAGGCTTCATGTTGTCGTACGTGATTTCAATACGTTCCAATTCCTTAATGTGGGGCACTATAACAAATACTTTTTCATATCCTTTTATAGGAAGTGGATCTCTGTCATACGTGACTATAATAACTCTTTTATCCCGCAGGTCTTTAATATATTCTCTCACAAGGCGACAACCTTGAGAGTTTACGGAACAAACGGAACAAGCAGCATAGTTGTGACACTCATGATTGAAGAAAACCGTTCTCGTCAAACCACCATGCATTCTTACTAAGGATTCTCGAATATATTTCAAATCAAACACAACATACATTCCTGGACATCCTTGCACCATGTTTACAGTAGGTGACCCATGTCGGGGTAAGGGATTTTCTTGTACATTGGGATTAGAATCTTTAAAATATAAGATTCTGCACTTAACCAACCTTTGAACATCTGCCTTTAGCCCATAGCAATTCTCAATATCGTGGCCTGGTGCACCCTGGTGATATGGACAAAACTTATCCGCTCTATACCAATATGGGAGACGTTTAGGCACCTCTAGTGGAGCCTTGGTCTGGATGTGCCCCTTGTGTAACAAAGTCGGGAATAATTTTGTATAGGTCATATGAATAGGATCAAAATTCAATTTTCTCTGCACACGACCCTAGTTGTTAAACTGCGATCGATTTTGTTGAGGAGACTGTTGATCCTGCTGGCAATGTTGTTGTAGAGCTCGTGGAGCTTAAGGTGGTTGATATGGTTACGTGAAATGTGGCTGATAGGCTGGAGTATTGATAACTGGTGTCACAGCAGCAACATGTTGAGATTGTTGGTACCTCCTTCTTGGTCGTCCCTAATGCACAACACTCGTAACTTGTTCTTTCTTCTTTACAAAGTTACTTCCGTATTTTTTCGCACTATTGGGAGTACTTCCTTATTTATCCAATATTCCTTCACAGACTCCTTCCTCTAAACGTATCCCCATGTTCACCATTTCAGTGAAGTCACTGGGCGCGCTGGCCACCATTCTTTCGTAGAAAAATGAACTCAATATTTTCAAAAAGATCTTGGTCATTTCTTTCTCTTCCAGAGGCGATGTAACTTGAGCGGCTACTTCACGCCAGTGCTGGGCGTACTCTTTGAAATTTTCTTTGTCTCTTTGGGTCATGGCCCTTAGTTGATCTCTATTAGGTGCCATGTCAACATTTTACTTATAATGTTTGATAAAAGCTTCACAGACGTAGTTGAAAGTCCGAATCTTCATATCGTCCAACCCCATATACCATTTGAGAGTTGCACCAGTCAAACTGTCTTGAAAATAGTGGATGTGCAACTGGTCATTATCGGTTTGTGCTGACATCTTTCGGGGGTACATAATAAGGTGACTTTGGGGACAAGTGTTGCCTTTATATTTTTAAGTCTGGAACCTTGAATTTTCAGAGGAAAACCAGAGCTAGCAGTTGATCCTGATGACGCACGAGAGGAAAATAAATCCTCTTGCACTTTCCTTTTCTTAGAAGATTCGTCTTCCTTCCTTTGTTGTTGCAGCTTCTTCAGTTCTTCATTCTCCTAACTGAGGATGTAATACTTGTTCTTCTAAGCATTCTTTTCTTTTTCAGCCTTGTCCAAAGCACTTTTCAGTTTTCTTTCCTCACTCATAGCAGTCCAAGTAGAGTCCTAAGGAGTCAGCAGCATGGGTTCATGATGAGGATAAGGCATCTTCAGCTCAAAAGTCCTTTCTAATACCCATCGCAGATAAGATTCTAAGATGGTACAATCAGGATATCCTAACATGGTGATTCCTTTCCTATGGATGTGACACCAGGAGCGCACAATCCTAGCTTTGAGTTCCAGATTTTCTCCCTCTTTGAGAAAAATCCCTTCTAAAAGGGTCTGGTCTGCCTTCTCTTTCATCGAATGCCCGAGTTGTCGATGAGCCAAAGTTGGGTTGTAGCTGATATCTCCCTTCATTCCAAAAAGAGGTAGGTTTGGGAAATCACTGCAGCTGTTAATAATTCTTACTCCTCCATACATAGGGTTATACCACACAATGTTAGAATGTGTAAGGGACATGACTATATTTGACCAGCAAGGCGTATCCTTCGGATCCTAGATGGTTGTAAACCTTGACAAGCGAGAAATAAACCACTTATAAAGAAGAGCGGTGCAAAAGGTTATCTGACCTCCTCCTTCAGAATTCTTTAAGTGAAAGGAATGATACGTGTCAACCAGCAAGGTGGGAACAAGATTTTTGAGTATGAAGATCTTGATGGTGTTCATATCAATGAAGTCGTCAATGTTTGGAAATAAGAAGATCCCAAAGGCCAATAGCGCAAACGTGGCTTCAAGCACTTCAGTATTCTTCTTATCAGTGTGGTAACGAATCTTCTCTATCAGGAATTCAGTCGGCAATCCAAGGAACTTTTCCTTAATAGTCATGTGAGTTTGAACATCAGACAAACTTAGGCACGTAGCGTTGGCAATATCCTGATCACTTGGCGTGTCTTCTGATCCGGGGAAAAGAGGTCAAGATGTGACGGTCAATCCCATTAAGGCAGAATACTCCTCTAGAGTAGGCATCAATTGGTAATTGGGAAAAGTGAAGCAATGGTAAAGAGGACCGTAGAACTGGATGAGCGTATCTAGTAATCCATCATTCATCCTGAGTCTCAATAGCGGAAAAATTCCTCTAACTCATCCGAGAAGGTCAAACGATTATCGATTAGACTGCCTAGTTCCCTTAGGCTTTCAAGCTTCGAACTCTTGAAGGTGTACTTCAGCGTTTCTCTTCTTCCAAATTCTATTTTCACGATGTCTGCAAAACAATTTTAGTTTCTCGAAGGGTTAGAGAAAAACAAAATGCAGAAATGCGAATGTGAAAGGTTTCATGGAATTCGAGTATTTACAAACCTCATAGGATACCAAAAGAAACTCATTTATTATTCAATAAAGGATTATAAATAAAGTACGTCTTAAAAGAGTCTTAAAAATAAGAGTTAAATAAAAGCTAATAAAGTCCTAAGAAAGTCTTGTATTAATCTCCTTAATATGCTTCTCCAACTGAGTCTTCTCGAAGATAAGCTTGTCTACGATCAACTTCCAATGAGTAGTCTGAGGGCTAGAGGAAAGTAAATTCTCTTGCACTTTTCTCTTCTTGCAAGAAAGTACTTCTTCACTCTTCAGCTATAGTTATTTCTAGAGTTCAGCATTTTCTTCAATAACCACATGATACTTATTCTTCCAAGCCTATCCTTCCTGTTGTGCTTTGCACAGAGTGATCTTCAATTCTTATACTTCAAACATGAAAATTAGAATGGGTTATTTCTTTAGAGGCATGGGCTCTTATCGGGTCTAAGGCAGCTTCAACTTGATAGCCCTATCTCGGACCCATTGGAGATAAGGTTCCAAAGAAATACAGTTAGGTTTTCCCAAGTTTTCCTTTCCTCTTTTGTGTAGATGGCGCCATGCAACCACAATCTTCTCCTGGATCTCTTTATTATCTTCCCCCTCCTTGAAGAAATATTTTCCACGTGAGCACTCTTGGGTTTATCTTTCAGAGGGTACCCTAGTTGACGACAAGCTAGAACGGGATTGTAACTAATTCCTCGATTAGTACTAAGGAGAGGCACATTAGCCAAATTTCCACAGTTGTCAATGATCAGTATCTGACTGGAAAGTTAGCAAGTGTACTAATTATACCGATGTAGTAATAAGGGAAAATTCCCCGAATGTCGATCTCTGCGGACTGCGTGTAAATTTTTAGGTAAAACTTGTTATTTCAACCAGACAAAATAACCTTGGGTTTCGTTTGGTAACAGGATATAAGAACTAGTAAAATAATAAATTTTATAGAGTAAAATAAGAACAATGCTAGGGAAGTGGATAAATTGCTAGTAAAGACCTTAAAGAATTATTCTGAGATATTTGTTTCCAACCTTAATAAGTCAAATTTCAAAATTAGTTTTCCTTAATTCCTTAATGAAAAACCCTTTGATGATTTTCCTGCGCCCTAATTCCTTAGTTTCACACAGAAATCATCAAGCAATAGTTTTGACATAAAAACATGCTACTACGGGGTATCCCCATTCCTAGGCAATATCTACCGTAATGTTATTTTGCAAAAGAATTAGGTTGACTTTCCAGACCAAAACCTAATCGTAAAATCAAATTCTATTTTCCAATATGAATTTGCATAAAGATCGTTGCAAAATAAAAGCTATAAGGTGAACAACAAAAATCTTATAGAATAATCCCAACAAAGGTCAATACATAGAAATTTAGGACCACCCCCTAACAATTGGGGGTTTAGCCACTCATAATATTCGATAAAAACAACATGATAAATAGAAACATTACAATGGTATTAGGAGTGAATTGGATCTTCAATTTCTTCCGAACATGAAAATCTCCTTGTCCTCCCAATTCTACAGAGCTTCAATCTCCCGTTGTAATTTTTTCGTACAATCAAAAGTCTCCTCTCTTTTGTCAAAACACGTATCAAATAGTCTCAATTCAAACTCAGTACCAGGGAAAAGCCCAAAATACCCTCAGGGATCACAAGTGTCAAAAATACAAGAAAAATAGGGAATGAGACATTTTAACCAACACGGGCCGTGTCAGGCAACACGGGCGGCCGTGTTGGCTTTATGGTATCATTTTCGCGTGATTTTTCCAAGTCCCAAGTGTCCTAACACGGGCCGTGTCAGGCCACTTTTTCCCACCAAAAAAACACCTCTTTTGAGCACATCTTGACATGGGCCATGTCACACAACACGGGTACCCGTGTCAGGCCCCTCTTGCAAATCTGACTTCGACTCCAACATGAAAGTCGTAGCTCTATCTCTTAGCTTTCCGGAGGTATTTAGAACGCCTCAAACGGATTCCTGGAACTCCAGTTATGATCGTTTTTGTGCAGACTACTAAAGATTTTACTTTCACAACAAAACTCTTCTGAAATCTTGCCATTTTTCCCCGGTTTTCGCTCTGCTTTTCCTTTATTGTTTACCTTAACCTAGAAACAGTGAAAATACCAAATCGACGCGTATAATGTAATAAAAACAACTAAAATGCGACAAGACAAAACAAATGATTAACTGAAATAAACGGTAAAATCACGTGTAAAAACCACTGATCAAACTCCCCCAAACTTAAACCATTGCTTGACCTCAAGCAAAAAGCTTGGATAAATACTTTCAAATCAAATAGCACATCAAGTGAAAGGCTCAGGATGTAAGGCATGTCGATACTCATACGTGAGTCTTAGTTCCGATCGGCTCAAACCAGCTCTCTCGGTACTCATCCGTTAATGAAGGCATTACATAAACATATACCGTAGTAAACTTACGGACCTAAATCCCCCTTTCGGCCACCTCTCCAACTGTGCTTTGGGCTTAAGTCTTTTCTTCGATTTTCTACCCCTTTCATTCGGATAATCAGATTAAGGCATGTACATTTTTGCTCGAGATTTTTTCCTGTGGCACCTTTATTCTTTTTCTCGCTCACAAGCGTTTATTAGTCCACTTTGGGACGACTATAGAGATTCAACCTCCGTTAGGCTAAATAACCAGGTGAGGGTTACCCAACTTAGAAGGACAGGTTGTCTTTACCGTCATTATTCAACTCTTTTTTTGGTGCCACACATCATTCTCAAAATTAATATCTACAATTTTTTTATCATGTCGGACTATCACAATGAACTAATCGGGGTATACTTTTTCAAATCTAAGTACTATGGCACAAATCTACACGTTGGACTCGTTTCCTTACTCTGGGGAACCTAGGGTGTTCAAGCTATACCTCAATTTCCAAACTTTCCCAACTTCCTTAGTTCAAACTCCACTTCCCTTGAACTCTAAATACTTTCTTGACTACCTTACACACCTACCAATCACAACAAAAATTTTACGGTCACCGTAGGGGCGAATTCGGTGTGATTTTTACCGAACTTAAAAATAAAAAGGTATTTAAATTGACAATTCAAAATGGTAAAACCTCCCCCAAACTTGAACTAAACATTGTCTCAATGTTCAAGAACAAGAGGGGAAGAGGTGTACTCACAAAGATCCTCACATAGGGGTCGACATGTAATTCAACACCTCTTTGCTGCTTCCACGTTTTCCCTTGCAAACTCTCGTTATTCCTGCAAAAACAATAACAACAAAGGAAATAACATCAATACTTAAAATCCGTGGGTTGCCTCCCACGCAGGACTTCGTTTAACGTCGCATGGCTCGACGGTCGACGCCCCATTGTTATGGGGGGTACTTCAACCTCCACACTCAATTTCTTGACTTCTTCACAACAGAATATTTGGCAGGTTCAGAGATAAGAGCAACCTGAAGTGGTTTTAATCGTTCTTCTTTCTTAGTTGTGGTGATCTTCCCAACTGACGGTTTAACATCTTTCTCCTTACCTTTCTTTCTAACCTCATGAGCTTTTAACGTGATTTCCTCATCAAAACATTTCAAAGTGAGCGTACGTTTTTCCACATCAATATTGCACCGACTAGTAAGCAAGAACGGTCAGCCAAGTATGATCGAAGTCTCTTCATCCTCTGGTATGTCCATGATTTGAAAATCACTGGGTAAATGAAGTTATCGATTTTCACTAGAACATCCTCTACTAGCCCATATGCCATCTTAGTTGTGTGGTCGGCAAACTTCAAGCTTGTTCCCGTATCACTCACTTTTCCAATATCCAGCTTTTTGAAAATAGATAACGGCATGAGACTCACACTAACACCTGAACCAATTAGGACTTTCTTAGAAGTTCGATCTTTTATAGTACAAGGGATTACAACTGGTCCAGGATCCTTCATCTTGATGGGTATTTTCCTTTCTTGTGCCATTTCCTTGTATTGCTCAGTTGTGGTCTTGGATTCTTCACCCATTGGTCTCTTTTTACCTATAACCTCTTTCATGAATTTCTTGTACAAAGGCATTTGCTCAAGTGCTTCAAAGAATGACATGTTGATTTCCAATTTGTTGAACATTGCACTGAACTTTTCGAAGTCTTTCTCGTTCTGATCCTTCTTTGTAACTCTTTGAGGGAACAGTAATTTGATTTTTGGTTTGACCTCTGATCGGTGGATTTTGCTGGTGTTTTTCAAATGGTGTTTGTCGATTATTTTGCATTGTTTTATCCGTTCCCGAATCTTTTGTTTATGTTGTCATAGCTATTTTCGGTCTTCTTTGTGTGAGTTGTATTTTGAGGCTTGTATCACTTTTGCCGCTGGTGCGTTTGATTTGGTTGTTTTTAGTGTGTTTTTGGCAGGAAATGGTGACCCGATATCTGTGCGGTTTCAGAGACTTTGAAGAGCCGAAAAAGTGGAAATCAGAGGCCTGACACGTGTGCCTGTATCACACAACATGGCCCGTGTCAGGAAGGACATGGTTGGGAGACACAGCCAAAAAGGAGAAGAGGAAAATGGAAAACAGAAGAGCAACACGGGTGCCCGTGTCACACAACACGGCCCGTGTTGCAGCCCCTGAAGATGAAAAATGCGCCTCTTGATGCAGCAGCCTGACACGGCCACCCATGTCCCATGACACGGCCCGTGTCAGGGCCACTGATAGTGAATTTGTTGTTTTTCTGATTTTTGTGCTATCAGACCTGTTTCAAAGGGCATTTTAGACATTTTGTGATGTACTTTGAATTGAGATATATTAGCCACTTTTTGGCTAAGACTTGGTACTTTTTGGATGGGATAAAATTCTTACACTGAAGAAGGAGATTTCCAGAGAACGAAGGATCGATCAAAAGCAGAAGCAATTGATGATCCAAGTGAACCAATTTCAATTGTAATGATCTTTTCCCTTTTATTTCTAAGTACATTTGTTTTGATTAAGAACATGAGTGGCTAAAACCCCATTTGTTAGGGGGTGGTCCTAAATTGCGATGTATTGACATTTGTTTGGATTATTCTATGCGAGTTATTTTTATTCACCTTATATCTTTTATTTTGCAACGATCTTAGTGCTTATTCGTATTGGAAAATAGAATTTGATTTACAATTAGGTTTGGGTCTGGAAAGTCAACCTAATGCTTTTTCAAAATAACATTACGGTAGATATTGCTTAGGAATGGGGATATCCCGTAGCACGTGTTTTATGTCAGAGCTATTGCTTGATGCTTTTCATGGGCACTGAGGAATTAGTGTGCATGAAATTCATCAAAGGGTTTTTCATTAAGGAATTAAGGAAAACTGATTTTGAAAACTGATGTATTAAGGTTAAAAACAATTATCTCAGAATAATCCTACATGGTCTTTACTCGCAATTTGTCCACTTCCCTAACATTGTTCTTAGATTAATCTAAAAGTCATTATTTACTCGCTTTGATACTTTGCTACCAAACAACCCCCAAGGCATTTTTGTTCCTTTGAATACTAAAACTCCTGTCAATTACTACGCAGTCCTCGAGATCGATACTTGGGACTTTTTCCCTTATTACTACAATCGGTAAAAATAGTACACTTGCTATTTTCCCGATCAACCTCCTCTTTTTTTTTCTCCCCAGTTGAATTTTCAGATAGCACATCTTCTTCTGGTTCTTTTATTTTTTCTCTTACCTCAAGTTCCACCTCTATGCATTCTTCCTCCTTTGTGTCCTCCTCTTCTATCACTTTTTGATTTCTTGTTGTGACAGCATTAATACTCTCTTGATTTTTTGGATTTGGTACTGTCGCGCTCGGGAGGGTTCCTTGAGCGTGTGTTGAGAGGTGTTGGGCTATCTATCCCATCTGCGACTCAAGGTTTTCGATGGAAGTTGTGTTGTTCCTTTGAATGTTCTGGGTCTCTTCTTGGAATTGCATACTTTGAGCTGCCATTCTTTCAATAGCTAACTCCCATTCTGCTTTTTGAGGGGCCTGTTGTTGTTGTTGTTGATATGGAGGTTAGTTTTGGTCTTTCTAGGAAAAATTAGGATGATTCTTCCATCCTGGATTATAGGTCTGAGAATACGGATTGTTCTTCCTCAAAACTTTTATCTCTTCGACTTGTTGAGTAGTAGCAAGACAATGCATAGTAAAATGGGGACCATTACAAACCTCACAACTCACAGCTTGGACCGGTTGAACTTGAGCTCCAGTTGCAGTACTCACATTCATCCCTTTAAGCCTTCTTTCCACTTCATCCTTGATTTGATCTTCCATGTTCATAGCTTGTTCCGCTAGTTTCAAATCAAACTTACCCTCTGGTTGGTTCACAGTGCGATCATACAACTCAAGATGCTTGTTGGCGACAATTGCTTCTATAATCCTCTTGATACCAGTGGCTGTTGAGAAATTAGTTGAGCCACCGGCAGTAGTATCTATAAGCTCTTTTGTCTTGATTCTCAAACCATTCACAAAATTCTGCATCTGCTCAGTGGCATCCATGTTATGAGTTGGGCATGCAGTCAGACACCTCTTAAACCTCTTGTATGCATCTCCCAGAGATTCCCCTTCTTTTTTTTTGAAGTTGACAATGTCATACCTTTTTCGAATAAACACTGAAGCAGGGAAATACTCGTTAAGGAATGCAGTTTCCATCTCTAGCCATGTGGTAATACTCCCAGCTGGAAGTGAATAGAACCATTCCTCCGCATCATCGGTCAGTGTGAACGGAAACATAACAAGTCTCTTGGCCTCTTCGGAATGGCCTTCTATCTTCAAAGATGTGGTAGTTGTTAGGAATCTTTGTATATGTTTGTTTGCATCTTCATTGATTCTTCCTGCGAAAGACTTGCTCTCCAACTGGAAAATGGTGGAAGGATGTAGCTGAAAGTGTGTCACATTCATCGGTTGATTTACGATAGTCATCCGGTTTGGTTGAGCATTGGCCCCTCCATAGTCTCCCAAAAGTCTTTCAGCTGGAGGTGGGTCTTCGTTCATGATGAAAGTTTCGAGCTCTGTCTCTGTGCCCGAATCTGTATTTTCGGACAGAATCACAACTTCTTCTTTGTTATCTGAAATTTATGCTCCTGAGTTTGAAGCTGTCAATGTTTCCAGCATAGCTTTTCTACGTATGGAGTGCAACAATCTTTCAGGTTCTGAGTCAAAAGAAAATAAAGCTGAGGTCTTACCTCGCATACACAGGTTAGGAAATTATTAGTAATAACAGAAATATAATTAGAAAAATAACTTAAAATTTTAGTCACAGAGTGACAAAATTCTAATTGAACGAACAAGATACTTAAAATTTTTGGCAGTCCCCGGCAACGGCGCCAAAAGCTTGACCGAAAAATTAGCAAGTGTACTAATTATACCTATGTAGTAATAAGGGAAAATTCCCCGAATGTCGATCTCTGCGGACTGCGTGTAAATTTTTAGGTAAAACTTGTTATTTCAATCAGACAAAATAACCTTGGGTTTCGTTTGGTAACAGGATATAAGAACTAGTAAAATAATAAATTTTATAGAGTAAAATAAGAACAATGCTAGGGAAGTGGATAAATTGCTAGTAAAGACCTTAAAGAATTATTTTGAGATATTCGTTTCCAACCTTAATAAGTCAAATTTCAAAATTAGTTTTCCTTAATTCCTTAATGAAAAACCCTTTGATGATTTTCCTGCGCCCTAATTCCTTAGTTTCACACAGAAATCATCAAGCAATAGTTTTGACATAAAAACACGCTACTACGGGGTATCCCCATTCCTAGGCAATATCTACCGTAATGTTATTTTGCAAAAGCATTAGGTTGACTTTCCAGACCAAAACCTAATCGTAAATCAAATTCTATTTTCCAATATGAATTCGCATAAAGATCGTTGCAAAATAAAAGCTATAAGGTGAACAACAAAAATCTTATAGAATAATCCCAACAAAGGTCAATACATAGCAATTTAGGACCACCCTCTAACAATTGGGGGTTTAGCCACTCATAATATTCGATAAAAACAACATGATAAATAGAAACATTACAATGGTATTAGGAGTGAATTCGATCGTCAATTTCTTCCGAACATGAAAATCTCCTTGTCCTCCCAATTCTCCAGACCTTCAATCTCCCGTTGTAATTTTTTCGTACAATCAAAAGTCCCCTCTCTTTTGTCAAAACACATATTAAATAGTCTCAATTCAAACTCAGTACCAGGGAAAAGCCCAAAATACCCTCAGGGATCACAAGTGTCAAAAATACAAGAAAAATAGGGAATGAGGCGTTTTAACCAACAAGGGCGGCCGTGTTAGCTTTATGGTATCATTTTCGCGTGATTTTTCCAAGTCCCTGGTGTCCTGACATGGGCCGTGTCACGTGACACGGGCGGCCGTGTCAGGCCACTGTTTTCCATACAAAAAAACACCTCTTTTGAGCACATCCTGACACGGGCCGTGTCACACAACACGGGCACCTGTGTCAGGCCCCTCTTGTGAATCTAACTTCAACTCCAACACGAAAGTCGTAGCTCTCTCTCTTAGCTTTCCGGAGGGTTTTAGAACTCCTTAAACGGATTCCCGGAACTCCAGTTATGATCGTTTTCGTGCAGACTGCTAAAGATTTTACTTTCACAACAAAACTCTTCCGAAATCTTGCCATTTTCCCCGGTTTTCGCTCTGCTTCTCCTTTATTGTTTACTTGAACCTAGAAACAGCGAGAATACCAAATCGACGCGTAAAATGTAATAAAAACAACTAAAATGCGACAAGACAAAACAAATGATTAACTGAAATAAACGGTAAAATCACGTGTAAAAACCATTGATCAGTATCCCATTGTAGATGTTGTTGTACCAATCAATATCTGAGTGGGTAAGAGCCATAATCTTCTGTGACCAACGACCTTTATTGAGATCCCAAAAGGAGTCAGACTTGGGCAATTGCAAAATAAACCACTTGTACTATAAGGGTATACAACACATAATCATTCCTCCATGGTGAAAATTTCTGAGGTGAACTGAATGATAAGCCTCAACTAGCAAGTTTGGCACTGGATTATTATTTAAGAAGACCTTGATAGCATTAAGGTCAACAAATCCTTCAAAGCTTGGGAAAAGAAACACTCCATAGATAAGTAAGGGGAGAATAGCCTCAAATGCGTTCATGCTCATATGATCTGTGGTTAATCCAAAAACTCCACCTTTAGTAGTCATATTAGCTGTAATATCAAATAACTTCACATGTATAGCCTTGGAAATGTCCTGCTCTTTAAGGTTCTTTTCCAAAAAAGGAAATGGAGACTCAACCAGAACAGGCAAACCAATCAACTAAGGATATTCTTTTAAGGTGGCCACTAGCTTGTAATCTGGGAAACTGAAGCAAAGATGATCTGGATCATAGAATTGGACCATTATCCACCTTATCCTTCAACAATGATAATAGCTTCTCGTACTTGTCTTTGAACTTTTATTGATCTTCAACCAGAGCTCCTAACTTTATTAGGTCATCCAATTTAAGACTCTTGAAAGAATACTTTTTTCTTTTGCAATCCATAATGGTCCTGTAATGTTCATAAATAAAACTTTGAATTCCATCAAACCAATGTAGAATGATGCTTATGAATGCAGGGATGCACAAACACAGGCAAATAAAAATCAACAAATACATATATATACATTCAAGAAAACATAAAACCTAGGTTTGAAAGGCAACGAGCATGGAGTAAGGGTCTACCCATCCCCAAATGGTGTGGATCAAGAAAACATAATATTCTCAAGAGAACGTCTTTTGAGTGTAGCATCGCGTATCAAGTATTTTGGGACTACTCCCTCATAGTCATCGCACTACGCCTTAAGAAAGTCCAAGTTGAGTTAAGGGTAACTAAAGGTTCCCATTATCATAGGCTCCTAGGTAAAAAAATAGTAAGTGTTTTCACGAATACTCGTTCAACAATACCATTCTCAAGAGGGTTTTAACTGAGTGGTGATCTCTCAAGTTAGCTTGGTCGGGAATCAACTTCCTATAAGCCTTCTCGAATATATCACCTTCATATCATAAGTGCACTCAAGTCCGGGCTTAGGACTTATCTCAACACACAAAGATAATGACCCAAAGCATAAACCAATATATAGATAAAAATACATATAGGTATACAACAATAAACAGAAATAAGCAAGTTAGGGGGAACCCTCGAGTTTTTCTTAGTGAAGTCGCCATTTCTGTTGCAGTTAGAATTGGATATCAAGCTATTAATTAACTTGAATCGCAAGTCGATATTCACCACTGGTCTTTAATTTGTCCAAGGGAAGGGAAAAATATCATATAACCCATGAGTATGTAATACAATGCAAAGCTAGAGAATCTAAGATTCGGGGATTGATTAAACTTAGGGAAGGTGTTAGCATCCTAAGCATCTATAGTACTCTACAGGAACCTCTTGTTGAATTCGTGTTATTTTTGTTTGCTAAGGGTAAGAAACCTAGGGGTTTATTTCTAAGTATGCTCGCCAAGAAACCGCATCTTGTGCCTACGTATCCTGACGACAGTGGAATCAGAGCATTTGTAGTTCCCCTAAAGGGACGAGGAACTCTTGATTATGGTCAAGGTTCAAGGGGGAGAAGGTTTGTTGATTTATTCTAGGAGAAGAGACAACTCATCGTCTTAGGGAGAATACTCGACTTAAACCACCACAAGCATGCGGAAGATGGTCTTTGCTTCGCATTGAGAGAAGGGCTCTAACTCGGATATATAATCGACGAGTATGCCATATATCTCTCTCAAGCGAAAAAAATTCTACATCTTTCTCAATTATGTCATGGGGTAGGAGAATTATATCTCGACTACATAGATGAGTCATGTCTAATTCTCTTGTGGGAGAATGACATTTAATCTGTAAGTTATCTAAGTTGAAATCTAAAGGAAAACTTATCTTAAGATATAAGGATGTATCCTAGGCTGATCAACCTGAAAGGAGTCAGGGATCAAGCAGGGGGAAATGATGCAAATGACAATGTAGTGTATATGACTATAAAGCCAACCGAAGAACTCTTCCCTTTGGTTCAAACATAGGCAAACATAACTATTCAAGAGCCACAAGCAAATATCAGACATGCACCATGAAGATAGTATACAGTGAGCAAACAACAAAAACTCAAGTATCAAAATCAAGCAAGTAGGTTAATAACGAAATTCATGAGAACGTAGCTAAAGGAGAAAAAAACTAGAATTATAACCTAACTCTAAATTGATTTATATCGAAACCAGAGTTTGGATTAACAGTAGAAATTTAATCAGGAATCAATACCAAAAGTTAATCAAAATCAAAATCTAAATAAACTAATACCTAAGTAAAATGGACAGGATTATGCTTAATTAAAATTAACAAACTTTAAAAGAAGAAAAGACTTAGAAAACTTAATTCTATAAAAAAGTGCAAAAAGAAAAGAAAAAGAAAAGGAAAAAAATAATATGATCACCGAGCCCATCACTTCCCACGATCTGGCCCAACCCCACACCAACCAAAAGGGAAAACCAGATAGAAGAATCACCAGCAACAAAACTTCTCTCAAACCTCACGTGAAAGAACTTCTTTGTGCCATGTCTCCATCTCGAAGCTCTCTCTCAGATGAAATCGCTCGCGTCAAAAACAATGTTGTCGGCCTTGATGCACATGACTTCCCCGTGGTTCATCCTTCTTCCGTCCTTGATTCAAAGTTTCGAATGCACCGCGGTTTCACAAATGAGTTCACAATCAACAATCTAATCTTAAAACAATGAAATGGATTTGAAAAAGATTACATCAAAATGAAGTCAGGTTCAATTCACCGATTTTGCTTTTACTTTTCTCAATTCTCTTCTTCTCCTTCTGCATGTGTGTACGCTGGTGCTTTCGTATGTTTCAGCATTTTTTTCCTCCTTTTCTTATCCGCATGATGTTGTGAATGTTGTTTAATATTGTGAGGCCCTGATCTCTTCCACGCATATTTTTCTGTCCATTTTTCTCTGCGGCTTGCGTGCTTTTATAGGCAGCTGCTCTTGATTTGGGATTTAATGTGTAATGATGTTGCAGATTTCTGTGTTGTATACACAATAGGCTCTTTCCATTTCCGATTGAACATGTTGCAGACATGTTTAGATTTTTCCTCTAAGTCACAATCTTGTTTTGGAAACTATTTGAACGCCTTGATTTCTTGTCTAAGATTATGTTTAAATTTGTTTCTTTCCAAAAATGCAATGCATGATTGAAGGTTGATAATAAAATTCCTTGTTTGATTTTAACAGAATTTGTTCCAGCTAGGGGTGTGCATGAATTATAAACCAAACCAAACTAAACCACATATATGGTTTGGTTTGGATCTTAAAACCATTTATATAAAACCGGTTTATTTTTTTAAAACCGATTTACAAGTGGATCGGTTTGGTTTCAAACCGGTTTTTAAAGAAAAAACAGTTTTTTTAAAAATCAGTTTTAAACCGGTTTCTCTCAAAACCAATTTTTTTATTTTCTTTAAAGAAATCAGTTTTAAAACCAATTTTATCATTGAATCATGTATCTCAGATTTTGTGAAAGTTATAAGAAACCAGACTATTTAGTAATATATGAATCCCATTCTCAAACAAGGTAATCAATTGAGCTGAGAAGGCAGAGGCACATACAGCATAATTGCATAATTGCTTTGCCATTTACCATGTAAAAAATACTAGAAGACAGGCTTAAAAGGACAGTTCTTCCATGTAATTTGTAGTTATATTACTATATAAACAAATTTTATTAACAAAGAAATATTTATTTCCCATGTAACTTGTGGAGAGGTTATTTTATTGAGACAATCAGCATTCTGTCAAAGGCTAACCTTATATAAAATTCATCATGTGGCGGTATTTATCTTGTTAGTGAGGCCTATATTATTATAAATGTGAATGCATATGAACATAATAAAATGTAAAAAGTTGCAGTGTATTCTCTTTAATCATAAGCCATAATTCATTATTAAAATAAGAACAAATACTACCTAGTACAAAAAGCTCTTATATTGATATATGACTTGAATTTGATTCAGCTCTATTTAGCACAATCAGCTAGCTTGAAAGAAATCAGGTAGTATAAGTTCTAAGCAGAAAAGACATATGATGGTTCAACATTGATAACAGAGGCATATGATGTTTCAGGTAGTATAAGTTCTAAACAAACATAAACAAACTGTCCTCCACCGTTACTTAACGTCCGTCCGCAACTTCCTCCGTCGCAGAATTATTTCGATAAACCCATGATTGTGTTTTAGAGAATTAAGATACAAATGAGATTAAGGTTTGAAATTTAAAGAATGATGAAGAAGAAAGAGATGAATAAAATTTGGATTGTGAGGATTAAGGTTTTTGAAATTTGTGTTGATCTTGATTTTTCCAAACTATTCATTGAAAAATGGTTACCAAATCTCAAACCGGTTTGGAGCAAATGGTTACCGTTTTTTTTTTAATTTGATAAATGGGCCACCAAATTTAAAATATAAATTTGGTTTGGATTTTAAAATTTATATTAATTTAGATAGGAATTTGGTTTATAGTTATTGGTTATTTTACACACCCTTAGTTCCAGCTCTTCATGGAAAAGTTGCTCAAACTTGCAACTGACAGCGATGGGTCTAACTTAATGTATTCGGGAAGCTGTTGCTGCGTTTCTTAGTTCGAGCTAATCAAGACAAACAGCCCTTGATGTCAAACTCCCATTTGGATAATGTGTGCTTAACATCTGATGTACGATTCTCGTTGTAACATGAAAAACAATGTCAATTTTGTAGTGTTTTATATATAAGATTCATCTGCTTGAGTGGCATAGTGTGTATACAAAGTAGCAAGTGGATGTCCAATTCGTTGGATTGTAGGAATTTAGAATATTAGGTAGAATGATAGTAATGTGATATCTTTATTAACAAAGCATTTCCAAATACCCAAACAAGGCTGTCATCACTTTTTTTTTACATAAAATTGCATTTACAACTTGCTGATGTATCAAAAGGATTTCACGTCAACTTTTCATGCTAGGCCTGAAAACTTCTTCGCCTTCTACCATAGGGTGTGTTGAGTCGTGGTACCAAAGATTTCCTAAGCAGGAACGACGTTGGACATCTTAACATGTCGCTCGGAATGTTAGAAAGTGGCCTCAAACTGTAACTAAATTGAAACAGGCCTAAAAAATGTGAATTTCTTGTTTGAACTTTTCTTTTTACAATATAATGAACTTATGAGTCCAACTTGTGGTCCATAGAAGAAATTGAACTTGTGCTTGAACTCATAATTTTGGATGAATTTGTGCACTTTAATTTTGAATTTTCATGAGCTTATATACTTTGAATCACATGATGACTCGGATTTGAGTTTCAACTTGAACTTTGTAAAGAACATAAATCTTGAAACCTTAGAATACAACTTGATGAAATTTGGATACTTGAATTGAATGTTCTCTCACTCATCAATAATGACTTATATTCTATAAGAAACATGTGTTTCAAAGAATCCCTTATGAACAGACATTCCAATTTTAGTATGCTTACCAATTTTAATCTGAGTGGATTGCACCAATTAAACTCAAAACATTATGAACCAAACTTGGATTCCACATGGAATTAATAAACCAAATTACACCATTTGATCCTTTTGCAAATATTGCATTTAATGCACCTCTGAATGAACTCCAATCTTGACTCCAAGCTACTTCGTGTTTAAAGAAACACATGATTGAGAAAGCAATAAGGCTTTAAACATCCTGAGCCCACGAATTTCTCTTTCGCACCATGACTTGTACCTTGCACTTTATTCAAATAAAGTCCTATTTTAACAACCCTTCCTTCACTTGATGGCTTTGACTTGAGAAGCGACAAAATGGTGAAACCCTAATTCAGAGTATCCTTAGTTGAAAAAGCGATGAAAAATCAAACTCAAACTTGATTTCAAGGATATAGTCACTAAATCTATGAGAAAAGGCTTTAAAAGTAAGACTCCAAATCAGATAGAAGCCCTAGGATCACTTTAAATCAGAATCCACTGGTCACGTCCCTGTATTGCTTGACTGTAGGAATTTATACTTGAAGATATTACACTTGCACCAACTAGTTAGTCACACACACAGGATCAAATGCCTCAAGGATGTCATGCAAGACGATGCTCATAGAGGTGGGATCATAGGTTCAAAAATTAGGGTATGATACAAAGTAACAAGAGAAGTCCCCGCCGAGACGACCCGGGACCAGAAAAGTCAGCTCGGAAGAAGAGTTCATATGCCGAAGAAGGTCACAAGACAAAGATAGATTGGCACACACTAAACACCATAGATGGAGGGTTTACTAGTGGACAAAGGCATGTGAGGAAGCCTTTCAAGGAGTAAAGTGTTTTCTGTCCTCGCCTCTTATCCTAGTAAGGCCCAAAGAAAACACACCTTTGGTCTTATATTTTCCGGTTACAGATAAAGCCCTTAGCTCGGTTTTAGTACAAGATGGAGAAGACGGAGAGCGACTCGTGTACTTTATTAATAGTTATAAAAGGAGCATAACTAAGGTACCAAAAGATTGAACGGTTGGCGCTGGCAGTAGTTATCACAACCCAGAAGATGAGACATTGTTTTCAAGGTCACCCCATCACAGTCAAGACGAATTATCCAATCAAACAAATACTAGAAAAGCCCTACTTAGTAGAATGGATGGTCAAGTGGGCAGTAAAGCTCTCCAAGTATGACATTAACTTTGTGCCCAAAACCAGTATCAAGTCACAAACACTGGCTGATTGTGTGGTAGAGTTAAGTGTACTAGCTGGAGAAGAGATCTCAGACAGATGGATCCTATATGTATAGGGGTCTTGATATCTCAAGGGAAGTGTAGCCGGAATAATTTTGGAAGGACCTGGGGATCTAACTTTAGAATACTCTTTATGTTTCAATTTTCAAGTTAGCAATAACCAAGCAGGGTATAAAGCTCTGATTGCCGGAATGAAATTGGCAAAAGAGGTCGAAGTAACACATTTATTAGTGAAGACCGACTCCTAGCTAGTGGTCGGACATATGAAGAACGAGTACCAGACGAAGGATTCCACCCTGATAAAGTACCTTCAGAAAGCTTCAGGGATATCCAAAGCATTCTCATAATTCGAAGTCGTCCACATCCCAAGAGAAGACAATGTATGGGTCGACCTCCTAGCCTAATTAGCAAGCTCAAAGAATTCAGGAATGAATAAGACTATGATCCAAGAAGTTTTCAAAGCACCTAGCATTCAAGCAGAGGAAGTATTAACAATAGAGGATGACCAAGGATGGATGGGGCCCATCATCAGCTATCTGACCAAGGAAATGTTACCTGAAGATGTCAATGAATCCCGGAAGATTAAAAGAATAGCCTCCCGATACGTCATAATCTTGGATACGTTGTACAAGATTGGTATGTCAACACCTATGCTCAGATGTGTGTTAGAGCCTAAGATTGAACTGGTAATTAAAGAGGTCCACGAAGGATCACATGGTAGCCACATCAGTGGGAGAGCACTATCCAGACAAATCCTGAGAGCCAGATACTACTGGTCGCATATGGTATGAGATTGCATCGAGTACATTAGCAACTATGAAAGGGGCTAAGTATTCGCTCTAATTAAACACCTAGCAGCTGAATCGCTCCATTTGATTTCATCTCCATGATCGTTCCATCAGTGGGGTAGACATCCTAGGACTATTCCCAGTTGCTTCAGGACAGCTCAAGTTCCTAATTGTTACAATTGACTATTTCACAAAATGGGTGGAAGCCAAGGTTGTTGCTCGGATCTCTACCGAGAGGGTTCGTAAATTATATTGGAGGAATATCATATGCCGGTTTGATTTACTAGGAATCATACTCTTGGACAATGGAGCCCAATTTGCAAGCACTTCCGTCATAGACTTTTGCAGGGATTATGGAATAAAAATCAGGTTCACATCTGTGGAGCACCCTCAAACCAATGGTCAAGCAGAAGTTGCAAACAAGGTTATCCTAAGAGGAATAAAAAATAAGTTGGAAGAGGAAAAATGAATGTGGGCCAAGTATCTGCCCGAGATCTTATGGTTTTACCATACAACACCACATTCTACTACTCATGAGACACCCTTCAAGATGTTGTATGGAGCTGATGCAATGATATCAGTGGAAATCAACACCCCGACTTGGAGGCGTGAACACTTTGATTAACTCTCCAACATGGATAGCTTGAACATCTCGGTTGATCTAATAGGTGAGGTTAGAGAGACAACGTGGGTCAGATAAGTCACTACAAAACAGAGGTTGGCAAGAAGATACAACCTGAAAGTCTGGCAGAGGGAGTTCCAGGAAGGTAACCTGGTCTTAAAGAAAATCCCAGATCCAAAAAACAAGGGAAGGCTTGCCCCCAAATGGGAAGGCCCATTCAGGGTGCTTCTAAAGCTAAACAACATAGCCTACAAGCTGGAAACATTAGAGGGAGTAGAAATACCCAGGACATGTAATGTATCCAATCTTAGGTTATATCTCAGCTAAATATTATGTAATTCAATAATGAATAAAGGATTCAGGTTGTACTATTTTCCCTTGCAAGGGAAAGGGTTTTTAACGAGGAACCTGGACATAAAAAAATTGTGTCTTGTTTATAAGTATTCGGCTGAAGATGGTGAGTTATAACTTGGAAAACTCATATAAAACCTGTAAGTGCTCTTGATTGGCTGCATTTTGTGGCAAAATATTAGTGCATGTATGAATGTCATGTCTGATGTTGATACATTCATAATATGGACTGTGAAGGGTAAGTTAACTAAGCTAACTATAAGTTAAGCTGGATGTCATACTCAATGTTATGACATAGGCCGTATGACATCAAGCGGAGGTTGGTTATTCTGGTAGCTAGAACTCAGGAAACAAATCAGAAGCTCAAGCTGGAATGCAGGAGACATTTTAGACGCCCTAGGGGAACTAATATGTACCTGATTAAAGTGGCAAACGTGCAGAATACTAAAGAGAGGTTTTATGATGGATAAAACCTAATGTATGCGCCCAGGACCAAGGACTGATCTGCTGCTATAAATAACAGGAGAAGCAATCCTAGAAGGCAGCAGTTGGAGATAGAGAAGCAGAGAAATCACCATAGTGGTTTAGAAGTGAAGAGGTTGTTCTTCACGATTGTGTCTTAGGAACACTTGTCATCCAAGCAATTTTTGATTGCATTGGTTAGGTAGTTTCTATGTTGTGTACCACTCGATGCTGTTAAGCAAGAGTGTGTGTCACTTGATCAAAACTTTGAAGCAAGATCAAGGTGTGTGTAGTTGAAGTGTCTCTTCATTCTACTGTTTAATCTGAAAGTGTTTTTGGATATCACTGTTGTGTGATTGTAGGGAGTGAGTGGGTATACTCAGGTCTAGAGTGTCTTTAGGTTAAATTGTCATTGGGTAGGTCTTAAGTGAGGAGTGCAAACTGGAGGTTTGACTCTAAATTAATTCTACTGATAGTGAAATTTCTCCCTGGCTTAGTAGCCCCTAGATGTAAGTGTGTTGCACTGAACTGGGTCAACAACCAACTGTTCATTTACTGCTTTATAATTATTGCATAATAGTAGCTCTGTAGTGAATATCACAGTGGATGTTATAACTTCTGTTAGAACATCCATCATGGGCTGGCCAGAATTTTCAATTGGCATCAGAGTAGGCCCCCTGCCTGTTTATTACTGGGTGAGATCTGGGGAAACAAAATTCTGGTACTATGGATAAAGATATTGGATTCACCAATAGACCTCTAATTCTGGATGGTTCTAATTATGACTATTGGAAGCCTAGGATGATTGCTTTCCTAAGTTCCTTAGACAACAAGGCTTGGAGAGATGCAAACTATGGCTAGGAACATCCTGTGAAGACTGACAAGGATGGAGTATCTGTGCAAATTCCTGAAGTGGAATTGACCAAAGAGCAAGAGGCATTGGCTCTTGGAAACTCTAAAGCATTGAATGCACTCTTCAATGGGATAGACAAAAACATCTTTAAACTGGTCCACCACTGTGGACTAGCAAAGGATGTTTGGGACACTCTCATAACTACTCATGAAGGAACCTCCAAGGTCAAAATGTCAAGACTTCAAATGCTGACCACAAAATTTGAAAGTCTAAGAATGAAGGAAGATGAGACCATTCATGACTTTTACAGGAATGTTCTTGAACTAGCAAACACCTCAGGAGCTTTGGGAGAAAAGATGGCTGAAGAAAAGCTTGTAAGGAAGATACTAAGGTCACTACCTAAAAGGTTTGCCATGAAGGTAACAACCATTGAAGAAGCTCAAGACATATTCCACATGAAAGTGGATGAACTCATTGGATCCCTTCAAACCTTTGAGATGGGGATGTGTGATCAGGATGTGGAGAAAAAGAGCAAAAGTATAGCTCTTGTCACAAACTCTGCAGAGGATTCAGATGAGGAAGGAGTGGAGAATCTATCAGAGGCAATAGCCCTGCTTGGGAGACAATTCAACAAACTGGTCAAAAGGATAGATGCCAAGTCTAAAATTTATTCCAAAAGCTTGCCTGCTGACAAAGAAAAAGATGAGGAAAAAGTCAGTACAGTACAATGCCATGAATGTGAAGGGTATGGACATATCAGAAAGGAATGTCCAACATACCTCAAGAAAAAGGGAAAAGGCCTGACTGTCACATGGACTAATTCTGACAGTGAATCAGAAGAAGAAACAGCTAAACATGTCACTACACCCACCAGGGTGTACATATCTGATGGTGATTCAAGTGAAGAGGATTTGATTTTTGAAGACCCTACAGCCTCATATCAGAAGCTTCACATCAGAAGTGTAGAACTGTACCAACAAGGAGAGCTTCAGAAAGAAATCATCAAGGTCTTAGAAGCTGAAAGGAAAGAGCACCTAGCCACAATACACACCCTCAGAGGTGAGGTAAATGATTTGAAAATGATAAGGATCAAATGGCTAAATCCATAAGGATGCTCAACTCTGGGACTGACACCCTAGAGGAAATCCTTCAGAGTAGGCAAACTGCAGGAAATAGGTCTGGCATAGGATTTGTTGAGAAACAAAATCCTGTCTTGAACCTCAAGAGGTTGTAGCCTGAGTCTCAAATGTTAAAAAGGATGTCACGACCAATGACACAACATTCACCATACAGAAACTGGAACCAAATCAAGAGAAAATTCCAAGGGCATAGATGCTACCACTGTGGAAAACTTGGGCATATTAAAGTTGTGTGCTTCTGGCTGAATGGATTCCCTAGCCAAAGAAAAACCAAACAGGGTATGCATGGCAACAGGCATCATCATGCCAAACCAATGAGGGAGGTTCCTAACAACCAAAGAAAATGGGTTGCCAAGACGGTTGCACAAATAGCTCACACCTCTCTAAGAGTATCAGCTAAAGAAGACTGGTATTTTGATAGTGGCTGCTCTAAGCACATGACTGGCATAAAGAATCTGTTGATAGACATCAAACCATATTCCACCAGTTATATGACTTTTGGTGATGGATCAAAAGGAAAGATCAAAGGTGTTGGAAAACTGGAATGCCCTGGAGTCCCTACTCTAGACAATGTGTTGTTGGTAAAAGGGCTAACTGCCAACTTGATCAGCATCAGTCAGCTCTGTGATCAAGGACTAAGTGTGAAGTTCTCTAAAGAAGAATGTGTGGTCACTAATGATGGAAATAAAGAAGTCATGAAAGGACATAGATCCAAGGATAACTGCTATCTATGGCAGCTTCAGGATACGAGTAAATCCACAATTTGTGTTATGGCAAGAGAGGAAAAGGAAGTAAAATTGTGGCATCAAAAACTTGGACATCTTCATTTAAAGGGAATGAAGAAGATAATCTCCAAGGAGGCTGTGAGAGGGATACCTAAACTGACTATTGGTGAGGGAAAAGTGAGTGGGGAAAGCCAAGTGGGCAAACAAACCAAGACTTCTCATCCTAGAGTTGGACATCTAACCACCTCCAGAATTCATGAATTACTGCACATGGATCTGATGGGACCAATGCAAATAGAAAGCCTTGGTGGGAAAAGATATGCATATGTGGTGGTTGATGATTACTCTAGATTCACCTTGATAAGCTTTATCAGAGAAAAGTCAGATGTATTTGAAGTCTTCCAAGAATCGTGTATCAAACTCCAAAGAGAAAAGGAGAGTGTGGTTATCAGGATCAGAAGTGATCATGGAAAGGAGTTTGAAAACTCTAAGTTTGTTGAATTCTGTGCAGCTGAAGGCATAAGTCATGAATTTTCCTCTCCTATCACCCCTCAACAAAATGGAGTAGTTGAAAGGAAGAACAGAACCATTCAAGAATCTGCTAGAGCCATGATCCATGCAAAGAAGCTGCCTATGCACTTTTGGGTTGAAGCTGTAACACCCTTCTAAACCCCACGGAATATATATAAATAATCATAGTAAATCGTCATGCATTCATAAAAGGGTGTCACACATAATTTCCAAAACATCAAAAACCACATGTCATGATCAATTAATAATTACTCATGCTTTTCAAGTTTTCACTTTGCATGTAGCAGCAGATTCAATTTCTAACATAATTCTCTTAACAAAACATTCATGTTAATCACATAACTCAACATTACTTAGGCACCAAGACCAACATCATAATATTCTAATGAATATAAAAACCTAGTGTAGAGTACATAATGTATCTCTAAGATATCAAACAAACGATCCCAGTGTTACATGACCAGAGCACGACTCGACCCAACATAATTAAAATACTAAATAGCTACACCAACAACGACCATGTAGCTACGAGCAGATCTACTCTTTGATACCTGCACGATGTCAGATAGGACATCATTCCAGCAGAAGGGTGAGAATTCACATCAATATTGAAATCATAAGATAATGAATAATGTAAAGCATGTCAAGACAAACACCAACATTCTCACACTTCAATTCTATTAACCAATATCATTCAACAATCCCGTATTCATAATTCTCAATTCAACAAGTCATACACATATGCATACTTTCATACAACAATTATATACATACGCATACTTTCAATTCAACAAGTCATACACATACGCATACTTTCAATTCAACAACTATATACATACGCATACTTTCAATTCAACAAGTCATACACATACGCATACTTTCAATTAAACAATTATATACATATGCATACTTTCAATTCAACAAGTCATACACATACGCATACTTTCAATTCAACAATTATATATGCCATGTGACTCAATGCAACTCATGTCATGTGGTACCAACACTTGTTATTATTTTTCGGTTTTTATATTTAAATCGGGTCCGTTCCCTAGACCAATAACAAACAAAATCCCATTCCCTAAGCTTTCAAACCCCGCTCTAGGTTTGGGACAAGTCACTAGTCTCCACGAAACTAGCAAGCATTGCCTCTTGACAACAAATGATGCGTATGCAATAAACAATCATATGCACTAAAGACCGTTCTCGCATCTTAATCCCATGCATACTCAAATAATTCATCATACAAGAATTATAACATGATTGCACACACAACAGATTTCATCAAAGTATTCATACTTTCAACATCATCACTACATTTATCAAGTAGTACACAAGAATCAAATAGATTCAATCACAATTCACAATACCACTCAACGGTCACACATAGGACAGTCAATCCATCACAAATAATTGAATTCAATATTCAATACATAATCGACTTGTTAAACAACAATTGATATCTCAATAACCAACCGAAGGTTTACAATCAATCAATACTCAAGTAAATAATCAATAAATCATCTCAATTAAACCATGTTTTAGTTAAGATTTAATTAAACAATGACTCCCCAAACATCTTGGATATAAAAATATTTGGTAACTAATTATATTATCTATTCTATGTTATACATTTATTCATTAGCTTTCCAACGCCTCGAACGGGGACTAAAACCGACTTACGGATTAAAAGTTATGGCCAAAATCGTCGGAACAGAAATTTCCAGTTTTCAGCTTTTATACAGCATGAAATCGATTGCTGTATTAGTGCAATCGATTGCTTGACTCAATTTTTCACATGTTAGCCTCTGTTTGGTTGTGCAATTGATTGCTGTACTAGTGCAATCGATTGCTTACTGTGCGTTTTCGAAAAATTATGCAGAAAATTGTATTTTTCACCAACCCTTCCCTCTTTGCTACCACAATCAATCCCCACATGTTAGGGCATTCACCAAACTCGAAAATCCACTAAATCATGAGAATTCTATGGGTTTTCTTCCTACATAAACTGATACTCATTCACCATTAATCCACAATTTCAAATTTAGGGTTTCCCTACATAACTTCTACCCATTAATCATTATCCCAAAATCCCAATAATGAGAGAATGCCCACCCTTACCTTAGGTTTCTCATGGAGAAGAATCTTGATTCCTTGAATGCGCATTCTGATTTCTCTATTTCCTTCTTCTTTTCCTCTTGCCTCTTTCTCTTCTTCTCTTCTTTTCTTTTATTCTCTTCTATTCTCTTTTTCCCACTTCTCTTACTAACTCTTCTTACTCTAAAACCCTAACAACTAAATCATTTCTATTGGGCTTTACCCAACTCCATCTCACTTTATATTCACACACCTCAAATTAGGCCCAACTAAATAATCTAGCAATTATACACTATTCTACTAAATAGAATAAATCAATTAATTTACTTAATTCCATAAATCACATATTTATATTAAATAAATGAAATCAATTAACTCATATAAATTAAATAAATCAAATAATTCATTTAAATCAAATAAATTAATTAATTCAAATAATCACATAATTCAATTAAATCAAATAGGCACAAAATCACACAATTGATCAATCAATTCAATTAAATAAATAATTATCCAAAAATTCAAATTATTAAAATAATTCCAATAAATCAATTAATTAATATAAATAATTAATTATTAAAAATTGGGCTGTTACAATCCTCCCCCACTTAAAAGATTTTCGCCCTCGAAAATTACCTTAAACAAACAACTCGAGATAAGACTCCCTCATCTAACTCTCAAGCTTCCAAATCACATTCTACCCGTTGGTCCTCCACAAGCGACCTTCACCAAGAAATATCTTTACTACAAAGTTGCTTCAACTCCCGATCTTCTATCCGCATAGGTGATGCCCCCACAGTCAGGTTATCTCTCACCTATGCATCATCTACTTGGACTACATGAGACGGATCCGCGATGTATTTCATCAATTGAGATCCATGGAACATGTCATGGAGATTAGCAAGCGACGACGGCAATGCGACCCGATAGGCTACCTCTCCTATCCTCTGTAAAATTTGATAAGGACCAATAAAATGCGGCATCAACTTACGCGACTTTAATGCCCTACCAACACCAGTTGTCGGAGTAACTCGAAGAAACACATGATCTCCCTCCTGAAATTCAAGTGGTTTCCTCCTCTTGTCATGATAACTCTTCTGACGACTTTGAGAAATCTTCATCTTCTCCTGAATCATCTTAATCTTATCAGTGGTCTATTGGACTATCTCGGGTCCAACCACAAAACTCTCTCCTGACTCATACCAACATAATGGTGTCCTACACCGCCTATCATACAATGCCTCAAACGGTGCCATACCAATACTCGAATGAAACTGTTGTTGTAAGTAAATTCAATCAAAGGTAAGTAGCTATCCCAAGCTCCTCCCTTCTCCCACACACAAGCTCTCAAAAGATCCTCAAGTGACTGAATCGTCCTCTCAGTCTGACCATCGGTCTGCGGATGATAAGCAGAACGCAGACGTAACTTCGTACCTAAAGCACTTTGCAAACTCTCCCAAAATCTCAAAGTAAATCTCGGATCTCTATCTGACACAATACTAGATGGAATACCATGCAAACTAACAATCCTTTCAATGTACAACTTTTACAATCTCTCCAACGGGTAATCCATTCGCATAGGAATAAAGTGAGCAGATTTAGTCAATCTATCCACAATAATCCAAATAGCTTCAAAGTTACTCGGCGTCCTAGGTAACCCAGACACAAAATCCATAGATATGCTGTCCTATTTCCACTCAGGAATAGACAACGTTTGCATCAAGCCCGACGGTTTCTTATGCTAAATCTTTGACTTCTGACAAGTCAAACAAGAATATACAAACTCGGCAATATCCTTCTTCATACAAGGACACCAAAATACTTTCCTCAAATCTTGATACATCTTAGTAGCACCCGGATGAATACTCAACCCACTATGATGCCCTTCTTCAAGAATACTCTTCTTCAGCTCAACAATATCAGGAACACAAACTCTATCACGGCATCTCATGATACCATTTTCATCAAATCAAAAATCACCACCTTGACCTTAGTTAATCAAAGTCAACCGATCAACTAAACCCAAATCAGATTTATGTCCTTCTCGAATCTCATCAAGAACACCACTAGTAAGTTTCAACATACCAAGCTTAACTCCGTAAGAAGTCCCTCACACATCAAACTCAAATCACGAAATTGCTCAATCATTTCCAACTCCTTTACCATCATCATCGACATATGCAAAGATTTTCTACTTAATGCATCAGCTACCACATTTGCTTTACCCGGATGGTAATTCAAACCAAAATCATAATCTTTCATAAGTTCCAACCATCTCCTCTTCCTTGCATTCAATTCTTTCTACTCGAAGAGGTATTTCAAACTCTTATGATCACTATACACTTCAAATCTCGTACCAAACAAATAATGCCTCCAAAGCTTCAACACAAATACAACATCGCCCAACTCTAAGTCATGCATCGGATAATTCCTCTCATGCACTTTGAGTTTCCTTGAAGCATAAGCTACAGCTTGTTTATTTGCATAAACACACCTCCTAAACCCATCAAAGAAACATCACAATTGTTGCACCCCAAAATTTGCTCAACCTTTTCTTGCCTGATTTATGTTTCATTGCATTTCACTTGCATAGTTACATCATATACATAGTCTAATCATTTGCATATCATAGTATAGCATGCCTCCAACAAGGGATCAAGGTGTCTATCAAAAAAATAGCTTAGCAAGGTGTGTTATCCAAAAGGATAAGTTTTCTAGGCCATCAAGGAGTGATTTGAAGTCTTGAGAAGTTTGAGTGCCCACAGGTGGATTTCTCTCCTAACTTGAGGTATATTGAAGATCATCAACATGGAATTATGAATTTTAGGTGTGTATGGATCCCATGGGAGGCCTAGAGAGCCCTATTGAAGCTTAGACAAGTCATGGTATCAAGTTCAAGAACCATAGTTGAGGTGTGTACAAGTAGGGTTTCATCTGGGTAACCCTAGGTCAAGAGGAGAAAAGAAAGGGCATCAAGACCTAGCTCTAGGTCATGGAAGTCATGGGTTGATATGCTAAAGTAGGTGTATGGATAAGTCAAGATCAAGTCCAAGAGAATCAAGAGTCGTTGGAGGTGTTTGAGACAGGGTTCCTAGGGTAAAATCCCCTGTATAGCACTGGACTTCCAAGCCACACAAGCCAAAATACAAGTTTCAAATGGATTCTTGGCCAACATGAAACTTGTAGAGCTTCTCAATAGCTTTAATTTTAGTATTATAAGTCTTAAAGGAGATTTGTAGAACTCAAGTTATGGTTCTTGCAAGTTATAGGTCACTAGAGGACACTGAAATTTATCTGTGAAAGTCACTTGACTTCCAAGCAACTTTTTCCCCTCAAGTAGTTTTCAAATGGATTCTTGGCCAACATAAGAATTGTAGGGCTTGATCTTACCTTTAATTTGAGTACTAGAAGTCCTCAATAAGATTTGTGGAACTCAAGTTATGATCTTGGCAATCCAGGGGTATTTTGGGAAAGTTGAATTATAGGTCATTTTTCAACATAGGTCAAAATCTCTATCTTCCACTCCTCAAATGAAAAAATGTTCAACATGAGATGTGCTTAGAATGGTGTTTCTAGGTCAGATATAATGTCATGGTGAGTTAGATTGACTTATTTCACAAAGTGCCCCAAAATGGCCTAAAAAAAGTGAGATTTTTCAAATGATTCAAGAGAGGAAAAAATGATTTTTTGACTTGCAAGGCATAAACATGGCATATGGGTAGTCATTTTGAATGAAAATTGGATTTCAAACACATTGGCAATGTCACAATTCTGAGATGAGCCATTGTTTTATGAGTTGCTTTGGAAAATGCTTTCTTACATCATAAGTAACATTTGCAAAACACTTCTTTAGATTAGAACCAAGGCCCTAACCCTTACCAATCCATTCAAAATATCATGTGGAGAGAAATTGGATCAGAATCAAGGTATTGAAGCAAGCTAGAACTCAGCTGCCATGTGCAAGCTTCTCATGAGATTTTCAAATTCTCACATGGATCATTCCAGAGCATTCTAGATGATTCCTACATGTTCTATATAAGGATTATAACTATTCAGTTAGTTTTTTGGCCAAGAATTGGAGAGAGTTGAGAGAGAGCATTCTGATTTTGCACCTTGCATAACAGAATCGATTTCACAAATTGGGGCAATCTCAAAGCAAACTAGTGCATTCAGAAGCTTTAGCATGAATTTGTGATTGAATTTGGAGAGAATTCTGGTCAAGAACTGTGAAGAACTGAGAGATAGCATAGTGAGTTTCACCGTTGCAACTCAAAATCGGTTTTGCTGATTGGAAGTGATTCAAGGCAATTCATTGCATACAGAAGATCCACAAGGCATTGTTGATTGTATCTGGAGAAGATTGGAGTGTAATTTGAAGATTTTCTTGCTCTGTTCACTCAATTTTCACAGGTATGTAAATTTCATCTCACGGCATGATTTAGGTAGAATTGATAGGTTTTGAATGTGTAAATAGATTGTAGACATGGCTTGGGTCGTTTCTGGTAGGAAAAATTGGTGTTTAGAGACAAAATTAGGTTGGACCAGTTTTCTTGTGAGGGCCATATCTAGTTGTTCTTGGAGGTTCAAACATGTTTAGATGATGGTAATTACTCAGTGAAATGTGTAGATGATGATAGGCTGGTCAATTTTGAGCATGTTCTGAACTTGGATTCGTGTTTTGAGTTATGGTGAAATTCAATAAGATTGGACATCACCATTGGATTCAGTGAGGAAAAACGAGTTGAATGATGTACTCATGTTTAAGTTTTGATGGATATTCATGGAGATGGCATTTGGGGACGACGGTGGCGCCACCTCCGGCCACCGTCTAGTTCACTTTCCCTCCCAGATTTTAAATTGGAGAAGATGACATTATAACCCTAGGATGATATTTGACCCCTTGACTGAAGTTGGATCCCACGGCCACGAGCGCATCTCAGTTTGTGAAGGAATCTGAAACCTTAAAGCGCACCGTTTCATTTAGTTGCTATAGATGGGCTTAACATGTTAGTTGCTAGGCACACCCCTGCTAGAGGCCCAAATCAGGTTAACACAGGATTTTATTGCTATTTGACACAAGGCTTTACCAATTTCCATTGCATTTTCTATTATTTTCTGAATTTCGCTTGGGCCTCACTAACACATTGCTATATGCACCCCTCATCTGGGCCCAGTCTGGAAAGTAACTGCACCCAATTGCTATTCATCACGCCAGTTTGTTTTTTTTAGTTGATTTTCTTTTATTTTCATGTTTTACATATGATTAGAGATTAATTCATAATAAATTGAAAAATGATCATTTTAGGATGAGATGTTTTCCCTAGTTTCCTTAAGGTCTCTAGAATTTTATAGGATTAAAAAATATTAATTTCATGCATTTTATATTTTCCGGCATATTTTACAATTTTAATGCTTTTATTTTACATTTGTTTGATACTTCATTTTTCTGAATTTAGTATGAGAGTTTGGTGAGGAATTTTGAAGTGATTCTTGTGAGGTTGATTAGATTAGGGAAGCATGTACCCTTAGGAATTTTGTCATATTTTTGTGACTAAAATTTAGGTTAGTTTGAGAGGTGAATAGGAGAGGTGTTAGAATTAGGGTTTTAACACAACTAGTTGTAGTTTAGGGCATAGTTTGGGGACTTAGGGTTTGATTTAGCCCTTGGGATTTATATGGGGTATTGGGTATAGGGTTAGGATCCCTTAGAAATTTACCTAGAATTTTATGTTGAGTTTTGGCATTTTATTTGATTTTTGCAATTGGTGTGATGTTTGTAGGTTTTTCCCTTGAATATTTGGTTTGTTTATTTTGTGTGGCGCTATTTTGGGTGTGCTTTTGGCTTGGGCTTTGCTTGGATGATTTGAAGATCAAATGAAGTTGCTTTGGATGGCTTGAAGAAGCTTGGAGTTGAAGATTTCTTCTCTGTTGGATTGCTTGCCAGGAGCTTAGGGATTAGGGCATATAGGAAGAGCAGTAGATTAGTCTTATTTCTTCTTTCAAACATAGAGAGCTTTTTGTGCCTCTATCCATTCCTGTGACACAAATTCCTTTTAAAGTATTCACATCCCTCCTTTGGAGGGATAAGTGACATACTTTAGAAGTAGAACTTTGAGGATACCTGTCTCTCATAACATTAAGTGCTTATGGGCTTCCTTTGGTTGTCACTAAGCTTCTTAACATTTCAACTTAATCTGGTAATTGATTCTCTCTTGAAGATGAAGCTTGAAGATGCTAAAGATGACTTTCATGAGGATTGCTTGAAGATGGAGTTGTTACTGTTAGTTTTGCTGTCAGAAGCTTGCTGGAGTATTGAAGCTAGGGTTTACTGGTGCTTTTGAGCTGGGATTTTCTATAGCTGTGGAGCTTGACTGTTTAGGTTCGAGGAGCCTTATTTGAAGTGTGATTTATCTTCCTTGGAGGTTGGATATTGAAGATTATTGAAGTTTGAAGATGAAAGTTGTTGCTGTCAACTTCTAGCTGTTGCTGTCAGAGTTGTGGTTTGCTGTAGGAGTTTGGTGCTGCTGTTTGGGCTGCCTCCTCTGCTTTGGGTTTTGTTTTCTGTATTGTTTGTCGGCTTGTTCAGCTTGCCCCATAGGTTTGAAGTGAATGTTGATTCACTTTGCCTGTTGTTTTCCCAGGTTCGAGGTTGAGTGGGACTCCCTTGCCTCACTTGTGTTGCTGCATTGCATGCATTTTACTGTATTTGCTTGCTTTCTTTTCTGTTTATCCCCTAGGATCTCTGATTTCCTCTGTGCAGGAGGGAATTATGACAGACATTAGGATTCTTATCCATGCATGACAACATTAGGTTAGTTTTTATTCCCTTTTCAACCCTAGGCTTTTTAGAGCTTCTTTCTCTTCTTATCTCAAAACAACTCAAAAACACAGTAATAAGGTTAATCGATGTCGTACGTTACGGGCCTTAAGCTATTTGAGAAAGGGTTGCTGGAGAGCTTCTTTCCAGTAGTCTGGCTGCTTAGTGTGGTACCCTTTGGGTGACACGCGACGTAGTCACTCTCGAATCATAGTCTCTAGTGCGTCAGAGATCACAAACAAATAAAAACACTTCTTTCGTAAAAGATTCAAAACAAACATCAAGGTGTCATTTTTGTCCGCTTGGACTCTTAATCAAGAAAACCCTTTCTCAGAAAGGTGAAAAACAGTCAGACAGGCTTGTGTCTTCCGTAGCCCGAACTAAGTTTGCTCTGATCTTTCATGTTGTATGAAAGTACGTAGGCATAGGATGCCGTATCCTAGCGAGCAACCTTCCCCTCCTTTTCCGTAGGTAGGCGAACTACGTTGACTCTGATTTCTCGTTCCAGACGGGAATACGTAGGCATAAAGTGCGATAATTTGCCGAGTCATTTTCATTTTCTTTTCTTTTTAACCCAGACCTGTAGAGTTGGTAGAATAACAATCCGTACTAGAAAACAAGCGTGGATCCCGTCGAGTACGACGGACGTGAGGGGTGCTAATATCTTCCCCTTGCGTAATCGACTCCCAAATCCAGGATTTGGTTGCAATGACCATTCCTTTCCCGTTTTGCGTTAGGTTTACTCTGAGCGTTTCCTTTCCCTCCGTTGGGATAAATAACGCACGGTGGCGACTCTACTGTCATAGCCTGCGCCGATTTTCGCAGTAGCGATAGCTGGCGACTCTGCTGGTGACTCCAACAATTCCCTACGCGAGTCAGTCCTAGCGCTTGTTTTCCCGTCGTGGGTTTTGTATGGATTTACATTTCTTTCTTTACTTTCCGCAGTTTATTGTCAGCTTTATATTGTTATTCCTGTGGTGTGGATGGGGTGATCTATTGAGAGATAAGCCGGACCTGGGCTTGAGTGCACCTAGAATTAGTTGTGGAAAGTAGTGGGCGCGTGCATGCTTTGTGTGTACTAGTGTCCCGCAAAATCCACGCTCGGACGAGGTTCTTCTGGTTGACTTCTTTTTTAACCCTTTGGATTGAGGGGGTGGTTGGTTAGTTGGATTGTCGACTCCGGGGACCGATCATTTAGAAGTTGGCTAAGTGAGGCCTCTTCAGGACATGATGACGCCACACCTTCTGGGTATCGTATCATCAGTCTTGAAAGTCTGTGACGCCGACGACCGCATAGGATGCCGTACCTTGTGTCAATTGATAGGACACCTACCTGTGAGAGGGATTGGGGCATGCAGGAAACTTGACCTCCAGATTACCCGGTTTTCTTGATATTGGATCAGTATGTGTGGTTATTTGGGGTTCTTCGCCAGAGCATTGTTTTGGGTCTGTTGAGACCAGGTTGGAGCTTTGTTATGGGTCTGTGGAGACCAGGTTTGAGCAGTATTGCGGGTCTTTTGAGGCAGATATGGTGGATGGATCTCTTCAGCGATATATCACTTGATCCCTGTTGCATGTTGCATATTGCATTGTTGCATACCCATTTTGCATATCATTAACATGTGTCTGTGCTGCAGGTGCATTTTGTACCCTTTAATTCTAGTTGCCTGGATTTCTGTCTGCTATTATGGATACTTTGAAGAAGACTATGGCTTACAAGTTGCCTACTCCAGATGTTACTTCTTTGCTTGGTTTGATATCTCTAGCTGATGAGGATGTGAAGAGAAGCTTCAGGAAGAGTTATGGGAAATTACTTAGGTTGGTTTATAAACCATCCATGTACGAGCGTAGCGGATTGTACACGCTAATGCAGTTTTATGATCCCCCGCTGAGGTGTTTGACTTTCCCTGATTTCATTCTAGCTCCGACCATGGAGGAATATACTGAGATCTTGGAGCTGACTATTCAAAACAGGGTACCTTTCATTCATATGGATGCTGAGCCCAAATTGGAGGTTTTGGTTGTTGCCTTGCATTTAGACTCCTCAGAGTTGTTGTTAACCTCGTGGAATGGAGTGTCTGGTTTTTCTCTCAACTTCTTGGTTGGGAAAGCACAAGAGTATGCCAAGAGTGGATGTTGGACTGTGTTTAATTCTATTCTTGCTCTGTGTATCTATGGCATTGTACTGTTCCCGAACCTGTCTGACTTCGTTGATCTGGATGCGTTCTATATATTTGCTTCAGGCAATCCTGTGCCTACTTTGATTGGAGATTTCTATCACTCACTGCATTATAAGAACGAGAACAGGAGGGGCAAGAACGTCTCTTGTTGTGTGCCTCTGCTGTATATGTGGTTTGAGAGTCATCTACCCAAGAAGGGTATCTTCGCTGAGCCTGCAGCTACGGTGGATTGGTCTGAGCATCTGATGGGACTTTCTTCGGAAGACGTTGTCTGGTTTGATAAAGATTTACTGGGATCTGTGATTATCTACAGCTGCGCCGGATATCCTAACGTTCCTCTGATTGGGAGGAAAGGGTGCATTAACTACAATCCTTCATTGTTGATCAGGCAATTCGGGTATGCTTTGAAAAACCCACCAAAAGAGGAGGAAGTACGGGAATCCCTGTACTTCACAGGTGATTTGAAGGGAGAACTACTGTCCAATCTTCAGCATGCTTGGAATAATGTCCACAAGAGAGGTAAGGCGTTGTTGGGCATGAATGATTGTCAAGCCTATGCTCCGTACAAGGTTTGGATCCAAGATAGGGCAAGGCAGGCGCTGATGCCGTTTCCTGCAGTATTACCTCCTGCTCCCCTCGTGATTGAAGAGCCAACTATTGTGTCTATTGAGAGATACAAGCAGGTTGTGAAGGAGAAAGAAGAGCTGATGAAAGCCAACGAGAAGTTGGAAGAAGAGCTAGTGCAACTCAGGAGCGAAAGGAATGAAGCTGTATATTCCTTCGAGCAGCAAACGAAGCTGGTGAATCACTTAGGCACAGAACTGACTAAACAACGAAAGAAGCGTGAACATTTGGGGATAGATTTCAAGAGCTCTCATGATATGCTGGAGTCTAAGAAGAAAGCACTTGATATAGCCTACCGGGAGATCTTTGTATTCAATAAAACCTGGAATGCCACGCTGACCGGCAATAAGGAAAGAGAAGACAAACTAAAGCTGCAGATCTCTGAGCTGGAAGGTCAGTTGAAAGCTAGCCAGAAGAGGTTGGAAGAAGAGGTTATGCGGAGGTATGATGTACAGAATGCCTTGAACAAAGTTATCAAGCGCAAGAAAGAGTCTGCGTCCCAGAAGCTGAAGCTAGAAGATTGCTTTGGAGAAGGTGTTTGGGAGGAATCCATTGGTGATCTCCAGCATGTTATCAGGCAAAGAGACTCGCTCGTTGAAGGGTTGCTTTCTCAGCAGAATCATCCCATGACTAAGAGATTGTTAGAGGAGTACCAGGCATATGGTCGCACTTGATTATCTTATGTATTGATGTGTATGCTTTATTTGCATTATGCTGGCCATCACCAAGATTGTTGGTTGAGGTCATGCCTTCCCATTGTACACTCAATAATATTGTATTCCTGACTCGATGGGCTTTTCCGCAATATATGAGATGTTTTCCATGATTGGATTTCGAGCTTCTTATTACTATCACTGTCACTGCACTGGCACTTTGGCACTAGAATCGGGGGTCGATCTCCCTAACGCACAGACACATATTGCATCTGTATATTCATTTTTGCATCGCCAGTTATTTGTTGAATTTGTATCTCATTTCCTGCATTCTTACAGGTTTTTCAGGATTGACGACCAAAGAATCCACCGTTACTCAACCAGAAACAACTGTAAGAAGGCAATGGATCAAGTTCAAGTCGAGATGCAGGAAATCCGTGAGAAGCTGACTTTGTTCATGCAAGCTATGGAGAGCATGGCCAAGGGCCAGGAGAATATTCAGACCTTGGCGCAGCCGCTGCTGGCGCAGGCAAACGGAAATGGCAACACTGACCATATTTCTGTTGAAACTCCTCGCCAGGAGGATGAGATACCGGCAGTTGTTACTCCACCTGTTGTGACTGTCGATGGAAACACTGGTACTGGTGCAGGTGCTGGCGCTGGTAACAGCAATACTGGGAATGGTGGTGATGGGCATGTTGTTAACAACAAAGGCAACACTGTGGATGCTGATCAAGGATTCATTGACAATGTTGGCTTTGGAAACAATGGGTATGGCAACGTCAATCAGGACGGGAACTTCGAGTTCAACAATCAAGGCTTTGGTAATGATGATTACGGCAACAATCAGGGGTACGGCTACGGTAATGGTGGATTCGGTAATGTGAATGGGAACGGGGTTGGAGCACTTCCTTTCAACAATGGCTTTGGACCTGCTAGGGTCAATCTGGGGTTCGGCAACCGAGGACAGGGTCCTGTGTTCAATCATCAAGGATTTGGCCGTAACATGGGTTACAATGGGTATGGCAATGACTGGAATATGGATCAACAGGATGACGCTTTTTCAGGAAGGGGTATGGGACCTGAAGGCCCTATTGACCCGGTTCAGAGGATCAAAATGCTAGAAAAGCAGATGAAAGGTGTGGTTGATCAGAATTCCGCTGGGTTAGATATGACTACTATGGGGTTGGTACCAGGGCTGAGGGTGCCGTTGAAATTCAAGGCTCCAACATTTGACAAATACAAAGGGGATACCTGCCCAAAGGTCCATGTACGTTCTTATTATAGAAGGATGTCCGCGTATTCCAATGATGAAAGGATGCTCATGCATTTCTTTAAAGATAGCTTATCGGGACCATCGTTGGAATGGTATATGGGGCTGGAGCCCATGCAGATTAAAACCTGGAAGCAGTTGGCTGATGCTTTCGTGACGCATTACAAATATAATAGCGATCTGGCGCCAAACAGGGTCCAATTGTAGGGTTTGTCACAGAAAAACGGTGAAAGTTTTAAAGAGTATGCGCAAAGGTGGCGCGATATGGCAGCGAGGGTGCATCCTCCTTTAATTGAAAGGGAGATGAACGACATGTTCATTGGGACATTTACGGGGATGTTCTACGAAAAATTGTTTAGTGTGTCGTTGGGCAGTTTCTCAGATTTGATTCTTATGGGGGAGAAGATTGAGAACGGGATTAAAGTTGGAAGATTCCAAACAGGTGAGTCTACATCAGCAGGAGGTACAAGAAAAGCATTCAGTGGTAGACGACAGGGTGATACTAGCGCCGTGTTTGGCGGCAGGGGCAGGGGCAGAGGAAGGAATCAGTATGTTCAGCCTCAACAGATAGCTAGTGTTACTATCCCGCTTCCGCCACAGAGGCAGCCACAACAGCAACAACAACCACCGCAGCAGCAAGGGTAAAATCCCGGTCAGAGAAGGGTACAGAATATGAGGCCGAAAAGAGTGTTCGACGCACCTCCTTCCACGTATGCAGAACTCCTTCAGACCCTGCTAGGGTTGAACTTGGTTGAAAAGAGGACTTTGGCACCGCCTACAGGGTCAGTACTTCCTTATGGATATGATGCTAATAAGCAGTGCGAATTCCATTCTGGGGTGCCTGGGCATGATGTAGAAGCTTGTCAGGCATTTAAACACAAAGTTCAGGACTTGTTGGACAGTAAAGCCATCAACTTTGGCCAAGTGGGGCCAAATATTATACAACATCCTATGCCCAATCATGGGGCAAATGCCATCTTAACAGAAGAAAATTTGAACTTGGTGTTGGATGTTAATGAGTTGAAGACACCATTGAGCGAAGTGAAAAGCAAGTTACTCAAAGGGGGAGTATTTCCGGGTTGTGATGAATATTGTTTAGAGTGTTGGACCCAGCCAGAGGGTTGTAATGATTTGAAATGGGGCATTCAGGCCATGATCAACAAAGGGACCTTATAATTTGATCGAATTGCGGTTGAGAAGCCTGTGGAGGTAGTATGTGATAAGCAGAATGATATTGCAACAGTGACGATCCCGAGGAAGACTATAACGATAGTGGCGCCCGCCAAGCGGCCAACTATTACGATTACCAAAGCAGGGCCTGTTCCCTTTGAAAGTACGAAAGTTGTCCCGTGGACATACGGGTTAGAAGCATATTGCAACGGCGAGAAGATTGTGATGAATAGCCAGCCAGCGGGAGCTGTTGATATGTTGTTGGTACGGGGGGCATGACCCGTAGCGGGAGGATATTTACATCACTTGAAGTAGAAGCAGAGAGGTTGGCCAAGGGTAAAGCTAAAGTAAGTGAAAGCGGACCCTCTCAGTCGAAAGAAAAGGATATGTCGCTCAAGGACGTGGAGGAGTTCATGAGACTGATTCGCAAGAGCGACTACAAAATTGTTGAACACCTACACCAGACGCCGTCGAAGATTTCTATCTTGTCGTTGTTGTTATGTTCCTAGGCCCACCGGAACGCCTTGCTGAAAATACTGGATACGTCATTCGTACCCCAAGAAGTTTCTGTAAATCAGTTAGAGGGGGTAATGGCACATGTCAATGCTGGACACAGTCTGGGTTTCACAGACTTTGACCTAACACCCAAGGGTCGGGAGCACAACATGGCCTTGCATATATCGGTGGAGTGCCGGGGCACCGTAATGTCGCATGTATTGGTGGATATTGGATCATCGTTGAACGTATTGCCAAAGAAAGCCATGATGAAGTTGGACATACGGGGAGTTATTTGCACGCCCAGCGATTTGGTTGTGAGGGCGTTTGACGGGACGAAAAAGTCAGTGTTTGGGTCAATAACATTACCGCTTCAGGTGGGGCCGGAGATTTTTGATACTGAATTCTACATCATGGACATCCATCCAGCTTATAGTTGCCTTCTTGGGCGCCCATGGATCCATGCCGTAGGGGCCGTAACATCCACATTACATCAGAAGTTGAAGTATATGGTAGGTGATAGTGTTGTTACCGTTTGCGGAGAGGAGGATATTCTGGTCAGTCACCTGTCCTCGTTCAGATATGTGGAGGTCGACGGAGAAATACACGAGACACCTTGTCAAGCCTTCGAGGGGTTGCGGATTAAAGACAAAGCACAGGGTTCCGGCAAAATATCAGATGTGGCAGTGTCATCCTACAAAGAGGCTCAGGATTTAGTGCAGACTGGTGAGACTAAAGGCTGAGGGCAGGTGCTGGAGATTCCCGTGAAGAATGACAAGTTTGGGCTAGGGTATCGACCGACATCGTCAGCGTCATCTTCAGAAGCGCCCAGGTTCAAGGGACCAGTCACGATTGCGCCAAGCGGGGTGAGCTTCGAGACTATCAACGCTATTTCCGATGCTGAGGACGGGGATAGCGACTGCGATATGGACGCATGGATCAAGCCAAGCGTGCCAGGACAAAGTCTCTGCAACTGGTCCATCCGGGAAACTGTCTCAGTGACTTTTAAACAGTAATGATTTATTTTATCAATTGTTGAACAATCCTATGTCCTACCCAGGGCATAGTGATTTTACATTAGGGCTACTTGATTATGTGTATTGCACTGTTTTAATCATGAAATAAAGGCATTTTTTCATATTCAAATATTGTGATCCCTGTTTTTCTTGTTTTTACTTTAACAATAAATGGCAACGTGGTTATTTGCTTTGTTGGCGTGTTGAAGCGTTTAACCATTTCCTTTGCAGGACTAATATTTCAGATGACATCTCATACGAACCGCATATGACTCGTTTCGACTTCGAGCACCCGGTATTCCAAGCAGAGGAAGAGATTGTTGAGGATAGCGACCTGCCAGAGGAGCTGACTCGTTTGTTGAAACAGGAAGAGAGAGTCATTCTGCCTCATCAGGAGGAAATTGAGATTATCAACTTGGGGTCGGAAGAAGTTGTGAGAAATATCCGTATAGGGGCTGCGCTGCAGAGCGACATCAAGCAAAGGCTGATTGAGATACTGCGAGAGTATGGTGATGTATTTGCTTGGTCGTACGAGGATATGCCTGGGTTGGATACGGACATGGTTGTGCACCGTCTGCCATTGCGAGAGGAATGTCCGCCTGTTAAACAGAAACTCAGGAGAACCAGACCGGACATGGCTGTAAAAATCAAGGAGGAAGTTCAAAAACAGTGGGATGCTGGTTTCCTAGCTGTTACAACCTATCCGTCATGGGTCGCTAATATAGTACCAGTGCCGAAGAAAGACGGTAAAGTGTGAATGTGTGTATACTACTGTGATTTGAATAGGGCGAGCCCGAAAGATGACTTTCCACTTCCTCACATTGATGTGCTGGTCGATAACACTGCTCAGTTCTCCGTGTTCTCCTTCATGGATGGCTTCTCGGGCTATAATCAGATCAAAATGGTGCCAGAAGACATGGAGAAGACTACCTTCATTACTCCCTAGGGAACATTTTGCTACAAAGTGATGCCCTTCGGACTGAAGAACGCTGGGGCAACATATCAACGTGCTATGACGACTCTCTTTCATGACATGATACATAAAGAGATCGAGGTTTATGTTGATGATATGATTGCCAAATCCCAGACAGAGGAGGAGCATTTGGTTAATCTGCTGAAACTGTTCAAAAGACTTAGGAAGTTCAGGTTGAGACTGAACCCTAACAAGTGCACCTTCGGGGTGAGATCGGGTAAGCTGCTGGGGTTTATCGTGAGCGAAAAAGGTATAGAGGTTGATCCTGCAAAAATAAAAGCAATATAAGAAATGCCGACGCCTAAAACAGAAAAAGAAGTGCGTGGATTTTTAGGGAGGTTGAACTACATCGCTCGGTTCATATCTCACCTAACTGCGACATGCGAGTCGTTATTAAAGTTGTTGAAAAAGGATCAGGCTTTGACCTGGAATGAAAATTATCAAAAGGCGTTCGACAAGATAAAAGAATACTTGCAGGAACCTCCTGTTTTGCTACCCCCAGTGGCCGAGAGACCTTTGATTATGTATCTGACGGTTCTTGAGGAAAGTATGGGTTGTGTTCTCGGTCAACACGACGAGACCGGACGTAAAGAGCATGCGATCTACTATTTAAGTAAGAAGTTCATAGACTGTGAGTCCAGATACTCAATGCTTGAGAAAACGTGTTGCGCGCTAGCCTGGGCCGCCAAACGTTTGAGGCAATACATGCTGAATCATACAACCCTGCTAATTTCAAAGATGGATCCAATCAAATACATGTTTGAAAAGCAAGCACTCTCCGGAAGAATTGCCCGATGGCAGATGGTGTTAACAGAATACGATATCTAATATGTCTCGTAAAAGGCTATTAAAGGTAGCGTTCTGTCAGAGTATCTTGCGGAGCAGCCGATTGAGGACTACCAATCGATGAGGTTTGATTTTCCTGACGAGGATATCATGTACCTGAAGGTGAAAGATTGTGAAGAGCCGTTGCCGGAGGAAGGACCAGAGTTGGGTTTCAAATGGCAGTTGATATTTGACAGAGCTGTAAATTCCTATGGTAGCGGAATAGGTGCAATTATTACCACTCCTCAGGGGTCGCACATTCCCTTTACTGCCCGATTGACCTTTCCCGTTACCAATAATGAGGCTGAGTATGAGGCTTGCATCATGGGTCTGGAAGAAGCTATTGATTTGCGAATCAAACATCTGGATGTGTACGGAGACTCAGCTCTAGTGGTGAATCAGATTAAAGGAGAATGGGAGACATGTCAGCCCAATTTGATACCATATATGAATTATGCAAGGAGATTGTTGCCTTTCTTTGACAAGGTGGAATTGCATCATGTGCCACGAGCAGAAAATCAAATGGCTGACGCCCTGGCGACATTGTCTTCAATGTATAAAGTTAACTTCTGGAACGAGGCTCCCCGGATTGTTATCTCTCGGATCGATAGGCCCACATTCATATTTGCCATTGATGAGGCTCCCGATGGTCAACCCTGGTACTTTGACATCCAAAATTTCCTGAAGAACAAGGAGTATCCGGCTGGGGCATCCAGTCGAGATCAGAAGACTCTCAGGAGATTGGCTGGCAATTTCTATTTGAACCCGGACGGTGTCCTATACAAAAGAAACCACGACTTGGTGTTGCTACGTTATGTACATGAGAAAGAGGCGAAGTTGCTCATGGAAGAGATACATGAGGGTACATTTGGTACACATGCTGGTGGGCATGCTATGACGAGAAAACTGCTGCGGGCAGGTTATTACTGGCTAACTATGGAAACAGACTGTTTCAAGTTTGCAAAGAGGTGTCATAAATGCCAGATTTATGCGGACAAAATCCATGTGCCTCCAAGTCCTCTGAATGTGATGTCATCACTGTGGCCTTTCTCAATGTGGGAATTGATATGATTGGCAAGATTGAGCCTACGGCATCCAATGGACACCGGTTCATCTTGGTGGCAATTGATTACTTCACCAAATGGGTGGAGGCAGCATCATATGCCAATGTCACCAAACAAGTGGTCGCCAGATTTATCAAACGAGATATTATCTGCAGATATGGAATCCCTGAGCGGATCATCACCGACAACGGTTCGAATTTGAATAAAAAAATGATGAAAGAGTTGTGCCAGAATTTTAAGATTGAACATCACAACTCTTCTCCTTACCGGCCCAAGGTGAATGGCGCTGTTGAAGCGGCCAATAAGAACATAAAGAAGATTGTCCAGAAGATGGTTGTGACATATAAGGACTGGCACGAGATGCTACCTTTCACTTTGCACGGTTATCGTACGACGGTACGCACATCGACCGGGGCAACCCCTTTCTCATTGGTATACGGCATGGAGGCAGTGTTACCGTTAGAGGTCGAAATTCCTTCCCTGAGGGTTTTACGTGATGTCCAACTCGACGAGGCAGAATGGGTTAAAGATAGACTGAATCAGCTCAGCTTAATGGACGAGAAGAGGCTGGTTTCTTTAGCATACAGGCGGTTATACCAGAGCCGGATGAAGAAAGCTTATGACAAGAAGGTGTGCCCTCGAAGCTTTCAGACGGGCGATCTTGTTTTGAAAAAGATTCTCCCACCATAAATAGATCACAGGGGCAAGTGGACTCCTAATTACGAAGGTCCCTACGTTGTCAGAAAAGTCTTCTCTGGAGGAGCCTTGCTACTATCCACCATGGATGGTGAAGACTTTACGTCTCCTGTGAATTCGGACGCAGTTAAAAAATACTTTGCTTGAAAGTGACCCGCTGGACAGTAAAAAGAGAGTCCAGGCAAAAAGGGGGCATCCCGGCGAACCATAAAAAAGGAATAAAAGGTTCGGGCAAAAATTAGGGATAAAATTGAAAAAATGTACACCCGCGAAGTCGAAAACCTGAAAAGGGCGACTTCGGCAAAAAAGGGTATCCCGGTGAATTGAAAACCCGCAAAGGGCGATTCACGCAAAAGTTAGGGATTGAAAAAGCAAATGACTGCGGTCCGTATTTGATACAGCATTGCTCAGTGGTTTGGGAGTACCTGAGGGGCCGTCTATCCGAAAAAAATCTTTTCCGAAGATCGCGTACTAGGAAAGCGCAGAGTCAGGCGAGTCATAGGAGGATCAGCTCATGGTGTTTGTCTGTACCACGTCGCCGACATGTATACAAATATTGTTTTGTATTTTTATTTTTGCTTCTTGTGCATATATGTATGTGTGTGTGTGTAACTTCCTCTTTTCAGGAGTTGCATCCAGTGTACAAAACTCTGCCTATTCAGAGGCCCGTTATCAATAAAATATGTTATTCAGTACTTGATGCTTGTTCTTTACTATTTTTTTTGTGGAAGACGCCGATGTTTTGATAAACTTGCACTTGCATAATCTTGTTGGCCCTTGCCAATAATTTCTAAAACTTTGAATTGACTGAAGTAATGTCGCGGATGCTAACCCGGATAGATCCTGTTGTATAGGCTTGTTTTGTCTCGTTTGTGTTTTGCAGGGTTCTTACCTTTGGAGCAAACAGTCAGGGATTGTATTCCCCAGCCAAATCACTGGACGATAAAGCCTGATTCTAGTTGACATCATTCCTTAGCTAGTCGTAGCTTATCCCCGAGATTTGAAATGACGTTTATCCCTTCCCGAAGGAGGGAATCATTTTACCCAGAAGAGTATCCTCGGGGAAGTTGTTCACAGGATATCCCCAGCAAGTCAAAATCCATGTTCCCTGTAGGGGTTGCGCTCCTTAGCGAATCGAAGGTGTGCGCGTTCAATCTCCAGCATGGGAGATGCCCGCAATAGTTAACCAGGTTGTTGGTTCGAAAGGTTTATATCCGTAGAAGATGGTTTTCTTTCTCCTCACAGGTTGTCATGCCTTTGTCAGGATGATTATCCCCAGCGGAGTGTTAGCTCCGAGTTTGTAAACTGTACCCAGACAATTGTCTCCCAGGAGGGTCGCTTCTTCCCCAGCTGAGTTAATCCTCCCAGCATGTGTTGTTCTTTCCTCCCAGCGGAAATTGATGTTTAATCTCTCCTCGGCAGAGTTGGTTGTGTTTCCGGCATCTATTTTGCCAGAATACTTTGTGATACCTGTTCATCCCCAATAGGGTGGTATTTGTCCTCAACGGCCGTGTTGAAGCAAGCTTGTCAGAGCCTCCCCCAGCAGCCTGAACCTGCATTTGCATTTGCATGTATTATCATGTTTGGATCTACCCAAAAACGCATAGCATTTCCATGCCGTATGGAGCATTACGCCATTGCCAAACATACGCATTTTGAAACATAAATCAGGTTGGTTAACCTTTTTCGCTTTCAGGTGTGTTCCTCAGTAGGAGTATGGAGTTACAGCTCCGATCTATTACCAGAAGATCGAGGTCTCGCCGTGAGACATGTGATGATACAGTTCTTGTTATTATTCCCCATAGAGTTACTGGCTGAAGTTTCTCTTATCCGACCAGCGGAGTGTTTTTCTTCAGGTTTGCTGTCGCGGTAGCATTACAGGGTTTCATAAATCAAAATTTCAGAAGCGGTCACTTGTTGTCGAAACGGGTGTTGAGCAGTTATTTTCAGAATATCCCCAGTGGAGTTAGCTACTACCAAGAATAGGCAAGGAAGCTATATCCAAGATGACTTTTCCCGTAGGAAGCAGGCAGATGAACTTTCCTGTGTTTAGGCAGATGACTTTTCCCGTAGGAAGCAGGCGGATGAACTTTCCTGTGTTCAGGCAGATGACTTTTCCCGTAGGAAGCGGGCGGATGAACTTTCATGTGTTCAGGCAGATGATTTTTCCCGTAGGAAGCAGGCAGATGAACTTTCATGTGTTTAGGCAGATGATTTTCCCGTAGGAAGCAGGCGGATGAACTTTCCTGTAAGAATTAGGCAGATGATTTTCCCGTAGGAAGAAGGCGGATGAAGTTTCCTGTGTTTAGACAGATGATTTTCCCGTATGGATAGACGGATGGAGTTTCCTATGATTAGACAGAAATGTTTCCCCAGCGAAGTCGCCGGGATTTTTCCGTGTTGACGGAATGTAGCGTCCTAACATGGACAAAGTTCTATTCATGTGTTGTTGAGATTTCTTCGGGTTGACGAAATGTGAGTCCTGACGTGGACAGATTGGTGTTTATTCGTGATTTAACGAAATTTGGGTCCAGATGTGGGCAAGGTTATTCCTGTGACGATGGAATCTCTATTCGTGTTGACGAATTTGTTTCTCTCCCTGTGTTGACAAGGTTAGTCCAGTTGTGGACGGAGGTGTTCAGTACCTGTGGCGTTACACAGGTGGTTGATGTTGAAATCAGAGTTATTATCAGACGTTGGATCAGTTGTTGCCGTAACGACCAGATTCAATTGGCGGATGTCGTTCCCCAAGCAGTGCAGTTTATTTCTGCGGTTGGCAAATTTCCGGGTTTCTTGGTATTCAACCATCTCGTACCTAGATTGTTTGAAGGTCGTTCGCTCTTCACCCAGTCGGGTCCAAGCCGTTTGAATAGGGGCAGCTGTTGCACCCCAAAATTTGCTCAACCTTTTCTTGCCTGATTTATGTTTCATTGCATTTCACTTGCATAGTTACATCATATACACAGTCTAATCATTTGCATATCATAGCATAGCATGCCTCCAACAAGGGATCAAGGTGTCTATCAAAAGAAGAGCTTAGAAAGGTGTGTTATCCAAAAGGAGAAGTTTTCCAGGCCATCAAGGAGTGATTTGAAGTCTTGAGAAGTTTGAGTGCCCACAGGTGGATTTCTCTCCTAACTTGAGGTGTATTGAAGATCATCAACATGGAATTATGAATTTGAGGTGTGTATGGATCCCATGGGAGTCCTAGAGAGCCCTATTGAAGCTTAGACAAGTCATGGTATCAAGTTCAAGAACCATAGTTGAGGTGTGTACAAGTAGGGTTTCATCTGGGTAACCCTAGGTCAAGAGGAGCAAAGAAAGGGCATCAAGACCTAGCTCTAGGTCATGGAAGTCATGGGTTGATATGTTAAAGCATGTGTATGAATAATTCAAGATCAAGTCCAAGAGAATCAAGAGTGGTTGGAGGTGTTTGAGACAGGGTTCCTAGGGTAAAATCCCCTGTATAGCACTGGATTTCCAAGCCACATAAGTCAAAATACAAGTTTCAAATGGATTATTGGCCAACATGAAACTTGTAGAGCTTCTCAATAGCTTTAATATGAGTATTAGAAGTCTTCAAGGAGATTTGTATAACTCAAGTTATGGTTCTTGCAAGTTATAGGTCACCAGAGGACACTGAAATTTATCTGTGAAAGTCACTTGACTTCCAAGCAACTTTTTCCCCTCAAGTAGTTTTCAAATGGATTCTTGGACAAAATAAGAATTGTAGGGCTTGATCTTACCTTTAATTTTAGTACTAGAAGTCCTCAAGAAGATTTGTGCAACTCAAGTTATGATCTTGGCAATCCAGGGGTATTTTGGGAAAGTTGAATTATAGGTGATTTTTCAACATAGGTCAAAATCTCTATCTTCCACTCCTCAAATGAAAAAATGTTCAACATGAGATGTGCTTAGAATGGTGTTTCTAGGTCAGATATAAAGTCATGGTGAGTTGGATTGGCTTATTTCACAAAGTGCCCCAAAATGGCCTAAAAAAAGTGAGATTTTTCAAATGATTCAAGAGAGGAAAAAATGATTTTTTGACTTGCAAGGCATAAACATGGCATATGGGTAGTCATTTTGAATGGAAATTGGATTTCAAACACATTGGCAATGTCATAATTTTGAGATGAGCCGTTGTTTTATGAGTTTCTTTGGAAAATGCTTTCTTACATCATAAGTAACATTTGCAAAACACTTCTTTAGATTAGAACCAAGGCCCTAACCCTTACCAATCCATTCAAAATATCATGTGGAGAGAAATTGGATCAGAATCAAGGTGTTGAAGTAAGCTAGAACTCAGCTGCCATGTGCAAGCTTCTCATGAGATTTCATGGTGCATGAGATTTTCAAATTCTCACATGGATCATTCCAGAGCATTCTAGATGATTCCTACATGTTCTATATAAGGATTATAACTATTCAGTTAGTTTTTTGGACAAGAATTGGAGAGAGTTGAGAGAGAGCATTCTGATTTTGCACCTTGCATAACAGAATCGATTTCACAAATTGGGGCAATCTCAAAGCAAACTAGTGCATTCAGAAGCTTTAGCATGAATTTGTGATTGAATTTGGAGAGAATTCTGGTCAAGACCTGTGAAGAACTGAGAGATAGCATAGTGAGTTTCACCTTTGCAACTCAAAATTGGTTTTGCTGATTGGAAGTGATTCAAGGCAATTCATTGCATACAGAAGATCCACAAGGCATTGTTGATTGTATCTGGAGAAGATTTGAGTGTAATTTGAAGATTTTCTTGCTCTGTTCACTCAATTTTCACAGGTATGTAAATTTCATCTCATGGCATGATTTAGGTAGAATTGATAGGTTTTGAATGTGTAAATAGATTGTAGACATGGCTTGGGTCGTTTCTGGTAGGAAAAATTGTTGTTTAGAGACAAAATTAGGTTGGACCAGTTTTCTTGTGAGGGCCATATCTAGTTGTTCTTGGAGGTTCAAACATGTTTAGATGATGGTAATTACTCAGTGAAGTGTGTAGATGATGATAGGCTGGTCAATTTTGAGATTTGGTGATGTTTGAATTTTGAGCATGTTCTGAACTTGGATTCGTGTTTTGAGTTATGATGAGATTTAATAAGATTGGACATCACCATTGGATTCAGTGAGGAAAAACGAGTTGAATGATGTACTCATGTTTAAGTTTTGATGGATATTCATGGATATGGCATTTGGGGACGACGGTAGCACAACCTCCGGCCACCGTCTGGTTCACTTTCCCTCCCAGATTTTAAATTGGAGAAGATGACATTATAACCCTAGGATGATGTTTGACCCCTTGACTGAAGTTGGATCCCACGGCCACGAGCGCATCTCATTTTGTGAAGGAATCTGAAACCTCAAAGCGCACTGTTTCATTTAGTTGCTATAGATGGGCTTAACATGTTAGTTGCTAGGCACACCCCTGCTAGAGGCCCAAATCAGGTTAACACAGGATTTTATTGCTATTTGACACAAGGCTTTACCAATTTCCATTGCATTTTCTATTATTTTCTGAATTTCGCTTGGGCCTCACTAACAAATTGCTATATGCACCCCTCATCTGGGCCCAGTCTGGAAAGTAACTGCACTCAATTGCTATTCATCACGCCAGTTTGTTTTTTTTAGTTGATTTTCTTTTATTTTCATGTTTTACATATGATTAGAGATTAATTCATAATAAATTGAAAAATGATCATTTTAGGATGAGATTTTTTTCCCTAGTTTCCTTAAGGTCTCTAGAATTTTATAGGATTAAAAAATATTAATTTCATGCATTTTATATTTTCCGGCATATTTTACAATTTTAATGCTTTTATTTTACATTTGTTTGATACTTCATTTTTCTGAATTTAGTATGAGAGTTTGGTGAGGAATTTTGGAGTGATTCTTGTGAGGTTGATTATATTAGGGAAGCATGTACCCTTAGGAATTTTGTCATATTTTTGTGACTAAAATTTAGGTTAGTTTGAGAGGTGAATAGGAGAGGTGTTAGAATTAGGGTTTTAACACAACTAGTTGTAGTTTAGGGCATAGTTTGGGGACTTAGGGTTTTATTTAGCCCTTGGGATTTATATGGGGTATTGGGTATAGGGTTAGGATCCCTTAGAAATTTACCTAGAATTTTATGTTGAGTTTTGGCATTTTATTTGATTTTTGCAATTGGTGTGATGTTTGTAGGTTTTTCCCTTGAATATTTGGTTTGTTTATTTTGTGTGGGGCTATTTTGGGTGTGCTTTTGGCTTGGGCTTTGCTTGGATGATTTTAAGATCAAAGGAAGTTGCTTTGGATGGCTTGAAGAAGCTTGGAGTTGAAGATTTCTTCTCTTTGGATTGCTTGCCAGGAGCTTAGGGATTAGGGCATATAGGAAGAGCAGTAGATTAGTCTTATTTCTTCTTTCAAACATAGAGAGCTTCTTGTTCCTCTATCCATTCCTGTGATACAAAGTCCTTTTAAAGTATTCACATCCCTCCTTTGGAGGGATGAGTGACATACTTTAGAAGTAGAACTTTGAGGATACCTGTCTCTCATAACATTAAGTGCTTATGGGCTTCCTTTGGTTGTCACTAAGCTTCTTAACATTTCCACTTAATCTGGTAATTGATTCTCTATTGAAGATGAAGCTTGAAGATGCTGAAGATGACTTTCATGAGGATTGCTTGAAGATGGAGTTGTTACTGTCAGAAGCTTGCTGGAGTATTGAAGCTAGGGTTTACTGGTGCTTTTGAGCTGGGATTTTCTGTAGCAGTGGAGCTTGACTGTTTAGGTTCGAGGAGCCTTATTTGAAGTGTGCTTTCTCTTCCTTGGAGGTTGGAGATTGAATATTATTGAAGTTTGAAGATGAAAGTTGTTGCTGTCAACTTCTAGCTGTTGTTGTCAGAGCTGTGGTTTGCTGTAGGAGTTTGGTGTTGCTGTTTGGGCTGCCTCCTCTGCTTTGGGTTTTGTTTTCTGTATTGTTTGTTGGCTTGTTCAGCTTGCCCCATAGGTTTGAAGTGAATGTTGATTCACTTTGCCTGTTGTTTTCCCAGGTTCGAGGTTGAGTGGGACTCCCTTGCCTCGCTTGTGTTGCTGCATTGCATGCATTTTACTGTATTTGCTTGCTTTCTTTTCTGTTTATCCCCTATGATCTCTGATTTCCTCTGTGCAGGAGGGAATTATGACAGACATTAGGATTCTTATCCATGCATGACAACATTAGGTTATTTTTTATTCCCTTTTCAACCCTAGGCTTTTTAGAGCTTCTTTCTCTTCTTATCTTAAAACAACTCAAAAACACAGTAATAAGGTTAATCGATGTCGTACGTTATGGGCCTTAAGCTATTTGAGAAAGGGTTGTTGGAGAGCTTCTTTCCAGTAGTCTGGTTGCTTAGTGTGGTACCCTTTGGGTGACACGCGACGTAGTCACTCTCGAATCATAGTCTCTAGTGCGTCAGAGATCGCAAACAAATAAACACACTTCTTTCGTAAAAGATTCAAAACAAACATCAAGGTGTCATTTTTGTCTGCTTGGACTCTTAATCAAGAAAACCCTTTCTCAGAAAGGTGAAAAACAATCAGACAGGCTTGTGTCTTCCGTAGCCCGAACTACGTTTGCTCTGATCTTTCATGCTGTATGAAAGTACATAGGCATAGGATGATGTATCCTAGCGAGCAACCTTCCCCTCCTTTTCCGTAGGTAGGCGAACTACGTTGACTCTGATTTCTCGTTCCAGACGGGAATACGTAGGCATAAAGTGCGATACTTTGCCGAGTCATTTTCATTTTCTTTTCTTTTTAACCCAGACCTGTAGAGTAGGTAGAATAACAATCCGTACTAGAAAACAAGCGTGGATCCCGTCGAGTACGACGGACGTGAGGGGTGCTAATACCTTCCCCTTGCGTAATCGACTCCCGAATCCAGGATTTGGTTGCGATGACCATTCCTTTCCCGTTTTGCGTTAGGTTTACTCTGAGCGTTTCCTTTCCCTCAGTTGGGATAAATAATGCACGGTGGTGACTCTTCTGTCATAGTCGACGCCAATTTTCGCAGTAGCGACAACAATACACAACAAATAGTTCTGCCGGATTCGGCAAAATCAAAACAGGAGATGTCGTCAATCTTCTCTTAAGCTCTTGAAAACTTTCTTCACACTTCGCATCCCAAACAAAAGCTTGACCCTTCCTAGTCAACTGTGTCAACGAAAATGATAACTTGGCAAATCCTTCAATAAATTTCTGATAATAACCTGCGAAACCAAGAAAACTTCTAATCTCAAAAACTGATTTCGGAGTCTCCCATTGTGACACCGCTTCAACCTTTGACGGATCAACTACAATACCTCTACTCGAAATCACATGACCAAGGAAACTCACTTCCTTCAACCAAAATTCACACTTAGAAAGTTTAGCATACAACTGCTTCTCTTTCAACACAAATAACACAATCCTCAGGTGCTCGACATGTTCTTCTTCACTCTTTGAATAGATTAAAATATCATCAATGAACACAACCATAAACTTGTCCAAGTAAGAATGGAAAATCCTATTCATGTACTCCATAAATACACTTGGTGCATTAGTCACACCAAATGGCATCACAGAATACTCGTAATGTCCGTACCTCTTTCTAAAAGTAGTCTTCTGAATATCTTCAGCCTTCACTTGAATCTGATGATACCCAGATCTCAGATATATCTTACTAAACACACTGGCACCAACCAACTGATCCATCAAATCATCAATCCTCGGAAGTGGATACTTATTCTTGATAGTCATCTTGTTCAATTGTTTATAGTCCATACAAAGTCTCATAGAACCTTCTCTCTTCTTAACCAACAAAACTGGTGCACCCCACGGTGACACACTCGGACGAATAAACCTCTTCTCAAGTAGATCTTCAAGTTGAATCTTCAACTCTTTCAATTCTGATGCGGACATACGATATGGAGCCATCGATATCGGACTAGTTCCAGGAATTATGTCGATCGCAAACTCCACTTCTCTTTCTGGCGGTAAATCACATATCTTATTAGGAAAACTTCCGGAAAATCACAAATAATTGGTAAAGCATCAATTTCTCCATTTTCACCAATGGTCAAAGTTGCTATAAATATAAATACCTTCGCACCATCTTACACCAACTCATCAAAACAATTTGTACGAACTTGGCCTAACTCCAAACAACTCACTGCACACACCATCCAAGATCACAAGACATGTCTATTCCATCCAACATGATCCCGTCTACTATCAACAAGAGATTAAGGGTGATCAGTTCCTCAATTTGTCAATAGACAGCCGACAATCATAATGGGGCATAAATCATCTTTACCAAACTATAATAGCGTTCAACGTCATTCTGAGCCACCACTCCGCACTCGAAGAATCCTAGAGAAACACAGGCTTCTCCCCCACTTATTTCAATCTCACTCCTGCAGACAAGGTTTAGAAAAACAAACGAGTATCGACAGTGTTTTCACACACATGTCGCATACTAGGGAACAAACAACATTAGACAACTTGGTCGGATGGACCGACCTGCTCTGATACCACTAATGTAACACCCTTATAAACCCCACGGAATATATATAAATAATCAGAGTAAATCATCATGCATTCATAAAAGGGTGTCACACATAATTTCCAAAACATCAAAAACCACCTGTCATGCTCAATAACACTTTAATAATTACTCATGCTTTTCAAGTTTTCACTTCGCATGTAGCAGCAGATTCAATTTCTAACATGATTCTCTTAACAAAACATTCATGTTAATCACATAACTCAACATTAATTAGGCACCAAGACCAACATCATAATATTCCAATGAATATAAAAACATAGTGTAGAGTATATAATGTATCTCTAAGATATCAAACAAATGATCCCAGTGTTACACGACCAGAGCACGACTCGACCCAACATAATTAAAATACTAAACAGCTACACCAACAACGACCATGTGTCGCTTGCGCGAAAATAAGGTGCCGGCATGACAGAAGAGTCGCCACCTTTCGTTATTTATCCCTCGGAGCGGGAAAGGAAACGATCGGAAAAACCTGACAAAAAAAGGGTAAGACAAGGTCATCGCAACCGTTGTCTGGGTTCGGGAGTCGGTTACGCAAGGGGAAGGTATTAGCACCCCTCACGTCCGTCGTACTCGACGGGATCCACGCTTGTTGTGTTTACTTGGACGGGTTGGTTTTATTCTATCTACCTATCAAGGCTGGCTGAAAAAGAAAAGAAAAATGACTCGGCAAAGCGTCGCACTTTATGCCTACGTATTCTCATCAGAGAATGAGAAATCAGAGTCAACGTAGTTCGGCCTACGAAGGGTTATGGGGGAAGGTGGCTCGCCAAGACATCGCCATCTTGTGCCTACGTACTCTCAACAAGCATGAGAGATCAGAGCTCACGTAGTTTGGGAAACTGCGGTTTATTTCCTGTCTTTTACGAAAGAAGTGTTTTTTATTGTGTTTGTGATTTCAATCGCACTAGAGACTATGACCTGAGAGTGAATGCGTCGCATGTCACCCAAAGGGTACCATACTAAACATCCAGACTGTGGAAAAGAAACTCTTCCACAATCCTTTCTTAGATAGCTTAAGGCTCGTAACGTACGAAAGAAATCATTCATGATTACTGTATCTTAAACTGTTTTGAGATGAGAAGAGAACAGGCCCAACTAGGAGGGAGACTATCAAGTCCTACTGTTGTCATGCCATGGATTCATCCTATGGTTGACGTTTGAACAGGGAACTCCTAGATGTTGTCATGCATAGGTTTCAACCTAAAAGTCTATCATCAAATCCTTATCAAAGGAAATGAGAGTCCTAAGGGATCATGTCAATGAGACACCAAAACAGACAAAGCATCAGCTTAACAGTAAAATGCATGCAATGCAAGTGAGGGAGGAAATGTGTGTGGGGCTTCATCCTCCACAAGCTCATCTCAACCTCAAGCCAGAATGAAATAACAGTAATCATACTGAAATATAAACAACATGCTATCAAGCGATAAACAGTAAACTGCAATCATACAGATAAAAGAAATGAAATGCCATCAGGAAAACAAACCACATGGGCAAGGGAGTTGGGCTCTACCGAATACCCGCAAGCAAATCCACTCAATAAAAATACAAGCGGAGGGAGCAACTCAACCTCTAATGCAATCATGCTCCTAGATTCTACCTATTCTAGATGAACTCACTCTAATGCAACAGACAAGTCAAGCAAAACACACAATACAGAAAAGAAAACAGAAGAAAGCCTCAGCTCCTCCAGCAGCAACTCAGTCTTCAAACTTCAATCATCAATTGCTTTCCAGGTTTCAACCCTACATCATGAGTTTCAATTCATCTTCCCCCTTAAGCTTCAGCTTCTTGATCAGCTCCACCTTCAGGCTTCACCTAATCTTCAGGGATCTTCAAGTATCAACTTGATCTTCATGCTCTTCAAGCTTCAGCTGGAATGGCAATCTTCAAGGATTCATCCTCTTCAATACTCTTCAATGAAGTCTTCATCTTCATGCTCAGGCTCAGCAGCTCTCAAGACACTCAGAACCAGAGAAAATCACTTACTGGGTAAGCTGGGGGATATTGAACTGCTTATTTGATCACCAAAGGTGACCTATAAGGGTTCAATATCAAATGAAGGGGTCCCTCAAAAGTTCTACCTCCTAGGTATAGCACTTATCCCTCCAAAGGAGAGAGGTGTATACCATGTAAGGACTTTGAATCATAGGGAGGAATGGAGGTGAATGATACCATCCATATTTGAGAAAGAAATTATCTACATCTAAGCTCTTCCTAATCCTAACCCTAAAACAAAACAAAAAGAAGAAGAACAAGCTCTCAAGCTCCTCCAATGCATCTTCAAGTCTTCAACCATGCTTCACAATGCTCCACAATGAGATACCAAGCTCCTCAAACCAAAGGAAAATTCCAAAGCAAAGCAAACTAAACAAACATGCCCTAAAGGCAACACAAACCATCATTCAATACAAAAATCAACCAAAAATAGAATACTATTATATTAAATCCTAATATAATTTCTAAGGGATCCTACCTACCTACCCTTAAGTCCCATATATGCCCCATAGTCTAAATTGTCCTACAAACCCAAAATCTAAAATTGTTATTGACCTATGTTGAAGTTTTAAACTAATTCTACACTACCTAGAATTACCTAATTAAAACTACCCTAAACATTATCACAAAAATATGGCATTAATTCAGGGGGAACCTAAAACATACATCTAATTATCCTAAAAAGAATGAATTAAAAATCTAAAGGGAACTACCCTAACTAAAATCTACAAATTCACATATCAACTAAAAGAATTAAAGAAAGCAATTAAATGAGAAAATATGCAAAAAATATAAAAATGAAATAAAATGAAAATTTTATGGTTTTATATTTTTCTAGACAGAAAATGGAAAGTGGAAAAAAAGTCCCATTAAAAAATATTCATTTTTCAATTTTATATGGATTTTCAAAGTTATAAAAAATTTGGAGGAAAATTAATATGAGAAAATGCAATGGGGGTGTGACAAGTAATAAAATCCAGTTATTATCATATTTGGGCCCATACTGGGGGGTGGCGTTAGAAACGCGCCTGGGCCCAGTTTATTAATCAGAAAACTAATTAAAATGAAAAGAAAACAGAAAAAATGGTGGTGTAAATAGCAGTAAATTGCAGTGCATATTGGAATTGGGCTCGCTCGGGGGGTGGGAATAGGAATTGAACACAAGGCCCAGCTTGGTGCGTTTAATGAAACGCAGCGTTTTACGCTACTATTTCTTCCCTCTCCAATCGCGTTTGAATATCAGCCGTTAGATGGCTTTTTCAGTCAAATGGTCCATGCGCATCTGACGGCTACCACTTCGTCTTCTTCATTGAGACCTAGGGTTTCAGAAAACACCATGAAAACACAAGCTTCATGCGCAGATTTTCCTCTTCTTCATACGCCCTCATCTCTCCACCAAATCCCACGATATAAGAACCAATCTTTCTCTATTTTTCACGTAGAACACAACTGCGGCAATGGATTTCAATGATACCCTCTAAATCATGCAAACCGAATGCACAACCAAACTAATCTCAAAATATCATCAAGTTTCGACCTTAACCAAACTCTCATTTCTTTATACAAAAATGATCCTCATGCTATACTGATTAAAACTAGCCAAAAATCTTGCATTAATACTCAATATACAGCATGCTCTAACTCCATCAAGACTTGACCACCATTGATGGAACTTCTCCAATTGGTCTCAAACTCCTCAAATTGAACCACCTAATTGTCTCTAAAGGATCTACACTAAGAATTAACCCTAGCCATGCCTAGAATAGGGTGTAGGAATAATTTTGCATACCTTGCTCTTGGATATGGTAGGTGCTGAAATTCTCCAAATCAAGCCTTGTAACTCCTCAAGAACACTCCTTGAATGGTGAATTTTCTTCTGCTTGCACAAGATTTGATGTTGAAAGCTTGTATCTCAAGATCCAATGCCTTTTGCTCCCTTTCAATTTCACTTGGAACTCCTTCAATTCTTCATCAATGGAACCTCAAGCTAGCATGAACACACTCAGGGATGTTTATGGATATGATTTGTGAAGAAAAATGGAATGGTAGTGAAGAAGAATATGAAGATTCAATGCAATTTTCAAATGGAGAATTTTGATATCTCTCACTCTTCTCTACACCAAATAACACCAACTATCACCAACCTTTCACCAATGGAAGTTGTATTCAATATATAGAGATGTTTAGAAAGGTCTAGAACCATCTAGAACAATCTAGTAAGAACTTGAATTTTCCATGATATGGTATTTTGCATTTCAATTCTCACCACATGGTATATCATGCAAAAACCCTTGTAATGCTTGTAACCAACTTGAATATCTCCTTACATGAGATTTAGGCCAAGATACAATGCTTAAACACCTTTATTAAGCTTTTCCTTGTTTTGGTTTGGTACCCCATTATGCAAGCAACCAAATTACAAAGAAACCCTAAGATGCAAGCCTCAAATCAAAATTGTGGATGAACCATTGTTCTTAGAATGTCATTTGGAGTCAAAATGACCTATCATATGGCATGGTTAGGGTTTATAACTTGGGATTTATGATTTTCCATTTCACTTGAATTAACTTATGCCTCATTTTTAGGCCATTTTTATCACTTTTTGCTATGAGTCTTTTCAACATCTCATGACCACCCTACTAGCCTTAAAACATCTTTATAAGCAAGTTTGATGTTGAAGATTTTTCCATTTGAAGCTTGGAAGTAGGAGATATGGCCATATGCTTGAAATGACCTATAACTTCCAAATGACCAAAATGCCCTTGGCTTGTCAAAGCCATAAGTTGAGTTCTACAAATCCTATCAAGGACTTCTAGTACTCTCTAGAAAGCTAAGAAGATTCTATTCAACATTCATGTTAACCAAGAGATCATAGGAATCATCCTACTAGGGAAAAAGTTGTCTGCAAGTTGGGTGACTTTCAAGGACCCAGATTCACATACCTCAGATGACCTGTAATTTGTCAAAACCATAACTTGAGCTCTGAAAATCCTATCAAGGACTTCCACCACTCAAATTAAATCTAAGAACAATATCTACAACATTCATGTTGTGGGGAAGATGAGATGATAATCACATCTTGAGCTAAAACTGCCTGGAAGATAGGGATCAAACTAGGGGATTTTACACTGTCAATCCTTAGAAACCCTAGCTTGAAACTTCTCAAACTCCTCAATCATGATGAGTTGGTCTAGGAATCATCCTTATAGTATCTCAATATATCATTCCATGATCACATGGCCTTTGGATTAGGTCTCAACCTTCTCCAAATCATCAATTGACCTAAGATTGACCCAGTCAAACCCTAATTCTACCATTCATGGTTGAATCTTCTGAATTCTTGCATAATGACCTCTCTGGGCTTCATGATGGCTTTCAAGAAATCTCATAAGCTTTCTCAAAGCTTCATGTTCATCCTCACAGTCTCAGAATCATCTGAGGAGCACCCACAACTCTCAAGTTATGAGTCACACAACCTTGGTTTCAACCAATTCCTCTGAGGATCTCTTGAGCTTTCTGATGAAGTTATCAACCTTCAAACACTTGATGGGTAAATAAATGTTGGTCAAATTTTGGGGTGCAACAGTTGCCCCTATTCAAACGGCTTGAACCTGACTGGGTGATGAGCGAACGACTCTCAGCCAATCAAGGTGCGAGACGGTTGAATACCGGTAAACCCGGAAATTTGCCAACTGCACGAGCACACGGTACTCTGAGGGGAACAAATCTTCGAAAACTACAATACTAGCTGCACGGCAACTAGCTGGAGAAATACTGATCTGACATCGCCGTCAGTTATCCACATTAAATCATCATCAGACAACCAAAACACCCAACATCGCCGCTGGAAGACTAGAGAATCTGACATCGTCGTCAAACAACCGAAACACCCACCATCGCCGCTAGAGAGCCAAAGAATCTGACATCGTCGTCGATCAACCAAAATACCCAACATCGCCGCTGGAGAACTGAGAATCTGACATACCCAACATCGCCGCTGGAAAACTGAATTATCTGACATCGCCGCCAGGAACAAACATACCCAACATCGCTGCTGGAAAACTACATCCACTGACATCGCCGCCAGACACAAACATATATCCAACATCGCCGCCGGAAAGAAACAGAATCTGACATCGCCGTCGAATCCAACACATCCAACATCGCCGCTGGAGAACTGAAGAGTTTGACATCGCCGTCGGACAACCAAAATACCCAACATCGCCGTCGGACAACCAAAATACCCAACATCGCCGCTGGAGAAATACAGAATCTGACATCGTCGTCGAATTCAAAATACCCAACATCGCCGCTGGAGAAATACAGAATCTGACATCGTCGTCGAATCCAAAATACCCAACATCGCCGCTGGAGAACTAGATCAACTTGACATCGCCGCCAAGAACAAACATAACTCTGGGAGACACTCGACATCACCGTCGAACAAACATAATCTCTGTTGGGGAGCTAAAGAGTCTGACATCGCCGTCAAACATAATCTCCTGACATCGCCGCCAGAAACAAATATCCAACATCGCCGCCGGACAAGCATAATCTGGCCTCGCCGTCAAAGCAAACATCCAACATCACCGCCGGAAACAAACACAATCTGACCTCGCCGTCAGAGTGGAGAAAATTCATTGGGGAATTGGTCACACGGTAACCGGTAGTACATAGTCCATCCTGCCATCAGGCATTCAAAGAACACAGTCGGGCATCAGCCGGACTTCTATCATGGAGGTTGATCATGCCATCAGGCATTCCGCATTAGCTGAGATAACAACTTCATTAACACGGGCAGACTTCAATCATGGAGTCTTCAAAGGAGATTTCAACTTCACCGTCGGAAACCTGCTGGGGAGGACACTTCGCCGCTGGGGAATCTGGAGAACTATCAAGTAACTCCGCTCCGGGGACCTTCAAGGATCATCTTGAACAAATGACTCCGTCGGGGATCTCAAGAATCATCTTGAACCGATAACCATTCTAGAGACTTCGTTCTGTTGGGGATTCCAGGAATCATCCTGGGCAACCCTTGTCGGGGACAAACCAATCATGGCTTGAGCAGCTTCCAAGGACTCGGCTCTCTCGGGGTTTCAGGAATCATCCTGGGCGATCTTCGCTGGGGACTCCAAGTATCAACTTGAGCAACCAACTCTGGAGACTGCACTGGGGCGCTTAGGAATCATCTTAAGCAAACGGCCCTGCTGAGTAATTCAAGAATCATCTTGAACTGAAGACTTCACCGGGGATCTCAAGAATCATCCTGAGCCAGTGACTCCATTGGGGGAGAATGTCAGGAATCATCCTGAGCAACTGATCCTTCGGCAGAACACCTGTAAAACAAGAAAGGTAACAACTTAGATCATGTTTATTATGCATATGCTTCGGCGCCATGCTTCACACGGTGGAAATGCTATGCGTTTATGCTACATGCTATGCAATCATGCACAACGATGCGATCCCGTCGGCAAAATAAATGCCGAGGGGGGAATCCTCCTTGATAGGAGGAAGAACTACTCAGGTAGAGGAATCATCCCGCTGAGGAGAACCTGGACATGCCAATATCAATTGGACTCCGTCTGGGGAAATGATCTTCGGTTGACTGCTGCAGGGGGAACAACTTCAGTTGATTTCTACATGGGACGAAGCTCTACGAGAACCTGGACCTGCTGAGAGAGAGCGATATCAATCACGAGAATAAACTGCGTGGCCTTCTCGGCTACTCTTCTGGGGATGATAACTCTGCGGGAAACAACTTCAGCTGCTCCACACTCCACTGGGGAAACAACCAATCATGGTCTGATCAACTTCCAAGGATTTGGCTCTCTTGGGTATCTGCAAACTCGGCTGGGGAAGAAGGAATCATTCTGCTTCACTGGAGAGAGTACGACTCTGGTGAAGATACAGCATCGGCTGTTCAACGCTCTGCTAGGGAAAACCACTCACGGTCTCAACTGCTTCTAAGGATTCAGCTCTCTTGGGGTTTGCGAACTCAGCCGGGGAGGTAGAAATCATTCCACTTCACTGGAGAGTACGACTCTGATGAGGAATGTCGATTCCGTTGGGGAAGAAGGAATCATTCTGACTTCGGGGGAGAATACAACTCTGCAGGGGAATACAGCATCAGTTGTTCCAACACTCTACTGGGGAAGAGGGAGTCATCCGACTTCGGGAGAGAGTATAACTCTGGTGGGGAATCTCAGTTCCGCTGGAGACTTCAGTCTAGCACCATCAGTTGCTGCATACTTCGGCGTATAAACAGTTTCCTACGAAACCTGCACTTGTGACCCGGTGCTGGGGAGAACACGAGCTTCCGCGCCCGACCATTTCTATGAAACTTGCACTTGTGACCCGGTGCTGGGGGACGAGACCATGCTTCGGCGCTTGACTCAGCTGAAGAGGTGACGTTCCTTCAGGACGCATCTGCTTGGGGAAAAGAATCATCTCTGCCTGGGGAGACATATCAATGCTCACTATCTTGCATCCAGACTCTGTGGGGAGAGACCACTGAACTCTGCTGGGGAAGGAGGAATCGTCCTGCTTCGGGGACGCGCACGGCGTACTGTCTGGAATATGCTACACCTGTAACAACACAAACAAACAGACAAGATGCCCTTCTCCAAGGGACCTATCAAGGTTATTATCTCGTGACAATATTCAAGTAGTTAATTGTTTCAACAATCAGTGGCCTAGGCCAGTAAGTTTATGTATGCGCATTTTATCAAAAACATCGGCGTTCTTTTTCGTAAACAAAACAGATAAATGCTAAACAGGCAAACAGAATTGCTGAGTAGTATGCATTTCATTGATAATGAACCCCTGAATGGGTAAAAATGTTTTACAACAGAGGCAAGCTCCTGGAATAAGGAAACCGCGCAAAAATAAAACATAAATATACATCAGTATATACAAATGTTGGCAACGAAGCGTAGACGAACACCATGAGTTGATCCCTCTAAGACCCACTCGACTTCGATACTTCTCCGACGCTTCAGCTTCGGAAGAGATTGATTCGGATAAACGGCCCTCAGGTCTTCCAAACCACTAAACAATGAAAGTCCACATGCGGAACGCAGTCATTTGCTTATCCAAATCCCTAACTTTTGCGTGAACCGCCCTTTACGGGTTTTCAGTTCACCGGGATACCCTTTTTTGTCGAAGCCGCCTAGTGTAGGTTTTCGACTTCGCGGGTGTACATTTTTTTCAATATATCCCTAATTTTTGCCCGAACCCTTTTATTCTGTTTTTTGTTCGCCGGGATGCCCCTTTTTTGCCTGGACTCTTTCTTTTTTTTGTCCAGCGGGTCGCTTTCAAGCAAAGTATTTTTTAACTGCGTCCGCGTTCACCGGGGATGAAAAATCTTCAACATCCATCGTGGATAACAACAAAGCTCCTCCCGAGAAGACCTTGCTGACGACGTACGGACCTTCGTAATTCGGAGTCCACTTGCGCCGGTGATCAGAGTGTGGCGGAAGAATCTTCTTCAGGACGAGATCACCCGTCTGAAAGCTTCTAGGACGCACCTTCTTATCATAAGTTTTCTTCATTCGGCTTTGATACAGACAACCAAATGCAATTGATGCTAACCTCTTCTCGTCCATCAGGCTAAGTTGGTTCAAGCAATTCGTAATCCATTATGCCTCGTCGAGTTTCACATCAACCAAAACTCACAAAGAAGGGATCTCCACTTCTAACGGTAGGACAGCTTCCATACCGTACACCAAGGAGAAAGGAGTTGCCCCGGTTGACGTACGTATCGTCGTACGATAACCGTGCAATGCAAATGGCAGCATCTCGTGCCAATCTTTGTATGTCACAACCATCTTCTGAACAATCTTCTTTATGTTCTTGTTGGCGGCTTCGACGGCGCCATTCATCTTCGGCCGGTAAGGAGATGAGTTGTGGTGTTCGATCTTGAAGCTCTGGCACAGCTCCTTCATTATCTTGTTATTCAAATTCAAACCATTATCAGTAATAATCCGCTCGGGAACTCCGTAACGACAGATGATGTCCCTCTTTATGAATTTAGCCACCACCTGCTTGCTCACATTAGCATACGAGGCTGCCTCCACCCACTTGGTGAAGCAGTCGATAGCTACCAGAATGAAACGATGACCATTGGATGCAGTGGGCTCGATCTTGCCTATCATGTCGATGCCCCACATGGAGAACGGCCACGGGGAGGACATGACATTCAACGGGCACGGCGGCACATGAACTTTATCAGCATAAATCTGGCATTTATGACATCTCTTCGCGAATCTGAAGCAATCCAACTCCATCGTCAGCCAGTAGTATCCTGCTCTCAGGATCTTCCTCGTCATAGCATGCCCGCCGGCGTGCGTACCAAATGTGCCTTCATGGACTTCTTCCATGAGCATACTCGCCTCTTTCTCATCTACACATCTGAGTAGCACGAGATCGTGGTTTCTCTTATACAACACTCCATCAAGATTGAGATAAAAGTTTCCAAACAGCCTCCTCAGAGTCTTCTTATCCTGGGTTGACGCACCCGCAGGATACTCCTTAGTCATAAGGAAAGTCTGGATGTCGTGGAACCATGGCTTGCCGTCGGCGGCATCCTCGATTGCAAAGACAAAAGTCGGTCTATCAAGACGCGAAAGGACAATTCTTGGAGCCTCATTCCAAAAATTTACTTTATACATTAAAGCCAACGTGGCCAAGGCATCAGCCATCTGATTTTCAGCCCTGGGTACATGATGAAGTTCCACTCGATCGAAAAACGGAAGCAGCCTCCTGGCATAATTCATGTATGGCACCAAGTTCGATTGACGAGTCTCCCACTCCCCTTTGATTTGGTTGATCACGAGCGCTGAGTCACCATATACGTCTAGATTCTTGATTCTCAAATCAATTGCCTCTTCTAGACCCATAATGCATGCTTCGTACTCCGCCTCATTGTTGGTAACTGGAAACGTCAGTCTCGCAGTAAACGGGATGTGGGATTCGTGGGGAGTCGTGATGATAGCCCCGATGCAACTTCCATAGGAATTAACCGCTCCATCGAATATCAACTTCCACTGAGATTTCCTATCTGGCCCCTCGCCGGGCAACGGCTCATCGCAATCCTTCGCTTTGAGAAACATAATATCCTCGTCAGGGAATTCGAACTTCATAGGCTGGTAGTCCTCGATTGGCTGTTCGGCAAGGTAATCAGACAATACGCTTCCCTTAATGGCCTTCTGGGAGACGTACTGAATATCATATTCTGTTAACACCATTTGCCATCTGGCAATCCTGCCCGAAAGAGCCTGCTTCTCGAAGACGTACTTGATCGGATCCATCTTCGAAATTAGCATAGTGACGTGATTGAGCATGTATTGTCGTAGACGTTTGGCAGCCCAAGCTAGTGCACAACACATCTTATCCAGCATCGAGTATCGAGATTCACACTCAGTGAACTTTTTACTCAAGTAGTAAATGGCATGCTCTTTTCTGCCCGTCTCGTCGTGCTGACCGAGAACACACCCCATACTATTCTCTAGAACCATCAGGTACATGATTAAAGGTCGTCCAGCCACTAGGGGTATCAAGATTGGAGGTTCTTGAAGATACTGCTTTATCTTGTCGAATGCCCTCTGGCAATCTTCATTCCAAGTAATCGCCTCATCTTTCTTTAAAAGCTTGAACATCGGTTCACAGGTGGCCGTGAGCTGAGAGATAAACCTTGCAATGTAGTTTATTCGGCCCAAGAAACCACGAACTTCTTTTTCTGTTTTCGGCGCTGGCATTTCTTGAATGGCTTTTATTTTCGCAGGATCAACCTCGATACCTCGTTCACTAACGATAAACCCCAGCAACTTTCTGGACCGCACTCCGAAAGTGCATTTGTTAGGATTCAGCCTCAACCTGAATTTCCTAAGCCTCTCAAAAAGCTTCAATAAGTTGACCAGATGCTCTTCCTCCGTTTGGGACTTTGCAATCATGTCATCAACATAGACCTCGATCTCATGATGAATCATATCATGAAACAAAGTAACCATTGCTCGTTGGTAAGTGGCCCCTGCGTTCTTCAGACCGAAGGGCATTACCTTATAGCAAAATGTTCCCCAAGGGGTGACAAACGTTGTTTTCTCCATGTCCTCCGGCGCCATTTTAATCTGATTGTAACCGGAGAAACCATCCATGAACGAAAATACGGAGAACTGGGCTGTGTTGTCGACCAACACATCGATATGAGGCAACGGGAAATCATCTTTAGGGCTCGCCCTGTTTAAATCCCGATAATCGACGCATATGCGTACCTTACCGTCCTTCTTCGGTACAGGCACTATGTTGGCGACCCACGGAGGGTAAATGGTGACGGCTAAAAATCATGCGTCCAACTGCTTCTGGACTTCTTCTTTGATTTTCACAACCATGTCTGGTCTCGTCCTCCTAAGCTTCTGCTTAACGGGAGGGCAATCTTCTCGCAACGGCAAGCGGTGGACCACGATGTCCGTGTCAAGTCTGGGCATATCTTCGTATGACCAAGCAAAGACGTCACTATACTCTCGAAGCATCTCGACCAATCTCTGCTTGACATCATTCTGCAGCGCAGCCCCTACTCTGACATTTCTGACGAGCTCTTCAGAACCTAGATTTACGATCTCAATATCCTCCTCGTGAGGCAGAATAACCTCTTCCTCTTGTCTCAACAAGCGGGCCAACTCTTTCGGAAGGTCTTCGTCTTCATCAATCTCATCCTCGGCTTGATAGATCGGGCAATCGAAGTCGTAGTGAGCCGTAGAAGGTCCAGAGTCGATGGCGTCTGTTATGTGGATCCTGCAATAACAAGGGTTAAGTTTAAAACAAGAATATGCAGGTTAGCACAAACCCCGTTGCCATTTTAATGTTTTTCAAAACAAATATAAAACAGGAATGACAGAGAACACAATATTTGAATACGAAGAAAACGCCTTTAATTTATTAACAAAATGCATGTACATAATCCAACAAGGCCCTGACAATAAAACCGCTATGCCCCGGGTAGGACATAGGGTTGTACAATGATTGTAAAAAGTAAATCATTACTCTTCACTTGTCAGCTGGATAATATCCTTGATGGTCCAATTGTTGAGGTGCTTGCCCGGCTTGCTCGGCTGAATCCAAGAGTCGAGATCACAATAACTATCCCCGCTGTCTTCAGACGCCGCGTTGATGCTTTCGAAAATCACTCTGCCACTGGTAAATAGGATCGGCCCCTTACCCCGAGACAAACTGCTAGACGAAGAAGAAGAAGCTTCAGCTTCAGGAGAGTATCCCAATCCAAACTTATCCTGCTTGATCGGTATCTCCAAAACATGCCCCCAGCCTGGGGTAGAACCGGCTTCGACGACGGCCCGAGCTTCTTTGAACGAGGAGAGATTCATCTCTTGCTTCTCTGTGACGACAGGAGCTACCTCTTTCACCTTGACCGCTTCAAATGCTTGGCAGAGAGTTTCATGGATTTCGCCATCCATTTCCACATACTTAAAGGATGAAAAATGGCTAACCATTATGTCCTTCTCACCGCACACGGTTACTATGCTTCCCCCGACAGCATATTTGAGCTTTTGATGCAACGTGGACGTCACGGCACCAGCAGCATGGATCCATGGCCGACCTAGGAGGCAACTATAGGCGGGCATGATGTCCATGATATAAAAGACTGTGTCAAACGTTTCCGGACCAACTTGAATCGGCAGGGTCAACTCCCCGAAAACGTGGCGCTTAGTTCCATCAAATGCTTTCACCACCAGATCACTAGGTGTGCAAAGCAATCCACGAGTGTCCAACTTCATTAATGCCTTCTTCAGAAGTACGTTAAGCGACGAACCCGTGTCCACCAGGACATGCGACATGATTGTGCCCCTGCACTCTATCGAGATGTGCAAGGCGCTGTTGTGATCTCTCCCTTTAGGAGTCAGCTCTAAATCTGTGAAACCTAGCCCGTTGCCAGCATTAACATGGGCTACCACCTCTTCTAGCTGATTCACTGATATCTCTTGCGGTACGTAGGCAGCGTTCAATACCTTCAGTAACGCGTTGCGGTGCGCTTCAGAACACAGCAACAAGTTGAGAATAGAAATCTTCGAAGGCGTCTGATGAAGATGGTCTACAATCTTGTAGTCGCTCTTTTTGATCAGCCGCATAAACTCCTCGGCATCTTTGACAAGAAAATCTTTCTCTACCCCGCACGGGACCTCTTCGACAACTTTGCTTTTACCCTTATCGGCCACATCAGCTCTGACCACCTTATCTGCCACAACCTCTATCGGTGCAAAGACTCTTCCGCTACGGGTAATACCACTGATTCCTGCGAGATTCTGCACAGTCGACCCATACGGATCCAGCTCTAACTTCTGACCATTGCAATAGACTTCGGTGCCGTAATGCCACGGAACGGTGTTAGTGCTCTCGAATGGGATCGGCCCAGCTTTGGTAATAGTGATTGTAGGCGGTCGGGGCGCAGAAATAGTTATTGGTCGGCGAGGAATGGTGATGGTGGCGACTTCATCGGCCTGCTTCAACACGACCTCTCCTGATACACTTTCAGCCCTCCGGCTGAACTGCAAAATACCCTCAGTCATCAGACTTTGGATTCCTTCTACCAGCTGCTCACATCCATCAGAATGTGTAGCACAATCCTTGCATAACTCTCCGCATCCTGGAAAGAACCCTTTCTTCAACAACTTAGCTTTGACGAAACTAAGCGGCGTCTTTAAGTCTTTGACATCAGTCAACAGATCTGCACTCTCTTCCTCGATAATGGCGTTCACCCCGCCTCCCCTATGATTAGGCATAGGTTTTTCGTGATATTGGGCACATTATCGGAGAAATTAATAATCTTGGCATCTACCAGGTCCTGCACCTTGTGCTTAAAAGCCTTGCAGTTCTCGATTGTATGGCCTGGTGCCCCTGTATGGAAGTCGCAAGTGGCATTGGCGTTGTACCCTGGTGGAGGAGCCCCTATCAAGGGAGCCATCGTCCTCTTCTGAACCAACTGAAGCTGAAGCAAAGTCTGCAAGAGTTGCGCATACGACATAGGCGGTGCTTCGAAATGACAGTTTGTCAAAGGTGCCCGATTCTGGTATTTTCTATATCCCTGCTGATTCTGCTGCTGCTGCTGCTGCGGAGCGGCTGGGATATTTATACTGGCTATCTGCTGCTGAGGGCCCTTGCCCTTTCTTCGAGCGTTGGTCACAGCGCTCGCATCTCCTTCTCGACGTTTACCAGCATAAGGTTTCTTTCCACCTCCTCCAGCTGAGGATGGTTCACCTTGAATTTTTCCGATCTTGATACCATTCTCGACGTGCTCGCCCATGGTAATGAGAGCTGAGAACGTCCCCGACATGCCGCTGACTAACTTTTCATAGTAGATTCCCGGGAGGGTAGCCACAAACATCTGCACGAGCTCGCGCTCAACCATCGGCGGTTGAACCCGAGCAGCCAACTCACGCCACCGCTGGGCGTACTCCTTAAATCCTTCATTATTCCGCTGCGAAAGGTTCTGGAGCTGGACTCGGTTTGGGGCCAAGTCGCTATTGTACTGATAGTGGAGGACAAACGCTTCTGCGAGATCTTTCCAGGTGCGCACAGCAGTGGGCTCCAAGCCCATGTACCACTCGAGGAATGGCCCAGAAAGACTATCTTGGAAGAAGTGCATCAGCAACTTCTCATCGCCGGAATAGGCAGACATCTTTCTATAGTACGATCGCAGGTGGACACGAGGGCAAGTAGTACCCTTATATTTCTCAAAGACAGGCACCTTGAATTTAGGAGGTACCTTGAAATCAGCAATTAACCCCAGCTTGGACATATCAACGCCCAAAGTATTCTGATTCTCAATATCTCTCATTTTATCTTCCAGTGCTTTGAACCTGAGCCGCGCTTCAGCATTTAGCTCCGCTTTCGCACCCCTTTAAGAAAACACATCATCCTGATGATCCTCAAGCCACGGTTGAGGTACCAACAGATTCCCGACGCCAGAATTGCCGTTGACCGGCCCAATGTTGACATTAGCTCCCAGACTACCATTGTCGACGCCCGTCGCATTGAGTCCGATGTTGGCCATCACGTTGCCATTAGCACTGCCGTTGCCCCCGGCAACAGGAACAACATTCTGCGGAGTATCAACTGGTGGAGGAGTAGGCACAGCCCCGCCATGAAGTATGTCGTTACTATCAACCCTGGAGATCAAAGGTTGAACCAAAGTCCGGAGTTGGTCCTGACCATTAGCAACCACCTGCATCAGCTCCATAAAACGATCCATCCGCTCACGGAGCTCCTGGACATCTGTCTGCACTTGATCTATGATCCTTGTCTGATTAGCTCGAGTTGAATAACGGTGAATGAGTCTCTGATCAATCCTGGAATTGCCGGAGATAGTCTGAGACCTGTGAACCTGAAAAACCTGCAAACACTAAAGGTTAGGAAAAACAACAAAATGTACGCCATGCAAATGCTTCATGCAGATGCATGCGTGTGTCTGTGTGTTTGGGAGATTTCCCCCGATCCTAGTGCCTTAGTGCCAGTGCTGATAATAATGAGAAGAAGAAGAAGTCCGAGCCCAATCATGGAAACGTCAATCTCATATATATATATATAAGGAAAGGCCTATCAAGGCAGTACCTAGCATCAGCAAGTACAAGACAAATCAACAGCGTGACCTCAGCCAACAAGCCTGGTGATGGTCAGCATACAACAAAGATCAAAACAAAAGGAATGCAACCAGTCAAGTACGGCCACATGCGCGATACTCTGCTAATAACTCCTTCGTCTCTGGACGATATGGCAAAGTGAGCAACCCCTCGACGATCCGTTCCCTCTGCGTAATGGTATACTGAAGTCCCTGAACTGAACCTTCCTATGCTCCTTCGCCGAAGCAATCTTCTAGTTTCCGCTTCTTTGACTCAAACATCAGCTTGTGCTCCTTCAGGTTGGCAAGTGCTTTGTTGAGCTGGCCTTCGGCGGCGTATCTGCGGGCGGTTTCTTCATCAAACCTCCGCTCACTGTCCTTTACCTCGGCTTCCAGCTTGGAGATCTGCAGCATCAGCTTGTCCTCCCGCTCTTTCCTGGTGGCCAGGGAAGTCTTCCAGTGCTGGTCGAACTTAGATATCCTCCGATATGCCTCGTCCAAATGCTGCTTCTTCGTAGCCAAAAACGTCGTTAACAACCCTGAAATCTTGACCCATGCGCTCACGATCGGCAATCTGTTTTGCTAGGTCTGTACCCAGTTGGTTCACCAACTCTGTCTGCTTTTTGAAAGCATTCACGGCCTCGTTCCTTTCACTTCGAAGCTGAGCTAACTCCTTCTCCAGTTCTGCGTTCGCCCGCTTCAATTCATCCCGTTCAGCTAATACCTGGTCATGCTGATGAATGGGCACATTAGTAGGCTCTTCGACTGCTAGAGAGCTTTCTGGCTTGACCTGAGGAAATGGCATTCCTATAGCATTGGACCTGGCTCTGATCCATGCTGAATATGGAGGGTAAGCTTGACTGTTGCTTTTTCCCAACAAAGGCTTTCCTCTCTTGCTGATACTGTTCCACGCACGCTGAAGTTTAGACAACAAATCCCCCTCTAAAGTACCCGTGAGGTACAGAGATTCCTGTACCTCTTCCTCCTTCGGCGGAGTCCTCAAAGCATATGCGAATTGTCGAACCAGCAACGACGGATTGTAGTTTATGCAGCCCTTCCTACCTATCAGAGGAACATTAGGAAACCCGCTGCAACTGAAGATCACCTCAGTACCCAACCTGTCTCTGTCGAACCAATCAATATCTTCTGCAGATAAACTCATCAGATGTTCAGGCCACTCAGTTGTGGCTGCAGACAAGACAAAAGGACCCCTCTTGGGCAGATGGTTAGCAAGCCATTTGTACAGCAAAGGTACGCAGCATGAGACATTCTTCCCTCTCCGGTTCTCATTCTTGTAGTGGACTGAGTGATAGACATCTTCGATCAGGGTAGGGACTGGATTCCCTGAAGCAAAGATGTGAAACGCATCAAAGTCTACAAAATCGGGCATGTTGGGGAACAGGACAATGCCATATATGCATAAAGCGATGATGACATTGAATGCGTCCCAACATCCATCCTTAGCACACTGCTGAGCCTTAACTACCAGAAACTGCAAGGAGAACCCAGGAACCTTGTTCCAACTAGTCAACACTAACTCTGGGGCGTCAAAATAAAGTGAAGAAGCTAAACCAGCCAGATCAGGCTCAGCATCCATATGGACAAAAGGCATCTGCCTTTTGATAGGCACACCCAGCAAGTCAGCATACTCTTCCAGCGTCGGCGCGAGAACGAAGTCCTAAAAAGTGAAACATCTCAGCGGAGGGTCGTAGAACTGCAACAGAGCGTGCAATCCATTCAGCTCGAACGTAGAAGGCTTGCAAACCAAACTGAGCAACCGGCCATAAGATTTTCTGAACTCGTCCTTCATAGAATCACCTGCTAGAGCTATCAAACCAGTCAACTTCGACACATCAGGGGTCGGGAACTTGTACGCAACAGTCTTCCTGAGAGAGGCCATAACAATACAATAGGAGGCAAGAAATCCTGGATCGGGGAAACGGTACCTGCAACACAGACACACGTTAATGAAATGCAAATGATCATGCAAACTAATGCAAAATGCAGTCATGCAATAATATATCCAGGCAACTGCTGTTGCGGATATTCTGTATCAACAATCACTGATGAGAAGAAAACCCTGGTGTAGGACCACAAATTTGATCTACCAAGAACAACCATCTGATAGGACCATATACAAGATCAAAATTCTGCTCTGTCAAGAACAAACGTCTGATAATAAGGACCTCGGATGTATGATCAAGAAATATCTGCTGATGAAGTCTTCAGACCCCAAATCAAAAATCTGCCATATCAAGAACAAACATACAGCTGCTGATGAGATCTTCAGACCCCACTCAAAATCTGCTCTATCAAGAACAAACAACATCTGCTGATAAGGTCTTCAGACCCCAAAATCTGCTCTATCAAGAACAAACCACGGATGACAATACTCTGATCAAACCTGCTCTATCAAGAACAGACATACACCTGATGATAAGATCCTCTGATCAAAACCTGCTCTATCAAGAACAGACATACACCTGATGATAAGATCCTCTGATCAAAACCTGCTCTATCAAGAACAGACATACACCTGATGATAAGATCCTTTGATCAAAACCTGCTCTATCAAGAACAGACAAATCAACAACTGAGAATCTTGGTACCAACATAACTGATTCACTGTCGAGAAAACCAGGTAGTCTGAAGGTCAAAGTTTCCTGCAATAAACCCAATCCCACTCACAGGTATGGACCTAAACTGACTCAAGGTACGGCATCCTATGCGTTCATCAGCGTCACAGACTTTCAAGAGGGGTGATACGATACCCAGAAGGTGTGGCATCACCAACTCATGAAGCGGCCTCACTTAGCTGAATCACAAATGATCGGTCCCCAGAGTCGACAATCCACCAAACCAGCAACCGTCTCAACCCAAAGGGTTGAAAGTGAAGCCAACCGGATGAGTAACAATCCATACTAGAAAACAAGCGTGGATCCCGTCGAGTACGACGGACGTGAGGGGTGCTAATACCTTCCCCTTGCGTAATCGACTCCCGAATCCAGGATTTGGTTGCGATGACCATTCCTTTCCCGTTTTGCGTTAGGTTTACTCTGAGCGTTTCCTTTCCCTCAGTTGGGATAAATAACGCACGGTGGCGACTCTTCTGTCATAGCCGGCGCCAATTTTCGCAGTAGCGACAACAATACACAACAAATGGTTCTGCCGGATTCGGAAAAATCAAAACAGGAGATGTCGTCAATCTTCTCTTAAGCTCTTGAAAACTTTCTTCACACTTTGCATCCCAAACAAAAGCTTGACCCTTCCTAGTCAACTGTGTCAACGAAAATGATAACTTGGCAAATCCTTCAATAAATTTCTGATAATAACCTGCGAAACCAAGAAAACTTCTAATCTCAAAAACTGATTTCGGAGTCTCCCATTGTGACACCGCTTCAACCTTTGACGGATCAACTACAATACCTCTACTCGAAATCACATGACCAAGGAAACTCACTTCCTTCAACCAAAATTCACACTTAGAAAGTTTAGCATACAACTGCTTCTCTTTCAACACAAATAACACAATCCTCAGGTGCTCGACATGTTCTTCTTCACTCTTTGAATAGATTAAAATATCATCAATGAACACAACCACAAACTTGTCCAAGTAAGAATGGAAAATCCTATTCATGTACTCCATAAATACACCTGGTGCATTAGTCACACCAAATGGCATCACAGAATACTCGTAATGTCCATACCTCTTTCTAAAAGTAGTCTTCTGAATATCTTCAGCCTTCACTCGAATCTGATGATACCCAGATCTCAGATCTATCTTACTAAACACACTGGCACCAACCAACTGATCCATCAAATCATCAATCCTCGGAAGTGGATACTTATTCTTGATAGTCATCTTGTTCAATTGTTTATAGTCCATACAAAGTCTCATAGAACCTTCTCTCTTCTTAACCAACAAAACTGGTGCACCCCACGGTGACACACTCGGACGAATAAACCTCTTCTCAAGTAGATCTTCAAGTTGAATCTTCAACTCTTTCAATTCTGATGCGGACATACGATATGGAGCCATCGATATCGGACTAGTTCCAGGAATTATGTCGATCGCAAACTCCACTTCTCTTTCTGGCGGTAAATCACATATCTTATTAGGAAAACTTCCGGAAAATTACAAATAATTGGTAAAGCATCAATTTCTCCATTTTCACCAATGCTCAAAGTTGCTATAAATATAAATACCTTCGCACCATCTTACACCAACTCATCAAAACAATTTGTACGAACTTGGCCTAACTCCAAACAACTCACTGCACACACCATCCAAGCTCACAAGACATGTCTATTCCATCCAACATGATCCCGTCTACTATCAACAAGAGATTAAGGGTGATCAGTTCCTCAATTTGTCAATAGACAGCCGACAATCATAATGGGGCATAAATCATCTTTACCAAACTATAATAGCGTTCAACGTCATTCTGAGCCACCACTCCGCACTCGAAGAATCCTAGAGAAACACAGGCTTCTCCCCCACTTATTTCAATCTCACTCCTGCAGACAAGGTTTAGAAAAACAAACGAGTATCGACAGTGTTTTCACACACATGTCGCATACTAGGGAACAAACAACATTAGACAACTTGGCCGGATGGACCGACCTGCTCTGATACCACTAATGTAACACCCTTATAAACCCCACGGAATATATATAAATAATCAGAGTAAATCATCATGCATTCGTAAAAGGGTGTCACACATAATTTCCAAAACATCAAAAACCACCTGTCATGCTCAATAACACTTTAATAATTACTCATGCTTTTCAAGTTTTCACTTCGCATGTAGCAGCAGATTCAATTTCTAACATGATTCTCTTAACAAAACATTCATGTTAATCACATAACTCAACATTAATTAGGCACCAAGACCAACATCATAATATTCCAATGAATATAAAAACATAGTGTAGAGTATATAATGTATCTCTAAGATATCAAACAAATGATCCCAGTGTTACATGACCAGAGCACGACTCGACCCAACATAATTAAAATACTAAACAGCTACACCAACAACGACCGTGTGTCGCTTGCGCGAAAATAAGGTGCCGGCATGACAGAAGAGTCGCCACCTTTCGTTATTTATCCCTCAGAGCGGGAAAGGAAACGATCGGAAAAACCTGACGATAAAAGGGTAAGACAAGGTCATCGCAACCGTTGTCTGGGTTCGGGAGTCGGTTACGCAAGGGGAAGGTATTAGCACCCTTCACGTCCGTCGTACTCGACGGGATCCACGCTTGTTGTGTTTACTTGGACGGGTTGGTTTTATTCTATCTACCTATCAAGGCTGGCTGAAAAAGAAAAGAAAAATGACTCGGAAAAGCGTCGCACTTTATGCCTACGTATTCTCATCAGAGAATGAGAAATCAGAGTCAACGTAGTTCGGCCTACGAAGGGTTATGGGGGAAGGTGGCTCGCCAAGACATCTCCATCTTGTGCCTACGTACTCTCAACAAGCATGAGAGATCAGAGCTCACGTAGTTCGGGAAACTGCGGTTTATTTCCTGTCTTTTACGAAAGAAGTGTTTTTTATTGTGTTTGCGATTTCAATCGCACTAGAGACTATGACCTGAGAGTGAATGCGTCGCATGTCACCCAAAGGGTACCATACTAAACATCCAGACTGTGGAAAAGAAACTCTTCCACAATCCTTTCTCAGATAGCTTAAGGCTCGTAACGTACGAAAGAAATCATTCATGATTACTGTATCTTAAACTGTTTTGAGATGAGAAGAGAACATGCCCAACTAGGAGGGAGACTATCAAGTCCTACTGTTGTCATGCCATGGATTCATCCTATGGTTGAGGTTTGAACAGGGAACTCCTAGAAGTTGTCATGCATAGGTTTCAACCTAAAAGTCTATCATCAAATCCTTATCAAAGGAAATGAGAGTCCTAAGGGATCATGTCAATGAGACACCAAAACAGACAAAGCATCAGCTTAACAGTAAAATGCATGCAATGCAAGTGAGGGAGGAAATGTGTGTAGGGCTTCAGCCTCCACAAGCTCATCTCAACCTCAAGCCAGAATGAAATAACAGTAATCATACTGAAATATAAACAACATGCTATCAAGCGATAAATAGTAAACTGCAATCATACAGATAAAAGAAATGAAATGCCATCAGGCAAACAAACCATATGGGCAAGGGAGCTGGGCTCTACCGAATACCCACAAGCAAAGCCACTCAATAACAATACAAGCGGAGGGAGCAACTCAACCTCTAATGCAATCATGCTCCTAGATTCTACCTATTCTAGATGAACTCACTCTAATGCAACAGACAAGTCAAGCAAAACACACAATACAGAAAAGAAAACAGAAGAAAGCCTCAGCTCCTCCAGCAGCAACTCAGTCTTCAGACTTCAATCATCAATTGCTTTCCAGGTTTCAACCCTACATCATGAGTTTCAATTCATCTTCCCCCTTAAGCTTCAGCTTCTTGATCAGCTCCACCTTCAGGCTTCACCTAATCTTCAGGGATCTTCAAGTATCAACTTGATCTTCATGCTCTTCAAGCTTCAGCTGGAATGGAAATCTTCAAGGATTCATCCTCTTCAATACTCTTCAATGAAGTCTTCATCTTCATGCTCAGGCTCAGCAGCTCTCAAGACACTCGGAACCAGAGAAAATCACTTACTGGGTAAGCTGGGGGATATTGAACTGCTTATTTGATCACCAAATGTGACCTATAAGGGTTCAATATCAAATGAAGGGGTCCCTCAAAATTTCTACCTCCTAGGTATAGCACTTATCCCTCCAAAGGATAGAGGTGTATACCATGTAAGGACTTTGAATCATAGGGAGGAATGGAGGTGAATGATACCATCCATATTTGAGAAAGAAATTATCTACATCTAAGCTCTTCCTAATCCTAACCCTAAAACAAAACAAAAAGAAGAAGAACAAGCTCTCAAGCTCCTCCAATGCATCTTCAAGTCTTCAACCATGCTTCACAATGCTCCACAATGAGATACCAAGCTCCTCAAACCAAAGGAAAATTCCAAAGCAAAGCAAACTAAACAAACATGTCCTAAAGGCAACACAAACCATCATTCAATACAAAAATCAACCAAAAATAGAATACTATTATATTAAATCCTAATATAATTTCTAAGGGATCCTACCTACCTACCCTTAAGTCCCATATATGCCCCATAGTCTAAATTGTCCTACAAACCCAAAATCTAAAATTGTTATTGACCTATGTTGAAGTTTTAAACTAATTCTACACTACCTAGAATTACCTAATTAAAACTACCCTAAACATTATCACAAAAATATGGCATTAATTCAGGGGGAACCTAAAACATACATCTAATTATCCTAAAAAGATTGAATTAAAAATATAAAGGGAACTACCCTAACTAAAATCTACAAATTCACATATCAACTAAAAGAATTAAAGAAAGCAATTAAATAAGAAAATATGCAAAAAATATAAAAATGAAATAAAATGGAAATTTTATGGTTTTATATTTTTCTAGACAGAAAATGGAAAGTGGAAAAAAAAGTCCCATTAAAAAAATATTCATTTTTCAATTTTATATGGATTTTCAAAGTTATAAAAAATTTGGAGGAAAATTAATATGAGAAAATGCAATGGGGGTGTGACAAGTAATAAAATCCAGTTATTATCATATCTGGGCCCATACTGGGGGGTGGCGTTAGAAACGCACCTGGGCCCAGTTTATTAATCAGAAAACTAATTAAAATGAAAAGAAAACAGAAAAAATGGCGGTGTAAATAGCAGTAAATTGCAGTGCATATTGGAATTGGGCTCGCTCGGGGGGTGGGAATAGGAATTGAACACAAGGCCCAGCTTGGTGCGTTTAATGAAACGCAGCGTTTTACGCTGCTATTTCTTCCCTCTCCAATCGCGTTTGAATATCAGCCGTTAGATGGTTTTTTCAGTCAAATGGTCCATGCGCATCTGACGGCTACCACTTCGTCTTCTTCATTGAGACCTAGGGTTTCAGAAAACACCATGAAAACACAAGCTTCATGCGCAGATTTTCCTCTTCTTCGTACGCCCTCATCTCTCCACCAAATCCCACGATATAAGAACCAATCTTGCTCTATTTTTCACGTAGAACACAACTGCGGCAATGGATTTCAATGATACCCTCTAAATCATGCAAACCGAATGCACAACCAAACCAATCTCAAAATATCATCAAGTTTCGACCTTAACCAAACTCTCATTTCTTTATACAAAAATGATCCTCATGCTATACTGATTAAAACTAGCCAAAAATCTTGCATTAATACTCAATATACAGCATGCTCTAACTCCATCAAGACTTGACCACCATTGATGGAACTTCTCCAATTGGTCTCAAACTCCTCAAAATGAACCACCTAATTGTCTCTAAAGGATCTACACTAAGAATTAACCCTAGCCATGCCTAGAATAGGGTGTAGGAATAATTTTGCATACCTTGCTCTTGGATATGGTAGGTGCTGAAATTCTCCAAATCAAGCCTTGTAACTCCTCAAGAACACTCCTTGAATGGTGAATTTTCTTCTGCTTGCACAAGATTTGATGTTGAAAGCTTGTATCTCAAGATCCAATGTCTTTTGCTCCATTGCAATTTCACTTGGAACTCCTTCAATTCTTCATCAATGGAACCTCAAGCTAGCATGAACACACTCAGGGATGTTTATGGATATGATTTGTGAAGAAAAATGGAATGGTAGTGAAGAAGAATATGAAGATTCAATGCAATTTGCAAATGGAGAATTTTGATATCTCTCACTCTTCTCTACACCAAATAACACCAACTATCACCAACCTTTCACCAATAGAAGTTGTATTCAATATATAGAGATGTTTAGAAAGGTCTAGAACCATCTAGAACAATCTAGTAAGAACTTGAATTTTCCATGATATGGTATTTTGCATTTCAATTCTCACCACATGGTATATCATGCAAAAACCCTTGTAATGCTTGTAACCAACTTGAATATCTCCTTACATGAGATTTAGGCCAAGATACAATGCTTAAACACCTTGTTTATTAAGCTTTTCCTTGTTTTGGTTTGGTACCCCATTAAGCAAGCAACCAAATTACAAAGCAACCCTAAGATGAAAGCCTCAAATCAAAATTGTGGCTGAACCATTGTTCTTAGAATGTCATTTGGAGTCAAAATGACCTATCATATGGCATGGTTAGGGTTTATAACTTGGGATTTATGATTTTCCATTTCACTTGAATTAACTTATGCCTCATTTTTAGGCCATTTTTATCACTTTTTGCTATGAGTGTTTTCAACATCTCATGACCACCCTACTAGCCTTAAAACATCATTCTAAGCAAGTTTGATGTTGAAGATTTTTCCATTTGAAGCTTGGAAGTAGGAGATATGGCCATATGCTTGAAATGACCTATAACTTCCAAATGACCAAAATGCCCTTGGCTTGTCAAAGCCATAAGTTGAGTTCTACAAATCCTATCAAGGACTTATAGTACTCTATAGAAATCTAAGAAGATTCTATTCAACATTCATGTTGACCAAGAGATCATAGGAATCATCCTACTAGGGAAAAAGTTGTCTGCAAGTTGGGTGACTTTCAAGGACCCAGATTCACATACCTCAGATGACCTGTAATTTGTCAAAACCATAACTTGAGCTTTGAAAATCCTATCAAGGACTTCCACCACTCAAATTAAAGCTAAGAACAAGCTATACAACATTCATGTTGTGGGGAAGATGATATGATAATCACATCTTGAGCTAAAACTTCCTGGAAGATAGGGATCAAACTAGGGGATTTTACACTGTCAATCCTTAGAAACCCTAGCTTGAAACTTCTCAAACTCCTCAATCATGATGAGTTGGTCTAGGAATCATCCTTATAGTATCTCAATACATCATTCCATGATCACATGGCCTTTGGATTAGGTCTCAACCTTCTCCAAATCATCAGTTGACCTAGGATTGACCCAGTCAAACCCTAATTCTACCATTCATGGTTGAATCTTCTGAATTCTTGCATAATGACCTCTCTGGGCTTCATGATGGCTTTCAAGACATATCATAAGCTTTCTCAAAGCTTCAATTTCATCCTCACAGTCTCAGAATCATCTGAGGAGCACCCACAACTCTCAATTTATGAGTCACACAACCTTGGTTTCAACCAATTCCTCTGAGGATCTCTTGAGCTTTCTGATGAAGGTATCAACCTTCAAACACTTGATGGGTAAATAAATGTTGGTCAAATTTTGGGGTGCAACACCATGTAGCTACGAGCAGCTCTACTCTTTGATACCTGCACGATGTCAAATAGGACATCATTCCAGCAGAAGGGTGAGAATTCACATCAATATTGAAATCATAAGATAATGAATAATGTAAAGCATGTTAAGACAAACACCAACATTCTCACACTTCAATTCTATTAACCAATATCATTCAATAACCACGTATTCACAATTCTCAATTCAACAAGTCATACACATATGCATACTTTCATACAACAATTATATACATACGCATACTTTCAATTCAACAAGTCATACACATACGCATACTTTCAATTCAACAACTATATACATACGCATACTTTCAATTCAACAAGTCATGCACATACGCATACTTTCAATTCAATAATTATATACATACGCATACTTTCAATTCAAGAAGTCATACACATACGCATACTTTCAATTCAACAATTATATATGCCATGTGACTCAATGCAACTCAATGCAACTCATGCCATGTGGTACCAACACTTGTTATTATTTTTCGGTTTTTACATTTAAACCGGGTTCGTTCCCTAGACCAATAACAAACAAAAGCCCATTTCCTAAGCTTTCAAACCCCGCTATAGGTTTGGGACAAGTCACTAGTCTCCACGAAACTAGCAAGCATTGCCTCTTGACAACAAATGATGCGTATGCAATCAACAATCATATGCACTTAAGACCGTTCTCGCATCTTAATCCTATGCATACTCAAATAATTCATCATACAAGAATTATAACATGATTGCACACACAACACATTTCATCAAAGTATTCATACTTTCAACATCATCACTACATTTATCAAGTAGTACACAAGAATCAAATAGATTCAATCACAATTCACAATACCACTCAACGGTCACACATAGGACAATCAATCCATCACAAATAATTGAATTCAATATTCAATACACAATCTACTTGTTAAACAACAATTGATATCTCAATAACCAACCGAAGGTTTACAATCAATCAATACTCAAGTAAATAATCAATAAATCATCTCAATTAAACCATGTATTAGTTAAGATTTAATTAAACAATGACTCCCCAAACATATTGGATATAGAAATATTTGGTAACTAATTATATTATCTATTCTATGTTATAGATATATTCATTAGCTTTCCAACGCTGCGAACGGGGACTAAAACCGACTTACGGATTAAAAGTTATGGCCAAAATCGTCGGAACAGAAATTTCCAGTTTTCAGCTTTTATACAGCATGCAATCGATTGTTTTATTAGTGCAATCGATTGCTTGACTCAATTTTTCACATGTTTGCCTCTGTTTTGCTATGTAATTGATTGTTGTACTAGTGCAATCGATTGCTTACTGTGTGTTTTCGAAAAATTATGCAGAAAATGGTATTTTTCACCAACCCTTCCCTCTTTGCTACCACAATCAATCCCCACATGTTAGGGTATTCACCAAACTCGAAAATTCACTAAATCATGAGAATTCTATGGGTTTTCTTCCTACATAAACTGATACTCATTCACCATTAATCCATAATTTCAAATTTAGGGTTTCCCTACATAACTTCTACCCATTAATCATTATCCCAAAATCCCAATAATGAGATAATGCCCACCCTTACCTTAGGTTTCTTATGGAGAAGAATCTTGATTCCTTGAATGCTTGCATTCTGATTTCTCTATTTCCTTCTTCTTTTCCTCTTGCCTCTTTCTCTTCTTCTCTTCTTCTCTTCCATTCTCTTCTATTCTCTTTTTCCCACTTCTCTTACTAACTCTTCTTACTCTAAAACCCTAACAACTAAATCATTTCTATTGGGCTTTACCCAACTCCATCTCACTTTCTATTCACACACCTCAAATTAGGCCCAACTAAATAATCTAGCAATTATACACTATTCTACCAAATAGAATAAATCAATTAATTTACTTAATTCCATAAATCACATATTCATATTAAATAAATGAAATCAATTAACTCATATAAATTAAATAAATCAAATAATTCATTTAAATCAAATAAATTAATTAATTCAAATAATCACATAATTCAATTAAATCAAATAGGCACAAAATCACACAAATGATCAATCAATTCAATTAAATAAATAATTATCCAAAAATTCAAATTATTAAAATAATTCCAATAAATCAATTAATTAATATAAATAATTAATTATTAAAAATTGGGCTGTTACAGAAGCTATGAATACATCATGCTATGTTCACAACAGGGTAACTCTGAGAAAGGGAACATCCTCCACTTTGTATGAATTGTGGAAAGGAAGAAAGCCTAATGTGAAGTATTTTCATGTGTTTGGAAGAAAATGCTACATCTTAGCAGATCGTGAACAAAGAAGGAAAATGGATCCCAAAAGTGATGAAGGAATATTCTTGGGATATTCTACCAACAACAAAGCTTACAGAGTATATAACTCCATAACTAAAGTGTTAATGGAATCCATAAATGTAGTCATTGATGATCATATTAATGAAATTAATGTCATAGAGGATGTGGGAACATTGGTTGAGACTCCATCTGAGGAGAATGAAGACACCCAAGCAAGTCCAAGTAGTGAACCAGATACAACCACCAAGGAACCTTCTATTAGGCTTCTGAAAGATCGTCCCAAAGACCTGATCATTGGAGACCTCAACAGTGGAGTAAGGACCAGAGCAAGAGATGTCATTTCAAACTCTTGTTTTGTGTCCAAGGTTGAACCCAAAAATGTAAAGGAAGCCCTCTCTAATGAATACTGGATCAAGGCAATGCAAGATGAATTGGAACAGTTCAAGAGGAATGAGGTATGGGAACTGGTGCCTAGACCTGAAGGAACCAATATCATTGGAACAAAATGGATCTACAAGAACAAGTCAGATGAAGAAGGAATCATAGTCGGAAACAAAGCTAGACAAGTGGCACAGGGATATACTCAAGTTGAAGGAATTGATTTTGATGAAACCTTTACACCAGTTGCAAGGCTTGAGTCTATCAGACTGATGTTGGGAATTGCCTGCATCCTGAAATTTAAACTCTTTCAAATGGATGTGAAGAGTGCTTTTCTGAATGGATATCTAAGTGAGGAAGTGTATGTGGGACAACTCAAGGGATTTGAGGACCCTAACCTGACAGACCATGTCTACAAGCTAAGGAAGGCTTTTTATTGCTTGAAACAGGCACCTAGAGCATGGTATGAAAGGCTCACTGAATTTCTCACCACCAATGGGTACAGAAAAGTGGGAATTGATAAGACTCTGTTTGTGAAAAGTATGAAGGTGGAGAAATCATGATAGCTCAGATCTATGTAGATGACATAATGTTTGGTGGAGTATCAGAAAGGATGGTGAAGCAATTTGTCAGTCACATGCAGTCTGAATTTGAAATGAGCATGTGTGGGGAATTGACATATTTTCTTGGGCTCCAGGTCAAGCAAATGGAAGACTCCATCTTCCTCTCCCAAAGTAAATACAACAAAAATATAGTAAAAAAGTTTGGGATGGACAATGCCAATCACAAGATAACACTTACCCCCACTCATCTAAAGTTGACCAGAGATGAAAATGGTACTAGTGTTGATCAAAGGCTATACAGAAGCATGATTGGAAGTCTACTATATCTAACATCCAGCAGACTAGACATTGCATTTGCTGTTGGAGTGTGTGCCAGATATCAAGCAGACCCTAAAGTCAGTCACATGAACCAAGTGAAAAGGATTCTCAAATATATGAATGGAATCTGTGAGTATGGCATACTCTACTCTCATGGGTGTACCCCTATTTTGTCTGGTTACTGTGATGCAGATTGGGCTGGCAGTGCTGATGATAGAAAAAGCACATCTGGTGGATGCTTCTTCTTAGGTAACAACCTAATATCCTGGTTCAGCAAGAAGCAAAATTGTGTCTCATTATCCACTGTTAAAGCTGAATACATCGCAGATGGTAGCAGCTGTTCTCAGCTGGTCTGGATGAAGCAAATGTTAACTGAATACAATGTCACTCCGGATGTCATGACATTATACTGTGACAATCTTAATGCTATTAACATTTCCAAAAACCCGATCCAGCACAGCAGAACCAAGCACATTGATATAAGGCATCACTTCATAAGAGACCTTATGGAAGACAAAGTGATTTCCTTGGAGCATGTGTCCAATGAGCTACAGCTAGCTGACATCTTTACAAAGTCTCTAGATGCTGCCCAATTTGAAAATTTTAGAGGGAAGTTGGGTATCTGCATGTATAAGGATGAATAACAATTAATGGCACGAGAGAGTTTTAGGATTTCAATGCAGTCAAAGTCTTTGAACAACAAAACTCTCCACCCCACACAAACGTGCCTCTCTGCCCTGATTAGCGTTCAGCATCTCTTCTAGACCCTAAGTCTCGACAACAACATGGCCTCGCATTATGAAGGATCTTTGTCTAAGTCCCCTCCCAAATTCACCAAAGATCCACCTCCCTCGGCTGAGAAACCAAACCGCAAGTATCCCCCTCCCACTGAAGAAGAACTGAGGAGAATTATGAACAGGGAAGGCACAACTTACGTGAATAAATCCATGAGGGAAATTTCTGACAATATCATCAGGAAAGGATTGCTTGTTAAGGGCTTCACCGTGCCCCTGGCTCGCCGGGGTCCAGAAGAAGACTCGTATGATGGAAACCAATACATCTCTCTCTCAAACTTGGATACCAGTGACTCCAGTTCTTCTTTTGATGAAGAACATTGAGAATTGGGTATGTGCCTCAGACTGCTGCTGCTGATGAAGTGTGCTGCTGTTCAATTTTTCTTTGCTCAAGCATGAATATTTGGTGATGCTCTCTATGAGCAATTTTGTAATGTAACCCCAAACATATGTATTGGTACATTTTATGATCTATGCTATGTGGTTAGTTTGATCTTAATTTGTGGCTAAAAACGGGGAGAGAGTGTTAGCTGAAAGCATGAACAGGTAGAGCAGATGGAAGAATTGGTTGATAACCAATGTGGCAGTAATAGCAGGTGGAAGAACAAGACAGCCATGAGCTGTGCTTGAGCATATGCACCATGGTGCTTATGATATTAGGATGCACAGGGGTAACTGCAGGTGATGCTAATGAGATGTGTGTGTGTGTGATAACAGTTGTTTGGGCTGTTACTGATATGATATGTATGCCATGTATGCTAGAACTAGGAACTATGTGTAGGAGCAGAATAAAAGCATAGTGTATTCCTTAGCATAGTGCATCCCTTCAGGGGGAGTAGCACAATTGTGTGACTGTGTGACTTCAGAATGTTATCCTGAAGGTCATAACATCCAGAGCATGCTGGATTCATATGTGTGACTGTAGACTGTTTGCTGAAGAAGTGTTCAACTGATGTGCATCAGTTGAGGGGGAGTAACTTTGTGTGTTATTCACTCAGCAAAGAATGACACATGTAGTGATAACTAATAGGTGGCTAACAAAGTGAGTGTTAACAGGGCTGAAAGCCAACTGTGAGGAGTCTGAGAGCTTGAGCAACAAGTGACTTACCTGTATGACAGGACATATGTTAAGTCTTCTGTTGTGTGTAAACCTCTGGTGTAAGTACAGAGTGTTTTAGCCAAAAATTTGCCAAAGGGGGAGTTTGTAAGTGCTCTTGATTGGCTGCATTTTGTGGCAAAATATTAGTGCATGTATGAATGTCATGTCTGATGTTGATACATTCATAATATGGATTGTGCAGGGTAAGTTAACTAAGCTAACTATAAGTTAAGCTAGATGTCATACTCAATGTTATGACCTAGGTCGTATGACATCAAGCGGAGGTTTGTTATTCTGGTAGCTAGAACTCAGGAAACAAATCAAAAGCTTAAGCTGGAATGCATGAGACATTTTAGACGCCCTAGGGGAACTAATATGTACCTGATTAAAATGGAAAACATGCAGAATACTGAAGAGAGGTTTTATGATGGATAAAACCTAATGTATGCGCCTAGGCCCAAGGACTGATCTGCTGCTATAAATAACAGGAGAAGCAATCCTAGAAGGAAGCAGTTGCAGATAGAGAAGCAGAGAAATCACCATAGTGGTTTAGAAGTGAAGAGGTTGTTCTTCATGATTGTGTCTTAGGAACACTTGTAATCCAAGAAACTGTTGATTGCATTGGTTAGGTAGTTTCTAGGCTGTGTACCACTCAAAGCTGTTAAGCAAGAGTGTGTGTCACTTGATCAAAGCTTTGAAGTAAGATCAAGGTGTGTGTAGTTGAGGTGTCTCTTCATTCTACTGTTTAATCTGAAAGTGTTTTTGGATATCACTGTTGTGTGATTGTAGGGAGTGAGTGGGTATACTCAGGTCTAGAGTGTCTCTAGGTTAAATTGTCATTGGGTAGGTCTTAAGTGAGGAGTGCAAACTGGAGGTTTGACTCTGAATTAATTCTACTAATAGTGAAATTTCTCCTTGGCTTGGTAGCCCCCAGATGTAAGTGTGTTGCACTGAACTGGGTCAACAACCAACTGTGTTAGTTACTGCTTTATAATTACTGCATAATAGTAGCTCTGTAGTGAATGTCATAGTGGATGTTATAACTTCTGTTAGAACATCCATCGTGGGCTGGCCAAAATTTTCAAAACCTGTTGACTTGCTCCACGTACATAGGTCGCCCATAAATGCTCCGTGTACAAGGGTCGATTAAACTCCTATAAATGTGGTGACTTGCTCTGCGTACATAGGTCGCCCATAAATGCTCTGTATACAAGGGTTGATTAAACTCCTATAAAACGTGTTGACTTGCTGCCCGTACATAGGTCGTCCACAAACTCTTCGTGTACAAAGGTTAAATAAACTCCTATAAAACATGTTGACATGCTCCGCGTACATAGGTCTCCCATAAACGCTCTGCATACAAGGGTTGATTAAACTCCTATAAACGTGTTGACTTGCTCTGCGTACATAGGTCACCCATAAATGCTCCGCGCACAAGGGTTGATTAAACTCCTAAAACATATTGACTTGCTCTGCGTACATAGGTCGCCCATAAATGCTCCACGTACAAGGGTTGATTAAACTCCTATAAAATGTGTTGACTTGCTCCGTGTACATAGGTCACCCATAAACGCTCCACGTACAAGGGTTGATTAAACTCCTATAAAATATATTGACTTGCTCCGCTTACATAGGTCGCCCATAAACGTGTTGACTTGCTTCATGTGCGCAGGTTGAACAAAATTTTATAAATGTATATACTTTTTACATGCATACAGGCTGGATAATCAATTATGAAAATGATGAAACTAAACCTAAGCACAACAAAAGAAACTTGGGGCTTGTGAGTGTCAAAATCGCACATGACCAACTGCCAAAGGCTTATAAAAACTAGGAGCAAATCTTTGACAAAAAGACACCCAAGTCAAAATCATAATCGGCACCTAAGACTATAAGAGTTATAGACTCTCTAAACTATCAGAGCTATATAGTCAAGGGTTTTTAATAGATAGCCGAGTAATGAGTTATCCAAGAAGTCTTAGAAATCAAACTAAGCAAAGCAAAAAGGAAAAATAATGTCCAACACTTTATAATTGGACACCTTAAGTTATTCTAACTTAGTTCCCGAGGGGCTAGATATACCCACAGTACTATTTTGGAAAGGAATTAAAGGGATGATAAACGAAAATAACAGTAGCAAAAGGAAAGCCACAAAAGGGCCAAATTTTTTTCAACAAAAAAGCCCAAAGTTGAAAAGATTACATCAAAAATGCATCCATAAGGATGACTAACTAAAATAAGAAAATATCAAGATCATATAACAACCGAAGTCTCATTGGAAACATCATTGTTGGCCAGGTTCACATTCTAGTCAGCACCATTAACTGGCCATTGAGATCCCTCCGGGTTATCTTTCTCCAGCTCACCAAGATCCACAAGGCGACCATCCTGCACCACCTTGAAGTAATCCATTTTCCGAAAAATCCAAGTCAGGATAGAGACAGAGAACTTGATCTTTGGCTATATCAAAAGCTTCATCGCCAGCAGATGAAATTTTGATTTGAGCTTTCTTCAGAGATTCTCTAAGATCATTATTGGATGATAAGAGCTCGGTATTAGAGGCCTCAGATAGCTTCAATTGATCAATAAGTTGGGCTAAGGCCAACTTGTGATCCGACTCCAAAGTCTCTTTCTCCTTCCTCGCATTAGCCAAATCTTTCTCCAAGCTGGAAAGCTTCTCATACTGAGATTCTTGGGTACTCTTCAACTGAGCGATTTCATTCTTATTTCGACTCAATATTTTCAGAGTCTTCAAATAATTCAAACAAGCCACGGGCGAGGACGACACATCTCATTAGATAGGAGCTAATGTTCTGGTTAATCTTTTGCTGACCAATGGATTTAACTTTATTAACATCCTCAGTAGCATTAAGGTGATCAAGCAGAAACCTGAAGCCATCAAAATCATTAGACCAAAACTTAAATTACCCATATGTAGAATTTTCCACTGGGCTTCGCGTGAGGGAGTTGATACCCATTTTAGCTTGATGGATATCTTCATTCATTAGAACCTTCAGCTTCTTCGGATCACCTTGAGATATTTCATCTTGAACAGGAAGAACAAGAGGTTGGTGCTTACCTTTACTCGAGGCGGCTTTAGTACTCGTTCCCCTTGGTCATTTTGGTGCATGGACCTCTAACCCACCTAAATCAGATTTGGATACAGATTCACCCAGCCCCCTCTGAGCTTCCCGAGCTTCCTGCATCAATCTCTTTTGCTCGACTACAGTCAGATCAGTCACCTTTTCTGTAAAAAAAGCAACTTAAGGTTAGAATAAAAGGAAGACGAGAAACATTTAAAGCAAAAGATGATGATTACCGGAAAGGCAAGAAGTCAATTGTCATCTAAGGACGACAATTCATTGATCCTCATCATACAAAATGAGTCAAGAATGGCTAAGGATTGGAGTTCCAAGTCATTCAGTTTGCCATAGTTAAAACCAATAATCAACTAGGGATCTTTGGTTTAGTAGTGACAAAAATGCGGATGTCCATCTAAGGCGTATAACACCTGTGGACATCTCGGCCCATATCGGACCCTCAAGAAACGATCTTTATAATTCTTATAATTTGAGGTATAAGCATGAAGGAAGCTTCGGTTAGGAATTCCATTGATTTGAACCCAACTCCGGTTATCAACTCCTTTCACCTCAAAGAAGGAGAAGAACAAGCCTATGGTCGGAATGATGTTCATAACCTCATAAACCTTCTCAAAAGCCTTTATAAATCCCTAAATGTTGGGACGGAGTTGGGAAGGTGCTATATTAACGGTCTTCAACATGTCAACCTCAAAATTGGAAAAAGGGATACAGATGTTGAAATCTTCCAAAATACTAGGGTATAAGTAGAAAAATTCTTCGGAAACATCTTTTGGCCGAAGTATACACACTATTTCCTTTGGATCACATGGTTCCAAAATAACATCATCCTCAGAACCAGTAAAGGATACAATCCATATGGATCAGATTTTGGTAATATCCATGTCATCAGCAGTACTATTCTTATGGTTCATAACCTCAAAATCAAAGGGAGCAGCAATCTCCATTAGAATTTCTATAGAACCTGAAGAGTTAGAGTCAAAGTCACTGTCAGAAGTGAGAACATCAGTAAAACATTTGTCCATGATTCGCTTATACTCTTCTACCCCTAAAGAACCCATCATCTCTTGCATGTTTTCTTTCCATAATCTTTTTCTCTCCTCGTCACTCTTATGGATAACCTTACCCTCATCATCACATTTCCTAAGGACTTCCATTTATGTTAAAGAAAAATAGAGGAAAATCTAGAGAGAAAGAAAAAATATCTGAAATGAAGAGAGCACTTGCAGTTGAAATGGACTTGTTTAAAGGAGAATAAGAGCGTATGAGTGAAGAAAAGAGAAGGATGACTTTAATAGAAGCCCAACGTTCAAAAATAGCTAGAAAATAGCCACTCATGAAGCATTAAAGTCATCATTATGCTAGGGAAGATTAAGGGACATAACCGTTCTAAGGTTTTGTTTGACACGTAAGGACCTAAGAATAAAAGCCAACCTATAGCACGACGTCAAATATATTCGGGCTTATGATATTGCTGAGTATTGTACCCTTGTAAAACAGATATAGTACTCGGGGGGCTTATGTACATGCCAAATATATTTTAAGATGAGTTGCGTAGCCGGACAAGGTTAAGCATGAGCTAGACTATGATAGCAAGAAAGATCAAGCAATGCAGAGAGTTAGGAAAATATCATCCATAACCCGGGCCGGTCAGGGAGCACGACTCCCATCAGCCGAACTCCTATGAGGCCGAGTACTGACCTCCATCAACCCGGTACTTACGTCGAATATGAACTCAACCTGTATACCAACAGTTATAATGGTGGTTGCGCATCAATGCGGATGTTACCAGAGCTTCAAAGCTTACATTCATGAAGGGAGTTACAACAATGATGGCCATGTAATGTCAGAAGGTCAAGAGACTCCCCTTAATGGCATATCTTCATGGAATACTATAAAAGGGGCTCCCATATGAGGGTTAAGCAAGACACAATCATCTTGAGACGATACACAACACAAGTGTAGCTCTCAAATCCCCAAATATCCCTCACAACATAGACACGTAGTTCTTCTTGTCCAAGACAAGGGGAATTAGCACTTTTTGTGTATCTAACTATTTTTGGCTAGAACAAAGGCTATGGGGAGACGTGGACCAGATTTTCAGGCTCATGCTGAAACTTCTGTTCGCACCTCCCAACTGCTCGTGCACCCTCCCTGATTTGTGTTCAAAAGGCCAATGGGCCTTAGACAAAGCCCATGTGTCTGGCTACTGCATTTCCCTATTTTCTACTACACCCCTTCTTTTTTTAATTATTTTGTTTTGTTAGATTTTGGTTTAATTAGATTTTAATTAGAAGTTAATTCTAATGGTTGTTAATTTTTGCTTGAGCATTTTGATTTTAGTTTTAATCTTAATTAAATTCTAATCCTAGTATTGACATTTTGGATTTTAATTAGATTTCTTTTAATTAGAAGTAAATTTTATTTTTAATTAGAAGTTAATCTTCTTTTGTTTTTTTAGAAGTCAATCTTGACTTGAATTATCAATTAACTTTTAATCTTAGTTTTAATTGTTGATTGACATTTAACATTAATATCGATTTTAATTGTTGATTAACTTGGATTTTAATTTTAGTTTTGATTTTAGTTATGACGCTAATTGTGATTAGATTTTGATTGTGATTAATTTGTGACTTTAGTTTTGATTAGATTTCGATTAATTCTTGATGACACTTGTGAATATTTCCTTGATGATACTTGTACATGTTTTCCTTGGTGATACTTGCCTATTGCCTTGTAATTGATATTGTCACACAAATTGGCTTTGCTCTTGAACATTTACTTGAGATTTACATTTGATGTTGTTTATGATTGAGTTGTCTTATATTTTGTTTACATGCTCCCCTAGAGCTCCTAGTTTAAACTTAATTTTTGATTAAGTTTTAAGTAGGATAGAAATTAGGCTCTCAATCCAAGCATGATAACTTTAGGGTAGAACTCCCCTTCTAATCTCAACCTTATGACCACGTTGCATGATAACATGTAGGACCAATTTCTCCTTAGACCTGTCGTACGTCTTTCTCTTCTCACCCTCAAATCAAAATTGAAACACTTAATAAATATGATGTGCATTGTGAGCAACGAGCCTTAAGCACATGGGAAAGATGAGTGGATTAATTTCTAACCTCATTTTAGGGTACTTTGTACGCGAGTCATTTGGATCATTAACGCAATGTATTCGATCCTATGTCATAGACTTTAGCATGATACACATCTCAAGCAAATTTAATTCACTTCTTTGAAGAGAAATTCAACAAGTCTAGAACCTCTTCTCTTGCCCTCGGGCGATTGAGATCATTTTTCCCATAGTTCCGTGAACTATAGATGCTCTGATTCCTCATTCCCTAATGAGGATACGTAGGCACGAGGATCCATATTCTTGGCGAGCTCACTAATAACTAACTCACATTTTCTCTCTCCCTCGTGTGATTGAGACCGACTAATCGAGCCTTTTCTCTCGCCCCAGTGTGATCAAAACTTTTTCCCAATTCGTAGCATGAACTACGGAAGCTTTGACTTCTTTATTCTCGTACGGATAAGGATACATAAGCATAAGACGATGAATTCTTGGCGAGCAACCTTCCCCCATCACCCATAGTCGTTCGAACTATGTTGACTCTGACTTTGCCATTGCATGAGGGAATACGTAGGCACAAGGCGGAGATGTCCTATCGAGTCTGTTCTTTCTCTTCACCCCTCTACCCTGTTTAACAGTAGCTTTTAGATAGTTTTCACCCATAGATTAGACAACAAGCGTGGATCCCGTTGAGTACAACGGACGTGAGGGGTGCTCACAACTTCCATCATTTCCTTTCCCCGTTGGGATAGATAATGTCGGGTGGCGACTCTTATTATTCTCCGCCGGTTGTTTTTCGCAATTGCGACATTTGGGAATAGTTTGGGTGTAGTTGAACTGTTGCATGACACACTCAAGTAGATGAGAAAATGCCAGACATGAACCATAAGCCAACCATCTTGAGTATAACACTATTTCTTCAAATGGTCGCGTCTCATGGTGATCAATATTGTTGTTAAAGTGCATATCATTTTCTATAAAGTTGTCAAGATACACTCGAAACAACTATATTTTCTAGTTCCATTTGAGAGGGGTAAATGCAAAAGCATGTGAAATATCCTCAATATATGTCGGTACACGCGACCAGTCAGAGATGTGTGGGAAGTGTTGGAAGATTTGAGCTTGAAGAGTGTTGGAATATACGAATCATTAGTAAGGGCGTTGCAAAAATGTATTGAAAATGACACATAAACACTAAATCACCAATAAATATTACCGTCAAAAGTGTGATGTTGTCTATCACCTGCTTCTTCTTCCACCTACAACCCCTGGATAAATTAGAGTACAAGTAGACCAAACAAGCGGCCCCCTAGTTGTACTCATAGATCTGCTCGAAGTATCGTAGGTCACTACAAGAAAATTGGCAAATTGCGACGGTTCATTTTGGTAGATTACGATGGTTAAAACCATCCCAATTTGTATGTTACGACGGTTTCAGTATTGTCGCAGAAACATGCATCGTGAGGCCGTATTGCGACAGTTGTGAAAACTGTCATACAAACCATCGTTATTTTCATGACGGGTAGCTAACTGACGTAATCTCCATGTTGTGATGGTTTCCCACTGTCTTGACTTGCTTAATGATTTTTGTTTTAATTGTTGATTGTGATGGTTACAACTGTCGTAACTTTCCGTTTGATTTATTTTATTGATTGCGACGGTTTTAACTATCGTAAAATTCCTAATGTTTTTGTTTTTATTTTTTATTACAACAGTAACAACTGCATAACTTTTCGTTTGATTCATGTTTATATCGTTGATTGCGACGGTTATAACTGTCGTAACTTTCCATTTGATTTTTATTTTTATTGTTGATTAGTAACTTTGTTTAGAGTATTATTTTTTTTATTTTAATTATTATCTACTAAAATATTTTGTTGAAATGTTTTTTTCAATATTATTTATTTTCTTTAAATTATTTTCACTAAAATATTTTAATTTATGGTACTATTTTTTTAATGATTTTCTATATTACTTTTTAACATAGTAAAATTAAATCCAATAGAAAACATGTAATATCCATAATCATAATCATGTCATATAATACTCGTGTAATATCCATAAGACATGTAATATCCATAATCATAATATTCTAATCTTATAATAATAAGCATCATAATGCCAAAAATACATAGAAAAGTTCATAAGAACGTCTACCATCAACAGGTAGCTAAAAAAGTACATAGAAAAACATATCAAAGTCTAATTTGTCCTTCTTGATGATCCATTATCTGCAATTCGGTAGCTAGACTCAGAAGAACGTCTACCATCAGCGGGTGACTCCAATCCATGGGAAAAAAGTATTAAACTTGGAAAAACATCTTCCACTAGAATGAACCATCAATCTTAAACTTATATATTTTAAAGTTAATAATAGATTTCATGAAAATCATACTTTTCTTCCACTAGAACTTTGCATTTGCATTAAGAATTCAATTTCTTCGTTTCTAGCATTGTCTTTTTCCTTTAAGAATGTGATTGCCTCCATCAATTCATCAATTTTTGAATTTTGTTCTTTAAGCGCATTAATTTCTTCTTGCATTTCCTTTATTTTTTTTCATTTTCTTTAAAAGAAGACGACGATCTCGTAGATCTATTAATCTGATATGGTGTAACCCAATTCCCATACTACGAACATATACATGATGTTCTTTTCCAAATACTTTCTAAAATGCCTCATTTTCAGACACAGAGTCCTTAATTGCAACTTATAAGTTTTCCTGCACATGCAAAAGAGCAAACTAAGCTACTGTTTATATAACAAGGATCATGATGTAACAAACTTAATATCTAAAAAACATTATTATAATGCTATCTAAAAAAAGATAATTTTTTCTTGCATTTTAGACATTATTGAATAATATCTAAATTGTATAAACACCTAAAATATCTATAATATCTAATATCTAATATCTAAATTGCATAAACACCTAAAACACCTAAATTACATAAACATTTAAACTGAGTTTGGGAACACAAAGATACAGAAAAAAGAGCGAATACGCGCGAGGTCAATCTACATTAACTATGAGTCGACCTGAAAACTGCACACAAAAGTGGTTTATGCATCAACCTACATCAAGGTCATGCGTCGAAGCATGCAAGCTAGAAAACTCCAAACTTGTTTCTTATGGTGTTCGTCGACCTACATAGGAGCCATGCATCGACGCATACATGGCAGATACTTTTTCAAAAAAAATTATTTCAGTGTGCGTCGACCTTTAGGAGATTTGGGTCGACGCAAACATGCCAGAAAGTTTCCCCATCATTTTTCTTGATTGTGAGTCGACCTATACCCTATGTGAGTCGATATAAATTGCATAAACACCTAAAATATCTAAAATCTAAAAATTTTAAGTTTATGTCTAATATCTAAAAAACATTATATAATAATATCTAAAAAACATTATAATATCTAAATAACTATGGAAGGACCACTATAATATCTAAAAAATTCTGTTGTTTAGAAACTACCAACATTTCCAACATTCAATTTAACTAGTTTTCAGACAGGTTCTCCCTACCTCTAAAAGATGCCAAAAGGTTTGATTTTTTTATCAAACCTTAAGGAGACTAACAAATATTTTAAAAGAATTAACTTGTACTTACATTATTGTTGTATGCATCTTCATTGACAAAAGACTCGTCAGACTTTTATGAGAAATTGCATACATTTCTCCTCTACTGTATGATCGTCCATCTCTCAATTCCTACAAATAAAAACAAATATTAATTATTTGTAATATCAAGCATACAATCAACAATATATAAATTTGGAAATACAAACTTATGTTGCTGCCTTGCAAGCGACTTAGATCCAAGTGTATGCAGAATCTTCAATTTTCCTCTATTTTGGGCATTTTGTTTTGCTATTCTCTACATTGGTAACAAAAAAAACATGCGTTATAGATAGGGATAAGATACAACACATTAATAAAATAATATTAAAATATTATATAATACATGTTACTATTAAGCATATATTGTTATAAGAGAGCGTCAAAGAGAGCGATAAAATTACCTGTTTTTTTTTCCGCCTATATTGAACAAAAACAACCGAATTATTTTCCTTAATGCCTTTGCATTTTGGATAATTTTGAATATTTTTCTCCAAAGTGATATCTCATCTATAAAATTTTGGAACAATTGCCAACGACCACCCTTCCATTTCTTTGCAGCAGAAGCAAGTATGTAATCTTTGCCACGCCCATCATCAATATTAAAATGGAGCTAACCATAAGAATAAAAATTAGTTTACAAAGCAAATAATAATCACTATGGAATTTATTTAAGAAAAATATGTAATTGTTTATTAATGATACCTTTATCTATGAATCATAAAACTGTGTTTTTCTATCCATTAGAATATCCTCCAACTCTCGAGTATTATGGGAAAGTCTTTAAACATTCTAATAATTATACCTATATACCCTGCTAACAAACCAGCAGCTGGTCCTACTGCACGATGAATCTTATCCCATTCAAGTATTATCCATGTTCCATCAGACTCTGATTTCGCAACCAAGTCTTTCACACATAAACATGTGTTTAAAACATAACCCTCCTCATCCATCACATAAAAAATTATACAAATTAATGTCATAACTCAACTATGTAAAAAAATAAATTTTTTGCATATACTTTAACTTTAAATTACTTACTAATAAAATTTACATCCCAATACTCAGAACTAGCCACTCGAACAACATCTTCAGTTTCATTTTCTACCACAACATCTTCAGCCTCATCTCTTACCACAACATTTTCAGTCTCATCTCCTACCACAACATTTTCGGTCTCATCTTCTACCACAACATCTCCATCTTCATCTTCAACCACAACATCTTTAATTGTAGTTTAGATTGACAGAGGGATTATTAAAGTTTGAATTGGTGGATGGGTTATTGTAGTTTAGAATGGGGGAGGGGTTATTTTAGTTTGGATTAGCAAAGAGGTCATTGGTGATTTTTGAGTTGTTGGTGAACGTAGGAACTTCTTGTTTACTTTAAGCTCTCCAGGTTTTATAAACCTCGGACGACCCTTTACAGACTAAATAAAATTCATCGGTGAATATCATCCAATAATCAATACAATTAATTTGTAGAGTAGTATTGAAATTTATTTCTAACCGATGATAGTTTTGAAGAAGACAAAGATGATTTGTAAAGGAATTGAGAGAGTTTAGTAAAAATGAGAGCCCGCATCTTTTTTTATTCTCTTCAATTATTTTGTGGCGAATATCCTCATATGATGAATTCATTCTTTCACAACAGACTTCAACTACAAGTATATGTGATAAACAAGTCAGTACACTAAAAAATACATTATATGACTAAAAATTTAATAAATATAACATAAACATGAAGAGTAACATAAATTATGACTACAAATTTACTAAACATAATATAAACACAATAAATTAAGAGATAAAAATGCAATAAAACATAGAGTAATAATGTCATATGTTGGTGCTTAATTTTTATGACGATGAATCAACACCAAAAGTAAGAATCCCATACATTAATTAGGGATAAGAAAAAAAAAACATAAGTCTCACACGAGTTACAAATAAGCTATACTTCTTATCAATAAAAAAACTATATCTTAATTATTATCATCATTTTCCGTTGAAGTTCTAGGATCATCATTAGAAAAAATTTGTTCCAAATTTTGTGATGGATATGGCTCAATAGGTGTCATGATTTCATCGTTTTCACCCATGTCATATAAGTCATTTGGCTTCAAATGAACATGTATCCTCAATCCTTGTTCACTCTCATCATTCACATAAAAAAACTATTTGAGCTTTTGACACTTGAATGTATGACTCATTATCTTCATGTTCCCCACTATGTAGTAGTCTTGTAAATTTTATAGAGGTAAAACCCAACTTATCTATCTTAATGCCTCTTGAGTTTGTGGTATTAGCCTATTCACATTTAAACATGGGCACTGTGAAGCATTCATATGAACATGTCGCCTCAGGTGTCTAAATAGGTGAAACTTGTTGTCTACGATAAGTTGGAGGCAGTGATGCATCACTAGGTGACACTCGTCTTCTACAGAAAGAAGAAGGTGCAGATATATGAGCCCCATAAGTCGACACCTTCACATCAACTGCCTACAGGTAACAGGAGCCTCTGAAGCCTAACTATTTTCCCTCCGAACATATGCATGATGTGCAATCCTTCTGTGCCTCAATATGTCGTCTCTATCACCCATAATGCTTGTAAGTAAAGCAATCAAGTGTCATACAATTACTACAAGCAACCCTACATGCAAGAAAAGAAAAAAAGGAAGACATGTAAAATAAGGAGATGCATCTCTGGTTCATAGATATTTAAACATTGAGAAAATACGGAGATGCATCTCCGAAACATTCTACAACTTTTATTTTTGTCAATAGCGATAATGCAGACCGCCAACCCCCTCCCCCCCAATTTTAATATAAATTATGACTACAAATAACATAAACACAAAGAGTAACATAAATCATGACTACAAATTTAATAAACATAAGATAAACACAATAAATTAAGAGATAAATTATACAATAAAATATAGAGTAATAATGTCATATGTTGGTGCTTAATTTTTATAACGATGAATCAACATCAAAAATAAGAATTTCATACATTAATTAGGGATAAGAAAAAAAACATAAGTCTCACACGAGTTACAAACAAGCTAGACTTCTTATCAATAAAAAACTATATCTTAATTATTGTCATCATTTTCCGTTGAAGTTCTAGGATCATCATTAGAAAAAATTTGTTCCAAATTTTGTGATGGATATGGCTCAATAGGTGTCATGATTTCATCGTTTTCACCCATGTCATACAAGTCTTTTGGCTTCAAATGAACAGGTATGCTCCATCCTTGTTCACTCTCATCATCCACATAAAAAAAACCATTTGAACTTCTGACGCTTGAATGTATGGCTCATTATCTTCACGTTCCCCAGTATGTAGTAGTCTTGCAAATTTTATAGACGTAAAATCAAACTTATCTATCTTAATGCCTCTTAGGTTTGTGGTATTAGCCCATTCACATTTAAACATGGGCATTGTGAAGCCACCAAAGGAACCTGTCGCCCAGGTGTCTAAATAGGTGAAACCTGTCGCCTACGGTAAGTTGGAGGCAGTGATGCGTCACTAGGTGACACTTGTCTTCTACAAAAAGAAGAAGGTGGAGATATATGAGTCCCATAAGTCGACACCTTCACATCAACCGGCCTAGAGGGAACAGGAGCCTCTGAAACCTAACTATTTTCCCTCCGAACATATGCATGATGTGCAATCCTCCTGTGCCTCAATATATCGTCTCTATCACCCATAATGCTTCTAAGTAAAGCAGTCAAGTGTCACACAATTACTACAAGCAACCCTACGTTGAAAAAATACGGAGATGCATCTCCGGAATTTTCTGCAACTTTTATTTTTGTCAATAGCGCTAACGCAGACCACCAACCCAAAAAAAAAGAAAAAGTAATGCATTGATCGTTACTTTTAACTATGAAACACATTTCTCATAATGTGCCAACCATCAAACATGCGTAAACTATGTATTTCAATACCTAATCATCAATTTATACAAATTTTTACAAAAATTCAAAAAAAACATATATAATAATAAAAAAACATACAAGTGAGGAATATTTGAAGTTGATGTAATTGAATGAGCTCTTTGATGTCGTTCGGTGATGATTGAAGAAGCTTTGATTTGTTTGATTGATTTTGAGACAATATAATTTTAAGAGAGTTTTAGAGAAAACTTAATTTTTTAACATGTGCGGAAGAAGAATGGTTCTGATGCGTTATGTACAAGCAGCTAGAGGTGGCAATAAAATCCATTTAGATAATATCCATCCAATCCATCCATAAGACAAAAAATAATTTAATGGATTTGATCCAATCCATCCATCTCATTTTATAAATCGATTGGATATTATGTTATCACTTATTAAATTAATTAAATAAACTATTTTTATAAAAAAAATATTAAACATTTCAATTAAATAATTTTTCTTTATTCTAAACACAAAAAACAAAAACCCTATGGATAGAAACTTTCTTCTTCTCCAAATTTCTCTCCAAACCAAGAACCCTAATTTCATCCCCAAATTTCTTCTTCTCCAAATTTCTGTCTAAACCAAGAACCCTAATTTAGTCCCCAAATTTCTTCTTCTTCTTCCCTCAATTTCGTCTTAATATCAAGCACTAGTAATCCATCTCAACGTTTCGGTGCTTCAATCGCCATTCATCTCAACAATTGGGTGCTACAATTGCAATTCATCTCAATGTTTCGGTGCTACAATATCCCAAATTCAAATCAGCTATGGCATCTTACTCGACATTCGGTAATATTTTTGTGTTCTGTTATATGAATTAGTGTTCACCCATTTTCTCCAGTTCTAACTATTCCATTGTAACCAATTTTAAGATGGAAATATGGTTTCAAGTGTTATTTTGATATCAAGTGTTATTGATTGATTATACTTGGTTAAAAAATTGCAAATACATATATACTTGGTTTCAACGAATTTCTAGAAGAAACCATGTATCTTGCCATTGATGGAAACAAAAAGATAAGTAGATTGAATAATCATGTGGATCCCACTACATAGTTTGTTGCAAAACCCAAATCTACTAAGGACCTATAAAAGAAACTTCCAGTTTAAAGCATCAAATGCCTTAGATATGTCTATTTTAAGGGAAACATTTACACCGAAGCATTTTCTATTAAGGATATTAATGGCCGCAGAAGTTAGGCAAATACAGTCCTTTATGTTTCTGCTCCTAATGAGAAGAATGTTTGTGATGCAGTCACCCAGTTTTTCAAGACTTGATATACTTCCCCAACTTTAATGTTAGTATAGTTATCCTGATCCCTAAGATCAAAGATGCCCATACCATAGAGATGTTTAGACCAATGGCCTTTTCTAACTTCAAACATAAGATAATCTTAAAAATGTTGGTTGATAGGCTTGCTTCCATCATGCATATCCTGATTCCTAAGAAGCAAATATGTTTTATTCATGCCAGGAACATTACATATTGCACTTGCTTAGCTTCAAAGGTAATTAGTGTGTTTGATAACAAAAACAAAGAGGGAAATTTGGCTCTTAAGGTGGACATTTCCAAAACATTTGATACCATTAGTTGGGGATTTATGTTGAAGGTCCTGTACAGGTTTTGTTTCTGCTAACAATTTTTTTGATTGGATTAGAATAATATTATCCTCAGCTTGCCTCTCAAATGATTTCAATGGAGTGCGACATGGATAGTTTAAGTGCACTAGAGGAGTGAGACAAGTTGGACCTTTGTCCACCATCCTTTTCTGTTTGGCAAAAGATGTGCTAAGTAGAAGAAGTATTGTCAAGTTAGTCTATGATGAGTGTCTTGAGCTAATCAAGTCTTCAGAAAACAAGTATGTTCCCTCATATGTCTTGTATGCAGATGATATTCTGACCTTCTACTCTGGAAAGATGTCTAACACCAATAGACATCTTAATAGAATCATTGATAGCACTGGTTTCAAAACAAGGACTCTACCTTTTAACTACATTAGAGTCCCTTTTTTCAAATGGAAAGTCAAATATATACACCTTCTTTCCATCACTAATAAAATCTTGTCCAAATTCTCAACTTGGAAATGCTCATTACTCTCTATAGTAGGTAGACTTACTTTGGTCAAATCTATTATTCAAAGAATGATTTCTTATATTTTCTTCATTAACCTAAGTGGGAATGGTTTTCTCAATTATATCATTATATGGCAGGCTAGCATTGTTATTGTATATATTTTCAAAATGGTTGGTGACATTATCAATGATGAGGTCAACATCCGTGATAACCTCATTGTTGTGGTGAATGGCTAATAAAGGCTTGGAGGCTTCTTTAATCTTGGCATATCTATGAAAAAATCTTGTGTTTCTGTCCTCTTTAGAAGTCCACTTCACTCTGGCCTTTTCCTTTTCAAAATCCTCTTCTAGACTCAAAGCAAATGAAAGATCTTTTCTTCTTAGAATATATCGAATCCAATTTCATATTTAGGTGTGGTATGTAACTTAGAAATCAAAGACTTTTTCATATCTATAAAAGTTTGCAATGATAATTCACGAATAAAAATATAACATTAAACTGAAAAAAAAGCAAGTATATTATAGTAATCAATATATAACAAAAAGATGAAATAAGAATAACTTCAAATAAAGTGTTATAGGCAGGGATGACATCAAACAACTCATTTACCTATCTGTCAAGTTCACTTTTATTTAATTTTCTAAAATGCAGATTGTACGTATCTTTACTATATGCTATATATATGTATTAATTATAATTACTAGTTTAGAATTTTTTAGAAACCATGTAATCAGTATGTACTATCCACTCATATTGAAATAGAAAGACCCTGTTATGAAAACAACTTTAGTGGTTCATCGCAAACAACTTCCATTTAAAGTTAGATAACCAATTTTTAGGAAAGTTGGAATATTGTATCCAAGGCCCTGTTATGAAAACAAAGTCAGGTTTACACTTGTTAATAATTCTCTTGAGAGTTAATTTTTTTATGTGATGACTTAAGCTACGTTTATTTTATTGGATAATTCAGTTTGATTTCCTTTGCACTCACCTTCAATTATTTTCAAATTATAGGAAATATGTCTACCGATGGCGATGAACCCGTACTTCAAATTGAGGATGAAGTTGATGAAAGTTCATTCCTTAGTTCAAAAAGAACAAAAAATTCTACGGCTTGGGAATTTTTTGAAAAGTTTGTTGACGATAAAGGACTCCCAAAGGCCAAATGCAAAAATTGTGATAAAATTTATATGGCTAGAGATGGTGGTGGAACTTAAAATTTGATAAAACATGCAGTGAAATGTGTTGGAAGAGGGAATGGATCTTCTTATCCGCCACTAGATCAAGAAAAGTATAGGGAAAAGATTTCTAAGGTAATTGTCAAACACAATTATCCTTTTACTTTTGTTGAACATGAAGGGATAGTTGACTTACTTTGTTTCTTACACCCCAATGTTAAGTCAATTACTAGAAATACTACAAAGTCTGATGTTCTTAAGGTGTTTAGAAAAGAAAAAGAAAACTTAAAATCCTATTTGCAGTCGATTCCATGAAAAATTTGTTTAACATTCGATCTATGGTCTGCAATAAATACAGATCAATATATGGTTTTGACTGCACATTTTGTTAATAGGAATTGGGAATTAGAGAAAAAAGTTGTACCCTTCACTCATTGTCCACCACCTCATAGTGGTTTTAATTTGGCTGAGAAGTTAATAAATTTGCTAAAGGAGTGGGGTATTGAGAAAAAAATATTCACAATTACTTTAGACAACGCATCTAACAATGATGTTATGATGAATATATTGAAGAAACATTTATTATCAGGATTAGGATTGATAGCTGAAGGTACTTATTTTCATGTTAGATGTGGAGCACACATCTTAAACTTAATTGTTCATGATGGTTTAAAGGTGATAGATGGATCTTTGGATAAAATTAGGTTGTGTGTGAAATATGTAAGAGGCTCAGAAGCTCGAAAGGTAAAGTTTGCATCTTGTTTAGAGCAACTTTCAAATGTGACTTCTAAGCAAGTTCGTCAAGACTTACCTATTAGGTGGAATTCCACTAATCTGATGCTTGAGATTGTTATAGGTCAACGAAAAGCCTTTACCCTCCTAAGCGATATTGATCCCTATTTTGATTGTTGCTTATCAAACGAGGAGTGGGATGAGGTAAAAACCATAGCTGATTTTTTGAAGCCATTTTATGATATCACTGCGTTTTTTTCAGGTAGCACTTATCCAATCGCCAACCTCTATTTTAGTTGTGTGTGGCGAATTCATATGAAAATCAAGGAAGTTGCATGTGTTGATCATAGTGAGTTTGAGAAATAAAATCAATTATGTTGCATGGCTAGAAGAGTGAAGAAAAATTTAATAAATATTGGAATTCTTATAGTGTTGTGCTATCATTCGTTGTCATCTTAGATCCTAGATATAAGTTGCAGTTTGTTGAGTGGTGCTATGTGAGGTTGTTAGGTGGTGAGGGAGTGCAAGTTGCAAAGTTGATTTTTGATAAGTTGAAAGCTTTTTTTCAAGAATATCTCAAGTCCCCAAATGAAGCAAGCACTTCATCTTCACAAAGGTCAATTAGAGGTAGTCCAAACATTCCCTCAAAGGACTTGCAGGATTTTGGGAGTTACGAAAGTAAATTGTGTGGACCATCAAAAGATGAGTCTGATTTGAAAACTTGTTTGAATGAAAAAAAATTGATCATGAGCAATATGCTGATTTGGATGTTTTGCAACATTGGAAAGCAAATGAGGGTAAATATCCTAAACTTTCTATATTGGCATGTGACCTTTTGAGCATTCTAATTACTACAGTTGCATCAGAATCAACATTTAGTATAGGTGGACGTATACTTGATAAGTATCTGTTAGTTCCATGATTCTATGATTGTCCAAGATTCTATGATTGGCTAAATTTTGGTAAAACATGATTCTGCACTGATGTCAAGCTGAATGTTATGACATTCATCTGCTGTCATGACAGAACAGTTGTCATGTGGTTTAATCAAGATGTCATTACCAATGTCATGACATTGTTGTCTGGTACAGCAGGAGCTGATGACATAATTGATGTCATGTGTTTTAATCAAGACGTCAAGATGGATGTCTTGACATTCATCTGATGTCATGACAGAGTTGCTATTTTATATCACTTGACAGAAGTTGTTTGGTTTGATGAGATCCTGTTGGGTATACCTCTTCAGTATGTGCAGGCCAAAGAGATTTATTAGGAACAAAGTGCAGATTTAATTAGTGTTCATAAAAAGGATCTTTGAGACTTTTTAGCAAACTATAATATACTTGTTTCTACTGTTATGAAGAAGATTCTGCAGGAGTGTTCAACAGGGTAAGTTTGGTTAGCTAAAGTCAAGTATATTGGATGTCATGCTGGATGTTATGACATCAAGCGCATGACATCAGCACGCGTGTTTTAGTTTTTTGGTATTTTACCTACTATATCTCATGCTAGAATTTAGGAAACTTGTTATGGCTCCTTAGTTATCTCAGGCGAGATTCTAGTCAGGGTTGGGCATGACATGAAGCAGCTGTGACCTAATTCGCAGCATCTGAATTATGGAAATTAGCCTAACTTGGTTAAACCTAATTTATGTTATTTTTGATCAGCCCAAGCCCAGTCTGCATTGCTATTTAAGGAGGAGCAGAAGCACGGGAAATCAAGCACTCACAACAAGAAAAACTTGAGTGTAAAATAAGGGTTTAGGGCTTTGAGAGTCTTTTATGTGTGACCTTGTAAGTACCCTTTGTATCTTTGGATGCATCGTGGTAGACATGTTTAGGCTGTTATTTGTATAGTGTTAATTGTTCACTCAAAGCTTTTAAGAAAGAGTGTATTGTTCTTAATTGAAGCTGTTAAGAAACATCAAGTATTGTGACTTTGAAGAGTGTCTTCTAAAGTCTTCTTTTGTATTGAATTGTTTATCAATACTGTGATTATGGGGAGTGAGAGGTGTCTCTTGTCTAGTGGGTTCTAGGAAGAAATTGCATTGGGTAGAGATTAAGTGAGGGGTTGTAAACGGGGGAGTTTAGCTCTGAATTAATTCTGCTAATAGTGGATTTCCTTCTTGGCTTGGTAGCCCCCAGATGTAGGTGATGTTGCACTGAACTGGGTTAACAATTCATTGTGTTATTTATCTTTCAGCATTTACAATTATGCACAATTTAACTGGTTAGATAAATAAGTCTGTCAGTTTGCAGATATCACAACAGAGGTCATGACATTGGTAATTCTCAAAGGGATTTAAAATGGTCATGTTCTGTCCTTGTTGTGTTTTAGCAGAGATCAATGTTCTTGGGACATTTGAGATCTGCATACCAGAATTTCAGTATTGAAGTGCTCTTTTACCCGAAAATGTTGAAGCATTATTGTTTACACATGATTGGCTTTGTGGAACTCCAGGTTAGTATCTACAATATTTGCATTTGTATTCTTTTCATTTATCTTCTTTTTTAATTAATGTATGTTTAATTGTTTTCTACTTTGATTCTCTTTTGTAGCTGCATTTGATTTTGATGGACCCGATTTTGTTGAGGACCTTTCAACCTTCTTTTCCACAACATGAGGTTACTTGTTTGAGATTTTTTTTCTTTTCACCCAAGGTACTATTACATCATTCATACACAATCTTCATGTTAAGAACTATACACAAAATACACAATCTTCATGTTAAGAATTATGTTTCTTCTAACTGTGTTTTATTCAAACATAGAGAGAATGGATTGAGTATGGTTTCTTAACTTAATCTACATATTATCAACATTTTTAAATAGTCACTAAGAATATAAAGTGTAAACCAAGTTCATATTATTAGATGCATTTATGAACACTACTTTAGAATATAAAAATGTGTGAGGAACTATTTTGAGTTAGAACTAAAAAGTTCAGGATATTATTTTGCCAAGAGTGAGAACACCAAAATTGTGCTTATTGCATATTAAGAATTTTTCAAGCCATAAATTAACTAGGGATAAATAGCACAAGCTTTAGTGAAGCTCCTTGTCATGTGAAAGCATTCAACAGATTCTCTGTAACACCTCGTTTCCCAAAATACAAATAGATGCAATTAAAGTAAACGAATATCAGAGTTGCTACACATACAACGGGATGCCACAACAATAAACATCAACAAAACATCTTCATTAACGAATTCTTGATAATTAAACAACGGAAATATATACATATATTCACATCATATACATAAACGTCATATTCATCATGTACGGCCAACGCCCAAAATATACAAGATACATCCATCACAACGGGTCCAACAGAATATAATACGCCACAGGGGCACACAAAATCATCACATAAATAGTAAACTCCAAAAAAGCCCCGGTGCTACGTATCAGAGCATCCCTACGACTCGACTCGCCACAAGCCAAGCTAGCTACACACCTGGGTTATCTGTACTTCCGAAGAAGCACAGACCACAACAAAAGCAAGGGGTGAGAAATCACGACCAAAATATAACGGTAAATACGTACATGAATAAAAGGCAGTAACACACAATCATCAATTCACACACATCAACCCGGACCTACTGTCCTACGCCAACACATCATATACAACAATGCAAACACATGCAACTCAACCCATGATATGTGGTACCGACTCAACAACACCGATGGACACCTGGCCGTCAACCCTCCACCAAGGAGCACAAACAATCAAGCTCAGGATAGATCACATACACTCCACCAAGCAACGATATATCCCTACCACGCTCCCCCGAGCGCAAACGATGGGCACCTAGCCATCAACTCTCCACACAAGAGCACATCATAATCAAACTCAGGATAGATCGCATACACTCCATCCGAGCAACGATCTATCCCTACCATGCTCCCCCTGAGCACATAAACATGCATCATGACATGCATACACCAATGCACACAACAAACACAAGCACACACCGTGCATACGATCCTCTAATCACATTTTATACATCATACATGTTTCACACATCACCACATTCATACATCATACATATATGATACACACTAATTCAAATATTTATAATTACACAATTATCATGGAAATCACGTTCTAATATCACGCATACACTCTCCATAGACCAAACTCAAGCTCACTCTCAAGCACGACCAGCAAGGGTCCCAAAACACAAGAAAACAAAATAGGACAGCATAAAAACACAAAATATTGTCATGCTCGCTGGCTCCCTCGCCTAGCGAAGCATCAGCGAATGCTCGCTACACGCTCGCTCAGCGAGCACCCTAGCGAAGCCAACCAGAGGTGTTCTGGAAGCACTCGCTACCTCGTTCGCTCAGCGAACCCCTGACGAAGGTTCGCTACCAGCTCGCTCAGTGAAGTAGCTAGCGAGTGTCTGCGAATTCTCAACAATTCTGCTGCTCAGAGTCGGCGAAACTCTCCGAACTCGCCCGATTCTCCTCAACTTAGTTCCCACAATATCAAAACAACATGCAACAATTCAATTACAGAGTCTCCTCTCGATTTCACCCGATAAACTCTCGGCTATACCAAAATAATCACTTTCGGCTTAAAACTTCGAACTACCCAGAACCCCCAAATCACCCAAACAATCACACTTCATCACATGTAATATAATCAACACACTATCAGCAACTCAGAATCAAACATTCATACCACATCATCATCAAAACCTAATGGGGTTAGGGAAATCCCCTTCTACCTAATATTCATGCAACTACCGAAATTGACCCGATTTCCCCCCCCCCCCCCCCCCCTTACCTCGATAACTCGTTCGAATGCTGAAAACTCTTGCTCTGATGATGATCTTAGCTTCTTCTTGCTCCAATTCCTCTAGTTCTTCTTCCTCAATTTTCCCTTCTCTTGACCGTGTTTCTTCTCTTCTCACAAACGTGCTTCCCTTCTATTCCCTTTTTTTTCCCAAATTCCCAAACAACCCTTAATGCCCCTTAACTCCAATTATTCCAATTCTTTTATTCCATTTACTAATAATAATATTAATAATAATGATAATATCAATAATAATAATATTAATAATAATAACATTAATAATATTACCATTATTCAATAATTCATCATCATCATTAATAATTTATTATTAATCTTAAAGTCCAAAATTATCAATTAATTCCAACTTAAGGGCTACACACGGTCGCACTCAAACACTCCCACAAACACGCCGAAAAACAAAATAACACAGAATCACGAAATAATTAAAATAGGCGTTCCATTCTCCGTGTCCATGAAAAATCAGAAAGACAAAGCATCGGCTGATGTAGTTACACTTGAATTAGTTTGCAGTTAACACGACACTGTTTTGAAATTGTGTTAGTGAAATTCCTTTGAAGTTATGTTAGTGACTTTGTGTTATCTTGCATTTTAAATAGCTTATTATGATGTGGAATTTTCATGAATTTCTCTTTTTGTGTTAGATTAAAGTTAAATACTTTGTTTAATCAAACTTGTAATTTGTGATCTCATAATACATCTTGCAGATTGGTATTGATCTGCTACTAGTGTAGAGGGATGTTAAACCAACTATGCTTTGCACTGCCAATGATTTCAAGGATGGAAAGATTTTTCATGATCTGCTACTAGTGTAGAGAGATGCTAAACCGACTATGCTTTGCACTGGCAATAATTTACAAGGGTGGAAAGATTTTTCAAAGGGATTTAGGGTTCTTCTCCTTGAAGGAGACAACAATTCTGCTACTGAAATAAGAATAAAATTTGAAGACAAGATTGTTAAATTTGGTTTCATTTTTTATAGACTTCATTAACACTAATTCAGTAAGATTGTTAAATTTGTGTTAAACAAAAATTGTATCATTTTAGACCAGGGTATGCACAATTTACTTCTTAGAACAATACATTTTCCCATTTACTTAAAAAATTTGTTTATATATGTCGCTACTCGAAAAATGCATCGCGCAACGACGGGGAGGCGAAAAGAAAGGACAGAAGAGTCGCCACCGAACTTTATTTATCCCATGAGCGGAAAGGAAAATATCGAGAAAACCTTAAGAAAGAAATGGATAAGATGGTCTCGCGACCAAGAACGGGTTCGGAAGCCGGTTATGCGAGGGGAAGGTATTAGCACCCCTCGCATCCATCGTACTCGATGGGAACCTTTTGTTTGTCGATGTGTGATTATATTTGCTTAAACATTATGCTATAAAAGTGTTCCACGGGGTAAAAGAAGGGTTAGAAACAAGAAAGTTAGGAGGAAAAAGAGAACGGGGAAGAAAAGAGAAAGAACAGACTCGGTAGGACTTCGCAGTCCTATGCCTACGTATTCTCAATAGATGTGAGAAAGTCAGAGTCGACGTAGTTCGGGGAACTACAGATATGAGGGGAATGTGCTCGGAAAGGATTGTGGCCCTTGTGCCTACGTATCTTTACTTGAAAAAGTAAAGAATCAGAGCAGCCGTAGTTCGGCCTACGGTGTGTTGATGTTTTTTATGGATGATGCTATCGTGCACATTCTAGCAGTTTAGGTGTTTTGCTGCTCGCTCGTTGGAGACTTAGGCGTACCTGTTTGCGGTAGAACGGACGTAACATATCCTTTTGAAAGATTGATTAGTTTTCGCCACGCGGGGCAAGAAATCACGTTTGATTGATTGGATTGTTTTTTAGGGGGCGAGACAGGTCCTCGGATAGTAACCCCTACGGGTAGTACCCAATTCGTTATCTCAAAGTTTTTGCTATAAGAGGTGTGGCGAACGAGGCGTCTTTGTATTGAAAGACGAGCGTCGAAACCACCCTCACTACAGTGGGCATTCCATCGCTCGGAGAAAAAGAGGTCTACACCCAATCTTCTCTCTTTAATTCAATGCAAAGAGAACTTCGTTCTCTTATTAAAGATGTTTTTGGTTTTGAATGGTAAGTGCTTTGCGACAGAGAACCCTATGGTAAACGTCAGCACTCGGGATAGGAGAAGGCCTACGCCTAACCACTCCACGACCATTCAAGTTTTTGTTATGAAAAGACTTGAAAATGCACTCGGTACGGGACCGAGGTTTTTAGGTGACAAGGGTTGCGGGATGAAGTTGTGAAAGGAGAGGTGGATAAAAGCGCGTCTTCGTATCGAAAGACGAGTGTCGAGACCACCCTCACTACAGTGGGCATCCCAACACTCGGAGAGGAAGAGGTCTACACCTAATCCTCTCTTTTTAATTCAATACAAAGAGAAATTAGTTTATTATTGAAAGTGTGCTCGGTACGGGACCGAGGTTTTAGGAGGAAAAGTTTAGAAGCGTCTTCGTATTGAAAGATGAGTGTCGAAACCGCCCTCACTACAGTGGACATCCCAACACTCGAAGAAGAAGAGGTCTACACCCAATCCTCTCTCTTTAATTCAATACAAAGAATATGATTTAAAAATGTTTTCGAAGATACACTCGGTACGGGACCGAGGTTTTAGGAGGAAAAGGGGTGGAAGCGTCTTCGTATTGAAAGACGAGCGTCAAAACCACCCTCACTACAGTGGGCATCTCAACACTCGAAGAAGAAGAGGTCTACACCCAATCCTCTCTTTTTAATGCAATACGGAGAGAAATTTATTCCTTATTGAAGGGGTTTGAAAATGCGCTCGGTACGGGACCGAGGTTTTAGGAGGGAAAGTTGGAAGCGTCTTCGTATTGAAAGAGGAGTGTCGAAACCACCCTCACTACAGTGGGCATCCCAACACTCAAAGAAGAAGAGGTCTACACCCAATCCTCTCTTTTTAATTCAATACCAAGAATTGATTTTAAGGAGATGAGATTTGAAAATGGATGGGAAGCGTCTTCGTATTGAAAGACGAGTGTCGGAACCACCCTCACTACAGTGGGCATCCCAACACTCGGGGAGGAAGAAAGTCTACACTTAATCCCCTCTTTTTAATTCAATACAAAGATAATTGGATTTTAGAGATGGTTTGTCAAAGCTTTTGAATCGAGTTGGGACAAGTAATGAAAAGAGAAAAGGGGTGGTCTCAGATCCGACATTACTCATCAATAATTTGACTGGTAATGAATTACAGAGGTCTCGTCATCGACCAAAAAGGCAAAAATGTTCGTAACAAAAGAGAAAAAAGATCAACTTCTAAAATGAAATAAGTCTCTAAAAAAATGAAATTTAAAGTGATAATGTATATATAAATTCTAAGAGAAATAATAATATAAATTAAAAATCTAATATAAACTAATATAAACTAGAAAAACTATGCTAACAAACTAAATACAAAAATATATATAGGTGTAACAAATAGAAAACAGTATAATATTAACAAAACATATTATAAAAACTAAATAAAGAGTATATAAAAATTATGTACCAATTTTTAAAAAGAAAATTCAAAAAAGAACCAGGGTGAAACGGATGATTCATGATTGAAATGGGCTTTGCAAGCCCAAAGCAGCCAAAGCAACAAAAATGAAATAAACTTCTCCTTCTAATCTTCAGAAAATAAACACAATAAAAAAGAGAGGGGAAATTTGATGTCACGATGTTGAGCGATCCACACACCAGCAATCTGAAACCACGAAACAAAAATCAAAGGCGAACTCTGTGGTTGTTGTGGTATTTCGGTAAGATCGGTGGTTGTCTCAAAGTGGATTTGAACTTAGGTTGGCAAGGTTTCGAAATGGAGAGTTTGCGAAGAGAATGAAGATGGGTGAATTGAAGGTGGCGAAAATGGAAGAAATGGAAGAAGGGGTTCGCGTCAGGGTTTAGTTTCGATTTCTGAAATGAATTGAGGCGTTTTGATTCTGTTTTGTTTTTCTGGAATAAGATGAAGATGTTGCTTGAAATTACGTTGAAGGTTGATGATGATTTGAAGATTTGGTGAAAAAAAATAGGTTTGGTTCTGAGTTTGATTTTGAAGGTTTAGAACTGAAATTGGTTTTCGAAGGTTCATGTTTGCGGTTAACGGCGGCGTGTTAGTTTGCTAGCCATGGATCGAAGATGAATAACAGAGAGAATGAAGGTTTAGATTTAAGATTGAAGAAGGATTTTATGGTTGAGTTTTTGAAGTTGTTGAAAACGAAAACGGTGATTGGGTGGTGAGTTTTCGCTGGGTTTGTTCTGGTTTGAACTCTGAATATGGAGCAAAATCATCACCATCTTTGTCTTTTTTATTCTTCTGATGTTCGACTAGGTGGAGTGTGATGCGTTGTAGGTGGTTTTTCGGTGAGTTGAAGATGGAGGTCTCACTAACATGAACTCAAGGTTTCGATTGAGGAACAAGGAAACGGTGGGTCCATATTCCAAATGAGACCATGAAAACTTTGAGGTTTTTTTTTTCCTTTTCCTTTTGCTGTTCAGACCTTTTTTTTCTAAACTTTGAGAGAGTTTTCTTTCTTTTATTGTCGTGTGTTACTCCCCTTAACAGGTTGTAATGGTCATTTTGGTTTTGTACATCTTGGTAGGTTTGTGGTGCTGGCTGTGTTGTTTTGCAGGTCATGGCTTGTAGCAGGTTTTGTCTGGTTGTGGCAGAGCTTGTCTGGTGTGGGTTTGGTGCAGGTACGGTTTGTTGGTCTGGTGTGTTTATGAAGTAGTAGCAGGGTCTGGATAAGGACAACTGCAGAATTTGGATTGTTATGGAACGCATATGTTGAAGGAGAGTGGTGGTGATGCCTGCTGCAGATTTGTACAACATGAGCTGGATGTATGCTTTTGGAATCAAATTTGTGAGCTAATTGCGACCGTTTGATGGTGATTTTTCAGGTTTTAACAAAACTATCCACGTGATGTACAATCTCCCTTATCTTTGTGGGACCTTTTGAGCAAGGTGATAATTTTGAAACTTACTGTAGTACCTCTTTAAGTTTTGCCGCTGTGGACCTTATTGTCACCTGTTTGTAATTCGTCTTGGGGTCTTGAAGTGGTTGTAATTCGTGAGATTACGGTGACGGTAACTGGTATTACGTACCGCTGATATGAGGTCTTCATGCCAGCTATGGGGGGTGTGGAAATCGTACCGCCGACTGTTTACTTATTATGCCACAATTTCTTATGCAGGTGGTTCGGAAATCCATTGCGGTGCGTAACAATTTCATGATAGCTGTGCTTTACAAGTGACTTGGTGACTAGCTGCACGTTTTATGAACCAAAATGAAATCAAAATCCTCCCATACTTGCCTCTAGCTGAAGTACCGATAATCACTTTATTGAGAAGAACAAGAGCGTTGAATAACCGGAACGTAGAGCTACCAATTTCCTTCGTAGCTGGTGTTGGAACATGTAAGTTTCGGCGGAAACTGCACTAGATCATTTTCATGGCCTGCTATGAATTCTAATTATTTTCTGCATTGCATTTTGCTGTTTGCAGGTTATTCACTTGGTGAGTATCAGTAGGATTTCGTAAACAAACAACAAGAAAATGGCAGCTGTAACTTCATTCTGACTTTTGCGTGTCGGTCATTTCTTACGGAAAATGAAGACTACTCACATATGAGGCTAAGGATTGCGTTATGCACAAAAGGAGGTGAGGTCTTTTTTTCCCATTATGCAAATGATGATAATAGCAAGCTGTGGTGAAAATTTGGAATCGCGATGGGGAAGCTTCTCATGGCCTACGGCGTGAGGACCATTGACTTGTTTGTGGAAGGCTTATTATCATTTTTTTTTATCTTTGTTGCTGGCTGGATAAAAATTGGATAGTTTCCTTGCAGGAACCAGCTTGTTTCAAGACCTTGGCTGAGTGGCTTGTATGCGTTGATTGTGCTGGTACAAGTTATACGAATTGTTTGTGCTGCAGTTTTCAGCGGGAATGCGCATTCGTGAAGCGGCGTTTTTGCTTGTACAATCATGGTTTTCATTGTCTTTTGGTGAGCCCCCTTTTTGAAGTCATTTTGTTTGGCAATTATATGAATTGCGATGGAAATTATTGATGGTCTGAAATATCTTGGACTGCACCCTCTATGACAGGATTTGGAATTTCCGTGGATCAACTTGAGGTAGGAGTTGGCTGCATGAACCATGTGAAGAAATCACAAGTTATGTCTGGGCCCACTCGCAACATGGCATGTTCCTTATGGTGCCAAAGGGAAAGTACATCTTGTGCTGGAAGTGAATTAACATCAGCGTATGAAGGCTTGATGAATTTTAGTTCATACTACTTTGTAAATGAATTTTTAATTCATACTACTTTGTAAATGAATTTTTAATTCATACTACTTTGCAAACAGACTGTGTTGGTTGGTTGTGATGAATGTAAATGGGCCTTTTTTTTTTTTTTAATGTCAATGGGCTTTAAATTATAATATTCCAAATGTAATCCTTGGATCATTTAAATACCCTTACAATGCCTTGAATTCTTGGACTTCTCACACTGACTCCTCATTCATATTTGAAACCAAATCTCGTTATCTCAAATTTTTACTCGAAATGAGTAAAACTCGACTTAATCTTAAGGAATGAAATTGATCCTGACTCCATCTTGTCCTTAGAATGAATTTGGAGTTCTTAGTTAGAGAATTATTTTAATCCTGGAAATCTTCAACCATGGAGTACTCTCCCTTAACACAATTTGATGATGTAATCCACACAAATATGTCCCAACTTGGCATCTTCAAATGAAACTCTAACTGAAGCCTTAGACACCAACCACATGAATCCTGCATACCCGGGTCTTGATCATGAATCAAACTTTCCTGACCATTATTAGGTCAAAATTAACAGAAAATCAACATTGCGTGCTTCATTTCCCTAGTGGCCTTACATGAGTCTTGAAACAATATTGAATTGAAAGGAAAACATGATAAAATCAGAGACAATATATTTCTGGTATATTCTTTGAATATTAGTTGGTGGATGAATGTACAGAATGAAAATTTATACAGGTAGGACAAATTTGCGGTATGACAGATGCCCCTATCTAATTAGCTTAGACCGAGTAAGATGAAATGCTACAGCGTTCATTCTTTCGAGGTAGAAGACAATTAGATATGAAGAAGACCCTGAATTTGTCTGAAAAGGAAAGGAAATCTTAGGACAATGATGGATGAGGTACCTCTGAGTAGACTGTAAATAACTGGAAAAAAGGTCAACTATCACCAAATAAGATGAAACACACGAGGCTACTACCACCAAAAGGATGATAGGAGTCCATTACCAAAAGGATAATGGAAAATACGCTAGTCATGACACCAAAAGGATGCCAGACCCATCACCAAAAGGATGATGGAGAGGAGACGCTAATCATAACACCAAAAGGATGCTAGACCCATCACCGAAAGGATGATGGAGCGAAACAAAATCAACCCTGACACCAAAAGGATGTAGGGAGTCCATTACCAAAAGGATAATGGACAATACGCTAGTCATGACACCAAAAGGATGCCAGACCCATCACCGAAAGGATGATGGAGCGAAACAAAATCAACCCTGACACCAAAAGGATGTAGGGAGTCCATTACCAAAAGGATAATGGACAATACGCTAGTCATGACACCAAAAGGATGCCAGACCCATCACCGAAAGGATGATGGAGCGAAACAAAATCAACCCTGACACCAAAAGGATGTAGGGAGTCCATTACCAAAAGGATAATGGAAAATACGCTAGTCATGACACCAAAAGGATGCCAGACCCATCACCGAAAGGATGATGGAGCGAAACAAAATCAACCCTGACACCAAAAGGATGTAGGGAGGATAAGCTTCTCTGAAGAGATTTCCACTTATCACTGAAGATGGATAAGCTTCTCTGAAGAGATTGCCACTTATCGCTGAAGATGGATAAGCTTCTCTGAAGAGATTGCCACTTATCACTAAAGATGGATAAGCTTCTCTGAAGAGATTGCCACTTATCGCTGAAGATGGATAAGCTTCTCTGAAGAGATTGCCACTTATCGCTGAAGATGGATAAGCTTCTCTGAAGAGATTGCCACTTATCACTGAAGATGGATAAGCTTCTCTGAAGAGATTGCCACTTATCACTGAAGATGGATAAGCTTCTCTGAAGAGATTGCCACTTATCGCTGAAGATGGATAAGCTTCTCTGAAGAGATTGCCACTTATCGCTGAAGATGGATAAGCTTCTCTGAAGAGATTGCCACTTATCACTGAAGATGGATAAGCTTCTCTGAAGAGATTGCCACTTATCACTGAAGATGGATAAGCTTCTCTGAAGAGACTGCCACTTATCACTGAAGATGGATAAGCTTCTCTGAAGAGATTGCCACTTATCGCTGAAGATGGATAAGCTTCTCTGAAGAGATTGCCACTTATCACTGAAAATGGATAAGCTTCTCTGAAGAGATTGCCACTTATCGTTGAAGTCTGCTGGAGATAACTCACTGGGGAACGCCCATGATTTATTGAAGATGCCCCTGTCTGGGCCAAATTGATTTGAAGATCTTGATTAACCACGAGGTTGAAATACATCATGTGATACACCCATGGTCTTGAAAAGGTGCCCTTGACTGGCCTGGATTTTGCTTTTGATTTTCTTGAATTTCGTGGGATAACCGACGGCCTTTGCAGATAACGCCCCTGACTGGGCTGCTGATTGCGTTGATGCTCTTGGATTTGTGCAACAAATATTGCACAGCTTTGTGGGGAACGCCCACAGTCTTGAATGAAATGCCCCTGACTGGGGTGATAGTTGCTTTGAAGCTCTTGAGTTTGCGCAACAAAAGTTGCACAACTTCGTGGGGGAACACCCACAATCTTGCTGAGAATGCCCCTGACTGGGCTGATGATGATCTTGGGAATCTTCAAGATTGATCCTGGATCTGAACTCGCATACGCGGATGCTTAATGATAATGATGTTCCATAAATGGAAATGCAAATGCAAATGCTAGAGCGCGAAGATGCAAGGGCTGGAGAAACATGATACGATATTGGATATGCGTATGATGCAAGATGATTATGATGTCGAATGTGATGCGTATGATGCATATGATGCGTATGATCGCATATGGGTGATTGAAAATGCAGGTGCCGACAGGGTGGACTTGGGTGGTTGCCAGTGCTGATTGGACTTTGGGATGGAAGTACCAGATGAGGGCTGGTATTCGGAGGGTAAACCAGATGGGACTGGTTAGCGAAAGGTTAAGCTGTCAGACGAGAACTGACTTCTGGTTTGCCAGACAAGGACTGGACTTTGGAATAAGGTTTACCAGGCAATAACTGGTTAAATGGTAGGCTGGTTAATATGTAGGCTAAAAGGAAAGGTGATTAGATGGGAGCTGGTTTAAAAAAAACTGATATATACCAAGCGGGAATTGGTATTCAGCGAAGGGTTGACCAGATGGGACTGGTTTGAAAGCTGACATATACCAAGCGGGAATTGGTATTCAGCGAAGGGTCGACCAGATGGGACTGGTATTTAGGCTTGCCAGACAAGAACTGGACTTTGGAGGTTTCGGTTTATTTTGATAGGTGACAGGTTTAGGCTGTGGGATGAAGAATCCAATGACAGCAAGGCCTTTTTGGAAGGTTAAGGTTAATTGGGTGAGGTGATAGTTTGATTCCCCAACACTCGTTTTGAACTCAACAGTTTCTCATGAGGATGAACTTGCTTGAGTAACTTTCCATGAGACGACCTCGAGATGGCTTGCCCCAGAGTTTGTACCACGAAAGGATTCATCATTGTTTAAACAATTACTGGTGGTTGGCTTCAATATACTCTTTGGAGTAGCTTGCTCTTGAAAGAGCGTTGAAGCGACTTGACTTATCCTGATTGAACATTGGAGGAATTTATCCTCAAGTCAAAGAAACTCTAGGTGGCCTGCCCCTGATCAGTATTCTTAAGATGATTCTCTTCTGATCAACCGCTTCATGAATGATTTGCCTCATGGTCGACCGACGCCTGGGGATTTGCCTCAGACTGACTGATTTCCTGCTCTCGGACGTCAATGCCCCAGGTCTAATAGGTTATATGGTATACTTGGTTCTGGTCCAGACCGCTGAATAATCCAGTCATGCTTGATTGCTTTGTGTTGGAATTTCTTTAATGCCAACTACTAACTTGTAAACAAAATTTTTGTTCACGAATGGTAATCTCAATGCAAAGTTCATGCAAGTTTTTGAAAGAATTGTCTTTTATTAAGTGTCGTGATAGTGAAACGAATGAACCATTTAGTCCAAACGTTGTGCTAATTTGATTGGTGCGAAAGATATGGCAAAGATGTTGACTCCAATACTGATGATTAGCAAATATGTGGGAGTCAGGTTACGCAACCTCGCAATAATAAGCTTTCAGAATAAACCTCGCCTCAATTAGGTCTTTCGAGGGTTGTAATGTGGTCTGGTTCACGGTTTATAGAACAAAGGATATTAGGCTCAAAGAATTATTTGTACCCACCCCATCTTCTTGATGATCTCCATACCTATGTTCAGTTAATTCTGCGCATATATGTCTTGACGGTGTAAGCTTAATGGTTCAAGGTTTGCTCGAAATGGCAGCCACCTTATTTTGATGGATGTCAATGACCCTTTGATTTGGGTGGTCACTGAATCTTATTTTGTTTTTGTTGAGGGTTTGAGGACCTCTTTTGATTTTGTTTTTGATCCCTAACTTTTGCGTGGACTGATTTGGCTTGTCAGATCCATCGGGATAGCCTTGATTTTTGCCTAAGTCTCCTTTGAGGTGTTTGACTTAGCAGGCTTATGACTTTTTTTTGATTTTGTTGGAAGATTGTGACTGCCATGTCATGAGACATTGATGAACAACCGTCATGTCTTTGGATTTTGCTTTATCGATTCGAATGCGAGATTAGATTAACTGAACATTACCCTGCCCCAGGTTGAGTGTTAAGGGTTTGAATATCCGAAGGAAATTCCTACTTCTAGGCTCGAAGTGGTTGACTAGGGATTAACTCCTTATATCTTCGGTGTTTAGGGGATTTGAAACAATGCCTGTACATCATTAACGAGATTTTGTCCGAAAGCATACGGTTTGCAATTATGGGTATTTCGTTTTCGTCATCCTCCCTCCAATATTTGCTAAACACAACAGTGATAAAGTGGAGTGGATAAAAGGTGTATGTGTCGGTGATAAGTGGAAATATTGAGTGAATACGACGTGACTGATTCGGAAAATGCATAATCACTTCATTAACATTACCATTCAAAACAACAATGTTTAAAGACAAGTAGCAATTAACAGGAAATAAACTACAAGATGAAAATGATAAAAAGAGCCCAAGGACTGCCAATGTTAAGGACGTCTGCCTGTCTGAACCATTGGCCTTAGGAGATGACCCTTGAAATATTCAAGCTTAGACAGCTGAGAGGTTGACATGAACGACCAAACTCCCTTCGGGAAAAAATATGCACCCCTTGTCAATCAATTGCTGCACTTTGGCTTGGAAGGCTTTGCATTCTTCAGTCGAGTGCCCCATGGATCCTCCATGATATCCACACTGAACATTGGGATTGTACCCAGGAGGGTAAGGTTCTGGCACAAGCTTAAGAGTCTTAGGCTCCACCAATGAGTTTTGAATCAGATATGGGAGAAGCTGACTCTGTGACATAGGGACTGGATGAAGAGGAGCAGTCCTTCTTTCCAAGTTGTTGCGAGGCCTTCTCTTATTTTGGCGCCGACAGTTCTGTCGCTGAGGAACATAAGGTTGTTGGCACTGACTAGGGCATTCCTCATGCGCAGGCCCTTTCATCCTCAGATTTGGCCCAGGAATAGGCAATAGCTGTGGGCATGGAGATTCTGAAACCAAAGATTGTAAGATACGCTCATGACCTGATGCAGCTTCAGGGAAGAAAGCAGGGATATCCACTTCTTTTACAGCAACTGGAATAAGCCCACCTGGCACTTTCATACCGCTTGGCGTGAACTCGAATGCTTTTGAATCGATTAAGTCTTGGACTTGGTATTTAAGAGCTTTGCATTCTTCCACATTATGGCCCGGTGCCCCAGAATGAAAATCACAATGGGCACTTGCATCATAGCCTTGTGGTGGCTTACCAACAAATGGAGCTAGAGTCCGAAGTTCAACCAATCGAAGTTGAAGCAAAATCTGCAACAACTGAGTATAAGCCATAGGGATCTGGTCGAAGTTTCTATCGGGCCGCTTCAGTCTATGCGCATACCTCCTAACCTTAGGATTGTCCTGTGAAACAAGAGGTATCTCCTGACGGGGAAATCTCGGAATCTTAGGTCGTGCAAAAGATCTACGAGGCATATCGCGCTCTCGAAGATATTCCATAGGTACGGGTTGAATGATCACTTCTACTGCGACCTCAGGCCTGAGATTTCCATCCTTTCTTAGCACATTTTCCATGACTTCCATAATCTGGCCCATCTGGGTCTTCAGTTGATGAACTTCTTCCTTGAGCATTTTCTGATCCTGACGCAAAGCTTGCGTATCCAACATGAATTGTCCCATCTGGCTTCGGACTTCCCTTAACTCTGCTTGAACCTGCTCCATAGCCCACTTCTGCTCCATAATTACCTCGACTTGCATTGTCTGACTTGGTCTTTCAAGGTGTCTACGTTCCCCTTGCTTCAAACTCTTTACAGCTCTTCACAAGTTCAACGGGAGTGTCGGGAAATCAACTGCGGGTTATGAATAGAGGATGGGTAAAGCCTTGGTATCTGGATAGAGAAAATGCAAAATGATGCAAAAATGCTTATGCAAATGCAATGCAATGAGTGCATACAAGAACAGATCCATATCAAGGATTAAAATTACGACTCCTGCAAGACAACAACAAAAGGTATCTCTCCCCATGGGTGGGCAATCTACTGGTTTATAAGAGGGTATTCCAAAGGCCTTTAAACAAAGTCCCATGCCCTAACCCTCGAAAGTTTTCCATCAGAACGACTACTCGTAAGACGGTAATCCCTTAAAAGGATGAGCACGGAGTTATGTTTTAGCAACCTTTAGGAATAAGGTTCTAAAAGGTCCTCAGAGTCACGGACTCCCAGGCCAGAAATAAAAACGCCATTACGACTACACGTAAGACATAATTATTCCAACGGGGTCTCGTCTGAGCGGTGGAATTCGATCCAACTCAACGAGTCCTAAGTCTCGCAAATCAGAAAGAACCCACCTCCTATCTTAGTGTGTACCTGAAAGCTCGGGTAGAAAGCCTTATCTCACAAACCATCCAAATAAACCCAACAGTTAGTGAACATAACATAATAAAAAATAAAAGCAAATAAAACACAAACACGACAAACAAAATAGGTCTGGCTCGCTAGGAGCTTCCCCAGCAGAGTCGCCAGCTGTCGCTACTCGAAAAATGCATCGCGCAACGACGGGGAGGCGAAAAGAAAGGACAGAAGAGTCGCCACCGAACTTTATTTATCCCATGAGCGGAAAGGAAAATATCGAGAAAACCTTAAGAAAGAAATGGATAAGATGGTCTCGCGACCAAGAACGGGTTCGGAAGCCGGTTATGCGAGGGGAAGGTATTAGCACCCCTCGCATCCATCGTACTCGATGGGAACCTTTTGTTTGTCGATGTGTGATTATATTTGCTTAAACATTATGCTATAAAAGTGTTCCACGGGGTAAAAGAAGGGTTAGAAACAAGAAAGTTAGGAGGAAAAAGAGAACGGGGAAGAAAAGAGAAAGAACAGACTCGGTAGGACTTCGCAGTCCTATGCCTACGTATTCTCAATAGATGTGAGAAAGTCAGAGTCGACGTAGTTCGGGGAACTACAGATATGAGGGGAATGTGCTCGGAAAGGATTGTGGCCCTTGTGCCTACGTATCTTTACTTGAAAAAGTAAAGAATCAGAGCAGCCGTAGTTCGGCCTACGGTGTGTTGATGTTTTTTATGGATGATGCTATCGTGCACATTCTAGCAGTTTAGGTGTTTTGCTGCTCGCTCGTTGGAGACTTAGGCGTACCTGTTTGCGGTAGAACGGACGTAACATATCCTTTTGAAAGATTGATTAGTTTTCGCCACGCGGGGCAAGAAATCACGTTTGATTGATTGGATTGTTTTTTAGGGGGCGAGACAGGTCCTCGGATAGTAACCCCTACGGGTAGTACCCAATTCGTTATCTCAAAGTTTTTGCTATAAGAGGTGTGGCGAACGAGGCGTCTTTGTATTGAAAGACGAGCGTCGAAACCACCCTCACTACAGTGGGCATTCCATCGCTCGGAGAAAAAGAGGTCTACACCCAATCTTCTCTCTTTAATTCAATGCAAAGAGAACTTCGTTCTCTTATTAAAGATGTTTTTGGTTTTGAATGGTAAGTGCTTTGCGACAGAGAACCCTATGGTAAACGTCAGCACTCGGGATAGGAGAAGGCCTACGCCTAACCACTCCACGACCATTCAAGTTTTTGTTATGAAAAGACTTGAAAATGCACTCGGTACGGGACCGAGGTTTTTAGGTGACAAGGGTTGCGGGATGAAGTTGTGAAAGGAGAGGTGGATAAAAGCGCGTCTTCGTATCGAAAGACGAGTGTCGAGACCACCCTCACTACAGTGGGCATCCCAACACTCGGAGAGGAAGAGGTCTACACCTAATCCTCTCTTTTTAATTCAATACAAAGAGAAATTAGTTTATTATTGAAAGTGTGCTCGGTACGGGACCGAGGTTTTAGGAGGAAAAGTTTAGAAGCGTCTTCGTATTGAAAGATGAGTGTCGAAACCGCCCTCACTACAGTGGACATCCCAACACTCGAAGAAGAAGAGGTCTACACCCAATCCTCTCTCTTTAATTCAATACAAAGAATATGATTTAAAAATGTTTTCGAAGATACACTCGGTACGGGACCGAGGTTTTAGGAGGAAAAGGGGTGGAAGCGTCTTCGTATTGAAAGACGAGCGTCAAAACCACCCTCACTACAGTGGGCATCTCAACACTCGAAGAAGAAGAGGTCTACACCCAATCCTCTCTTTTTAATGCAATACGGAGAGAAATTTATTCCTTATTGAAGGGGTTTGAAAATGCGCTCGGTACGGGACCGAGGTTTTAGGAGGGAAAGTTGGAAGCGTCTTCGTATTGAAAGAGGAGTGTCGAAACCACCCTCACTACAGTGGGCATCCCAACACTCAAAGAAGAAGAGGTCTACACCCAATCCTCTCTTTTTAATTCAATACCAAGAATTGATTTTAAGGAGATGAGATTTGAAAATGGATGGGAAGCGTCTTCGTATTGAAAGACGAGTGTCGGAACCACCCTCACTACAGTGGGCATCCCAACACTCGGGGAGGAAGAAAGTCTACACTTAATCCCCTCTTTTTAATTCAATACAAAGATAATTGGATTTTAGAGATGGTTTGTCAAAGCTTTTGAATCGAGTTGGGACAAGTAATGAAAAGAGAAAAGGGGTGGTCTCAGATCCGACATTACTCATCAATAATTTGACTGGTAATGAATTACAGAGGTCTCGTCATCGACCAAAAAGGCAAAAATGTTCGTAACAAAAGAGAAAAAAGATCAACTTCTAAAATGAAATAAGTCTCTAAAAAAATGAAATTTAAAGTGATAATGTATATATAAATTCTAAGAGAAATAATAATATAAATTAAAAATCTAATATAAACTAATATAAACTAGAAAAACTATGCTAACAAACTAAATACAAAAATATATATAGGTGTAACAAATAGAAAACAGTATAATATTAACAAAACATATTATAAAAACTAAATAAAGAGTATATAAAAATTATGTACCAATTTTTAAAAAGAAAATTCAAAAAAGAACCAGGGTGAAACGGATGATTCATGATTGAAATGGGCTTTGCAAGCCCAAAGCAGCCAAAGCAACAAAAATGAAATAAACTTCTCCTTCTAATCTTCAGAAAATAAACACAATAAAAAAGAGAGGGGAAATTTGATGTCACGATGTTGAGCGATCCACACACCAGCAATCTGAAACCACGAAACAAAAATCAAAGGCGAACTCTGTGGTTGTTGTGGTATTTCGGTAAGATCGGTGGTTGTCTCAAAGTGGATTTGAACTTAGGTTGGCAAGGTTTCGAAATGGAGAGTTTGCGAAGAGAATGAAGATGGGTGAATTGAAGGTGGCGAAAATGGAAGAAATGGAAGAAGGGGTTCGCGTCAGGGTTTAGTTTCGATTTCTGAAATGAATTGAGGCGTTTTGATTCTGTTTTGTTTTTCTGGAATAAGATGAAGATGTTGCTTGAAATTACGTTGAAGGTTGATGATGATTTGAAGATTTGGTGAAAAAAAATAGGTTTGGTTCTGAGTTTGATTTTGAAGGTTTAGAACTGAAATTGGTTTTCGAAGGTTCATGTTTGCGGTTAACGGCGGCGTGTTAGTTTGCTAGCCATGGATCGAAGATGAATAACAGAGAGAATGAAGGTTTAGATTTAAGATTGAAGAAGGATTTTATGGTTGAGTTTTTGAAGTTGTTGAAAACGAAAACGGTGATTGGGTGGTGAGTTTTCGCTGGGTTTGTTCTGGTTTGAACTCTGAATATGGAGCAAAATCATCACCATCTTTGTCTTTTTTATTCTTCTGATGTTCGACTAGGTGGAGTGTGATGCGTTGTAGGTGGTTTTTCGGTGAGTTGAAGATGGAGGTCTCACTAACATGAACTCAAGGTTTCGATTGAGGAACAAGGAAACGGTGGGTCCATATTCCAAATGAGACCATGAAAACTTTGAGGTTTTTTTTTTCCTTTTCCTTTTGCTGTTCAGACCTTTTTTTTCTAAACTTTGAGAGAGTTTTCTTTCTTTTATTGTCGTGTGTTACTCCCCTTAACAGGTTGTAATGGTCATTTTGGTTTTGTACATCTTGGTAGGTTTGTGGTGCTGGCTGTGTTGTTTTGCAGGTCATGGCTTGTAGCAGGTTTTGTCTGGTTGTGGCAGAGCTTGTCTGGTGTGGGTTTGGTGCAGGTACGGTTTGTTGGTCTGGTGTGTTTATGAAGTAGTAGCAGGGTCTGGATAAGGACAACTGCAGAATTTGGATTGTTATGGAACGCATATGTTGAAGGAGAGTGGTGGTGATGCCTGCTGCAGATTTGTACAACATGAGCTGGATGTATGCTTTTGGAATCAAATTTGTGAGCTAATTGCGACCGTTTGATGGTGATTTTTCAGGTTTTAACAAAACTATCCACGTGATGTACAATCTCCCTTATCTTTGTGGGACCTTTTGAGCAAGGTGATAATTTTGAAACTTACTGTAGTACCTCTTTAAGTTTTGCCGCTGTGGACCTTATTGTCACCTGTTTGTAATTCGTCTTGGGGTCTTGAAGTGGTTGTAATTCGTGAGATTACGGTGACGGTAACTGGTATTACGTACCGCTGATATGAGGTCTTCATGCCAGCTATGGGGGGTGTGGAAATCGTACCGCCGACTGTTTACTTATTATGCCACAATTTCTTATGCAGGTGGTTCGGAAATCCATTGCGGTGCGTAACAATTTCATGATAGCTGTGCTTTACAAGTGACTTGGTGACTAGCTGCACGTTTTATGAACCAAAATGAAATCAAAATCCTCCCATACTTGCCTCTAGCTGAAGTACCGATAATCACTTTATTGAGAAGAACAAGAGCGTTGAATAACCGGAACGTAGAGCTACCAATTTCCTTCGTAGCTGGTGTTGGAACATGTAAGTTTCGGCGGAAACTGCACTAGATCATTTTCATGGCCTGCTATGAATTCTAATTATTTTCTGCATTGCATTTTGCTGTTTGCAGGTTATTCACTTGGTGAGTATCAGTAGGATTTCGTAAACAAACAACAAGAAAATGGCAGCTGTAACTTCATTCTGACTTTTGCGTGTCGGTCATTTCTTACGGAAAATGAAGACTACTCACATATGAGGCTAAGGATTGCGTTATGCACAAAAGGAGGTGAGGTCTTTTTTTCCCATTATGCAAATGATGATAATAGCAAGCTGTGGTGAAAATTTGGAATCGCGATGGGGAAGCTTCTCATGGCCTACGGCGTGAGGACCATTGACTTGTTTGTGGAAGGCTTATTATCATTTTTTTTTATCTTTGTTGCTGGCTGGATAAAAATTGGATAGTTTCCTTGCAGGAACCAGCTTGTTTCAAGACCTTGGCTGAGTGGCTTGTATGCGTTGATTGTGCTGGTACAAGTTATACGAATTGTTTGTGCTGCAGTTTTCAGCGGGAATGCGCATTCGTGAAGCGGCGTTTTTGCTTGTACAATCATGGTTTTCATTGTCTTTTGGTGAGCCCCCTTTTTGAAGTCATTTTGTTTGGCAATTATATGAATTGCGATGGAAATTATTGATGGTCTGAAATATCTTGGACTGCACCCTCTATGACAGGATTTGGAATTTCCGTGGATCAACTTGAGGTAGGAGTTGGCTGCATGAACCATGTGAAGAAATCACAAGTTATGTCTGGGCCCACTCGCAACATGGCATGTTCCTTATGGTGCCAAAGGGAAAGTACATCTTGTGCTGGAAGTGAATTAACATCAGCGTATGAAGGCTTGATGAATTTTAGTTCATACTACTTTGTAAATGAATTTTTAATTCATACTACTTTGTAAATGAATTTTTAATTCATACTACTTTGCAAACAGACTGTGTTGGTTGGTTGTGATGAATGTAAATGGGCCTTTTTTTTTTTTTTAATGTCAATGGGCTTTAAATTATAATATTCCAAATGTAATCCTTGGATCATTTAAATACCCTTACAATGCCTTGAATTCTTGGACTTCTCACACTGACTCCTCATTCATATTTGAAACCAAATCTCGTTATCTCAAATTTTTACTCGAAATGAGTAAAACTCGACTTAATCTTAAGGAATGAAATTGATCCTGACTCCATCTTGTCCTTAGAATGAATTTGGAGTTCTTAGTTAGAGAATTATTTTAATCCTGGAAATCTTCAACCATGGAGTACTCTCCCTTAACACAATTTGATGATGTAATCCACACAAATATGTCCCAACTTGGCATCTTCAAATGAAACTCTAACTGAAGCCTTAGACACCAACCACATGAATCCTGCATACCCGGGTCTTGATCATGAATCAAACTTTCCTGACCATTATTAGGTCAAAATTAACAGAAAATCAACATTGCGTGCTTCATTTCCCTAGTGGCCTTACATGAGTCTTGAAACAATATTGAATTGAAAGGAAAACATGATAAAATCAGAGACAATATATTTCTGGTATATTCTTTGAATATTAGTTGGTGGATGAATGTACAGAATGAAAATTTATACAGGTAGGACAAATTTGCGGTATGACAATATATATATATTCTTAATTATTTTTAGGATGACTTCATCACTAATTTCTTAAATAGTTAAGAATAATTACTTAAAAGATTCGTATATATTATGAAAATAATGAAGTCTTACTGAAAATAATTAAGAATAATTATTTAAAAGATTTGCTTATATATATTCTTATTTGGAATGTGAAGAGAGAATAATTTTTTTACAATTAAGAATAACTAAAAAAATAATTAAGAATATTTAAGTTTTTTGTTGTGAAATTTAAATTTTTTAAAGAAATTTAAAAATAATTAAGAATATTAATTTTTTTTTTTGTGAAGTTTAAATTTTTAAAAGAAATTTAAAATATAATTGAGAATATTAATTGTTTTTATGAAATTAAATTTTTTTTTATGAAATTTAAAAAATAATTCAAAATATAATTTTTTTGTAAAATTTAAATTTTTTTATGAAATTTAAAAAATAATTAAGAATGTTAATCTTTTTTTTTTTTTAAATTTAAGTTTTTTTACGAAATTTAAAAAATAATTCAAAATATTTAAAAAATAATTATATCAAATTTAAAAAATAATTAAGAATTTTTAAATTAATTTTTTGGATGGATAAATATATCAATTAGAAATATGTTAATGAATGGATTGGATTTGATTTTTATTAAGAGAGTTTAGTGGATTGTTAATGGGTTAATGGATTGTTTTGATCCATCCATTAACAATCCAATCCACATTCATCTAATCCATCCATTTTACCACCCTTACAAACAGCGTCTGGAGATAAATCTCTGTAATATTTACGAAGATGCATATACGTAACTTTTTCACATTAAATCAATTTTCTCTACCCTAACTTAATATTTATAGGAATATTAAATGCACACCAGAAGCTTTCTCTACCCATGCTGCATAGAAAGCTAATATTCACCAAAAAGGTAATGCATAAATATGAAGAAGCTTCTTTAGTCCTAACTATTATTTTCATCATTTATGCTATACATTATTTTTTACTATATGTTCCTATTTATAAGTAGGTTAAAGAATCTGATGAAGCTAGAGATCTTGTATCACACAAGAAGGAAGATTCGCTTCCTACAGGTAATAATAAAACTATGAAATAAGTTACTATAAATAGTGTTCCCTGCATTGAATGCAAAATATTTTGTTTGTGAGGCTAGCTTTCGTTCATGTCATTTTTCATATCATAAAAGCTTATCAAGTATTAGGTATACTAAAACCCAACCTACAGGCTCTCTTTACCTATCCTTGTTGGTGCACCAAATAAAGCCAGGGGTTTTACAAAGCATGCGGTAAACAAAAGTTTTTTCTTTTTATAAAAATAGAAACTTATGCCTCATACTTAGGGGTGTCAAAAGGCATGCAAAGTTTAGGTTTGTCAAGCAAGATGGGGTGGGGGCAGACTGATATATATTTAAGTGTCCTAAAACTATGATCAATGAAAATTATGTAGCACTGATATTTTTAAAAAATTGTGGGTTTGTGTGTGTGTCTGTGTCGGACACCAGCACTTATATTATTATTAGTATCAGAGTGTTGTGTCAGTATCGTAATCGGAATGTCCGTATTTTATAGGTGAAAAATAAAGACAATGTGGACATGCGGGCCTTGTACTACCAAACGATAAAAATTGCAAGATGTTTGGTAATACGGACAAGCAGATATATTAAAGGGTGTAGGTCTAAAACCTTGATATAATTATAAAATGATACGCCCATGTCTCAAGTTAGTGGTTTTACCACCCCCTACCTTTACTAATATACATGCCAATAAACATTAATTTAGACATAACATGTTTACGAAATTGTGGAACATTGCAGGGAAAGAAAAGAGGAAAAAGCAAAAGATGGAGGTAGGCAGGAAAGAGACAAGACAAGAGTGGATAGAGTCAGAAGATCTATCACAATACTTTACTATGGATTACAACCGTGTTAAAAGACGCCGTCCAATACACAACAAGTAATTGCCGGTTGCTCCATAAACCCATCACAAGTTTTTAAGGTTACGGTTTTGCTAAATCTGTGTAATATTAGAATTTTTGGTTTCTTACTTAAAGGTGTTTTCATGTTTGGTGACAAAGAATTCTTTTATTTTATTTTCCTTTGTAAAACAACTGGCACCTCTGAAGTTGCCTTAATTTGTGGGTCTTGTCGTAAGAACAATTTTGATTAGAGTAGATTTGGTTTGACCCTTTTTTGCACTCAACTTTGGCATGTGTTTCACTTTCAGTTTTTGAAATATGTATAGTATTGATTTTGATAGGATTTTTATTTACTTTTATAAGCAATTTACATATAAATAGAGGATTTGAATATGAGATCTTTGAGAAGAGTACCCAAACCTTAATCACGGGCCCACACATATGTTTTATTATTTTTGAGTAGAATTGTTTTTATTTTTAAAATTGATTTTAGTTTTAACTTGAAAATTTTACCTCTTGACTTAAGAATTGTTTTTTAGATTTAAATGTAAGGTTCAACTTTTTTTTTATAAAATAAATATCTTCAAATAAAATTGTATGGTTCCATAATTGATTTTTTTGTTGAAATTTGTTATTCAATAAATTTAAGGATTAAATATGTTTTTGGTTCTCATAAATATAATGATTTTCTATTTTAGTCCCTCTTAAAATGTCATTCAACAAATCGTTCCTTTAAATTTTTTTATCCATACCATATGTCGTTAACGTCAAATGCCACTAATAAATGCTTGTAACACCCTAAAATTTGTCTTTTTGTTTTAACCGTAACTGGCTTATATTTCTTTGCATTTTGCATTTCTACATATCATAGCATTGGTTCTTGAGACAGGGGATCAAGGTGTTTTCATGACTCAGGATTCCCTTTTATTGCAAGAGTTTAAACAGCGAGCATCAGAGACTCCGACATTTATTTTGCCCAGCGATCGAGCGGCCGATTTTATTTTATTCAGCAAATTATTTTCAACTCAAGAGACGGTGTACGGGCTACCTCAGGCATTCTCACAGTTATAATATCCAAGGACAAGTTTCAGAGGTTTAACGGAGCTCGGAACAAGTGGCAACATATGATTATACAAGTTTCCCTCCATTTGGCGCCATTTGGGCATTTTTGAATGTGGTAACCGGTTACCCCATATGGGTAACCAGTTACCTCAGGCGAAATTTGCAAAGATATTCAAATTTTCAACATTGTAATTTCCAATCATTCCCAGCCATTGATTTCACATGATCATCATTGGAAGGATCTAGCATTGCTTCAATTTTCACCATTTTCCTCCAAATTTCAAACACTTCATTCCTAATTTCACTCCTAATTTCCATTCCAAATGCTAATCCACATTCGAAACCATATTTTGATTCCAAACCTAGAGCTTATTTAAGTGAATTTGCTCCAAACCTCACAGAAGGACCTTCATTTTCAGATTTCATATTCATCCTTGAGAATTTGCTCTCAACTTTCTTTCTACTTTTTCATCCCCAAAACCTCCATTAAAGCTCTTTCCACTTGAGTTCATTGATTTTTCATTGGAATCCTTGAATTCTAGAGCTAAACCTCCATTATTCATCTCCATTATCTTCAATTCATCATTCATTTTTTGTTTGGATTTGGATCTGAATTTGAAAGCTAGATTGGAAGTGCTTTTTTGGATCATTTTTGCTTAATCTTGCTTGTTCTTCATTTCTACCATAAGGAAGGTCTTGAATCTTGAAGATTCTCTGGGTTTCTAGCTTGGATCTGTTAATTTCAAGTGAATCAACACTTACCAAAGCAAATCTCAGCTTTGAAGGTTGGCATTTCTAGATCTAATTCTGTTTTTGAGCTTATTTGAATAATCACAATGTAGATCCATGCCTTTTGTTGCTTTTTGATCCATTTTGATGATTTGGATCTTGGTGATTTGTGATTTCAGTGTTTAATTGTGTTTACATGATGTCTGATCACTGATTCTTGATGTTAAATTTATGTTTAATTGATAACATGTTCATATGAGTGATTGGATGCTGAAAACTGATTTTAAAAGTTGACTTTCTGTTTCTGGTTCAATGGTAACCGGTTACCACATATTGGATAATCGGTTATCCTTCATAAATTTCACGTTTCCAAGCCTTTTTACAATAGGTAACCGGTTACCTGATTATGAGTAATCGGTTACCAATGGGCAGAATGCCTTGTTTTTGCATTTTTCTTGCTTGTTTGGGTTCCTTTTGACATATAAACTTCATGGATTGATATGATGCATTTATGTGGATTGTTTTGGACATATTTCATCATTCTTCAATGTTTGATCTTGATTCTTCGACGCGTAACTTTTGGTTTTCGTTTTGAGTGTTTAACATGTTATTGTTGCTTGATTGATGAATGATCACATTACTTTACTTGCTTGTAGCATGATTAATTGATTATCATTGATGATTATGTTGTTGGATATTGTGATGCATGTTTGCATTTGCTTCCGATGCTGCTTATTGCACGTTTGTTTGATCGGTCGATCATCCAATTTAATTTGAAAAAACATGTTGATCTTGATGATTCTTGTCGATGTATTGTTGTTGATCAATTATGTTTGATTGTTGAAGCATGTTCACATTTGCATGATATCTGTTCATGATTGGTGCTTACTCTCGATTAATTGCATTCATGCTTATTTGCTGCCCTACTTTCCACAGCTGTGGTTATTCTGAACTTTGCATGCTGTCTTTACCTTGCTTGCTGCTTGCCTTTTTACACCTGCTTTTGTGCTGAAACACGTGTTGTTATAGAATGTCTTCTTGTGTGCTGGATTTTATTGCTATTTTGTGCAGGAGGCGCTGTTGTAGCTGCTGTTTTAGCCTTGTTTTCTTGTTCTTGCTTTGTCTTTACATGTTCCCTTAGGTTTCTTATTCCAATTTAATTTCCGATTAAATTTGGAGTAAGATAGACATTAGGAGTTTAATCCATGCATGATAACAAGTAGGCTAGTCCCTTTTAACCTCAACCTTAGGTCCATCTTTTGCATGCTAACATTAGGATAGAATCTCCTTTCGCATCCCGACCTTAGGACCACTTTGCATGACAACTTTAGGGTCGGGTTTCCCTTAGACCTTCCGTGCGTCTATCTTCTCATCTCAAAACACCTTCTAACTCATCTAATAAATACAATGAACATTGTACGCTACGATCCTTAAGCACATGGGAAATGATGAGTGGGGGGTTTCTCCTCATTTGTCAAGAGTGTTTAGCGTATGCCCTTTAGGCGATATGTGACGCATTCGTTCCTATGTCATAGTCTTTAGTGCAACGTGAATCTGAAACAAATTAATTTACTTCACTAAAACTCACAAACAAAATTCAAACCTTTTATCCTTCGGGATTTCTTTCAAAATCATTTTTAGAAAAGAGTATGTTACTTTTCGTTTTACCGCAAACAGGTATCGTCCCTAACTGCTAGAATGGGAACTTAATGTCACTCATAAAAAACACTTAATGAACACGTGGTTTCGTTACCTGAACTACGTTTGCTCTGATTTCTCATACCAGATGAGGATACATAGGCACAAGACGGTGATGTCTTGGCGAGCAACCTTTCCCCCTTCACCCGTAGTTTTCCGAACTACGTTGACTCTGACTTTTCCATTGCACGAGGGAATACGTAGGCATAGGGCGACGATGTCTTATCGAGTCTCTTTCTCTTTCTTTTTTTCTTTTGTTTTCGTTTCTGTTTAACAGTAGAGTATAGATAAATACACCTTTTAATCAGACAACAAGCATGGATCCCGTTGAGTACAACGGACGTGAGGGGTGCTAATACCTTCCCCTTGCGTAAACGAGTCCCGAACCCAAGATTTGGTTATGATGACCTTGTCTTCTCCTGTTCTTTAGGTTTTCTTTGATCGTTTAATTTCCCTCTCTTTGGGATAAATAATGTTCGGTGGCGACTCTTTTATTTTTCCTCCGGGTGTTTTTCACAGTTGCGGCAGTTGGCGACTCTGCTAGGGATACTGATTCCCTATGCGAGTCAATCCTAACGCTTGCTTGTTTCTGTTTCTTTGGGTGTTTACTTTTGTGCAGTTATTTGCTTTATGTACATTACCTGTTGTACATTATTGCATTTGCATTTTATTATCATATTATGTTGTTGTTGTTGTTGTGCTATTGGGTGGGTTGTTCCTTTGAGAGATATGCCCAATACCCAGGCTTGAGTAAACACCCATGATTAGTGTGGAGGTAGCGGGAGCTTGTGTGGCGTCTGGCCATGCAATAGCTCGTATGAAATTTACGTTCAGACGAGGTTTTTCTTTGGAGATACTCTATCATGCGTGTCTGGTGTAGTTGAGGGAGTATTGACTTAGAAAAGCTAACGACTCTGGAGACCGTTCATTAGGAAGTCAATTGAGACCTCCTTGATTGACCATGATGTCAAACCAAAAATGGTGAACGCGTCATCATTTCTCGACCTGAGAGTCTGTGATACTGATGACCTGCATAGGATGTCGTACCTTTCAAGACTAGAACCTACTTGTGAGAGCGATGGGTTTTGCAGGAAACCTTGACTTTCAACCAACCCGGTTTTCTGGTTTTCTCATCAGTGTGAACTTATCAGTCTGGTATTCTGGTATTTCGGTATTCTCATAAGAACAAACTTATGAGCCTATTCAGTCAGCGCACAACAGTTATTCAGAGCTTTGTGAAAGCTTTGATCCCATGTCTGTTGCATTCATATTGCATTGCATAAGCAATTGTGCATCATTTTTGCATATCTTTCCTCATCCAGAAACAACAGAGTTCATCCATCTTTTGTCCGACCTGCAGTTGACTTCCTGACACTCGTATTGTCACAAGGGCAGATGTTGAGTTGATGAAGAATAAGTTGGACCAAATTGTGGAATCTATGATAGCCATGACAAGGGGAGAGGCCAATATTCAGAGGACTTCAGTTTCTGGGAATGTTATTCCACCTCTAGTGAACAACATTGCTCAAGCTCAGCATGCGCGGGTTCTTGTTGAGGATCAATTTGTACAAGAGCGTACCATTGTCCGAGATGGACATTCCTCTTCTCTTAATGCCACAGACTATCGGAGCTTTGCATTCTCAATGCCAGATTTCCTATGGGTAGATCAAATGATGAAACCTAAAGACCCGCGGACTGTTGAGTTTATGAAAAGGTATCGTGTGTTGGAGGAGAAGCTTGACACCCTGGAGGGTCGTGATACTCTTAATCTGAATGCTTCAAGCACGTGTTTAATGTCTGGCCTTGTGATGCCTCTGAAGTTTAAGACACTGAATTTTGAGAAGTACAAAGGGGATACCTGTCTAAAGTAACATTTGATGATGTTTTGCAGAAGAATGACCTCATATGTCCATACGACAAGCTTATGATTCATTGTTTCTAGGACAGACTGAGTGGGGCATCATTGAGTTGGTATATGCATTTAGAGAGTGGTTGTATCCGATCATGGTCAGACCTAGCCAACACATTTGTGAAGAAATACAATTATAATTTTGACATGGCTCCCAGCTGCATGCAGTTGCAAGACTTATCTCATGCGGATAGTGAATCCTTCACAGGGTATGCTCAGAGATGGAGGGAGTTAGCTGCTCGCGTTCAACCACCACTTTTAGACAGAGAATTGGTTGACCTGTTTATGGATACTTTTCAAGGTCCATACTTGGATAAGATGATTGGCAATGGGGCATTAAACTTTTCTAACTTGATAGTAGTTGGGGAACTGTCGCACCTCAAAAATTCATTTCGAACATACGACCCTCGCGCGAAAGGCGCGAAAATACGGTTCGACAGAGTCGCCACTGAACTTTATTATCCCGAATAGACGGGAGAGGAAAATATCGAGAAAACCTCATAGAGCGGAAAGGAACACGGCCATCGCAACCATATTCCTGGGTTCGGGAGTCGGTTACGCGAGGGGAAGGTATTAGCACCCCTCACGTCCGTTGTACTCAACGGGAACCTCTTAATTCGAGTTGTGATGGATGTTAGCTAAACTTAATTCTTCTCTTCTCACTATTAAATGCTAAAACGGTACTATAAAGGGCTAAAGACGCTAAGGGAAAGGGGATGGTTTAGAGGATAGGGTGCTCGCCAAGGATTGGGGCCCTTGTGCCTACGTATACTCATTCGGACGAGAATGAGAAATCAGAGCGTCGTAGTTCGACTACGGGAAAGGATGGGGGAAATGGAAGATGAAGGGAATTGTGCTCGCCAAGATCATCGCAATCTTGTGCCTACATATCTTACATTCAAGAGTGAATGAAGAATCAAAGTGTTCGTAGTTCGTGGTAACGACCACGAAGAGGAATAGGATTTGAATGAGTTTGAAAGGGGTACGGATGACGATTACTTGAAGCTTAGGAAAGACTTCTCGGACCCAAGTAATCTGGAGAGCGAACCAAAGACTTGGAACACTCTTTTTTATCATGAAGGAATGATGTGTTTGAAAGGATAAGGTTAAAATGATGACGATCACTTGAAGCCTAAGAAAGACTTCACAGACCCCAAGTAATCGGGAAAGCGAACCAAAGACTTGGAACACTCTCTTTTTCATCGTAAAGGAAGGTTGTTTGAATTTGAAATGGTGTATAAAAGGATGAGATTGGTCGAATGACGACTACTTGAAGCTTAAAAAAGACCTCTCGGACCCAAGTAATCGGGAGAGCGGACCAAAGACCTGGGACACTCTCTTTTTCATCGTAAAAGAAGTTGTTTGAAAGGTGAGTGAAAGGATGAGTAATTGGAGATGGTTGAGTATTATCGAGTTTGTTAATATTATTTAAAGGCGTCAATTACTCACACACGAATAAGATAACTCGCATATAAACAACGGAAAGCAAGATCAAAGACTTGAACCTACTCTTTACACCTTGAAAAGAATTGAATAATTGTTAATTGATTGATAGTTTGTTACGAAAATCCACTTGACGTTGAATCAAGGGTTTGACTTATTATCGCATGCAAAGCGTGTAATGTACATGGTTTGAGAAACGTGACCGACTTGACTTACGCATCAAGGGTCGAGCTATGTAATAGGTTGATGGCGAATGCGTATGAGCACTCGACTTACAAAGGTTTGAAAATGGCTCGATGATGAATCGAGAATTAGTTTGAAAATAGTTTGATCCGCTCTAGTCCCTATGGGTGCTCCTAGGAGATAAACTAATAATCAAAGAAATGTGAAACATACATCGGAATGGGGAAGGGATACATGTAAGTTACACGGGATTGCACGAAATAAAGGGGTCTCATTGTAAGGTAGCCCAAGAGAAAGCCGTGTGTGTGCATTTATGTCCTAAACTACGCCTTGAGCAAAGTCGGGCACGACTCAAAATTAAGATACCTGCAAATAACCAATGATACAACAGTCCACCAATTTGGCTTTTAGGATTTCGATAATTTATTAGGTATTTTCGAATATGGGTGAATGAATATGAATAATGAGATATGATAATATGAATAATAATATGACAATAATATTCACAATAATATTTAACGAAAATTAAATTTAATGGTTAGTGAATCGAATCGGGACACGAAAGAATGAATCTCGTCTTATCGCAAACATAATGCCGATTAATTGAAGGTAGCCTATCACGATCCCAAAGTACGGAAAATGAACCCAATGGTTATTCACCATAGATTTGAAATCGAGAAGGTTATCAACTTCGATACGCGACGCTTACGAATAAAAGACTTCATTGATCCAAAAATCGAAATAAAATCGGAAAAAGAAGGTGGTCTCAGATTCTTTGTTTCACGCCAATAATTTGACGGCTAAACAGTGGTAATCTCGTCATCGACCCTAAAACACAATAGAAATGAAGAAAATAAAATCAAAAGTATACCCAAATTTCTTTACTAAAAAAAAATCTTATAATATTAGTTGAAAATGTTAACAAAAGAAAAATATACATAAATAAGGATTATCAAAGATTATTTTAAAAAGAAAAACTATCTATAAATCCTTATATTAAAACTTTTAGAAGAGAATTAAGAAAGAGGGAGAGGGTGTGAACTGGGAAGTGAGGCGGTTGCTGAAACAGAACAGGCCTTCAAGCCAAGCCCAATCAAACGAGCTAACTAATGAACAACATATATAAAAAAACATGGTAAAACTTATTTTCTATATTAAAAACAATAAAAGCTGAGTATAACCCAAAATGGAAACACACCATCTCCATTAAAAACAAGAGAAACCGAAAAGAAAAAAAAAGACATTAAATAAAAAGAAAAGAAAAAAAACCAACAAATATCAGATTGTGAGGTGTCATTATTCCCAAAACTTCAACGACAAAACCATTCACGGAACCACCTTCTTTTCATCACGGATTGATCTCGCTCGAAAATCTGGTTCGAACACCTCTCTTCCTTTCACTTGTTCATCTCTCTGTTCTGAATCGTTTCAATTTTCATTTCTGGTTTAATTTTGAAATCAAATTGATGTTTTGTTGAAGGGTATTCAAAATGGAAGATGAGTTTCGATGGGTCGGTTAGTTTCTGTTAAGGTTTGAAGTTGTTTGAAGCTTGAGGAAGAAAAAGGGTTTCAACTGGTTTTTTTCATGGGGTTGGAGTTGAAGGATTCTGGAGAGTGTATGAAGATTGAAGTTTGATTGGATTGATTTTCGGAGGAGGTTTGGGGTTACGGTGGCTGAATGTTTGTGTTTCTGAAGTTTGAACAAGTTCTGAAAATGGTGAAGGTTTCGTTGATGAGTTTGTTTATGGAAGACAGATATGAATGATGGTTGGGTTGAAGTTGCGAAATGAAAATGGGGATTGAAGAATACGGAAATGGTGGAGGGTTAGTTTCACACGGTGGAGTGGTTTGTTTCTGTTGTGTTGAAGCTTGGAGGCGGATTAGGGTTTGGAGGCTCATGGAACAGCTAGGGTTTTTCGTTGCAGCATTCTCACCTGTTTTTTATATGGAGAGAATCCCTGAAGGATTGAGGTGAGGCTTTGCTTTGATTCACTCAATTTCCTTTTTGTCTGTAGTGAGGTAAAGACATTTTACCACATCCCTGATTTTACTGCTAGTAAATGGGATTCATGTATTTTACTGTGGTAAATGGTATTCACGATGATTTGTAATTATGTTTGGGATGTTAGACAACAACTTGACACACCATGATGACTATCATAAAGAATGTACGAATTATTCTTGTGCTCACATTAACTCCTCTCTTCTATCCTGTTTTATGCTCGTTAATTGTCTTTGATTTGTTTTGTAAGTCATAAACCTCATACACCTCTATGTCTTGTTTGATAGCAGGTCTGGTTCTGGTTTGATAACAGGTCCTGAAATATCAAACTTGACAACTTATGAAGTTCATGAAGATTCTCCCTCCATGACGGTTTTGCGGTAATGCGCATTTCATAACATTTGGGGTTCATCTGCTGCATAATTTTGTGGGGTCAGTGTGAGAAATTCACACAAAAATGGCGGACCACTTATCAAGTGTAGGTGGTGATTTTGAAAATGCCCTTTTTTACTGAAACTCTGTACAGGTTTATGACTTAAAATCATTATGCAGGTTTATTACTTTGGGCATATGGATTTCCAGTGCAAAGGTAAACAGCTTCTTCTGTTATCTGCTGAGAGGCCATGTGTGTTGACTGAAGGATATTCAACGCCTTTCTCATGTCACCGTTATTAAGTCGAACAAGAGCAGACATACCACTGTCTTGAACATCAAGCTTTTTAGCATTAATAACATATTTCAGTCTTTCAGAGACATGTACGGCATCAAGAGGAGCAAACTGAAACCGAGTGCATCTCGATTGCAATGCTGGGATAATCCTGTTCTCTTTTTTTTGCAGGTCTTGTATCAGGTCCGTTGTTGGATAGGAAAAATTCATTATTATTGTTGTGATGCTGTCTTTATTTTCCTTCTTCTTTTGCAGGTGAATGTACGGCCATATGTACAAGGTAACGGTGCCGCGGTTCTGCAGCTATTGTGAGTGTGCTGCTGCGTTTTCAAGGAATAATGTCACAAACTCGTTTCCCTCTTTGTCTGTTGTGGGTGTAGCAGGTTTATGGTGCTGGCTGTAACGGTATTGTGCACCTGCAATGGGCCAAGTCTTATTAGTGTTGGTTTTGTAGAATGGAGTTGGAAGCTGGTGAGATCGTATAAAGGAAGTACGGTGCGAGTCGTGCAGCTTATCGCAGGTAGTACGCGTAATCAATACGACTCTTGACTGCTAGGTTTTTATTGCCTTTTTTATGACTTCAAACGACTCTGCATCTTCTACCTTTCTTATGCCCTTTTTAGGATTTCAAACAACTTCAATGATATTGACTTCTCATGTGCCGAGATGGTGTGGAGGATGAAAAATTTTGGCGGCGGCGTGTCGTTATCTTTCTTCATTCTTCTCAGCTTGGTGCACCGGTTTGCTACTGTCTGTGTTGCGTATCGCATTTTATCCGTTTTGCAAGTAGTGGCATTGGGGAAATTGGAATGACATGTGACTGCATACAGTTTCGGTGCATTGTGTTGCGGATAGGCTATTGTTGAAGGCTTGTAGTAGCTTCGTATATAAGCCGATGCGGATGCCGTCAACGGACTCTCTTCGAGTCAAGCTCGGAAGCCAACCTTACTATGACAGAACTTGTGACAGTATTATGTAATCACTTTGTAAAACTGTTGTGTACTGTTTAAATTCTGAAGTTTGGGATGCGATATCTTGAATATTATTCATGAACATCATCACTGTTTCATGTACCCAACATCGTTTTAGGCCTTGTGACTTCATAACAGGACATGTATATGTATGTCTTGTAATAGGCGCAATAAGACAACCTTTTTGAAATTCTTTTCTCACTTGCCATACATATTTATGCGAAATGCATCAATAATGCTCTTTTGTCACATGAGGTATACTTTGAATAATACTGAAAAGAAATGCACAACAATCCTTGTATGGTTTGAGTGAATTCTAAACATGATTATTATGGCTTGTTGCAATGTAGGGCACTTTACGGATTGTAAGCATATATTGAGCCTCCTTTTTTTATGACAATTGAATTAGGCATGGACATATTCGTACTCAACTTTTGCAATTTACATTATACTTGATCAATCCATAAAATGAGAACAACTCTCAAATTAAAAATTCCCACGCATATCACGCTCACACTCGAAAACAAATTCAACCACATTTTAAAGTAGACAAATCAAAGTCTTGCCACTCAAGAAACTATGGACCATGTGTTGCACCCCAAAATTTGACCAACATTTCTTTACCTAGCTTGTGTTTCATTTCATTCACATTAGCATTATCATTTGCCTTTCACAGACATGTATGCAGGAGATCAAGAGGTATGAGTACCAATCAAGACTTTGAAGATAGCCAAGAAGGTTATTCAAGTGTTCAAGGGTTGATATCTTTGTCAGAGAAGTTAAAAGATCCTCAGAGAGAGTGGTTGAAACCAAGGGTGTGCGCCTCCTAACTTGAGAGTTGTGGGGAGTCCTCAGATGATTCTGAAGCCATGAATGTGGACTTGAATCCTTGAGAGAGATTATGAGATGTCTTGAAAGCCATCATGAGGCCTAGATAGGTCATTGTGCAAGATTAAGAAGCCTTAGCCATGAGTGGTGTAATTAGGGTTTGACTGGGTCAACCCTAGGTCAACTGATGATTTGAAGGAGGTTGAGACCTAATTCAAAGGCCATGTGATCATGGATTTACACATTGAGATGTTATAAGGATTATTCCAAGGTCAACTCATCATGATTGAAGAGTTTGAGAAGTTTCAAGCTAGGGTTTCTAAGGCTTGACAGTGTAAAATCCCCTAGTTTGACCCCTATCTTCAAGGCAGTTTAGCTCAAGATGTGATTGTCATCTCATCTTGCCCCCAACATGAATGTTGTAGATATTGTTCTTAGCTTTAATTTGAGTACTAGAAGTCCTTGATAGGATTTGTAGAGCTCAAGTTATGACTTTGACAAGTTACAGGTCATCTGAGGTATGTGAATCTGGGGCCTTGAAAGTCACCCAACTTGCATCAAACTTTTGCCCAAGAAGGATGATTCCTATGAACTTTTGGTCAACATGAATGTTGTTTATTATCTTCTTAGATTTCTAGAGAGTACTAGAAGTCCTTGATAGGATTTTTAGAACTCAACTTATGGCTTTGACAAGTCAAGGGCATTTTGGTCATTTGGAGATTATAGGTCATTTCAAGCATAAGGCCATAACTCCTATTTCCAAGCTTCAAATGGAAAAATCTTCAACATAAAACTTGCTTAAAATGATTTTTAAAGGATAGTAAGGAGGTCATGAGATGTTGAAAAGGCTTGTAGCTCAAAGTGGTAAAAATGACCTAAAATGAAGGCATAAGTTAAATAAGTCAAAGTTGGAAATTGAAATTTTCAGGCTACACATCCAAACCATGGCATGTAATATACCATTTTAACTCTAGAAAACATTTTAGAAACAATGGTTTAGCAACATTTTTGATTTGAGGTTTAAATCATGGATTTGCTTTGGAAAATGGTTACTTGTATATTAAGCAACATATGCAAAACATAAGGAAGATCAATGCACAAGCTAGCAAAGCATCCTAACATCTCATGCATCTCATCTAAGGAGATTTTCAAAGGAGAACAAGCTGCTGCAAGAGGTATAGCATGGACTGGTGTAGGCTTGGCTTGAATTCTAAAACTCATGACATGAGAATCTCAAATTCTCATTGGATGCTTCCAGAATGTTCTGCATGGTTCAGAACCATCCTATATATTAATTAGAAGCTGCTCAGATGCAAGGTTGGTGAGAGTTGAGAGAGGAGAGTAAGATTGCCATTTCATTTGGTGCCTTGCAAATTGAAATCGTTTTCAGAGTTACACACCATTTCCATTGATTCTTTCTATTGTAACATCTTCCATTGATCATACTGAGTGGATCCATACCAAATTGAGAGCAAGATCGTGAAGGATTGAAGAGTTAGCATTTGGATTTTGGAAGCTGCAACTCACTATCGGATTCTGAGTTTCAAGCATCCTCTATCAAAACTTTTGCAAACAGTAGCAAGATCTTGGCACAAGGAGTGATTCTGGAGAGATTGAAGGGTTGGATTGAAGATTTGATCTATCTGTTATTCAGAAATTTCCAGGTTTGCAGCTTTTACTCTACACCTCAATTTAGGCATTCTTAAGTTAGTTTGTTAGTATAGAACAGTTAGAAACAAGTAGGAGATGGATTCTGGAGATTTTGAGATCATTTGGAGAGGATCAAGATGATGACACCATTTCTATTTGGCACCATAACTTGTTGAATCTTGAGAGATAATCTTGGTGTGATAGCAAGAATTGATCAGTGTAACATGATATTGAGATTGAGCACTTTAATTTCAAGAATGGTGAACTTTGATCCCTGAGCATATTTGGAGGTTCGATTCGTGTTTTAGGTTTGAAGAAGTTTCAATGTATTTTGAGGTCATGGTTAGATTCAGGGTGAGAAACCAAGCAATCTAGGGTTTTGAATTCTAACTTTTGGTAAGGTTTTGATGGAGTCCGAGTGAGGAAGATGAGGCAGATGAAGCTCTGCAGCCATGGTTGTTTCCCTCCTTTTTCATTTCAAAGGAAGAAGATGATAAATTAGCCGTTGGATGGAGAGTAGACCATTGACCAAAGCTAGATCGTGTGGCTGCGATTCATTTTCAATTTGTGAAGAGGGATTCTGAGAATGATGAAACGCAGCCGTTTCATTTAGTTTTTCGTGTGGGCTTAAGGAAATAATAGCCAATTACGCCCCCATCCACGGCCCAGTCTTGATTTGCACTGCGTATCCTTACTTATTGCACCACGTATTTTTTTTCTTTTTCCTTATATTTTTGATTTGTTTTCTGATTAAATATATGGGCCTAGCGCGTTTACTGATGACACCCCCATTTTAAGCCCACTCATATAATGCACTGCATATCATTGTTATCTGCACCGCACCTTTCACATTTTTATTTTCTTTTACTTTATTTTTCTTTAAACTTTAGAAAATCATATTAAATAGAAAAATAATGATTTTGGAATGGGAATTTTTCCTCCTATTTCAAATTTATGTCTAGAAAATTATAAAATCAAAACATTTGCATTTCATGCATTTTTAATATTTTTTGTATATTTTCTCTTTTAATAGCTTTTTAATTCATTTTATGTTGATGCATAGTTTTGTAGAATTTTGTTTAGCTAGTTCCCTTTATATTTTTGCACCATTCTTTTCAGGATAGTTAGATTAGGAATTTAGCTTCCTCCTGGATTTATTCCATAATTTTGTGATTAGTTTTTGATTAGTTTTGATTAGATGACTTTAGGTTGTGTAGATTTAGGTCAATCCTTAACATAGGTCCACAATAACACTAGAATTTTGGGTTTTTAGGTCAAGTTAGATATTGGGACATATAGGGTATTAAGGGTAGTTATATAGGATCCCCTAGAAATTATATTAGATTTTAATATAATAGTATACTATTTTTAATTGATTGTTGTTTGTGTTGCCCTTGTGGGCTTGTATGTTGTTTTGCTTTGCTTTGTGGGCTTTTTCCTGGCTTGGTGGGCTTGGTCTTGCTTTTTGGAGCATGGAGGAGCATAGTGGAATACTTGAATATTGAAGAAGGAGCTTGAGAGCTTGAAAACTTGTTTGTTTTGTTGTTGTTTTAGGGTTAGGAATTAAGTAGAGCTTAGACTTAGTTAATTTCTTTCTTAAACATGGATGGTATCTTTCACCTCCATTCCTCCCAATGATTAAAAGTCCTCCCATGGTATTCACCTCCCTCCTTTAGAGGGATAAGTGATGGTACCTAGGAAGTAGAACTTTTGAGGGAACCAGTCTCTCATAATGATGAACCCTTACAGGCTTCCTTTGGTTGTCAATAAGTTGTTTATCATTTTCACTCATTCTGTTAAATCAATTTTCTTCTGGTTTGAGTACTTGTGGTTAAGAGTGAAGCCTGAAGGTGGAATTGACTAAGGAGCTGAGGCTTGGAGTTGAGAGAGGAGTTGATCTGTTCTCTTGTCTGTTTTCTTTTCTGTATTGCTGATGTGCCTTGTTTGACTTGCTTGATGCATTAAAATAAGTTCATATCTAGACTAACTTTAATGTAGGAGCATGATTGCACTAGAGGTTGAGTTGCTCCATCTGCTTGTATTGTTACTGTATGGCTTTGCTTGCGGGTATTCGGTAGAGCCCAGCTCCCTTGCCCATGTGGTTTATTTTGCTTGATAGCATGTTATTTCTTCTGTATGATTGTAGTTTGCTGTATTTTGCTTGATAGCATGTTTACTTTTCTGTATGATTACAGTTATTCATTCTGGCTTGAGGTTGAGATGAGTTTGTGGAGGTTGATGCCCCACACACATTTCCTCCCTCACTTGCATTGCATGCATTTTACAGTCGTTTACTGTATTATTGTTTACTGTTTACTGTTTAAGCTGATGCTTTATCTGTTTCTGTGTATCATTGACATGATCCCTTAGGACTCTCATTTCCTTTGATAAGGAAGTGATGATAGAACTTTAGGTTGAAACTTATGCATGATAACTTCTAGGAGTTCCCTGTTTCAAACCTCAACCATAGGATGAATCCTTGGCATGACAACAGTAGGACTTGATAGTCTCCCCGTAGTTGAGCCTGTTCTCTTCTCATCTCAAAACAGCTTAAGATATAGTAATCATGAATGATTTCTTTCGTACGTTACGAGCCTTAAGCTATCTGAGAAAGGATTGTTGGAGAGTTTCTTTTCAACAGTCTGGATGTTTAGTATGGCACCCTTTGGGTGACATGCGACGCATTCACTCTCAGGTCATAGTCTTTAGTGCGATTGAAAATGCAAACACAATAAAAAGCACTTCTTTCGTAAAAGACAGAAAACAGACTTCAAACCTTTTTGCCCCGTGGGCCCGTAATTCAAAGGAAGCTTTTCTGAAGAAAAGAGTGTCGTTAAACTTCAGCGCCACCACAAACAGGCTTTGTCCCTAACTGCTGGAACTGTTGTTTAACCCTACTCGATAAAACAGATGAATCTGAATCCCCGTAATTCGTAGTACCCCGAACTACGTAAGCTCTGATCTCTCATATCTGTTGAGAGTACATAGGCACAATACTGACGTATTGGCGAGCCACCTTCCCCGTAACCCCTCGTAGGTCGAACTACGTTGACTCTGATTTCTCATTCTCTGATGAGAATACGTAGGCATAAAGCGCGATGCTTTGTCGAGTCATTTTTTTTTCTGTTTAAGCCAGCCTTGATAGGTAGATAGATAAACCAACTTGTCTAGTAAACACAACAAGCATGGATCCCGTTGAGTACGACGGACATGAGGGGTGCTAATACCTTCCCCTTGCGTAACCGACTCCCGAACCCAGACAACGGTTGCGATGACCTTGTCTTATACCTTTTCGTCAGGTTTTTCTGATTGTTTCCTTTCCCGCTCTGAGGGATAATAACGAAAGGTGGCGACTCTTCTGTTTTGCCGGCACCTTATTTTCGCGGAAGCGACAGCTGGCGACTCTGCTGGGGACTTGATAGTTTCCTGGGATCCAACGTCCCGTATGCGAGTCAGTTTGGGGATCCGACGTCCCCTGCGAGAGTCAATCCTAGCGCTTGTATGATTACTTGTCGGGTTGCGTTTATTTATCGCATTTTATTTCCCGCACTTTATTTTCTATATGATATGATTATCTGTGCTGTTGTGGGAGGGGCATTTTGATGAGTGAGAAGCCAGACCCAGGCTTGAGTGAACATAGCATTAGTTGTGGAAATTAGTGGGCGCGTGCTTGCTTGGCAGACACTAGTGTCTCATGAAATCCACACTCAGACGAGGTTCTCCCGGTTGACTTCTTTTTCAACCCTTTGGGTTGAGGGGGTTGTTGGTTTGGAGGATTGTCGACTCTGGGGACCGATCATTTGTGATTCAGCCGAGTGAGGCCGCTTCATGAGCTGGTGATGCCACACCTTCTGGGTATCGTATCACCCCTCTTGAATGTCTGTGACGCTGATGAACGCATAAGATGCCGAACTTGAGTCAGTTTAGGTCCATACCTGTGAGCAGGGTTGGGTTTATTGCAGGAAACTTTGACCTTCAGACTACCTGGTTTTCTTGACAGTGGATCAGTTTTGATTGGGATCAGAGGATCTCATTACCAGATGGTTGTTCTTGACAGAGCAGGTTTATGATTGGGATCAGAGGATCTCATTACCAGATGTTTGTTCTTGACAGAGCAGGTTTATGATTGGGATCAGAGGATCTCATCAGCAGGTGTATGATTGTTCTTGACAGAGCAGGTTTATGACTGGGGTCTGAGGATCTCATCATCAGATGGTTGTTCTTGACAAAGCAGAGTTAGGGTCCTACATCAGAGGTCCTTATTATCAGATGTTTGTTCTTGACAGAGCAGATTTATGGTCTTATGTGTGTGTGATCTTGACAGAGCAGATTTATGGTCCTGTATCAGAGATCCTTATTATCAGATGTTTGTTCTTGATAGAGCAGATTTATGGTCTTATGTGTGTGTGTTCTTGACAGAGCAGATTTGTGGTCCGATACTAGGGTTTTCTTCTTATCAGAGAAAGTGGTTGTTCTTGATAGAGCAGGATTATGGTTTTGTTGATGCAGAATCTCTACAGCGCAGTGGCCTTGATCTCCTGCTGCATGATTGCATTTTACATTGCTTTGCATACTCATTTGCATTTCATTAACGTGTGTCTGTGTTGCAGGTACCGTTTTCCCCGATCCAGGATTTCTTGCCTCCTATTGTATTGTTATGGGTTCTCTGAGGAAGACCGTGGCTTACAAGTTCCCTGCCCCTGATGTGGTTCGGATGACCGGTTTGATTGCTTTAGCAGATGGTTCTGTGAGGGATGAGTTCAGAAAGTCCTACGGCAAACTGCTCAGTTTGGTTCGTAAACCCTCTGCGTTCGAGTTGAATGGGTTGCACGCTCTGCTGCAGTTCTACGATCCTCCGTTGAGATGCTTCACTTTCCAGGATTTTGTTCTCGCACTAGAGGAATATGCTGATTTGTTAGGTGTGCCTATCAAGAGGCAGATGCCTTTTGTTCATATGGATACTGAGCTTGACCTGGCTGGTCTAGCTCCTTCACTTCATCTGGATGCCTCCGAGTTGGTATTGTCTAGTTGGAACAAGGTTCCTGGTTTCTCCTTGCAATTCTTAGTGGGTAAAGCTCAGCAGTGCGCCAAAGATGGATGTTGGGTCGTGTTCAACGCCATCCTCGCTCTGTGCATTTATGGCATCATTTTGTTCCCCAATATGCCCGACTTTGTAGACTTCGACGCATTTCATATCTTTGCATCAGGGAATCCAGTCCCTACCTTGATAGGAGATGTCTACCATTCCGTCCACTACAAAAACGAGAACAGAAGGGGCAAGAATGTCTCGTGCTGTGTGCAATTGCTCTATAAATGGCTTGATAGTCATCTACCCAAGAGGGGTTCTTTTGTTTCGTCTGCAGCCACAGCTGAGTGGTCCGGGCGTCTGATGAGTTTATCTGCAGAGGATATCGACTAGTTTGACAGAGATAGGTTGGGTACCGAGATTATCTTCAGCTGCAGCGGGTTTCTGAACGTACCTTTGATAGGCAGGAAGGGCTGTATAAATTATAATCCGTCTTTGCTGGTCCGACAGTTCACGTATGCTTTGAGAGCTCCGCCGAAGGATGAAGAGGTGCAGGAATCTCTGTACCTCACTGGTCTTCTAGAGGGGGATCTGTTATCTAAGCTTCAGCGCGCTTGGAATGGCATCAGTAAGAGGGGAAAGCTATTGCTGGGGAGAAGCAACAATCAAGCCTACCCTCCGTATGTGACTTGGATCAGAGCCAGAGCAGATGCTATAGGGATGCCGTTTCTTCCTGCCATGCCAGAAAGTCCTCCAATGATTGAAGAGCCTACTGCCGTGCCCATTCAGCAGCATAATTAGGTGTTAGCTGAGCGAGATGAATTGAAGAGGGCAAACGAAGAACTGGAGAAAGAATTGGCTCAGCTCAGAAGCGAGAGAAACGAAGTCGTTCATTCCTTCAAAAGGCAAACAGAGCTGGTGAACCAGCTAGGTACAGACCTGACTAAGCAAATAGCCGAGCGTGAGCGCATGGGTCAAAACTTCAAAGCTGTCAACGACGTACTAGCTACGAAGAAGCAACACTTGGACGAAGCGTATCGGAGGATATCCAAGTTCAACCAGCACTGGAAGGCCTCCCTAGCCACCAGGAAAGAGCGGGAGGATAAGCTGATGCTACAGATCTCCAAGCTGGAAGCCCAGGTAAAGGCTAGTGAGAAGAGGTTTAATGAAGAAACCGCTCGCAGATACGCCGCCGAAGGCCAGCTCAACAGGGCTCTTGCTAACCTGAAGGAGCACAAACTGACGTTTGAGTCCAAGAAACGGAAGCTAGAAGATTGTTTCGGCGAAGGAGCATGGGAAGATTCGGTCGAAGGTCTTCAGTACACCATTGTGCAAAGGGAATTACTCGTCGAAGGGTTACTCACTCGGCCTGATCATCCAGAAACGAAGGGGTTGTTAGAAGAGTTTCGCGCCCGTGGCCGTACTTGACTATTTGTATTCCTTTTGTTTTGATCATTACTGTATGCTAACCATCACCAGGCTTGTTGGCTGAGGTCATGCTATTGATTCATCTTGTACTCGCTGATGTTGTGTACTGCCTTGATGGGCTTTCTTTATATATGAGATTGTTATTTCCATGACTGGACTCAGACTTCTTATTATCAGCACTGGCACTCAGGCACTAGGATCAGGGGAGATCTCCCTAACGCACAGACACACGTTTGCATTTGCATGAAGCATTTGCATGACGAGCACTTTGTCGTTTTTTCCTAACCTTTTTGTGTTTTCAGGTTGTTTCAGGTTGTTCCAGGATTGATCAGAGACCTATTCACCGCTATCCGACTAGAGCTAATCAAACCAGGATCATGGAGCAAGTGCAAACTGATGTTCAAGAACTCCGCGAAAGAATGGATCGCTTCATGGAGCTCATGCAAGTGGTCGCCAATGGCCAGGATCAGCTCAGAACCTTGGTTCAGCCTCTGATTTCAAGGGTTGATAGCAATGGCGTACTCCATGGCGGGACAGTGCCAACTCCTCCACCAGTTGAAACTCCACAGAATGGCGTCCCCGTGACCGGGGGGAATGGCAGTGCCAACGGCAATGTGATAGCTAATATGGGACTCAATGGCAATACGACGAGCGTCGGTAATAGGAGTCTTGAAGCTAACGTCAATGTTGGGCTGGGCAACGGCAATGCGGGTGTCGGTAATCTGTTCGGGCCTCAGCCGTGGTTAGAAGATCGTCAAGGCGATGTGTTCTCTCAGAGAGGTGCTGAGGGTGAGCTGAATGCCGAGGCACGTCTAAGGTTCAAAGCACTCGAAGATAAGATGAGAAATATCGAGAACCAGAACACCCTAGGCATCGATATGTCCAAGTTGGGACTAATTGCTGATTTCAAGGTGCCTCCTAAGTTCAAGGTGCCTGACTTTGAAAAATATAAGGGCACCACTTGCCCTCGCGTCCACCTGAGATCGTATTACAGAAAAATGTCAGCTCATTCTGAGGACGAGAAGTTACTGATGCACTTCTTTCAAGACAGTCTGTCCGGACCCTCCCTCGAATGGTACATGAGTCTGGAGCCTACTAGTGTGCGCACGTGGAAGGATCTTGCTGAAGCATTTGTGCACCACTACCAATACAATAGCGACTTGGCCCCGAACCGAGTCCAGTTGCAGAATCTGTCGCAAAGGAACAATGAAGGGTTTAAGGAATACGCCCAGCGGTGGCGTGAGTTGGCAGCTAGGGTTCAGCCGCCAATGGTTGAACGTGAGCTCGTGCAGATGTTTGTATCCACCCTCCCAGGGGTTTACTATGAGAAGTTAGTCAGCGGTATATCCGGAACCTTCTCAGATCTTATTATCACGGGTGAGCACATCGAAAATGGGATCAAACTCGGGAAAATTCAAGGTGAGTCATCCTCAGCTGGAGGAGGCGGAAAGAAACCTTATAGTGGCAAAAGACGGGAAGGAGAAGCGAGCGCTGTGACCAATGCTCGAAGGAAGGGTAAAGGTCCTCACCAGCAGGTGGCCAGTATAACTATCCCGGCAGTTCAACAGCCGCAGCAGCAGCAGCAGCAATCGAATCAACAAGGGTACAGGAAGTATCAGAATCGGGCACCTTTGTCGAGCCGTCACCTCGAGACACCACCCATGTCGTACGCGCAACTCTTGCAGACTTTGCTTCAGCTACAGTTGATCCAGAAGAGAACGCTGGCTCCCTTGACAGGGGCGCCGCCGCCAGGTTATGACGCAAATGCAACTTGTGAGTTTCACTCGGGGGCACCAGGCCACACAATAGAGAACTGCAAAGCCTTCAAGCATAAGGTGCAGGACATGGTGGATGCCAAGGTCATCAACTTCTCGGATAATGTGCCAAATGTCACGAAGAACCCTATGCCGAATCATAGGGGAGGTGGAGTAAACGCCATTATTGAAGACGAGGGTTTGGATTTATTGACTGACGTCAGAGATCTGAAGACACCGCTCAACTTCGTTAAAGCTAAGTTGATGAAAAGGGGTTTCTTCCCAGGTTGCGGAGAGCTATGTATGGACTGTGCCACACATTCTGATGGATGTGAACAGTTGGTAGAAGGAATTCAAAGTATGATGACTGAAGGGATATTACAGTTCAGCCGGAGGGCCGAATGTGGATCGGGAGAGGTAGTGCTGAAGCAAGACGATGAGGTCGCCACCATCACCATCCCTCGCAAGACGATAACTATTTCTGCACCCAGACCGCCCATAATTACCATCACCAGAGCTGGGCCGATACCCTTCGAGAGCACTAATGTTGTCCCATGGCATTATGGGGCTGAAGTCTACTGCAACGGACAGAAGTTGGAGCTGGAACCATTTGGGTCGACTGTGGAGAACCTTGCGGGAATCAGTGGTATTACTCGCAGCGGAAGAGTGTTTGCACCACCAGAGGTCGTGGCGGATAGAGCAGTCAGAGCTGATGCGGCTGATAGAGGTAAAAGTAAAGTCATTGAGGAGATCCCGTGTGGGGTAGAAAAAGACTTGTTAAAGACGCCGAGGAGTTTATGCGGTTGATTAAAAAGAGTGACTACAAGATTGTAGATCATCTCCATCAGACGCCCTCGAAGATTTCCATCCTGAACTTATTGCTGTGTTCTGAAGCGTATCGCAACGCACTGCTGAAGGTGTTGAACGCCGCATATGTACCGCAGGAAATATCGGTAAATCAGCTAGAAGAGGTCGTAGCCCACATAAATGCTGGAAATATGTTAGGTTTCACAGACCTGGAGCTGACGCCGAAGGGGAGGAACCACAATAGCGCCCTGCACATCTCGATAGAGTGTAGGGGCACGATTATGTCGCACGTGTTGGTGGACACGGGTTCGTCGCTTAATGTTCTTCCGAAGAAGGCATTAATAAAGTTGGATACTCGTTGAGTGATTTGCACACCCAGTGATCTGGTTGTGAAGGCGTTCGATGGGACCAAACGCCATGTTTTCGAGGAGGTGACCCTGCCAATCCAAGTCGGGCCGGAAACGTTCGACACGGTCTTTTATATTATGGACATCATGCCTGCCTACAGCTGTCTCTTGGGCCGGCCGTGGATCCATGCTGCTGGAGTCGTGACCTCCACGTTGCACCAGAAACTCAAGTATGCTGTCGGGGGTAGCATCGTAACCGTGTGTGGCGAGGAAGACATAATGGTGAGCCATTTGTCGTCCTTTAAGTATGTTGAGATGGATGGAGAAATCCATGAGACTCTATGCCAAGCGTTCGAAGTTGTCAAAGTGAAGGACGTAGCTCCTGTAGTCACTGAAAAGCCAGAGATGACTCTCTCCTCATTCAAGGATGCCCGGGCCGTTGTCCAAGCCGGATCTACCCCAGGCTGGGGGCGAACTTTGGGGACACCTAACAAGCAAGATAAGTTTGGGTTGGGATACTCTCCTGGAGCTGAAGCTTCTTCTTCTAGCAGTGCGTCGCGAGGTAAAGGGCCGATCCAGTTTACCAGTGGCGGGGTGATTTTTGAAAGCATCAACGCGGTGTCTGAAGACAGCGGAGATAGCGACTGTGACCTCGACTCTTGGATCCAGCCAAGCAAGCCAGGCGAGGGCCTCAACAATTGGTCCGTCAAGGACATCATCCAGACGACAAACGAAGAGTAATGATTTACTTTTTCCAATCATTGTACAACCCTATGTCCTACCCGGGGCATAGTGGTTTTATTGTCAGGGCCTTATTGGATTATGTACATGCATTTTATCAATAAATCAAAAGGCGTTTTTCTTCGTATTCAAATATGGTGATCTCTATTATTCCTGTTTTCTATTTGTTTTGAAAAATAATAAAATGGCAATGGGGTTTGTGCTAACCTGCACATCCTTGTTTTAAACTTAACCCTTGTTATTGCAGGATCCACATAGCAGATGACATCGACTCTGGACCTTCTACGGCTCACTTCGACTTCGATTGCCCGATCTATCAAGCCGAAGAAGAGATTGATGAAGACGAAGACCTTCCTGAAGAGTTGGCCCGCTTGTTGAAACAAGAAGAGAAAGTTATTCTGCCTCATGAAGAGGAGATCGAGATTGTGAATCTGGGTTCTGAAGAACTCGTCAGAAACGTCAGGATAGGGGCTGCATTGCAGAGTGATGTCAAGAAGAGATTGGTTGAGATGCTGAGAGAGTATAGTGACGTCTTTGCTTGGTCATACGAAGATATGCCCGGACTTGATACTGACATCGTGGTCCACCACTTGCCGTTGCGAGAAGATTGTCCTCCCGTTAAGCAGAAGCTTAGAAGGACGCGACCAGATATGGCCGTTAAGATCAAAGAAGAAATGCAAAAGCAGCTTGATGCTGGCTTCTTAGTGGTCACCACTTACCCTCAGTGGGTCGCCAACATAGTACCTATACCGAAGAAGGACGGTAAGGTACAAATGTGCGTCGATTATCGGGATTTGAATAGGGCGAGCCTTAAAGATGATTTCCCGTTGCCTCATATTGATGTGTTGGTCGACAATACAGCCCCGTTCTCCGTGTTTTCGTTCATGGATGGCTTCTCCGGCTACAATCAGATCAAGATGGCGCCGGAAGACATGGAGAAAACGACGTTTATCACTCCTTGGGGAACATTTTGCTATAAGGTAATGCCTTTCGGTCTGAAGAACGCAGGGGCCACTTACCAACGAGCAATGGTAACTTTGTTTCATGACATGATTCATCATGAGATTGAAGTCTATGTTGATGACATGATTGCGAAGTCCCAAACGGAGGAGGGACATCTGGTCAATTTGCTGAAGCTTTTTGAGAGGCTTAGGAAGTTCAGGTTGAGGCTGAATCCTAACAAGTGTACTTTCGGAGTACGGTCCAGAAAGTTACTAGGGTTTATCGTGAGCGAAAGAGGCATCGAGGTTGATCCTGCAAAAATAAAAGCGATACAAGAAATGCTGCCGAAAACAGAAAAAGAAGTTCGTGGTTTCCTGGGCAGAATAAACTACATTGCAAGGTTTATTTCTCAGCTCACAGCCACGTGTGAACTGATGTTCAAACTACTAAAGAAAGATCAGGCGATTATCTGGAACGAGGATTTCCAGAAGGCATTCGATAAGATAAAACAATATCTGCAGGAACCTCCAATCTTGATACCCCCAGTGGCTGGACGACCATTAATCATATACTTGACAGTTCTTGAGAATAGTATGGGGTGTGTTCTCGGTCAGCACGACGAGACGGGCAGAAAGGAGCATGCCATTTAGTACTTGAGTAAAAAGTTCACTGACTGAGAATCTCGTTACTCGATGCTGGAGAAGACTTGTTGTGCACTAGCCTGGGCTGCCAAACGTTTACGACAGTACATGCTCAATCACACCACCATGCTAATTTCGAAGATGGATCCGATCAAGTACGTCTTCGAGAAGCAAGCGCTTTCGGGCAGGATTGCCATATGGCAAATGGTGTTGACGGAATATGATATTCAGTACGTTTCCCAGAAGGCCATCAAGGGAAGCGTATTGTCTGAATACCTGGCCGAACAGCCGATCGAGGACTATCAACCGATGAAATTTGAATTCCCTGATGAGGATATCATGTTTCTCAAAGCGAAGGATTGCGATGAGCCGTTGCCCGACGAGGGGCCGGATAGGAAATCCCAGTGGAAATTGATATTTGACGGGGCGGTTAATTCCTACGGAAGTGGCATTGGGGCGGTCATCACGACTCCCCACGGATCCCATATCCCGTTCACTATGAGACTGACGTTTCCAGTCACCAATAATGAAGCGGAGTACGAAGCATGCATCATGGGTCTAGAAGAGGCAATTGATTTGAGAATCAAGAATCTAGACGTATATGGTGATTCGGCGCTTGTGATCAACCAAATTAAAGGGGAGTGGGAGACTCGTCAATCGAATTTGGTGACGTACATGAACTATGCCAGAAGGCTGCTTCCGTTCTTTGATCGAGTGGAACTCCATCATGTGCCCAGGGCCGAAAATCAGATGGCTGATGCCTTAGCCACATTGGCTTTGATGTATAAAGTCAATTTTTGGAATGAAGCTCCAAGAATTGTCCTTTCTCGTCTTGATAGACCTGCATTTGCCTTTGCGATCGAGGAAGCCTCTGATGGCAAGCCATGGTTCCATGACATCCAGACTTTCCTTATGACTAAGGAGTATCATGCGGGTGCGTCAACCCAGGATAAGAAGACTCTGAGGAGGCTGTCTGGAAATTTTTATCTCAATCCTGATGGAGTTTTGTATAAAAGAAACCACGATCTCGTGCTACTCAAATGTGTAGATGAGAAAGAGGCGAGTATGCTCATGGAAGAAGTCCATGAAGGCACATTTGGTACGCACGCCGGCGGGCATGCCATGACAAGAAAGATCCTGAGAGCAGGATACTACTGGCTGACGATGGAATCGAATTGTTTTAAATTCGCGAAGAGGTGTCATAAATGTCAGATTTATGCTGATAAAGTTCATGTGCCGTCGTGCCCGTTAAATGTTATGTCCTCCCCGTGGCCGTTCTCCATGTGGGGCATCGACATGATAGGCAAGATCGAGCCCACTGCGTCTAACGGTCATCGCTTCATTCTAGTAGCTATCGACTACTTCACCAAGTGGGTGGAGGCAACCTCATATGCTAATGTGACCAAGCAGGTGGTGGCTAAATTCATAAAGAGGGACATCATCTGTCGTTACGGAATTCCCGAGCGGATCATTACTGATAATGGTTCGAATCTGAATAACAAGATGATGAAGGAGCTGTGCCAGAGTTTCAAGATTGAACACCACAACTCATCTCCTTACCGGTCGAAGATGAATGGCGTCGTTGAAGCGGCCAATAAGAACATAAAGAAGATTGTTCAGAAGATGGTTGTGACCTATAAAGATTGGCACGAGATGCTGCCTTTTGCGCTGCACGGTTATCGTACAACGGTACGTACTTCAACCGGGGCAACTCCTTTCTCCCTGGTGTACGGTATGGAAGCTATCTTACCGTTAGAAGTGGAAATCCCTTCTTTGCGAGTTTTGGTTGATGTGAAACTCGACGAGGCAGAATGGATTAAGAACCGACTGAACCAACTCAGCCTGATGGACGAGAAGAGGTTAGCATCGATTGCGTATGGTCGTCTGTACCAAAGCCGGATGAAGAAAGCTTATGATAAGAAGGTGCGGCCTAGAAGCTTTCAGACGAGTGATCTCGTCCTGAAGAAGATTCTTCCTCCACACTCCGATCACCGGGGCAAGTGGACTCCCAATTACGAAGGTCCGTATGTCGTCAGCAAGGTCTTCTCGGGAGAAGCATTGTTGTTATCCACGATGGATGGTGAGGATTTTGCATCCTCGGTGAACGCGGACGCAGTTAAAAAATACTTTGCTTGAAAGCGACCCGCTGGACAGTAAAAAGAGAGTCCAGGCAAAAATGGGGCATCCCGGCGAACCATAAAAAAGGGAAAAAGGTTCGGGCAAAAATTAGGGATATAAATTGAAAAAATGTACACCCGCAAATTCGAAATCCCGGATGGGCGACTTTGGCAAAAAAGGGTATCCCGGTGAACTGAAAACCCGCAAAGGGCGGTTCACGCAAAAGTTAGGGATTTGAAAAAGCAAATGACTGCGTTCCGCGTATGGACTTTCATTGTTTGGTGGTTTGAAAGACCTGAGGGCCGTTTACCCGAATCAATCTCTTCTGAAGCTGAAGCGTCGGAGAAGTATCGAAGTCGAGTGGGTCATAGATGGATCAACTCATGGTGTTCGTCTACGCCTCGTTGCTGACATTTGTATATACTGATGTATATTTATGTTTTATTTTTGCGCGGCTTCCTCATTCCAGGGGCTTGCATTTGTTGTAAAACATTTTTACCCATTCAGGGGTTCGTTATCAATAAAATGTATACTAGTCAGCAATTCTGTTTGTCTGTTTAGCATTTATCTGTTTTGTTTGCGAAAAAGAACGCCGATGTTTTTGACAAAATACGCATACATAAACTTACTGGCCTAGGCCACTGATTGTTGAAACAATGAATTACTTGAACATTGTCACGAGATAATAACCTTGATAGGTCCCTTTGAGAGGGGCATCTTGTCTGTTTGTTTGTGTTGCTGCAGGTGTAGCATGTACCAGACAGTACGCCGTGTGCGTCCCCAAGCAGGATGATTCCTCCTTATCCAGCAAAGTTCAGCAGCCTCTCCCCGCAGAGTCGGAACGTGAGATCGTGAGCATTGATATGTCTCCCCGGGCAGAGAAGATTCGCTCCCCAATTAGATGTATCCTGAAGGATCGTTATCTCCCCAGCTGAGTCATACGCTGAAGTATGCAGCAACTGATGGTTCAAGACTGAAGTCTCCAGCGGAATCGAGGTTCCCCACAGAGTCGTACTCTCCCCAAAGCAGAATAATTTCTTCTTCCCCAGCCGAGGTTGCAGATCCCCAAGGTAGCCGAGTCCTTGGAAAGTAGTTGGGACCATGACTGGTTTTCCCCAGTAGAATGTCGAATAGCTGATGCCGTATTTCCCCGCCGGAGTCGTTATCTCCAGGAAGGTTAGCCGCGAACGCCGTGCAGTTTATTCCCGCGATTGACATCGCTGTCCCTCAGCAGGTCCAGGTTCTCGTAGAGCTTCGTCCCCCTGCAGCAGTCAATTGAAGTTCACTTCCCCACAGAGCCCGATTGAGATTGGCGTGACCTTTTTCTCCTCAGCAGGATGATTCCTCCCCCTATCTGAGTGGTTCTTTCTCCTTGACAGGAGGATTGTCCCTTCAGCATTTATTTTGCTGACGGGATTGCATCATTTTGCATGACTGCATAGCATTTATCATAAACGCGTAGCATTTCCACCGTGTGGAGCATTGCGCCATCGCCGAAGCATATGCATAATAAGCATGATCTAGGTTGTTGCCGTTCTTGTTTTGCAGGTGTTCCGCCGCAGAATTGTTTGCTCAAGATGATTCTTGAATTCTCCCCAACGGAGTCGCTTGCTCAAGATGATTCTTGAAGTCCCCAGTAAAGTCTTCGGCCCAAGATGATTCTTGAATTCCCCAGTGGAGGCGTTCTTTTAAGATGATTCTTAAAAGCCCTAGTGCAGTCGCCAGAGTCGGTTGCTCAAGTGGATACTTAGAGTCCCCGGCAGAGCGTTTGCTCAGGATGATTCCTGAAATCTCCAGCATAGTTATCGGTTCAGGTTGATTCTTGAAGTCCCCGGTGGAGTTATTTGTCCAAGATGATTCTTGAAGTCCTCAGCAGAGTTGATTCATCCAGAATGATTCCTGGATCCCCGAAGCAGAGTTACTTGATAGTTCTCCGGAATCCCCAGCAGAGATGTGTCATCCCCAGCAGGTTCCTGAACAGCGAAGTTGAAACTTCCCTCGAAGACTTGATGATTGAAGTCCGACCGTGTTAACGAAGCTGTTCTCTCAGCTGATGCGGAGTGCCTGATGGCAGAAGTTTGGATATCCCCAACTGGCTCATGATTGACCGAGAATTCTATTCCCGACTTACTGATGGAGTCCGGCTGACGCCCAAGGTTTTCTTCGAATGCCCGATGGCATGACTAACCTGATTGTTGACCTGATGAGTCCCGAGGAATTCTTCTACAGCAGTGCCACAGAATGCCTGACGGCAATACCAACCGTGTATCACCGGTTACCATGTGACCAGTTCCCCAGCTAGTTGTCGTGCAACTATTGTTTCAGTTTCCGAAGATTTGTTCCCATCAGAGTACCGTGTACTTGTGCAGTTGGCAAATTTCCGGGTTTGTCGGTATTCAAACGTCTCGTACCTTGATTGTTTGAGAATTGTTCGCTTCTCACCCAGTCAGGTCCAAGCCGTTTGAATAGGGGCAGCTGTTGCACCCCAAAATTTTACCAACATTTCTTTACCTAGCTTGTGTTTCGTTTCATTCACATTAGCATTATCATTTGCCTTTCATAGACATGTATGCAGGAGATCAAGAGGTATGAGTACCAATCAAGACTTTGAAGATAGACAAGAAGGTTATTCAAGTGTTCAAGGGTTGATATCTTTGTCAGAGAAGTTAAAAGATCCTCAGAGAGAGTGGTTGAAACCAAGGGTGTGCGCCTCCTAACTTGAGAGTTGTGGGGAGTCCTCAGATGATTCTGAAGCCATGAATGTGGACTTGAAGCCTTGAAAGAGCTTATGAGATGTCTTGAAAGCCATCATGAGGCCTAGATAGGTCATTGTGCAAGATTAAGAAGCCTCAGCCATGAGTGGTGTAATTAGGGTTTGACTGGGTCAACCCTAGGTCAACTGATGATTTGAAGGAGGTTGAGACCTAATTCAAAGGCCATGTGATCATGGATTGACACATTGAGATGTTATAAGGATGATTCCAAGGTCAACTCATCATGATTGAAGAGTTTGAGAAGTTTCAAGCTAGGGTTTCTAAGGCTTGACAGTGTAAAATCCCCTAGTTTGACCCCTATCTTCAAGGCAGTTTAGCTCAAGATGTGATTGTCATCTCATCTTGCCCCCAACATGAATGTTTTAGAGCTTGTTCTTAGCTTTAATTTGAGTACTAGAAGTCCTTGATAGGATATGTATAGCTCAAGTTATGACTTTGACAAGTTACAGGTCATCTGAGGTATGTGAATCTGGGGCCTTGAAAGTCATCCAACTTGCATCAAACTTTTGCCCAAGAAGGATGATTCCTATGAAATTTTGGTCAACATGAATGTTGTTCCTTATCTTCTTAGCTCTCTAGAGAGTACTAGAAGTCCTTAATAGGATTTGTAGAACTCAACTTATGGCTTTGACAAGTCAAGGGCATTTTGGTCATTTGGAGATTATAGGTCATTTCAAGCATAAGGCCATAACTCCTATTTCTAAGCTTCAAATGGAAAAATCTTCAACATAAAACTTGCTTAAAATGATGTTTTAAGGCTATTAAGGAGGTCATGAGATGTTGAAAAGGCTTGTAGCTCAAAGTGGTAAAAATGACCTAAAATGAAGGCATAAGTTAAATAAGTCAAAGTTGGAAATTGAAATTTTCAAGCTACACATCCAAACCATGGCATGTAATATACCATTTTGACTCTAGAAAACATTTTAGAAACAATGGTTTAGCCACATTTTTGATTTGAGGTTTAAATCATGGACTTGCTTTGGAAAATGGTTACTTGCATATTAAGCAACATATGCAAAACATAAGGAAGATCAATGCACAAGCTAGCAAAGCATCCTAACATCTCATGCATCTCATCTAAGGAGATTTTCAAAGGAGAACAATCTGTTGCAAGAGGTATAGCATGGACTGGTGTAGGCTTGGCTTGAATTCAAAAACTCATGACATGAGAATCTCAAATTCTCATTGGATGCTTCCAGAAAGTTCTGGATGGTTCAGAACCATCCTATATATTGATTAGAAGCTGCTCAGATGCAAGGTTGGTGAGAGTTAAGAGAGGAGAGTAAGATTGCCATTTCATTTGGTGCCTTGCAAATTGAAATTGTTTTCAGAGTTACACACCATTTCCATTGATTCTTTCTATTGTAACATCTTCCATTGCTCATACTGAGTGGATCCATACCAAATTGAGAGCAAGATCGTGAAGGATTGAAGAGTTAGCATTTGGATTTTGGAAGCTGCAAGTCACTATCGGATTCTGAGTTTCAAGCATCCTCTATCAAAACTTTTGCAAACAGTAGCAAGATCTTGGCACAAGGAGTGATTCTGGAGAGATTGAAGGGTTGAATTGAAGATTTGATCTATCTGTTATTCAGAAATTTCCAGGTTTGCAACTTTTACTCTACACCTCAATTTAGGCATTGTTAAGTTAGTTTGTTAGTATAGAACGGTTAGAAACAAGTAGGAGATGGATTCTGGAGATTTTGAGATCATTTGGAGAGGATCAAGATGATGACACCATTTCTGTTTGGCACCATAACTTGTTGAATATTGAGAGATAATCTTGGTGTGATAGCAAGAATTGATCAGTGTAACATGAGATTGAGATTGAGCACTTTAATTTCAAGAATGGTGAACTTTGATCCCTGAGCATATTTGGAGGTTCGATTCGTGTTTTAGGTTTGAAGAAGTTTCAACGTATTTTGAGGTCATGGTTAGATTCAGGGTGAGAAACCAAGCAATCTAGGGTTTTGAATTCTAACTTTTGGTAAGGTTTTGATGGAGTCCGAGTGAGGAAGATGAGGCAGATGAAGCTCTGCAACCATGGTTGTTTCCCTCCTTTTTCATTTCAAAGGAAGAAGATGATAAATTAGCCGTTGGATGGAGAGTAGACCATTGAACAAAGCTAGATCGTGTGGCTGCGATTCATTTTCAATTTGTGAAGAGGGATTCTGAGAATGATGAAACGCAGCCGTTTCATTTAGTTTTTCGTTTGGGCTTAAGGAAATAATTTCCAATCACACCCACATCCACGACCCAGTCTTGATTTGCACTGCGTATCCTTACTTATTGCACCGCGTATTTTTTTTCTTTTTCCTTATATTTTTGATTTGTTTTCTGATTAAATATATGGGCCTAGCACGTTTACTGATGACACCCCCATTTTAAGCCCACTCATATAATGCACTGCATATCATTGCTATCTGCACCGCACCTTTCACATTTTTATTTTCTTTTTCTTTATTTTTCTTTAAACTTTAGAAAATCATATTAAATAGAAAAATAATGATTTTGGCATGGGAATTTTTCCTCCTATTTCAAATTTATGTCTAGAAAATTATAAAATCAAAACATTTGCATTTCATGCATTTTTAATATTTTTTGTATATTTTCTCTTTTAATAGCTTTTTAATTCATTTTATGTTGATGCATAGTGTCGCTACTGCGAAAATCGGCGCCGGCTGAACAGAAGAGTCGCCACCGTGCGTTATTTATCCCAACGGAGGGAAAGGAAACGCTCGAGGTAAACCTACCGCAAAACGGGGAAAGGAATGGTCATCGCAACCAAATCTCGGATTCGGGAGTCGGTTACGCAAGGGGAAGGTATTAGCACCCCTCACGTCCGTCGTACTTGACGGGATCCACGCTTGTTTTCGGGTATGGATTGTTATTCTATCTACTCTACAGGTCAGGGGTTAAAAGAAAAGAAAATGACTCGGCAAAGTATCGCACTTTATGCCTACGTATTCCCGTCTGGAACGAGAAATCAGAGTCAACGTAGTTCGCCTACCTACGGGAAAGGAGGGAAAGGTTGCTCGCTAGGACATCGCATCCTATGCCTACGTACTTTCATACAACATGAAAGATCAGAGCAAACGTAGTTCGGGCTACGCACGACACAAGCTGTTCAAGTGTCTTTTATGAAAAATCTCACCTTAAACAAGGGTTTTCTTATTGCAAAAAGGTTGGTGTTTGTTCAAATCTTTTGACGGAAGAAATGAATTGATCTCTGTTATAACCTTTATTAATGTTTTTCTGTTGTTTGAAGGAAGAAGAGATGACACTCTAAAATCCTAGGGTTGAAAAGGGAATAAAATCTACCCTAATGTTATCATGCACGGGTTAAGACCTAGTGTCTATCATGCTCCTCTCTTGCGCAGAGAGAAACAGAGATCCTAAGGGATAAACGGAAACAGAAACAATAACAAATATACAATAAAGCAGTAAAATGCATGGATGCAATAATACAAGCGAGGCAAGGGAGTCCCACTCAACCTCGAACCTAGAAAACAATAGGCAAAAGTGAACAGAATTCACTTTCAACCTAACAGGTTAAACAGCAAGCAATACAGTCAGGGAAATTCAATCAATACAAAAAGAATTATCAACAACAAAAGCTAAATAGCAAAGCAGTCTTCATTAGCAAGCTTTCAAGTCATCTTCAATCATCTACCAGCTCCAAGTAAGCCTCAGTCTTTATCTTCACAGCCTTCAAGCAAAGTCTCTACCTTCAATCTCCCAATGGCTTTTCTTCAAGTCCTAATCTCCCAGCTGAGGAACCAATCACAAGAATAAACTGGGTGTTAAGCAATTAGTTGACCACCAAAGGTGGCAAACAGACTGCTAACAACACATAGAATATTTCTCTCAAGAGTTCTATCTCTTAGACACTATCACCAAGCCTTCCAAAGGAAGGGGGTGAATGTCTTAGAGAGACTCTGCATCATAGAGAGGGATGGAGGTAAACAAGACCTTCCATGTTTGTGAACCAAATTTTCTACTCTAGAGCTCTGCCTAACTCCTAGATCCTATAAACTTCAACAGCTGCCAGCAAGAGATACTCCTCATTAACTCTGGAAGTTGGTCTTCATTCCCTTTGATCTTCAAATGGGCTTCATCAGCACAGTCTTCAGCTCAAACCCCAAACCCCAAACAAGCCCAATACCGCGCACAGTCAAATAATAACCCTAGAGAGGGCACACCACACAATCAAGCAACCACAAGCAATATACTAATAGTAATAGGGGAAGCCTAATATTTTCTAAGGGATCTATTATCTACCCATAATACCCCTATAGTCCCATACCCCAAAATTCATACTACAACTCCTAAAAGAAATGATCTCTTACACCTATGTTATATCTAAACCCTAGTTTTGATTCTCCTAATCACACCTAAACAAACCATCTAAAAAATAAATCCTAAACTTATGAATTAAATCCTATGAGGAAGCTAAATTCCTAATTGAAATACCCTAAAAAGAATGGGCCCAAAATATAAAAGTATCTAACTGAACTAAAACCAACAATATCATGTATAAACCTAAAATCAATTAAAACCTATTTAAAAGAAAAATGTACTAAAAATACAAAAATAAAATGAAATGCTAATTTTATTATATGACAATTTTCTTAACAGAATTATGAAGAATATGCAAAAACAACCATCTAAAAACATGCAATTTCCAATTTGTTATGATTTTTTAAAGAAATAAAAAAAATTGAATGAAATTAGAAATGATTTAAATTGAGTTAGGGGGTGCAACTAGTATTTATTTCAGTTCAAAAAAGAGGATGGGCCCAGACTGGGGGGCGCGCATAGCAAAGCGCGTCTGGGCCCAGTTGATCAGAAAAAAATCACAAAAAGAAATAAACTGAAACGGTGCAATTAGCAGAAAATTTAGTGCAATTGGTTTTGGGCCTTGAAAATAGGGGTGTGAATAGCATTGGATCTAAAGCCCAGTCTGAGTGAATTAAATGAAACGCAGCGTATTGCTGCGTAATATTTCCCTCCATCTTCATTTTGAATGCTGGCCATTGGATTGAGATCTAAGTCAAAGTCCAACATGTGATCCCACGGTCATCCATCATCGTCTTCCTTGGACAAACCCTAGGTTTCAGAAAAACCTCCCATGCCCGAATCTTCATCACCTCTGTTCTCCCTCGATTCTCAATGAAAATCCACACTATAAAAACCAAAAATGATCTATGCTCTTCCCTCTACACAACCATAGCTCCAGCTACCTCCAAAACTCACTCAAGCATCAAACCCGATAGGTGGCAAACATTGGCTCCACCATTTTACACTGCTATCAATCTTGAGGAACCTTGCTAACTCCTACACTAATGCATTCTACGTGCCATGCTGATCACTTTTCTCTATCTAACCAAGATTATTATGCCTTAACCTAGGTGTTCTAAGCCACCACAGTTTTGGTGCTTCAATGGTAACCTCCATGAATTGTTCTCAAATTCACCAGAAACAATCATCTAACCATTCCTAACCATTCTAACCTAATGATTCTCTAACATGCTAACTAAATCTATCTAAATCGATGAAAACACTAACCTGGTTTAAAGATGAAAACAGATGCAAAATTCCTTGGATCCAAAGCTTGCAATGCTTGGGATTTGCTCAATAAACTTGGTTCTTGATTCTGTATGCAGTAGCACTTGCTCAAACCTCTTGAATTCTTGTAACCACTTCCTTTTGCAATTTGGATGATGCACTTGAATAGCATGAATTCCTCTTCAATTCAAACAGATTTTGATGAAAACTTGATCTATGATGGATGTAGATGATGATAGGATCAAGAATTGTGGAGAATGATGAAGATTTGATGGAGTTCTTATGTGATTTGCAAAATGGAAGAATGAGATGAAACTATGTGTTTTGATCAAAATGAATCACCAACCCTTGAATGAAGCCACTCTACTCAATATATAGACACTCATACAACACTCTAGAACTTGGTAGAAACTTCTTGTGCACAATTCCCTTGGATTTTGGATATGTTACTTCCTTTGTAAGCCAACTAGCATAACTTCCAAATTTTGAACCAAACTCAAAAATCCACTTTTTCCAATGTTCTTAAAACATTTTTTCCAATCAAAATGACCTATAATTTCATCCCATTTGGCCATGTTATGAAAAATCCCAATTTTAAGTCACTTTTATTCATTAAATTCACTTTTTAAATGACCAAATTTGAAACCTTGAGCTATGAGCCTTTCCAAACTTTCATGATCACTTTTCTAGACTCAAAATGTCATTTGGAGCAAGTTTGATTTTGTGAAGTTTTTCATTTGAAGCTTACTTGTATGAGTTTTGGGCATAGGCTTGAAATGACCTGTAATTCTCAAATGACCAAAATACCCTTTGCTTGCCAAGGCCATAAGTAGAGTTCCACAAATCAGATGAAGGCATACCATACCTTTATAGAAAGCTAAGACAATGAGGAACAACTCTCATGTTTGCCAAGAATTCATTTGAAAATTCCTTGAGGGGTAAAAGTTGCTTGGAAGACAAGTAACTTTCACAGACAAAATTTCAGATACCTCAGATGACCTGTAACTTGCAAGGACCATAACTTGAGTTCTATAAATCTCCTTGATGTCTTCCACCACTCAAATTAAAGGTCTTGAGATCCTATACAAGTTTCATGTTGGCCATGGATCCATTTGAAGCTTGCATTTTGAATTATCTTGCTTGGAAGTTTGACCTAAACTAGGGGATTTTACACAGAAACCCTAATTTAGAAGCTCCTCTTCTTCTTGATTTCTCTTGATTTCTTCTTGGCACAACACCACATCTTTATCTACATGTCAAATTATGAACCCCACATCTCTCAGATAGACCTTGATGCCTTTCAATCAATCATTTGACCTAGGGTTGACCCAGGATTGACCCAGATGAAACCCTAGTTGACTGTCTTCAACTGCAACTCTTATGATCACATCAATGACTTGTCTCACTTTCACCATGACCCTCTAGGTCCTCCCTGATGTCTGTATACCCTCCATGCTCAATCCCCAGCTCACACTTTCTTTGATGATCACTCAAGATAGGAGAGAGACCCACTGCTTGGTCCAATGACTTCTCAGATTTCAATTTCTTTCTGATGACTTAGATAGGCCTGAATTTGAACAATAACCTCTTGATAGGCTCATAGAGATGAGAATAGTACTTGGTCCCTTGTTGGATAACTTGCTATGCTATGCTATGCAGATGATTAGACTATGTACATGACTCTATATGCAAATGCTAATGCAATTGAAACATAAACCAAGTGAAGTAGGTTGAGCAAATTTTAGGTATTAGCATCCTCTATGTCCGTTGTACTCAACGGGAACCTCTTGATTCGATTCGCGAGAGAAAGTTAGCTATGTTTGTGTATCTTCTAAGGAATTGCTTGCTAAAGGGAAAATGGGTGATTATTAAGATAGGGTGCTCGCCAAGGATTAGGGCCCTTGTGCCTACGTATCTTCACTTGTAAGAAGTGCAAAATCAGAGCATTCGTAGTTCGTGGGACTACGGGAAAAAGAGGGGATTGTGCTCGCCAAGATCATCGCAATCTTGTGCCTACGTATCTTCACTTGTAAGAAGTGGAAAATCAGAGCATTCGTAGTTCGTGGGACTACGGGAAAAAGAGGGGATTGTGCTCGCCAAGATCATCGCAATCTTGTGCCTACGTATCTTCACTTGTAAGAAGTGGAAAATCAGAGCATTCGTAGTTCGTGCCAACTACGGTAAACGGTTTGTGTTTGGAATGAACGAGAGTTTAGGTCACGTTCTCACTGCTAAAAATTGGCTTGTCTGCTCGCTAGGGGAGGCTGAAGCACGAGTTTGTTATGCGCGGAAGAAGGGGCTAAACAATGTTCTTGGTAAAAGGTATATGAGTTGAACGAGAGTTTAGGTCGCATTCTAACTGCTAAACATTGGCTTGTCTGCTCGCTAGGGGAGGCTGAAGCACAAGTTTGTTATGCGCGGAAGAAGGGGCTAAACAATGTTCTTGGTAAAAGGTATGGGAACCTAAAGGTGGGAAAGAAAGAAAAGTGCTCACTAGGATCATCGCAATCCTATGCCTACGTACTCTCAACAGATATGAGAGATCAGAGCAGTCGTAGTTTGGATAACTACGGTAAACGGTTTGTGTTTGGAATGAACGAGAGTTTAGGTCGCGTTCTCACTGCTAAACATTGGCTTGTCTACTCGCTAGGGGAGGCTGAAGCACGAGTTTGTTATGCGCGAAAGAAAGGACTAAACAATGTTCTTGGAGAAGAATTGTTTGAGTTGTGAATCGCATGGGGCGAGGAATTAGTGTTTGACTAGTTAAGTATTTGTTTTAGAGAAGTTTGAATAGGTTTTAGGGTTTTGGTCGCACGAGGGCGAGGTATTTGGTTAGATGTATCATGTGTTTAGCTAGAGGTGACGATTACCTAAAGCTTAAGAAAGACTTCTCGGACCCAAGTAATCGGGAGAGTGAACCAAAGACTTGAAACTCTCTCTTTTTCAACCTCAATTGCAAAAGAATAAGATGTGGTTCGAGTGGGTTAATCGGATGACGATTACTCGAAGCTCGAGAAAGACTCCTCGGTCCCTAAGTAATCGGGAGAGTGAACCAAAGACTTGGAGCTCTCTATTTTTCATCTAAGTGTTAATGGAATTGGATACGAGTGAGTGAATTGGATGACGATTACTCGAAGCTTGAGAAAGACCTCTCGGACCCAAGTAATCGGGAAAGCGAACCAAAGACTTGGAATACTTTCTTTTTCATCGCAAAAGGAATTGTTTGGATGGCACTTTGAAAGATAGGATGTGATTAAAGTATTTTAACAGATGAGGATTACTCGGAGCTTAAGAGAAGAATGAACCAAAGACTTGGAACTCTCTCCTTTTCTCATCTAATATTATGAAAGATGTTTAATAATATTATAGTGTATTAATCGGATGACGACTACTCAAAGCTCAAGAAAGACTTCTCGGACTTTAAATAATCGGGAGAGTGAACCAAAGACTTGGAACTCTCTCTTTTTCATCTGTGTGTTTAAGAAAATAGTTTTAAGTTCGTTTATTGTTTTTAGAAGACAATTGTTCTTGAAGGAAGACTTCTCAGACCCAAACAATTGGGAGAGAGAACCAAAGACTTGGGACTCTCTCTTTTTCATCTAATATTGAAATTGTGTTTAAATAGTTATTAAGTGTTTTAATTTGATTTGTAAAAAAAAGCTCGATGTGAATCGAGGTTTGAAATTGATTTTAACGTGTGCACTAGCAAAGTGGGCTAGTCTTCTAAGTGACCAACTAGAAATAATTGATCAAATATGTGTCACTGTAAGGAAGCCCAGGATTAAGCTTTAAAATATTGTGTATTTGGATCAAAGGTTGATGGCGAGGCTTTGAAAGCACTCGACTTACAAGGGTAGAAAATGACTCGATAAATCGAGAATTTAATTTTAAAAATGATTTTGAAGCATTAAAGCGTAAACAATACGAAAGTGATAGAAATATTACATTTTAAGGGAGTGGGGTACATTATGATGAAACAATTAAATCAAGCCCACTCGAATGAGTTGTTATAGCACGGCGAAATTTCTATTAATGTGTAAGAATTATTTAGCGACATGACGACATATAAATGTCTAATCCGCGGATAAAAAATCAATAAAAAATACAATGAAATTAAATAGTAGTAACACCATATTTACATATCTACAACAAACACATAGAAGTGTAAAACAAATAGGAATGGGCTTGATTAAAATAAAGAGTATAATAAAAAAGAATAAACTTTAATAAACATATTAGATATAATCTCATGTAATAACATAAAACAAATTAATTTTGTTAAAAAAAACTCATTGTATACTACCCTGTAATAACACACAGACGGTAACAGTAAGTGACTTACAAATTATAATACTAGATACTATTAATAAAATAATATATGAGTAAGTATCTTACAAACTTGAAATTATAATATTAGATACTAGTAGTAATATAACAACCTTCTTATTTGATGAAATTTGCTAAAATTTTGAAGAAAAATACATCACTTTTATACAGAAAAAAAATAGTAACCAAAAAGAAATTAAGCGTCAACCGGAAAGAGCATTAGATTGAGTAAACAAGGCTGCGATAGTGTCGTAAAATAAAGAAAAACAAAAATTTACTTTAAGTCTAAACAAAACAGTAACTTAATGCAAACAACCATGTACTGCTCCAACCTCACTCAAACATCATCCGAATCTCAGCGTACACTAACCACAACGAAATCGTGCCGCAAAAATCAAGTGTAATAAATTGGAACAAACTATCATGTAATCTGTAAACTAAAAACTATAATTGGTACGTCATTATACTAATATAAACCAAATAGCAGAAGATAATATCAACATGGAAACAGATCGGAAAAACTACTAATCCATCACAGCAACTTACACAAGACATATATCAACATAGTATAGAAGAATGGATCAAAATTATTAACATTAAATAAATTAAAATTGAGCTTGATTTAGAATGTTACCGAGATTGCGACGTTGCCAATGTTGTTGATGTTATCGTGGTGTTTCCGGTGTCAATCATGAATAAAATCGGATGGACATCTCGAAATGGAGCAGTGAGTTGTAATGAAGCTGCTGCCAAAATTGCTTCTCTAGGATCTACAACTTGCTGCTTTCGAAACTAACTGGAACTCAGAGTTGAACGTCCAGAAAATTCAAGCTCGCGTATGCTTTGTCGGAGAGTTCGCAGTGTTGCGGAGCTGATGCTGTCAATTGGTTTGTGGGTGCGGAACAAAACCCATTTGAACTTTTTATTGCGCATTGATGTTGAACAGCAGATAGAAACAGAGGTTTTTGGTTGTGTTGTTTGAGGACGCGGCAGACCTGGAAAAAAAACGAAGACAGAAGGAATATGTTGTATGTGAAAGCTGCTGCGTGACGTGGTTTGTCGTCAACGAAATCGAAGCGCGACGTCGAAGCAACGTCCAAGGCTGCTGCTGCTTTTCTCTACACGTTCAGCTGCGTGCTTCGCAGTGTTACGATCGTGCACCGAAACTAGACGCAATCGAACACTACAAGAGTGACATCATTGTCAAAAGATGCAAGTTGTTGCTGCTTCGTGTTACTTAACTATGGCGTTGAAATCTGGTCGCTTCACCGCACGCGGTCATATGAAGAATGGTCATTGTGTGTTCAAAGGGATGGATAATGGTTATTGTACAGATTCACATAATGGATTTTGTGAGTTTCAAGGGTGAGTTTATTTAGGAGTTATGATGATGGTGATGAAGGTTTGTGACGAAAGAAGAAGAGGTGGCAGTTGTGATATTTTGAAGAAGAGAGATTTAACGGTTGAGTTTTTTCAATGGGGGAGAGAAAGATGGATGAACAGTAACTGATCTATGGTTTACTTTGAGTTTCGGCGGCCGTTTTTGCTTTTGGAGGAGATGAACAGTAGCATCAATTTTTTTAGGTTTTTTTTTTCCTTCAGCTGTTGAAATCTCACCTCTCTTATAGCATGCTAAACCCAACCCTAATGGGTCGTTGAAGGGGGCCTCCATCTAATTTCTTCAATTTCCTTCTTCTTTTACTAACTATTTAATTAGTAATAACATAAATTTAAATAGTAACAATAAAATATAAACTAATATTAACATAAATAAAATTATTATTAACATAAATTAATATATACAAAAAATACTATTATTATTAATATAAATAAGAAAAAGCTTAGGAAACTATAAAAAGAATTAATATTCACAAAAACGTCTTTAGGCCACGTGTCACACCTTAATTGGTTAAGAAGATAACGTTCTAAAGAATCAACCAATTGTGAGCGAACACGTGTCTAAATAACGAGAAAATAAGCGGGCAATACAAAATCAAAACAGAATAAAAAACGAAAATACTTAAAACGGGTAGGACAAATATAGGGTATGACAGATGCCCCTATCTAATTGCCTTAAACCTAAGAGATGAACAGCTGTATGGCGTTCATTTTAAGGTGGAAGTCAATTAGATACAAGAAGACCCCGAAATTTGTCCGACAAGCAAGTAAAATGCAAAGAGATAAGGTGTACCAGAACGAGATAGTAGGATGTACAAGATGAACAAGATAACCTGAAATTCTCTGGGTGGTCGAAGCAGTCCCTCATTCGTTAAGGTCCTTCGCGATACCAAAGTGGTACAAACGATCTTCTTTGGGTGGTCGAAGCAGTCCCTCATTCGTTAAGGTCCTTTGCGATACCAAAGTAGCATCTCGGATGATAAATTTGTTGGGGAATAGTTGAGCCAAAATTCCTATTAGAGGAACAGTGTTGTCCAAACTCTGCAGGAGGAAAGCCTTCAAGAAACTTCTTAAGAGAACCTCTGCTTGGGGAGCCACAAGAGCAGTAACTTCTGGAGATTATCATCATCAACTGCATGGTTGAAGAATGACTTGCTGGGGAGTAGAATTCCTTTAACTCGCGGGGTATTAACTCTTTTCAGAGTCATACTGCCAACTTCAATGGAGAACTGACCAAGATGCTTGCGAGCTGATCCTGGATCCTGCTATGCTGCCATGCTATGTTAATGGAGATAGCAATGCTATGTGTTACGATGCACCAATATGCAACTAAAAATGCAACTGCTAGGGAGTGTAAGATGCGTATGCAAATGATGTGATAATGCTTTAAGTGATTATGATATGATGTTGTATGTCATGCTTATGACAATGTAAATGAACAAGTTCGCTGGGGATAATTCTTGTTGGAGGTAACACCAGAGACTAGATTTGGTAGTTACCAAATGGTTTTGGACTTTGGTTATTGAGGTTGCCATCGAGGGTGGACTTTTATTGGTTGCCAATGAAGAGTAAACTTTTTAGGGTAAATTGAAGATGCTAATTGGAGTGGCTTTTTGTAGTTGCCAATAAAAGATTGGACTTTAGTTATTGAGGATGCCATCGAGGGTGGACTTTTAATGGTTGCCAATGAAAATTGGACTTTTTATTGAGGATGCCAACTGGGGTGGACTTTAAAAGGGTTTGCCAATGAAAACTGGACTTTAGAATGGTTTGCCAGACGGGAACTAGACTTTAAAATGGTTTGCCAGATGGGAATTGAACTTTAAAATGATTGCCAGACGGGAACTAGACTTTAAAATGATTTGCCAGATGGGAAATGGACTTTAAAATGATTGCCAGACGGGAACTGGACTTTAAAGAGTTTGCCAGACGGGAACTGGACTTTAAAGAGTTTTCCAGACGAGAACTGGACTTTAAAGGATTTGCCAGACGAGAGCTGGACTTTAAAATAGTTTTCCAGACGGGAACTGGGCTTTAAAATGATTTGCCAGGCGGGAACTGGGCTTTAAAAAGGTTGCCAGACGGGAACTGGACTTTAAAGAGTTTGCCAGACGGGAACTGGACTTTGGAGGATTTGCCAGACGAGAGCTGGACTTTGGAGGATTTGCCAGACGAGAGCTGGACTTTGGAAGTTTAATTTCGGTTACAAAGCTCTGACAGGTATCAGGTCCAGGCCGTGGGGATGAAACCCAATGACGGGGAGGCCCTTTCAGGAGGATAAGGTTATTTGATGGGGTGATGGCATGATTCCCCGACACTTAACTCTTGCTGACGAGAATAAGCTTGCTTGAGTAACTGCCCTAGTGTAGCTCAAATTGCCCCAGTCTGGGTCTATGAAGAAATTTTCCTTGAACAAAAATTGGAAGCCAGTCGTACCATGAGATGAACTCGAGATGGCTTGCCCCAGCATTCCAAGTCGTGAAAGGAAGTTGGAAACAATTGTACCATGAGATGAACTCGAGATGGCTTGTTCCAAAATTCCAAGTCATGAAAGGAATTCAGAAGCAGTTGTACCATGAGATGATCTCGAGATGGTTGCCCCAGTATTCCAAATTTTAGTCAGGAAGGGTTTTGACCTTGATTAACTGGCCCTCAGAGTAATTGGCTTCAAATTATTCTTGAGGTAGTCTGTCCCAGAATAAGCGTCGAAGCGATATAACTTGTGCTGATTGAGCGTTGGAGGGTCTCTCCCTTAATCAAAAGAAACTCTGGGTAGCCTGCCTCTAGTCGGATCTTTTGCAGAAGTGGTATACTTGTTATGGCAAGAACCTAACTTCTAGTTGATACGCCATGACGACTTCCAAATGTTGAGCATAGCGACTTATCCAAAGCATGTTGACTGCACGAACGTAGCGATTTAACCAATGCATATGGATTGCGCGAGCGTAGCGACTTAACCAATCCGTGTTAGTCGTACTTTTGCTTAGCCCTAAGGATTTTGACACTTGTTGACCTCTACCATTGCTGGTATCTGGCATGGTCAGCTTGACCAATTTGAAAGCATGAAGGAAAATTGTCCCTGTTCAACTAATCTGCCCCGGTTCAAATGGTCTGCCCCAGTATGCCAGGTATTTGAAGGATTTCTTCTGGGATGAGAACTTTGGCGGTGATTATACCAGGATATGGCTTGAACCCATTTGCCCCAACATCTAGATCTCGCAATGGTTTGCCCCTGTTTGAACTTCAGAAGAATTTGCCTCAGATCGGTTACGAGAATTTCTCTATTCAAACCAGTATCAGTGAATGATCAAGTTCTTCTTTGGTTGCTCTTCGTTGAAATTCCATTATGCCAAGTACTGATTTGCAGCTAGAATTGTTCATTCAAAAATGGTAATTTTAATGCGACATTCATGTAAGTTTTGAAAATATCATTTATTGGGAATGATGTGAAAATGTGTGTGACGAATGGATTGTTAGTCCAAACGCAATGCTAATTTAATTGGTGTGAAAGATATAGCAAAAATATGACACCAATACAGAAGATTAGCAAATATGTAGGAGTCAGTTTACGCAACCTTGCTGTAGTTATGCTTTCAGAACAAACCCGTCTCAATTAGGTCTTTTGAGGGTTGTATCGTGGTATGGTTCACGGTTATAGAAACAAAGGATATTAGGCTCAAAGTATTATTTGTACCCACCCCTTCTTCGTAATGATCTCCATACCTATGTTCAGTTAATTTTGCACCTGCTTGACGGTGTAAACTTGATGGTTCAAAGTTTGCTTGAAATGGCAGCCACCTTATTTTGATGGATGTCAGTAACCCCTTGATTTGGGTGGCCACTGAATCTTATTTTGTTTTTGTTGAGGGTTTGAGGACCTCTTTTTGGTTTTGTTTTTGATCCCTAACTTTTGCATGGACTGACTTTGCTTGTCAGATCCATCGGGATTGCCTTGATTTTTGTCTAAGTCTCCTTTTGAGGTGTTCGACTTAGCAGGCTTTTGAATTTTTTTGAAGGATTGTGACTGCCATGTCAAGGGTTATTGATGAACAACCATCTTGTATTTGGGTTTTCTTTCGTGATTCGAGTGCATAATCAAGTTAACTGAATACTACCCATGCCCCAGGTTAAGTATAAGGGTTTAGGAATCCGAAGGAAACTCCTACTTCTAGGCTCGAAGTGGTTATCTAGGGACTAACTCCTTATTTCTCCAGTGTTTGGGGTTTGAAACAATGCCTATACATCATTAGCGAGATTTTATCCGAAAGCACATCATTAGCAATTATGGGTATCATGTTTTCGTCATCCTCCCTCAAATCTTTGCTAAACAGCAGTGCGATAAAGGAAGTGAAGTGAAATATTTTTGTGATTTTTTTGCGATAAACAAGAAAATGTGAGTGAATACGAATGAACTTGTTTAAAACATGCATAATTATCACATTAACAATACCATTAATAAACGACAACGTCTAAAAGCAAATTGCACTTTAACAGAAAAGAAATTACAAATGCAAATGATAAAAGAATGTCCTGAAGTTGCCAGTGTTGAGGATGGCTTCTTGTCTGAACCACGGGCTTTAACAAATGCCTCTTGAAGTGTTGGAACTCATTTCGGTGAGAAGCTGACGTGCATAACCAAATTTCCTTCTGGAAAGGATATGAATTTCTTGTCAATCAAATGTTGCACCTTGGCTTGAAAAGCTTTGCAATCCTCAGTTGAATGTCCCATTGATCCAGCATGATATCCACAATGAGCATCGGGATCATACCCAGGCGGGTATGGTTTTGGCAAAGGCTTGATAGCTTTGGGTTCTACCAGCGAGTTTCGGACCAGATGCGGCAAAAGTTGACTATACAACATAGGAACTAGATGAAGAGGAGCGGTCCTTCTTTCCAAGTTATTTCGAGGCCTATGCCGATTCTGACGCTGGTTCTGATAACCTCGGCCACGAGTTTGTTGATTTGCATGAGGAGCAACCCAGGGTTTCTGGTATGGTACCATGGGCCTGATTGGTCGCCTATAATGATGATATGGCACAGGCAATGGTAATTGTCGAGAAGAGGATGAACCATACAGTTTTTCCGGTGCACCTTGAGAATACTCGACATTTGCTATGACCATATCAATTTCATTATCCTCCTCCTCTTGAGGATTGCTAAAGGATTCAGTCTCGCCCGTCTGGTTGCTCGAAGCATCCTGGATTTGTTTAGTTTTAAGGTAATTCTCGATGCGTTCTCCTACTATTATAAGGTCGGGGAAGCTCAAGAATGCAATTCCAGCCATTCTTTCATGATAAGATTCATGCAGGCTGTCCAAAAACATGTCAATCAATTCTTTGTCCGAGAGTGGTGGTTGCACCCTGGCTGCTAACTCCCTCCACCGTTGTGCATATTCCTTAATGGATTCATCGCTCTTCTGAGATAGGCTTTGCAACTGCGTGCGACCGGGAGCCATGTCCAAATTATACTCATATTGCTTTAGGAAAGCATTGGCTAGATCTTTCCATGATTGAATGCGGCCTCTCTCTAAATTCATGTACCAATTCAAAGATGATCCATTCAAACTGTCTTGAAAACAATGAATCATCAACTTGTCATCAAGGACATGAGAAGTCATCTTTCGGCAGAACATTACCAAATGACGCTTTGGGCAACTGAGACCGGTGTACTTCTGGAAGTTAGGTACTTTGAATCTCGAAGAAATTACTAGGTCTGGCACGAGGCACATATCAATAGCATCGAGTCCAAAATTATCACGCGCTTTCAAAGCTTGAACCTTTTCTTCAATGGCACAAAATCTCTCCTCCATAGACTTAGTCAATGGCATCATCTGAGACTGGGCAGGAATATTCATTGGCACAATATTACAACTAGCCAGATGATCATACAAGGGATTGGTCGTCATAGTGAAACCTGATGAGGAGTTAAGGTTCTCCATCCTAACATGTTGAAAATTATCCTCTGACATAGCTACCCGAGTTTTCCACTTGATTAGTCTGAATAGCTCTTTGAGTTGTTTGTGCTCCTCTTGACTTTGCTTACACTCGCTTCAACTTCTTTGCGGCTACCACCAGTTCAGTATGAGTGTCGAGAAATCACCGGAGGGTTATGGACAAAGGATGGATAAGCTATCTGGTTTTGGAAGATGATATGCAATGCAAATGAAATGCAGATGCAATGATATGCAAAATGCAATGTAAACACAAACAGGATCATAGGCTCAATCACAATTCTGAAGTCAGACAGAAGAACGGGTAAACAACAGATATTTATGAGAAAAGGAACCCCATGGGTAGGCTTTAAACGGGTAGGTGCCTAGAGTCATGGACCTTTTCAAAGATATTATTACCATGACGAAGACTCGTCCAATAATAATACTATCGAAGGATCTCTTCTAGGTGAGGTTTTCGTGTCGTCCCACGAGAAAGACTCCTCGTGAGTCTCTACTACACAACCATTGAATCCAAGGTTTCTTAAAGGGACCTCAGAGTCATAGATCGAGGTTGAAAATATCATTGTCAAAATAACGATACGTTCAAGGGATCTCATCTGATTGGGGAGTTCGCATCAACCCAAAAAGGAGTGACCCTCATGAGTTAACATTACCAACCACCATGGTTTGAGGGTAAAAGGTCCTTAGAGTTATAGATTCAAACTAAAAAACATCATTGCCATGGCAAAGAATCACCATGAGAACAACATCCTCAAGTGAATCAACTCTAAGCGGGGTTTTCGCTTCCTCCCAACGAGAAAGACTCCTCGAGGGATTCCACTACACAACCACCATTCTAATCCTATGTTTTTCTCGGACTCAGGTGTAGAGCCATCTCACAAAGTTCCCGCAATCAGAACCCCAATAGTATCACAAAGAATAATAATAGAATATATAAAAGCAAGCAGATAAATAGCAAATAAATAAGACAAGAAAACAAATAAAAGAAAATTCACAAACAAGCGGATCTAACTCTTGCGAATCGAGTCAAGTTAGGCTTAACTCTCTCTAGCATAGGGCTATGCATGTCCCCAGCAGAGTCGCCATCTGTCGTACCTCGAAAAATACGATCCTCGCGAAGGACGCGGAAAATACTGTTTGAAACAGAGTCGCCACCGAACTTTATTCATTCCAAGGATGGAATAGGAAAATATCGATAAAACCTTAAAAGGGATAAGAACATGGTCATCGCAACCAATATTCTAGGTTCGGGAGTCGATTACATAGAGGAAAGGTATTAGCACCCTCTATGTCCGTTGTACTCAACGGGAACCTCTTGATTCGATTCGCGAGAGAAAGTTAGCTATGTTTGTGTATCTTCTAAGGAATTGCTTGCTAAAGGGAAAAAGGGTGATTATTAAGATAGGGTGCTCGCCAAGGATTAGGGCCCTTGTGCCTACGTATCTTCACTTGTAAGAAGTGCAAAATCAGAGCATTCGTAGTTCGTGGGACTACGGCAAAAAGAGGGGATTGTGCTCGCCAAGATCATCGCAATCTTGTGCCTACGTATCTTCACTTGTAAGAAGTGGAAAATCAGAGCATTCGTAGTTCGTGGGACTACGGGAAAAAGAGGGGATTGTGCTCGCCAAGATCATCGCAATCTTGTGCCTACGTATCTTCACTTGTAAGAAGTGGAAAATCAGAGCATTCGTAGTTCGTGCCAACTACGGTAAACGGTTTGTGTTTGGAATGAACGAGAGTTTAGGTCGCGTTCTCACTGCTAAACATTGGCTTGTCTGCTCGCTAGGGGAGGCTGAAGCACGAGTTTGTTATGCGCGGAAGAAGGGGCTAAACAATGTTCTTGGTAAAAGGTATATGAGTTGAACGAGAGTTTAGGTCGCATTCTAACTGTTAAACATTGGCTTGTCTGCTCGCTAGGGGAGGCTGAAGCACAAGTTTGTTATGCGCGGAAGAAGAGGCTAAACAATGTTCTTGGTAAAAGGTATGGGAACCTAAAGGTGGGAAAGAAAGAAAAGTGCTCACTAGGATCATCGCAATCCTATGCCTACGTACTCTCAACAGATATGAGAGATCAGAGCAGCCGTAGTTTGGCTAACTACGGTAAACGGTTTGTGTTTGGAATGAACGAGAGTTTAGGTCGCGTTCTCACTGCTAAACATTGGCTTGTCTACTCGCTAGGGGAGGCTGAAGCACGAGTTTGTTATGCGCGAAAGAAAGGACTAAACAATGTTCTTGGAGAAGAATTGTTTGAGTTGTGAATCGCATGGGGCGAGGAATTAGTGTTTGACTAGTTAAGTATTTGGTTTAGAGAAGTTTGAATAGGTTTTAGGGTTTTGGTCGCACGAGGGTGAGGTATTTGGTTAGATGTATCATGTGTTTAGCTAGAGGTGACGATTACCTAAAGCTTAAGAAAGACTTCTCGGACCCAAGTAATCGGGAGAGTGAACCAAAGACTTGAAACTCTCTCTTTTTCAACCTCAATTGCAAAAGAATAAGATGTGGTTCGAGTGGGTTAATCGGATGACGATTACTCGAAGCTCGAGAAAGACTCCTCGGTCCCTAAGTAATCGGGAGAGTGAACCAAAGACTTGGAGCTCTCTCTTTTTCATCTAAGTGTTAATGGAATTGGATACGAGTGAGTGAATCGGATGACGATTACTCGAAGCTTGAGAAAGACTTCTCGGACCCAAGTAATCGAGAAAGCGAACCAAAGACTTGGAATACTTTCTTTTTCATCGCAAAAGGAATTGTTTGGATGGCACTTTGAAAGATAAGATGTGATTAAAGTATTTTAACAGATGAGGATTACTCGGAGCTTAAGAGAAGAATGAACCAAAGACTTGGAACTCTCTCCTTTTCTCATCTAATATTATGAAAGATGTTTAATAATATTATAGTGTATTAATCGGATGACGACTACTCAAAGCTCAAGAAAGACTTCTCGGACTTTAAATAATCGGGAGAGTGAACCAAAGACTTGGAACTCTCTCTTTTTCATCTGTGTGTTTAAGAAAATAGTTTTAAGTTCGTTTATTGTTTTTAGAAGACAATTGTTCTTGAAGAAAGACTTCTCAGACCCAAACAATTGGGAGAGAGAATCAAAGACTTGGGACTCTCTCTTTTTCATCTAATATTGAAATTGTGTTTAAATAGTTATTAAGTGTTTTAATTTGATTTGTAAAAAAAAGCTCGATGTGAATCGAGGTTTGAAATTGATTTTAACGTGTGCACTAGCAAAGTGGGCTAGTCTTCTAAGTGACCAACTAGAAATAATTGATCAAATATGTGTCACTGTAAGGAAGCCCAGGATTAAGCTTTAAAATGTTGTGTATTTGGATCAAAGGTTGATGGCGAGGCTTTGAAAGCACTCGACTTACAAGGGTAGAAAATGACTCGATAAATCGAGAATTTAATTTTAAAAATGATTTTGAAGCATTAAAGCGTAAACAATACGAAAGCGATAGAAATATTACATTTTAAGGGAGTGGGGTACATTATGATGAAACAATTAAATCAAGCCCACTCGAATGAGTTGTTATAGCACGGCGAAATTTCTATTAATGTGTAAGAATTATTTAACGACATGACGACATATAAATGTCTAATCCGCGGATAAAAAATCAATAAAAAATACAATGAAATTAAATAGTAGTAACACCATATTTACATATCTACAACAAACACATAGAAGTGTAAAACAAATAGGAATGGGCTTGATTAAAATAAAGAGTATAATAAAAAAGAATAAACTTTAATAAACATATTAGATATAATCTCATGTAATAACATAAAACAAATTAATTTTGTTAAAAAAAACTCATTGTATACTACCCTGTAATAACACACAGACGGTAACAGTAAGTGACTTACAAATTATAATACTAGATACTATTAATAAAATAATATATGAGTAAGTATCTTACAAACTTGAAATTATAATATTAGATACTAGTAGTAATATAACAACCTTCTTATTTGATGAAATTTGCTAAAATTTTGAAGAAAAATACATCACTTTTATACAGAAAAAAAATAGTAACCAAAAAGAAATTAAGCGTCAACCGGAAAGAGCATTAGATTGAGTAAACAAGGCTGCGATAGTGTCGTAAAATAAAGGAAAACAAAAATTTACTTTAAGTCTAAACAAAACAGTAACTTAATGCAAACAACCATGTATTGCTCCAACCTCACTCAAACATCATCCGAATCTCAGCGTACACTAACCACAACGAAATCGTGCCGCAAAAATCAAGTGTAATAAATTGGAACAAACTATCATGTAATCTGTTAACTAAAAACTATAATTGGTACGTCATTATACTAATATAAACCAAATAGCAGAAGATAATATCAACATGGAAACAGATCGGAAAAACTACTAATCCATCACAGCAACTTACACAAGACATATATCAACATAGTATAGAAGAATGGATCAAAATTATTAACATTAAATAAATTAAAACTGAGCTTGATTTAGAATGTTACCGAGATTGCGACGTTGCCAATGTTGTTGATGTTATCGTGGTGTTTCCGGTGTCAATCATGAATAAAATCGGATGGACATCTCGAAATGGAGCAGTGAGTTGTAATGAAGCTGCTGCCAAAATTGCTTCTCTAGGATCTACAACTTGCTGCTTTCGAAACTAACTGGAACTCAGAGTTGAACGTCCAGAAAATTCAAGCTCGCGTATGCTTTGTCGGAGAGTTCGCAGTGTTGCGGAGCTGATGCTGTCAATTGGTTTGTGGGTGCGGAACAAAACCCATTTGAACTTTTTATTGCGCATTGATGTTGAACAGCGGATAGAAACAGAGGTTTTTGGTTGTGTTGTTTGAGGACGCGGCAGACCTGAAAAAAAAACGAAGACAGAAGGAATATGTTGTATGTGAAAGCTGCTGCGTGACGTGGTTTGTCGTCAACGAAATCGAAGCGCGACGTCGAAGCAACGTCCAAGGCTGCTGCTGCTTTTCTCTACACGTTCAGCTGCGTGCTTCGCAGTGTTACGATCGTGCACCGAAACTAGACGCAATCGAACACTACAAGAGTGACATCATCGTCAGAAGATGCAAGTTGTTGCTGCTTCGTGTTACTTAACTATGGCGTTGAAATCCGGTCGCTTCACCGCACGCGGTCATATGAAGAATGGTCATTGTGTGTTCAAAGGGATGGATAATGGTTATTGTACAGATTCACATAATGGATTTTGTGAGTTTCAAGGGTGAGTTTATTTAGGAGTTATGATGATGGTGATGAAGGTTTGTGACGAAAGAAGAAGAGGTGGCAGTTGTGATATTTTGAAGAAGAGGGATTTAGCGGTTGAGTTTTTTCAATGGGGGAGAGAAAGATGGATGAACAGTAACTGATCTATGGTTTACTTTGAGTTTCGGCGGCCGTTTTTGCTTTTGGAGGAGATGAACAGTAGCATCAATTTTTTTAGGTTTGTTTTTTCCTTCAGCTGTTGAAATCTCACCTCTCTTATAGCATGCTGAACCCAACCCTAATGGGTCGTTGAAGTGGGCCTCCATCTAATTTCTTCAATTTCCTTCTTCTTTTACTAACTATTTAATTAGTAATAACATAAATTTAAATAGTAACAATAAAATATAAACTAATATTAACATAAATAAAATTATTATTAACATAAATTAATATATACAAAAAATACTATTATTATTAATATAAATAAGAAAAAGCTTAGGAAACTATAAAAAGAATTAATATTCACAAAAACGTCTTTAGGCCACGTGTCACACCTTAATGGGTTAAGAAGATAACGTTCTAAAGAATCAACCAATTGTGAGCGAACACGTGTCTAAATAACGAGAAAATAAGCGGGCAATACAAAATCAAAACAGAATAAAAAACGAAAATACTTAAAACGGGTAGGACAAATTTAGGGTATGACACCACCAAACAACGAGAAATTGTTGATATCACTTATCAACCTCTGTTGATCTCACTTATCAACCAAGCACACGCTAACTAGCGGGAGAATATTGACTTCACTTGTCATGTTGACTTCACTGATCAACCTTTCGTATCTAAAGAAACGAACATACGCTTAAGCAAGCGGGGCAATGTTCGAAGACATGAACAACCGACTCTGCGGGGAAACGAGAAACTTAACTAAGTAACTTTGAGGGGAATCTGACGATAATCATCACATGCCTACTCTGACCGTAGATAACAAATTCTAGATCCTCACGTACTGATATAACACAAACTAGATAGACTGAGTATCTTAACCAAGCAACTTGGTGGGGAAAACTCTATTAGAGATCACGAGAAACCTAACCAAGCAACCCGATGACGACCATCTTGCTGGGGAATACAAGTAACTTAACCAAGCAACCCGTTGAAGAAGACCCTGCCGGGGATTACGAGGAACTTAACCAAGTATCTCGTTGAAGAATACCCTGTTGGGGATTATATCTCTACTGGGGAAACTGCGAGTAACTACCCAAAAATTGCATTATGCCATTTCCACAGCACTCTGAGAAAGGACTCAGCTGGGGAGAAAGAGAAATGCTTGACCAAGCAACTCTGCTAGGGGAACATCTGACATGACGAACACGATCACTGCATGTCGTACGCCATAAATCCACAAACATAAGACGAACACGATCCTTGCGTGTATCACAAACAACATCCACTGAAGGGACAAACACGACGAACACGATCACTGCGTGTTGCGTTACAACCAGAATCACATGGTAGGACGAACACGACCACTGCGCGTTTCGACCATAACTCCAACCGGATAAGATAAACACGATCACTGCGTGCCCTGCGCCACAACCCTCTTGACAGGAGGAACACGATTACTGCGTGCCAGACGAAATAAACTCACATAGATGAGGCGAACACGTTCACTGCGTGCTTCGACCACAAATATGATGAACACGATCACTGCGTGTTCTGCAATAGGACGAATACGATCACTGCGCATCTCGACCAACAAAACCACCTGATACAATAGACACGATCACTGCGTGCCTCACAAGTTCACATGGTACTACCAACACGATCACTGCGTGCCATACGAATGCGATCACTGCGTATCTTGAACACGACCACTGCGTGTTTTGAGCCACGATCCTCTTGACTGGAGGAAACACGATCACGGCGTGCTGTGTGTCTCAACCACCCTACATAAATGGATGAATACGATCACTGCATATCCTGACCACACATAGGGTGAACACGATCACTGCGTGTTTCGTATCACGGCCCTCTTGACTGGAGGAAAACACGATCACTGCGTGCCTTGTGACACAATTCAACCATGGGACGAACACGATCGCTGCGTACTTCGGCCACAAACAACCAGATGAACACGATCACTGCGTGCCTT